>CM062808.1:371876618-372534919 GCA_031772625.1 Pinus tabuliformis | reverse complement strand
AGGAAAAACTAAGGAAGGCTTTTAAATATGGATGTAGGACAAAATTTTGGAGGGTGTTGCAGCGGCTACAATAACTCCCTTAGCGAATCTCAAGAAAAAATTTCAACGTTATAAAGTAACTACAAATCTAATTGTAATTTTCTAATAACAAAAAACTACTTGCAAACCTAGTATTTGTTAACTTCACCAATAGTAGAGATCTTTGTTGTCTTCATCCTTTGGTTTATTATCGAGTTTTCCATCTTCTGTAATATGTGCTCCACTTCTTTCTTTCCTCTTGTTGTTCTTCTTGTTCTTAGGATCCTTGGGAGAATACATTTTATAATTTTCATATTCATTACAACCAAATCATTGCACCTTGGACATGTCTCCATCTCCACGTGGCTTATTGTTATTGTTGTTGCTGTATTTTCGACGAGGTTCAAATATTCCAAATCTTCCAAAATTCTTCTTTGATCTAGCAGTAAAACCTTGAGACTGTTCATTGTTGGGTTCGGTGTCATCTTTGGATTTCAATATTGTTTCTTCTAGAACACATAAAAAAGCCCACTGTTCATAGAATATTGGAATATCTTTTCTTGAATAGATGTTGGTCACATAGTACTCCAGCCTTGAGGTAGAGCATTAAGTATGCAAGTAGTTAATTTGAAATCAGATGTGACTTCTCCAATTTCTTGGAGCTGATCTTTGAATTTCGAGATTTTCACAAGGTATGAGGCCAAGTCTTCATCTTTTGACAACATTATTTTGTAAAGTTGATTCCTTGAGGATATTTTTTGACCTATAGTATTGGCAGAGTATAGTTTTACCAATTTGTCATAGACTTCTTTTGACGTGCCTAAATATGCAACAAAGGGGATAAGGTGTTCTTTGATGGATTGGATGAGAATTCTTTGAGCCCTTATTTCTCCCTTATTGTACTTGGCCACTTATTGATTCTTGTTGTTGTCTAGTTCTAAAATTTTTCCTAGAACGTGATCCATGACCTCGTTTTCTATGAGAACCAAATCAATTCTCTTCTTCCAAGCTTTGGAGTTTGATGATCCATCAAGTTTGTTTCCTTCCTTACAAAAAGATTCCATTTGATTTGAAGGTTGAGACATGAAGTATAGTAAAGTACTTGCTTCTCAAAGGAGTGGAGTTCTTGAATGATGATGATGCTTCCAAGAGTTTTCAAAGCTGTCCTTAAATGATGGCTGCAATAGAGATGTCTTCTTAGGATGACTGGTACAGAAATATCTTTAAGCTGCTATGATGAATCCTTCAATGATGGATGATGAGTGGACGTGAGCCTTCAATGAGAGAGAGAGAGAGAGAGAGAGAGAAAGAGAGAGAGATAGTTGCTACAGTAATTGTTGGAAATAATACTGAGAGGGGGGGTGAATCAGTATTAACAATTTAACAATATTTCATTTCCATAAACAGATTTATATACGCTACTTCTATTAATGAAACTTGCATATATACGCAACTGTGTTTAGAGAAACCAACATATACCTTGCAAACTTATAATTTAGTTAGTTGATCTTTAATCTATGTATCAAAACCATATAGCCAATAATCAGATGCAGTAAACAGAATAGGCAACCACACACATGAACACAAGATATAAGTTGGAAACCCAATGTGGGTGAAAACCACCTGCTGCAATCGTCTCTATATTTCTTTAATAAGAAACTAATTTTTACATATTTTGTACTGGTGCAGCCTTATGCCAGTATGCAGGCTTCTACCTGCAGAAGGCTACAACCTTCTCTCATTCTCCAGCTTTTCCTGGAAGGGAGCTACAACCCCCTTAGCTCTTGTACTAGCTGATGTGTTTACTAGTACGTAGGTGCTGACCTACAGAAGGCTACAACCTTCTCTTTTCTTCTAGGGACCACGTTTCATAAATTTTCAAACTGGATCCATCAATAACATCAAATATATTTGCATCAACCAATCTCCTTTGCACCAACCAAAAAATGAATCAAACAATCACTTTTCTGAATGTTGTAACCAGCACACAGTAACAGTAACCAGAATCCAATCCAGAACCCAGAACATTGCAACAGTAAACAGAAGTAGCTAAAACATATTTTATGAGATGTACACTACTTCAATGTGTCGAACCTGTGAGCATACACACTTTTCTTAAGGCTGACCTATGTATACGCAGTTTTGAAATGCCGAACTAGCGTGTATATGCACCTTTGTTATACTGAACCTGCGTACAGATCTGTAAAAGATGATTTAACCTTTACCAGTATTCAAACATTAGTTATACCCAGATCATCAGATTTACAGATTACATCATGCACCAATTATCCAGATAAAAGATCAAAAACCACACAAAGATACTTATCTTCAAGCCTTAAGATCTTGACCCATCAATAGAACTTATCCTTCTTCAAGTGCTCAGGTTCCTCCTTGATTCAGATCTAGCTATGCACCATAACCCAATGACCAGTATTCTAGATCTTGCTCTTCATTAGATATTCAATGCTTGAGTACCTTTGCCTAATGATCTCCTCCTCCTTTTATAGTCTTAGGCCTTACTAAATACCATGGTCCAAAACCACTTAGAATCAATACTTTGGACCAAATACCTAGGGTCAATACTTCGGACAAGATACCTTGGACCAATACCTTGGGTCAAAATACCAAGGACCACATACCACGGACCAAAACCAGGTTTTCCAACATGTACGCGTTTTTCCTTGCATGAAAGTGCGTGTATACGCATACACGCCTTTTGGTCTACGAACCCGCGCATGTATACACGGTTTGGTCAAGAGGAACCTACGTATATCTCTTTTTCCTTCATTCTGTGGGCCTGAACTGTGATTTGTCATCTGAGTGAGTTGCCATCAAGGAAAATACCTGTGTCATAGTGCCAAACCTGTGTCACAATGCCAACAATCTCCCCCTTTGGACTTGATGGCAACCCCAAGTCATTCTCCCCCTTTGTCATCAAGGGCAAAGGGCTATGCTCCCCTTGAGTACATGCTGAATTCTCTGATATGCTGAAGTGTGTTGTTCATGCTCCCCCTGACTGTAAGCAAGGTTTGCAAAAAGATGTTCTACAAGAAGAACATGACTCTATACATCATAAATGACCTTCTTATCACCAAAGATTCATACATACATCCATCTCCCAACCAAGTGGGGATATACCAAGACTGACTCATCCACCCAACCAAGTGGGGATACATCAAAAGGTTATACATGATAAAACAAGAGCACTACATCATCCATCCCAGGCATAGTGGGGAAACAAAATAGGTTGTTACATGACCTTGATAATAAAATATATACATGACATAGAGACAAAATATCTAAAACAAGACTATGATAGTCATCAGCAACATCTATCAATCACCATCCAAACTGGCAACCATGATCTCCCTCTGCACCTGTTCCACCTAAAACAAAAAGAACTGTGAAATTGTACCAAGATATTCTTAAGATAATGCCAAAAATGCATTATTAGAAGTATATGTTCCCCCTGAACCTGTGCCAGATGGTCTCTTTCAGACCCATATTAGACTCTTTTCATCCTGAGTCTGACCCATTGTTTTTCTTCAAACCAACATATACGCGACTATATCCACAACAACTAGCGTATGTACGTGGATATGCTTCATGAAACTCACGTACAACCACTTTTCTTTGAACTAGATAGGTTTCAATAGCAAGATGATGCATCAACTACTCCCAGCTTCTATCTGAGATATTCAAATGTCTCTCTAGGAAGCGGTTTGGTGAATATATCAGCAACCTGTTCTTTGGAGGGAACATACTCCAATTTGACCTTTTGTTCAAGCACTTGTTCACGAAGAAAATGATATTTGATAGGTATGTGCTTGGTCTTGGAATGCATGACTGGGTTCTTTGAAATGCTGATTGCACTTGTATTATCATATAGAATGGAGATGGGTGGAGTACATGTGATCTGAATGTCTTGTAATGTTTGCATCATCCAAAGGAGTTGTGTGCAGCAAGATGCAACAGCCACATATTTTGCTTCAGCTGTAGATAATGCAATTGAACTTTTTTCTTGCTAAACCAAGACACTAATCTGGAACCCATATAGAATGCACCACCACTAGTGCTTTTTCTATCGTCCACGCTTCCTGCCCAATCTGCATCTGTCTATGCATGAAGTGTAAGATTTGTGTCCCTAGGATACGATAAGCCAAAATTCTGAGTTCCTTGAAGATATTTGAAGATCTTTTGACTGCCTAAAGGTGTGATTCCTTTGGATTTGCTTGGAATCTTCCAACTATTCCCACTGCATGCATGATGTCTGGTCAAGTACCTGTTAGATAGAGCAGACTGCCAATCATGGATCTGTAGGTTGGTTGATGTATTGCTGCTGATTCATCATTTGCACTGAGGCTACATCCTATTACCTTAGGGGTACATACTAGTTTAGAATATTCCATGCCATATTTATTCAAGATCTGCTTGAGGTACTTGGTTTGTGATAGAAAAACACCATCTTTATTTTGTTGAACTTGTAAACCAAGAAAATATGTGAGCTCACCAAGCAAGGACATTTCAAATTCTTTCTGCATTACCAAAGCAAAGTTTTGACTCATGGCTTCTTAATTGCTACCAAAAATGATATCATCAACATACACAACAAGTATTAGCAATTTGTCATTGTCAATTTTTATATATAGATTGCTATCAACAGATCCTTTTGAAAAACCTTGTTGATGAAGGTATTTTTCAAGACGATAATACCAGGTGTTAGTTCTAGTCTTCACAGCTTGTTACCAGGGATCAATATGAGCTCTTACTATTTTTGGTTTTGGTCAGATTTTTTGCACATGATATTCAGCGAAAAAGCATGTCACAAGTGTGTTCATCAGGAGCAGATCGAAAAGAGATTTCCAACGGTATATCACACTCCCATAACTGGTTTCTGGATCAGAAGATATGATTGAAATGAATGAGTGATTCTTGGTTATGCATGTTTTGAGGTCAGTTGCTGCACACAACGACAAGTTTACTACAAGATTAGTTTATGAAATAATGGTAAGGAATTTTTCAAAAGTGAAAGAGGTTTTTGTCCATAACATACCAAATAACAAAAACCTCCTTCCGTTTATGCACATGTATTACTATGTGGGAGATATGAAGTGATATTTGAAGCCTACATTAAAACAAAACAAATTTTGCAGTTATTTTACTGTTTTAGTCATTTTAGTATGGTGCCATTTTACAACCGATGGAAAGTAATTTTGAGAAACCCAAAGATTTTTTTGTTAAAAATGATCCATATCACAAAACCCTCTTTCAATTTATTCACAAGTGTCATGAATTTGGATATGTGACTAGATCTTTACAGCTCATTTTCATAGATTTAAATTTTTAATGATTTTCTATTTTAGAGATGATTTTGTGGCACAGATTGCGAGCAACTGGAAACAAATTTCCCAAATTTGAGAGAGGTTGTTTTCCAACATGACCTTATCTACAAAAACCACTTTCATTTTTGTAACAGATGCTATGGTTTAGGAGATACGAGTTCATCTTCAACACCTATTTTCAGAAATTCGGTCCAAGTTTAATATAACTGATTCTATTTTGAAGAAGATGGTTGAGCTCAATTCCCTTAATACATGGATGATAAAATGTATATATTTTATGAATTTAATAGTGTAGAGGTTGAATTTTGGCAGCAGAGAGGCTGCTTGGCATTATGTGAAATTTTCCTGAATATCATTTTAATAAAGCTGTTTTCTGCCCTTTGGACCTGGGATCCATCACAGTATTATTGTTCAATATGTTTTTCATGTAATTCACTTACACATTATGTTTTTTCTGCTTTGTTTCAGCATTATCTAAATGATATGTTAGGAATTCATTCGTAATGATTCTCCTTTCATGATGATTTTGTTGCTAGTTGTAATGGTTGTCTTAGCAGAATTCATCCTTTGCTAGATGCTCTGTTGAGTAACCTCGTTATTCTCTTTCATCTAAAGTTGCTGCTACAGATCCCTCCTTTGTTTGATGCTTGCAGGGAAGCAAGATTTATACCCTATTCTACTCACATTCAAAATCTTTATCTAGCTGAACATGGTACTTAATTTGCCTCAAGTTTGTCGGCAGAAACTGGCATCGACTCCATAGTCCAAAATCATCCTTTCTCTTGTTGTTTCAACCCAAAACTTTTCAAACAAATCCCCACACTCCATAGCTAGCCTAAGATTTTATTTATTGCAGCCACACTTTGTTGGCAAGGAGAGAGCTCTCTACCGACCTGGTAGGGCTAGCTACCAGGTTAAGGTTGTTTGTGGTTATCCTAAGATCGCCTCCCTTTAGCTCAAGGTCGATCTAGGCTCTAACACCAGGCCCTTGGAGCTTGTTTTAGACCATAGAGAGCCTTTCTGAGTCTACATACAAGTTTTGGATCATTTCCAAGGATGAATACGTCTGGTTGCTCAATATATACTTCTTCTTCTAGGTCTCCATTAAGAAAGGCAAATTTCACATCCATTTGATATACTTTGAAGTTCTGAAAGCTAGACAGAGCAAGGAACATTCTTATGGCTTCAAGTCTAGCAACAAGTGCAAAATTTTCTTCAAAGTCTATACCTTCTTGTTGAGCATACCCTTTACAAACAAGTCTGGCCTTGTTTCTAATAACTTCTCCAATTTCATTCAGCTTGTTTTTGAATATCCATTTGGTTCCTATGACATTCTTATCATTAGGTCTAGGAACCAATTCCCATGTATTGTTCTTTTCAATCTTCTCAAGTTCTTCATTCATGGCCTTGACCAAACATTCATCTTTTCATGGTTCATTACATTTTGTAGTTCGACGGAGGAAAGCAATGCTAGATAGCTTGAAGCTTCTATAATAGTTCTTCTTGTTTGCACACCTGCCTCTTTCTGCCCCAAAATTTGAGTCTCTAGATGATTCTTCTGAACATACCTGGATGGAGTCTTTTCTTCTACCCTTATCTGTTCTTCTGGTGCCTCATTGGTTTCTTCTTCAGAATTAGTCTGATTTGATGTGGAAGGATAGTCCTCATCTTCTTCATAATCTTCGGTTTTTACCTGCTTTGGATTTTTGCCTGCTTCATCAACCACAACATCAATACTTTCAACAATTTTCCCAAGTCTTTTATTATAACACTTATATCCTTTACTTTGGGAAGAGTAACCAAGGAGAATGCCTTCATCTGCTCTAGGTTCAAACTTGCCAAGTTTTTCATCAGTCCTTTTGATGTAACATTTATTTCCAAAAACTTTGAAGTATTTTATTGTAGGAGTCTTACCATACCAAAGTTCATGTGGAGTTTGAGTGCTGTTTACCCGAATGTTTGTTTTGTTGAGAATAGTGATGGTAGCAAATGCAGCTTCACCCCAGAAGATTGCAAAAGTTCCAGACTCATCTAGCATAGCACGGGCCATTTGTTGAACAGTTTGTTCATCCTTTCTACCACTCCATTTTGCTGAGGAGTTCTTGCGGTAGAGAATTCCCTTTTTATTCCATGTTCTTCACAGAAGTCGAAAAATTCATCCGAGGTAAATTCCCCTCCTCGATCTGATCTGAGACATTTGATTTTGCGATTTGATTCATTTTCAACTAAAGCTTTGAAGGCTTTGAACTTTTCAAATGCTTCATCTTTATGCTTTAGAAGTCCTATCCAACACATTCTTGAAAAATCGTCAATGAACAATATAAAATATTCTTCTCCACAAGGTGACTTTTTCCTTGATGGTCCACATAAGTCAGTATGAACAAGTTCAAGAGGCTTATTAGCTAATCCTTCCTTTTCAGGGAAATGTGTTCTAGTTTGCTTACCAAATTGACATGATTTGCGTATTGTATTTTCTAGAATGCGGATATCTAGAAGATCATGAACCACCTCGTATTTGCATGCTTTTCTTATTTGAGGGAAGCTTAGATGCCCTAGTCTTCTGTGCCATAGCCAGTGTTCATCATTTTTGCTTAGATAGCACTATTATTGTCCTCCCTTGAGTATGTACAAGTTGTTTGGAGTTCTTACACCTTTGATCACTATTTCTCATGTATCAAGATCATGAACAACACATCCATTTGATCAAAATACTACTTCATTTCCTTGATCACACATTTCACTGACACTTAATAGGTTATGCTTTAGACCATCAACATACATAACATTTCTAGCTTTAACCTTTTCCTTTAAGAGAATAGAGCCTTTACCTTTTATGACTGCAGGAGTGCCATTACCAAATGAGACCTTCTTTTTCTTTTCTAAGGCATTATATGATTGAAGTTTTTCTTTATCACCTGTCATGTGTTTCGAGCATCCACTGTCGACATACCAATGATTTTTTTTTCCTTCTACATACAGGGCTATTCCACATCTTTCTGTTTGTGGTTCTTTCTTTCTCCATGTTTTGGGACCCAATGAAGCTTTCTCCTTCTGAGATGTTTGCCAAAAATTACTCCTGCATGAAGAATCTTCATGACCGAAGTTGTTACAGATAGAGCATTCTATTTCATTTTCAAGAGCAGAAAAGTTATTGTAGGTCCTTTTCATGATCCTAGTCACATTCCTTTGATTTCGTGCTTCTCTAGTCATTATGGTCTTGTAAGCAACACATTGAGCAGCTTTGTGTCCAAATTTATGACATAAAAAACATTGGCCATTAAATAAATTCCTGTGCTTATCGGATCTACTGACCTGATGATTGTAGTTTCCATTGCCATTCATTCTTGAAGCAAATTGAGATAGATTTACCTGTGGTTGGTTATAGCTTCTGTTCATCCTTGAAGTAGATTGAACCCGATTTACTTGGTGATCTGCTTTATGCCTTTGCTGATGATTGTCAACCTGTTCACTTCCCCTTGCTGCATCAAGATAGCTTTTGGAGGTTGATGGATTCTGTGCTTGAGATGATTCTTCAGTATATCCAAGACCTGTCTTTATCAGAGGAGAACACTACACTTTGATAATTTCATCTAAAGTTTCTGATCCTTTCGCAAATCTAAGATTGAGAGCTTTTGTTTTCTCAATATCTTTTCTTAGACCCACAATTTCACATTCTAACTTTTCATTTTGTTTTTCCCTTTCAGCGAGTTGGAATGTCAGAGTATTTATAATCATACTCTTTTCTTCTAAACAGATTTTAAGTTTAGAAATTTCTTCATAGAGACCATCTTCATCTAAAGCATCCAAGAAATCATCATCTTCAAAAGCCATCAAAAGTCTATAATCATTACCATATTCATCTTCATCACTATTTGATAAACCATCGCTATCTTCATGCGTATAGTAGCTCTTCTTACTTACATTTTGTTTTCTATTCCATTTTGCTGGTTCCTTACCTTTATCAAGCTTATCTTTATGAGGACATTTGGCTACATAATGACCGACTCTTCCACAAGCAAAGCATTTGAAAGGTAGTTTACCTCTGAATCTTCCAGAACATCATTGAAGGTTTTTGACAAATATTTCTTCTTCCTCTCCTTCTGAAATGTGTCCTGATTCATTGAGCTCTTC
Source organism: Pinus tabuliformis (assembly GCA_031772625.1). Lineage (NCBI taxonomy): Eukaryota > Viridiplantae > Streptophyta > Pinopsida > Pinales > Pinaceae > Pinus > Pinus tabuliformis. The sequence continues at coordinate 372,525,428 of CM062808.1, read as the reverse complement.
TCTTCCTGAAGCCTTGAATGTAGCTTCTCTCATATCTGATGGACCTCCTTTTCTCATTTCAACAGTGGTTAGGATTTCGTGCAGCTGTGTCATAGTCATACTCTGGAGATCCTGCTTTTCTTCTATGGCAGAAACTTTTTATTCATATTGAATTATGAGAGATTGTAGTTTTGCATGTTTCACCTGATTGTCTCCTTCGTAGCGTAGAACGATCTTGTCCCATATTTCTTTGTCGGTTTTGAGCTGCATAACCTTGACAAATTCTAATTGTGACAGACTCCCCAATAGTGTATTGACAGCCTTGGCATTTGTTTCATACTACTTTTTACCTGCCGTATCTGTAGGAACTATTGATGGAAATCTATATCCTCCTTCCACGATTTCCCAAACATCTGTTCCAAGAGATTAAAGATAGGTTGTGGTTCTTACCTTCTAATAGATGAAGTTGCTCCCATCAAAGATTGGTGGTCTAATGGATCCCTCTCTTTCGTAGCTGCCCATGATGATAGATCTTCCTTCAAGCGATCAAGCTTCTTCTGAAGGACCGACTCTGATACCAATTGTTGGAAATAATACTGAGAGGGGGGGTGAATTAGTATTAGAAATTTAACAATATTTCATTTCCTTAAACAGGTTTATATACGCTACTTCTGTTAATGAAACTTGCGTATATACGCAACTGTGTATAGAGCAACCAACGTATACCTTGCAAACTTATAATTTAGTCAGTTGATCTTTAATCTGTGTATCAGAACCATATATCCAGTAATCAGATGCAGTAAACAGAACAGGAAATCACACACATGAACACATGATATAAGATGGAAACCCAATGTGGGTGAAAACCACCTGCTATAATCATCTCTATCTTTCTTTAATAAGAAATTGCTTTTTACAAATTTTGTAATAGTGCAGCCTTATACCAATACGCAGGCTTCTACCTGCAGAAGGCTACAACCTTCTCTCGTTCTCCAACTTTTCCTAGAAGGGAGCTACAACCCCGTTCGCTCTTGTATATCTGATGTGTTTACTAGTACGTAGGTGCTGACCTACAGAAGGATACAACCTTCTATTTTGTTCCAGGGACCACGTTTCATAATTTTCAGACTGGATCCATAAATAACATCAATCAAACATCAAATATACCTGCATCAACCAATATCCTTTGGACCAACCAAAAACTGAATCAAACAGTCACTTTTCTGAATGCTGTACCCAGAACACAGTAACAATAACCAGAACCCAATCCAAAACCCAGAACACTGCAACAGTAAACAGAAGTAGCTAAAAGATATTTTATGAGATGTATGCTACTTCAATGTGTCGAACCTGCTAGCATACACACTTTTCTCAAGGCTGACTTGTGCATATGCAGTTTTGAAATGCCAAACGCGCATGTATACACGCCTTTGTTATACTGAACCTGTGTATAGATCTGTAAAATATGATTTAACCTTTACCAGTATTCGAACATTAGTTATACCTAGATCATCAGATTTATAGCTTACAACATGCACCAATTATTCAGATACAATATCAAAAACCACACAAAGATACTTCTCTTCAAGCCTTAAGATCGTGACCCATCAATAGAACTTATCCTTCTTCAAGCGCTTAGGTTCCTCCTTGATTCAGATCCAACTATGCACCATAACCCAATGACCAGTATTCTAGATCTTTCTCTTCATTAGATATTCAATGCTTGAGTACCTTTGCCTAATGATCTCCTCCTCCTTTTATAGTCTTAGGCCTTACTTAATACCATGGTCCAAAACCACTTAGAATCAATACCTTGGACCAAATACCTGGGGTCAATACTTCAAACAAGATACCTTGGACCAATACCATGGGTAAACATACCAAGGACCAAAACCAGGTTTTCCAACATGTACGTGCTTTTCCTTGCATGAAAGTGCATGTATATGCATACGCGCCTTTTGGTCTGCGAACCCGCGTGTATACGCGGTTTGGTCAAGAGGAACCTATGTATATATCTTTTTCCTTCATTTTCTGGGCGTGAACTATGATCTATCATCTGAGTGAGTTACCATCAAGGACAATACCTGTGTCATAGCACCAAACCTGTGTCATAATGCCAACAGTAATTTCTATCAAGAGCGAATGATGGTCTTTGAGTCTTCTTCCTTTTTCCCTTTGCAAATGATGTCCTCCAAAGTAGTTGATGTAAATGTCTAGGATGATTTTTGTAGAGATGCCTTCAAATGAGCCAGGATCAATGCTCTTCAAGCCACCTTTTCCTCACCTTAGCTCTGATACCATATTGAGAAACCAATAGTATAGCAAATTAGGGTTGATTTCTCTTTGTTGATGATTGCTTGTGAGTGTTGGTTGGCTTCTTAATTGTTTTATTATGTTTGGTCCATTAAACAATTACCAAAAAATAAAAACATGAAGATCACAAAAGACAAATTGTTGGACACCTAATCCTCAATGGGTTAGTGTGGAAGCTGGATAGAAAAAGTAGTCCAAGAGACCTTGGGATGTGGAACCCAACGGTCACAACAATGTACTATAAATGTATATCTCTTGTTAATAAAAATTGTACTCTCATGATTTATCTTTCATATTGTTCTTGCTCCCATGTGTGTTTAACATGGTATCAGAGCGGGCGATTGCTGGTCCTGCTCCAATTTGAGCCACTTGTTTTGTGGTCTCTATATATATGTCAGTTCTGCGTTACCTGACCTCTGTCTGCCATATTCCTTTTATAAAACCTGCGCCCTGCTCTTCTGTTGCGCTGTCATCCTGACCTGATTTGAAACGTTTGCGCTGCCATACTGTAAATAGTTGAGCGCTGGCCTGACTTTGAAACGTTTGAGCTGGCCTGACATTGAACGCTGGTCTGTCATATGCATTCCTATTCCTAAGTGTTGTCCTGATCTGAGCACTGTCCCCTGAATGCTGTCCTACTTGCCTCAACGCCTCTGAAATATCTCTCGAATGTTTTGACTGACCCAACTGCGTTTTTAACGTTGCATCCTGTAAAGTCTGCGTTTTTAACGCTGCTGGATTTGTCTGTCTCAAATTCATTGCATGTCCTGAAGCACAGTCTGCCCTTCGTGCTCTTGCACGTTCTGACATGGTATTAAGCTTAGTGCAGCAGGAGGGAATAAAACAAAGACACCTGGTCCTGGGCGACTGAAGCTGTCATACAATCTGAGGGATTCGATCACTTGAACGAAGTAACGCTGCTGAAGAACGCCTCTGTCCAGAGCGGAAGGCAGACAAACATTTTTTACTGCAATTGGTATGCGTTTGACTGCAATTTGTATTGTTTTTTATTACAATTGAATCCGTATTGCGCTTGATTGCAATGGGAAATCGTGCTTGAAAGCAAATTTGAACCAAATCCGGATGTACACGGTTCAAAATAATGACAAAGTTGCAGAGATGATGATTGCCGTTGTGACAGATTCAGGTTGAAGACCGAAAAAAATTAAAATCTCATGAGAAAAGACAAGCATTACACTTTCTGACGGTTAGCTACCTGCGCACGCATCTCCCCTGTGTGTCTTGTCTCGGTGTATTTCTCGTGGTGTCGAAATCAAACAAATTTTTAACGCTGGCCTGTATTTGTCGGTAACCATTGGATGATGAGTGGACATGAGCCGAGATTTTTAACGCTGGCCTGAACGCAAGCGTTTTTGAGCCGAGATTTTTTAACGCTGGCTTGACTGTAATCATTTTCTTGTGCTATAATTCTCCTCGCACCTTATGTAAAAGCCGATCCTGCCATCTGTAGAACAGTGAAGAAGTTTGCGAGCACAAGATACCTCGTTTCTGTGGTCGTTGTGATTTCAGTTTATTTGGTTACCAACGCTGTTTTTGAATTAGTGTTCAGTTAATGGCGCAGCGTTGAACGCTGTCTATTGATTCAAGGGCGGAACGTCAGTAAGCACTGGGGATGTTCAACACGATACAAGGACACTAAATCCGGGGATGACGCTGAAAAGCCTGCCCGGAAACTCCTGAGACTTGCATTTTCTACAGGCAACACATGGAGACGGGTTCTTAGTAGTGAAGCCCATCCACCCATTCATGCAAAGAACTATAGAATCTGTTTTGTGTTAAAGTTATGCGAATAGACTCTTCCAGAAATTGTGTGGCTGTGGGGTCGACGTATGCCAGTAAGGATATTATTGTTTGTTGTCGTTGAGTGGAGCTATTGCAGACATTATAAAGACCAATCAATGACCAAATTTGGGCAATCACGTTCTCCATCTTCGAACGATGATTTCCCTCACGTTTGATGTAATATTGTGGTGGTGTCACAAACCTTTTATATCGATCGGCATACTCCTTTGTAGCCTGTTCGACAGTATCCGTAAAGCACAAGTTTGACACGGTTTAAGGCGGTGGCTTGGTCTGCAAATGGTTCTAATGATTAGCACGTGATCCCTCTCACAGGTGGATTCCAGGAACCTTGTGAATGAACTTGGGTTATGGGTGTGAGGGCTGCACTGACCAACTTTTCAGAGCAACTCTTCTTTGCCTGGGATTATTGGGCACTCAACCGAATTGTGACCGCCGTGCCGAGCCTCCTTTGGTAGAATTATGTTAGTGCATGACTCGTTTTTCTGGTTTCTTTTACCTGTTTATGGCTTTGTCAAAACTTGGGGTATTTGATTGTAGGTTTCTTGGAAAATTTTCCACAGTATTCATCTTTCTGTTCATCTTCCAGAAAGATCGGCATTTCAAATCCTCAACTTGGGGCATTGTTTCTAATATTAGCAATTTTTCCAATAATTTTAAGGGCCTGGCTTTGGACAAAAGTACATATTTCATGAAGCTGAGAATATAAAGCCAACTGATTTTTGTCAAAAACATACACTGGAAGGAGCTACTCGGAACAGTTTGAATTTATTATATTCCCAGAACCATAAATTTATTGCACCTTTGGACTCTCTTCTTTATGTTTTATTTATATCCGAAGAAAAGTAGTTTATATCCGAAGAAAAGTAGTCATAAGGGCTTCATTTCACAAATTAATTGTTGCAGCAGTCTCAAAGGTCGTCCCCGGGTGTTAACGACAGAGACATCTTTTAATTACAAAAGTTCATAACAAGAGTATTTGTGGGCAGAAGAGTTATTTGTAAAATAGTGAAATTTCCATGTAATGGAACAAACAGATGTGCATTGAATTGAAGCTTCATGTGGAAGGCATTGCTCAAGAGCCCCGAGCATAAACAGATCGGTGAAAAGCAAAACAACTGCTCCAAGACTCTTAAAGACGAAAGTAAGGGTCAACATATGCAGTTTTGAAGGAAAATGGCCAGAATCAGTGAAGTATTAGAGTTCATGAAAACTCTTATACAATCTACTGTTGATGACACATTACAAATCAGCATAGGATCTCTCTCAAAAATTCAGACATGTCTACAAAATGCACAGGAAAAGATTGATTTTTTGCAGCTTGAATCTCAGCTACAACAAGAAGAATTACAGCAACGAGTCATCATTCTGAACCTGTTTCTATTCAGAAGATTGAAACAGACTCCCATAAACAGCGAGACAATAATGTTACAGTGCATTTAAATAAAGCAACAATTGTACATGCAGATGCAGAAACTCAGTCTGCACTTCCCAAGCCCATCATCAGACCTTGGGAACAGCTTGTCCACAACAAGCACAGAACTGGTCTTGGATATGACAAGGACTTGTCCTTTCATATTCCAGACTACTCAAAGCCCATTCAGTTTCAGAGTGTTGAATTCATTCATGACAGTTCACCTGCTCCTCATGACAGTTCAGCTTCAGCTGTTCCAGATTCTATCCTTCTTCCACAACAAAAACAACAACAGATTGTGAAATGCCAACACTACGACCGAGTTGGCCATCTGAAAGATCACTATTTCGATCTTCATCCATGTAAATACCTTCATAAAACCAACCATTCTTCACACAGATGCTTCAGAAACAAACGTCCTGCAAGAACAAAGATTCATGTTGGATGGATCGCTTCTTGGCAATGGGCATCAACAGCTAAGAAGATATTCCAAACGCATGTCAGAACTTGTTCTAGAGTATTGAACAATCTTGCAGTTGAGTTTTCTCCATCATATCACCTTGTATCTGACGGGGGGGAAATGATGGTCATCTACAAGCTTCAAAGCCACATCAAGCGAGCATGAGCCACAACCTGCCACACCAGTTTCAGAGTTGTAGCCAAAAGCAAAGATGCCCCTAAACATCCCTTTAGTTGGCAATCTAGGACACTTCCTCTAGCAGAAGACTTCAACTTCTTGCCAGCTTTGGAAGAATTCCAGGAACAAAATTGGGGACACTTCCTCTAGCAGAAGACTCCAGCTTCTTGCCAGTTTTGGAAGAGTTCCAGGAATTGCATTAAGCATTCAGAGTTGTTGGTCATCCTTAAACCATCACAGGTTGAGACTTCCCTTTTCAGGTTGAAGTTTTCCCTTTTATGCGGGGTGAGACCTCCCTTTATTGGTTGAAGGTTTCCCTCTTCAAAACAATAAGAGCACTTCCTCTAGTAGAAAACTTTAGTTTCTTGCCAGTTTTGGAAGAGTTTCGGGAACTGCACTAAGCGTTCCAGTGTTGGTGGTCATCCTTAAACCACCGCCCTTTATACCAACATTTCAGAGAGCACATTCAACCTAGTGCTGCCATGCATTTTTGCACATTTTGTATTACAACTCTCTTCTTGGACTCATACATAACCCTTCGGATTAAGGGGGGGAATGTTGGACACCTAATCCTCAATGGGTTAGTGTGGAAGCCGGATAGACAAAGTAGTCCAAGTGACCTTGGGATGTGGAACCCAACGGTCACAACAATGTACTATAAATGTATATCTCTTGTTAATAAAAATTGTACTCTCATGATTTATCTTTCATATTGTTCTTGCTCCCATGTGTGTTTAACACAAATAACAAAAATATGTAGGCTTCAAGCTAGCACAAACCCCCATAAGGGGGAAAACCAAAACAACTTATCTTCTTATAGAATAAGATGAAAGTGAGAAATCTGAGACCCAAAAACTAAGACCAACACTTTCCATAAGACCCAACTTATCCCTCCTTCAAATCTTCCTCAACCAAGTCAAATCCAACAAAGTCAACCCTGGTAAATGCTCTTAAAATCTAGGCAAACTCTGAAATTTTGGACCTGCAACAGTTCTGAAAATCTTGGCCCTGTGGTAACTCAAAAACATTCTCACATGTGACAAAATTGAGGTAGAATAGTGTGAGTTTCTTTCTTTTTTGACCTATGTTCCTTCTCCTTGTTATGTGGAATTTTACATCTATGGATAAATACAATTTCCCTAGGTGGGTAGCTACACCTAGAACAACAGATTTAAAGCACTTAACCTTTTTCTATAGAAGATAAATAAGACAAGGGACCTACTTGTTATCTTTCGCTTTCCCTTTGTCTCCTTTGTATGGCTCCCGTCGCTCCTTCTTGAACTTAATCCGCTCGACAAGTACCTGCAATCATAAACAGAGGACAAAAACCAATCAAAGAAAGAGATCTATCTACTATAAGAAAATGGAATCAAAAGCATTTACACATATAATCATCATACATAAAGACAAGAATATGGGAAAAGGTGTAAACAACTTTATTAAGTAGAAGGAAGAATTACAACCATGAAGTCCGATCCATTGCCACTCTTCCAACTTGGGTTCCAACCAACATCACATCAAAATCACAACACTTTGCCAGCATAAAAATACTTGCTTACAATCTCAAACCTCACACCAATAGTATCTCCTTACAAATTCTCAAAGTCCAGCCCCTGATTACTTATATGAGTGCTCAATTTATAGGAAAATGATGGTGGTTTGGTAAAAAATGAGGGTATTGAATGGCCTTCCAAACTTAGAGTTAGTTTCCATGGAAGAAGGGATGAGAGGATAGGAGGTTACTTAACTCATTCCCTATCCAATTTTGAGTTCATGGGAGATGATAAGTGTGGGAATCTTCTAGATGGTTCCAGAAGATAAGAATATTCCCAGAACCCTATGATGATTTTGCTCAATCTCGCCTAGCGCAGGTCAAAGTGGGCCTAAATTCTCTTGAAAGCACCCTAACATGGGCCTACCTGCACTGAAGTGCACTTACCCCTGACCAAGGCTACGCTGGTCCCTCAAGGAGGCATTTCTGGAGGGCTTCAGGCCAAGAAACTATCAGGGAAGGAGGCATTCAAAGTGATGACTTTTCTAGGGCATGTAGCAACTAAATTAGGGTTTGATGAGCCCTAAAAGTATTGATCTGAATGATGGGAGTGATGTGCCCAAATGGATCTATAATAGCTGCCCCCTAAAGCATGAAGTCAAAAATGTTAATGTTGAGTGATATGATTTACGATGTGATGAGGAGGTTCCGAAGTGGATGGTGACCTGCATTGATTACAATACATAATATCATGATATTTTGATTTTTTCTCATGAATTGCTGAGGGAAGGCATACCCATGCTCAGCATATAAACTTTCATTACAAGTACATAGATAGTCGTCTATAGATATAGACCCATGATAGGATGACCATCAATGTAAAGCCATTATATGGATGATTTGGTACATTTCCTGAAATCGCAGCCCGGATGGATGAAACTAGATCTAGGGTCTTCTATCTCATTCAATCGTTCGCTCAAGTACGATTCTAACCATGTGAATATGTGATCTGAAGTTGAACATGGGAAGACACCGTTTGATTACCAGCCAATGATGTGAACCATTCACAGACGCGAGAGAAATCACCGATAATGATAATGATCCTCAAGGTACTGCAATACATTTTGCATGGTGCGAATGAATGTTTTGATGTTGAACATCATATAAAGTCTTGCAGTTGAAGACTAGTGATGTCAACCTATTGCCTAAAGCAAGAAACTTGCCATTGATGTATGAAAGCCTAAAGGTACTAGAAGGGTGTTTCTAAGTCAACTTCTTGGATAATATGCTGATATTGACAAGAACCAACTCGTCACAGGAGGGCCTTGATGTATCCCACATCAACGACATGAAACAAGTGTGATGATTTTGGAGATGGAATGTGACTGAGGACACAAGGTTCAGAAATGGTGGTCATGAAAATGAAGGTTTATGAGTATTGCAAAGGATGAATTCAAACTGAGTGACTTCTCTTGAACATGTTGGCAACACTGAATGGATTGGTAGCATTGACCCAAAACCAAAGTAATGGATGGTATGATAGACCAAGGTATGATGAATATCAAGCAGATAATCCAACCCAAATAGTCACAATGATGAAGTGAAAGTGTCATGTTCAAGAGCGAGCTGCTGCCATAAAGTGGTTTACCCCTTTTCCCATTTCCCCTAGTCATTTCTAACCAGTACCTCTTTATTTTTATACAAGTTGAGGAGCATAACATATGCTTTTTGCATAATTCCACCCTTCAGGTGAATCCATCGCTATGTGATGTTTTAAAAAGTCTAGCGAAGGTGAAACTCGGTCTTGTCATGATGGACAAGTTTGTCCCTATTTGATGTTTAACGAGTCTAACAACAATGATAACTTGGTTCTTTTCATGTTTAGAGAGTTTGAAAAGGGAAAAAAAGAAAACTCCACAAGTTCTTTTTCATAGATTTGTCTCTCAAGTTCGAAAAAGCGTAAAATAATATGAGAGAGAACCTATTGACCATGTTTGATCAACGTATTCCTTTTTCATAAGTAATCTATCTCAGTCTGGAAAAGGGTTAAACTTATACTGAGTAGATTCATTTCCAATCCATTAACGAGCTAAAAAGGACAAGCGCTCGACAATATTTTCATATTTCGAGAGTCTGAAAAGAGCTTAAAGAGGACTCAACTTAGAGGAACGAGTCGATTCTAGGATAGCAACTAGTTCCGGTGATGTTGGAACTTCTCAAAACATGTCGATTTATGTGAAGAGGATGGCTAATAAGTCCACTCATTGCAACGGTTCCTCAAAAAGGGTAAAACAAACAAGTGAAAGCGTATAGTGGCCAAACAGATAGTGGTTATGGAAGGAGAAAAAGCAAGGCTCATCTGATGAAAGAGACTGATAAAATGACAATCACAAGGGTTAAAATGGAGATGGGTTCATTTTTACACAAGCTTGAAACGAAAAACTATGATTGGATTCAGTTTCATGTTTACACAAGCTTGAAACAAAAAACTATGCTTGGATTCAGTTTCATTTTTACACAAGCTTGAAACGAAAAACTATGCCTGGATTCAGTTTCATTTTTACACAAGCTTGAAATGAAAAAATATGCTTGGATTGGTTTACATGCCCCAACATGATGACTCAATTCTAGGTGCATGCCCCCCAAGCTTCATTACATTCACCTAAGTAGACTACTCGTGGCTATCAGGTGGATGGAATGAAGGTTCATTTACGAGATCAAGTGAAAGACTCGACTGGGATTTTACGAGATCTAATCAAACACTCGAATTGGAACTTTTCTTCAGGGGACCTTGTTTCATTTTTTAATGAGCTTGACACGAGACAAGGAACTCTGCTCAGATTCATTGTTTTATTTTTTAATGAGCTTGACACAAGACAAGGAACTATGCTCTGGGACTTGTTTCATTTTTTAATGAGGTTGACACAGTAAAATAAATATCCTCATATTCCTTGTTTCATTTTTTAATGAGCTTGACACAAGACAAGGAACTATCCTCATATTCCTTGTTTCATTTTTTAACGAGCTTGACACAAGACAAGGAACTATGCTTTGGGACCTGTTTCATTTTTTTAACAAGGTTGACACAGTAAAATAACTATCCTCATATTCCTTGTTTCATTTTTTAATGAGGTTGACATAAGACAAGGAACTATCCTTATATTCCTTGTTTCATTTTTTAATGAGCTTGACACAAGACAAGGAACTATGCTCATATTCCTTGTTTCATTTTTTAACGAGATTGACACAAGACAAGGAACTATGCTCTGGGACCTGTTTCATTTTTTTAACGAGGTTGACACAGTAAAAGAACTATCCTCATATTCCTTGTTTCATTTTTTGACGAGGTTGACACAAGACAAGGAACTATCCTCAGATTCCTTGTTTCATTTTAACGAGCTTGACACAAGACAAGGAACTATGCTCATATTCCTTTATTTCATTTTTTAACGAGGTTGACACAAGACAAGGAACTATCCTCATTTTCCTTGTTTCATTTTTTAACGAGTTTGACACAAGATAAGGAACTCTGCTTTGATAATTTGTTGCATTTTTAATGAGCTTGACACAAGACAAGGAACTCTGCTCTAATTCCTTGTTTCATTTTTTAACGAGCTTGACACAAGACAAGGAACTATGCTCTGGGACTTGTTTCATTTTTTAAGGAGGTTGACACACTAAAAGAACTATCCTCATACACTTTGTTTCATTTTTCAACGATGTTGACACAAGACCAGGAACTTTCCTCATACCCTTTGTTTCATTTTTTAACGAGGTTGACACAAGACTAGAAACTTTCCTTGTACCCTTTGTTTCATTTTTTTAACAACGTTGACACAAGACAAAGAAATTTCCTCATACCCTTTGTTTCATTTTTTAACGAGGTTGACACAAGACAAGGAACTTTCCTCGTACCCTTTGTTTCATTTTTTAATGAAGTTGACACAAGAGAAGGAACTATCCTCATACCCTTTTTTTCATTTTTTAACGAGGCTGACACAAGACAAGGAGCTATCCTCATGTGACCTGTTTGATTTTTTAATGAGGTTGACACAGTAAAAGAACTATCCTCATATTCCTTTGTTCATGACCCATAAGAGGTCATGACTTCCAAAAGGTTCTCATCAGATGGGAGAACAATGCTCTGGAAGGGATCATTAGAGAGATCTGGTTCCAATGCCCCCAGTACATAATGTATAACATCACAGAATTGATCATCCATTGATGTAGGCATGGAATGGGTTGCCACATAATTGACCCTTGGCAGGGAAGATACCACTGGGACAAAAGGACCATTTAGGGAAGATGGTTGATTGGAAGCCATCTTTGGACCGAGAAGTGAAAGCTGGTCAATGGTGACAATTCTGCCTTCATGCGAGAAACACATCGCTCGAAATAGTGTTGAAACAATAGCTCCCATGTCATAAACATAGTTGCGCCCAAGAATTAAATTGTAATCTAAAGGGCCTAGGACTACCATCACATTGAGATAAACAATTTTTTCTCCCAAAGTAATAGGTAACTGAGGAAGGATCCCTAATGGTTAACTAGTTCCTCTATTAAAAGCCAACGGATTCTGGGTAACAGGTGCAAGTGGCGGCGAACCGAGTGCTTGCCAAGCAATGCAGGAAAGGATACTCATTGATGCACCTTCATCTATAATAGTGTCTGGTACAATCATATTACAACCCTGTACTATGATCTGGAAAGGCACATATGAAGGAAGACGAAATCCTACCAGTCGATTCCAATCAAAGGAAGTGACCATACTACTTGGAGGGGGTACCATAAGAATGGGAGAATCACCCCCTTGAGTTACGAGAACTGGAGGATTTTCCTCCTCTCTTGATGGAACAGGAGGGTTGCCTCCAAGCTCATTGGAATTTGAAGAAACGAAAAGAACCTGAGTGGTATCATACTCACTCTCTACAAGAAAGGTACGATTAATTGAAGGTGAAATCAGGTCAACTGTTTCCTTGACCTGTTTTATAAACTCATGAGATTCACATTCAGAGAGAGTGGGTTTGACCGAAGTTGATTTGTGTCAGTCACTTCATCAACTAGTGAAGGATTAAGGGAGAGTCTCCTGTAACTAGATGGAAGTCGCTGTGGAGAAGCAGGACGGTTATCCAACACTTTTTTGGCCTCATCCAGATAGGGACAAAGGTGAATGGGGTGATTGCCTTCACATAACCTACAGGGAAACTTAACTTTTCCCTTCTTTCCATGAACTTTACTACCAATAGTTGATGGTGTGTCACCAGCATGATCTACAGAGGTTGATGACACAGGATGATGTGAACGAGAAGACTATTCTTCTAAGATCTGAGGAATATCAAGACAATTTCGAAGAAGATGGTCTCCCGTACAAAGTTTGCATGGATATCGAACTTTGTGAGGCTTATCAGACGATTTCTGATAAGAAGTTGCATTCAAAGCAATGGTTGCTTAGTTGCCCCCTGCTGAATTTTCTTCTTCTTCTTCTTGTTCTTCCCTTTCTTCTTATTCTTACCCACCTGGTTACTAGTGTCAATCCTTTCACCAGGCGAAAAGGAAGAAGGGGAGGAAGAAAAAACTAAGGAAGAAGGCAAAGAGTCAACTTTAGGATCAACTGGAGGTTGATTTTATCCAGTTGGAGGGGTACTTATTATAGAGAAATCACGATATTTTGAACCAAGGAGGTTGAAAACAACCATACTGGCAAGCCAATGGTAAATCCCGGAAGGGACAATCTAGCCATATAAGGAGCTCCAATATTTCCGAAAGGAGGAAAAGGACTAGGATTCCCATCAAAAGGAATTCCTTGATTGGTGGTCTCCAGAGTTGTTTCCATATGTCTCAACCTAAGATCAACTAAGGAGTGAGCATGGAGGATGTTATCCATGGTGAATTAATTTTATTTTAATCAAAATAAAATAACAAAACAAAAGAGGGATAATCTAGATAAAAGGATTACCAAGCAACTGTGAATTGCAGAATACCTCCCAGCGAATCGAGAAGTACAGGTAGGCAATCTCCCCGAATGTTGTGTTCGGTGTATCACAATGTACAAGGTAACCAACTCAGTTACCTAAGGATGGATAGAAACCTAATGTAGTCCTCCCATATATACTCGAAAGTACATGGAGGCCCAATCCGTATTAGTGTTGTCTAATGTGAAATTACACAGTGAGAGAATTCCTTTATACTTCACGTACTGTAACAACACCCTATATACCCGAAGGTACATGGACAAGCTACGATATACTCACGTACATGGAATGAGGTATCACACTCAAAATTTATCGTAGACAAGTTAGCGACAATTTCTATGTTTTACGACGTCGGAACACGTCTCTAGCCTAGAACCACTAAATGTTTTGTGTTGGGTGACAATGCTCCATTAGGTTAATTGATATTAATTTTAAGTTGGTCTTTCTTAAGAATTTGCCTTTCAAGTTCACCACGTGATGTTTTCTGAAATTCCTAGAATGAAACTAATATGATAAGCATTCTTTTCATTCAATTTGAACAATGAAAACCTTAGCTAGTAGGGATAGAGAAATCAGATTCTTTTAATCAAAGAACAAAGAGCACATCTAATGCAATTTCCCTAAACTATTCCTATGAGCACACACAAACTTTTTCAATGCATAATGCAAGTTTTTATTTTCAATTCCCTTAATGCTAAGATGAACAAAATGAAACTAATGCACATACAATCAATCAATTTTTTTTCAAGAACAAAGACTTTATGACAGTTCCTTTTTGAAAGAAATAAAGACTTTTACGACACTTTATTTTGAACAAATATTAATTGAATATAAACTAACTTTGAAAATGAAATGATAGTGATAAAGAAATCATTTAAGAAACACTAAAAAATCAAGGCCAAATTAGGGCTAGCAAAGGAAACACAAATTGATTTCAGAAGTACAGCAATCATTGATCTTTCAGCAAGCACAAACAGAAGGAAATTTGGGAAAAATCAAGTCAAAGGTGAGATTTTTGACCTAAGGAGGATCGGTGCAGCCCTGAACGGGAGACAATGCACTTTTGAGCACTGTCCTCAAGCGAAGGGTACTCTGTAGCACTCTGTGTCTTGACCAATCTTGCACTGGTGCTATAGAGGCCATTCTAGGGGCTTTCAAGCATAATTTTTACCCAAGAAACACTTCAAAAAGGCTGAAACAAGATCAATGGAAGCAAGTAAAGTGTACTAGGGTGTACTAGGATGAAGGTGAACTACCTGGAATGATGATCGTTCTCCAGTGGAGTCGCCAATTTGTTATGTGGAATTTTTCATCTACGGATAAATACAATTTCCCTAGGTGGGTAGCTACACCTAGAACAATAGATTTAAAGCACTTAACCATTTTCTATAGAAGATAAATAAGACAAGGGACCTACTTGTTATCTTTCTCTTTCCCTTTGTCTCCTTTGTATGGCTCCCGTCGCTCCTTCTCGAACTTAATCCGCTCGACAAGTACCTGCAATCATAAACATAGGACAAAAACCAATCAAAGCAAGATATATATCTACTATAAGAAAATGGAATCGAAATCATTTACACATATAATCATCATACATAAAGACAAGCATATGGGAAAATGTGTAAACAACTTTATTAAGTAGAAGGAAGAATTACAACCATGAAGTCTGATCCATTGCCACTCTTCCAACTTGGGTTCCAACCAACATCACATCAAAAGAACAACACTTTGGCATCATAACAATACATGCTTACAATCTCAAACCTCACACCAACAATATCTCCTTACAAATTCTCAAAGTCTAGCCCCTGATTACTTATATGAGTGCTCAATTTATAAGAAAATGATGGTGGTTTGGTCAAAAATGAGGGTATTGAATGGCCTTCCAAACTTAGAGTTAGCTTCCATGAAGGAAGGGATGAGAGGATAGGAGGTTACTTAACTCATTCCCTATCCAATTTCGAGCTCATGGGAGATGATAAGTGTGGGAATATTCTAGATGGCTCCAGAAGATAAGAATATTCCCAGAACCCTATGATGATTTCGCTCAATCTCGCCCAGCGTAGGTCAAAGTGGGCCTAGATTCTCTTGAAAGCACCCTAACATGGGCCTACCTACACTGAAGTGCACTTACCCCTAGCCAAGGCTGCGCTGGTCCCTCAAGGAGGCATTTCTAGAGGGCTTCAGGCCAAGAAACTATCAGGGAAGGAGGCATTCAAAGTGATGACTTTTCTAGGGCATGTAGCAACTGAATTAGGGTTTGATGAGCCCTAAAAGTACTAATCTAAATGATGGGAGTGATGTGCCCAAATGGATCTATAACACTCCTTTGATTATCTCTCTTTCCTTTAACCTTCGTTGGTCTTCTTGCTTTTTCTTGCACAAAAATTGATGTGAGTGTTGTGTGTGACCAAATGAGGTCAAAGTCTCTTGCATTTATAGTTGTCCAGGAGGTCAAATACGTGCCTCTTCTAGGTTGACTTATCCACCCAAGGACGACTTGGTCTTATGGTGACAAATTGACTCTTTTAACTCAAAATAAAATTTTTCTTTTTCTTACAGATAGTCCAAATGGGACTTTGACTCATGACAAAATTTTATTTTGACTCAATAAACCCTAGAAGCATGAAGACCATGTTTGACTAATGAAATAATAATAATATTTATTTTTCTTCTTTTCTCTTTTACATGAAATACATATTGATATAAGTATAATGATAATTATGAAAACCAAAACTAGTTACATTTTAAACATGACTTGGCACCCTTGACATTAGGAAAAGTTGAAAGGTAAATGATGGTTTATGTTGATGCATTTATAAGCACTAAAATACAAAATATAAATAAGAAGTTATTGAGAAAAAAAATATAGAAGTTAAAATATTTGGGAAGGGGAGAATAAGTGTAGATATAAAAGTTGAATCTAATAAAAATGTCCTACCAACCATCCTCACACTTAGAAAACCTTTAAAAACATAAATAACTCTTGAGTAACTAAATTGCCTTAATACCAAATGAAGAGAGAGACCTAAAATCAAACTAGAAACATTAACTCACAATAGTTTACTCTTAACAAGAAAAGTAGGTTGTGCATGAACTTGGAGAATATTATATTTAAAACTAAGTAAAAATAATTTCATGAGAGAATCACCATGTGGCCAAAAGCATAACAAAAAATCTCCGACTAAGATTTTAACTTGAGAAAAACTAGGGGGTAGTTGAGGGACAAAAATATGAGACCTACCTGTTGACACAAGTTAATGGACACAAAATGGAGAGTCTAAATTAGGATCAAAAGACAACTAGGAGAAGAAATAAGGAAATGTGTGGGTGGAGGAAAATAACTATTTTGATAAGAAACTAAGAAAAAATTTCATGAGAGCTTTAGTAAGGTATTGGTACATAGATAGATGAATAATCAAATATTGGAATAAAGAAAATAATTACTTTTCATGATGTGCCAATTGTCACTATTGTAACATACTATAAAAAGAGAAAGCTATGAGAAATGGAATTTCAATCACCTTATTGTTGGATGAGTTCCCTAATGAGTTTGGTGAAAGTGGAGGTCTTGTAAATGGGAACCTCTTAAACTTGAGGGTTCTTTGACACTTACTAGTGCATTTGTCTCCCATACAGCTCCATTGTAGCTCAGGGGCTCATGGGGAAGAAGAGTACCCAAGGCGTAGGTAGGGAGGTTCATAAGTGGGTCAACAGTTCAGTCATGCAAGGGGAGTTCAAGAACTAAGAGGTCAAATCCAAAAGTTGAGGGGTACCCATTCTTTTGTTCTTGGTAATTATAAAGTTTCGTTGTGAAACAATTATATCATTATTTCATTTATTGTCTATTCTAATTGTATAATGAAGGACTACGTATGGAATGCATTATTGTCTACATGGGTAAATGCATTGTGATTTGATTAAGGGGGTAATTTGAGTGTTATAAGTAATGAAAATAAATTACAACTATTACTGGAAGTATCTAACTTCATAAGTAAATGATGCTATTGTTTGTACTCTTCTTGGCTCATTAATTAATTTTTCGTCTTCAACTATTGGATGGATTCAATGGTGAATGAAGAATTATAAAATGATAAATTCTAAACATTCATAATTTCGCTAATGATGTGTTTATATATATATATATATGGCAAGTAATATTATATGGGGGTTTCCCCTCCTTGAATGTTTTGACTTGACCATACACAACATATAATGATGTGAAAAGGAAATTTCCCATTAGAATTTAATGTTATTGAGATGTATGCATTTTACATTGACCTTGAAGTTCTTCCATTTGATCATCTGGAACATTATAAGTATACTTGTCTTATATTTAGTTCGCCATCATCAAATGAAACTCCAAATTTGAAGAGTATTATTCATGCTTCATTTATATTAAATGATGTGGCATTTCCTTCCCTCACACTTGTGCATTTATGATAGTATTCGTTACTCATCTCTAGAAAGTTTGTTTTAATCCTTCTCTCATTAAAGAGTGTGCATACATTACTCATTCCATATACAACGAAATTATATATGAATTTACCTATGAGTTAGTCAATCAAGCTAATGAAAAAGATGGCTTCATAACAATGCAAATCTTGTGCATAACCCCATGTAAGTTGGTTAAATGCACAAGTGCGATGGTGAACCATTGATTCAATGTAAAATTTGTGGTGCTCTCCATTTAATTTTCATCAAGACATGCCTCGTTAAATAAAAAATATATAGAATTCAATACTCCTTAAGCAATTTATATTCTTAAGTTGGCTTGTTGTTGTAACCATGACAAAGTGATGCAATGAATTATATAGTTGGGATTCTATCAATTAGTATAACCAATAAGAAAAATGAGTAAATAAAGATTCATAAAGTAAGAAACAATGATTAGAAGATTGTGTTCAATCTAAATCGTTAAGATGTCGTATGACCTTCAGCCTAGTTATGGATATGAAGAGAATCCTGGATTTTGTATTTCCCCATCTTCGTTTATTCCTTACATTTATTCCTTAGAGTAAATGTAGAACTGTTTCCATATATATGAATCAAATTCATTGTATAACTTCTATTAAACTCGTAGCAAGTCCTCCACTACTTCTATTGTGTGTAATTTGTTCCACCAAATGTTAACTAATTATCTTGAATGGATGATGTGTAATTGAATAACTAATTGTCACTTAATTCACGGAATTCATTCTACTGAAAATTCAAGGAAGATAGCATGAATACATGTTAGTATTATGCAAGGTGATGGATAACATCATTCAATATGTTAATACGAGACTAGAGCTCTAAAAATATATAGTTTTCTTATGTATTACTTCCTATTAACTTTAAGCCTGCTTGTTAAAATCTAGAACTTAAGTCCATCCAAAACAAAACTAAATCTATTATAGACGGTGCGAAATTTCAAGTAAGAAATATCATTAAATGTGAAGAATAAAAACTTATCGATAGGTGGAGTTTTGGTGCAGTGCAAAACAATTCATGATTGTTGATAACTAAACTCTTTTAGTGGTAATTGAACCATATTCCAATAGTCCCTCTTGAGAATTAAGTTGAAGGTCATAATGGACTAGAGATATGTGTGGCAGCTGCCAAATTCAAACTAAATATTTATTGGATGATACGATCCCCAACACGGGTGGGACTCTTGCAAATCGATTCCAAATACCAAAATTCCAGAGGCCAAAGTTGGTAATGGGACTTGCTTTCATATTCCTTGTATCTTCTTACACTCGTATGAGAATAAAGATTAGATAATAAATAACTTGAAGTTTTTACATTTGCCATAAATATAGAATGAGTAAACATTAAGTTATGTAAATGAGGCTCATAACTAAAGTTACAAATAATTGTCCCAAAAGTGTTATTTTTAAACACACAAAAATAATAATATTAGTCCGACTTAGACTAATGTTAATGTATTTATCTAAGTGTTTTATAATGTAACCATATTGTCATATTTCTTCCATAATAGAGAATTTATAAAATTTCATCGCCATTTGAAAGGAATTAATCTTAAGAAAGATAGAAGCATATCTCATAATTACAATGGCATGATTTTTTAAAAGACTACATTATATCCCAATTCATGCAATTTATGCACTGCGAACCTATCAAGTAACAAAAACTATCACTAGATCTTAATACGGTGACACAAGAAGGTAACTAATCATATAATACAAAATCTCTTTGATGAATTGGAGTTGTAGGAATAGGAGTTGAAACAATTGCATGAATTGGAGTTGTAGCCACGGGAGTTGTAGCAACAACATGAATTGGTAGTTCTTGGTAAAGAGATTTAGCTACCCAGATATAAATAATATGCATAGTTTATTCATTTTACTCCCATATAAATTTATGCAAAATTTTGCATAAAGTATTGTGGGTAGTAACTCGTGGTGAATATGTTTAATTACCCAAATATAATGAGTTAGGAATATAATATTCATACTTGTAAATAAATGGAAGGAAGGTGGTGTATTATGAGTAAAGACACTATGATGAATAAAAAGAATGAAATAAATATTTTATCTGGATTAGTATCACACTCAAATTGGTTACATAATTAACTCATGATTATAATATTATTATCAAATTATTGGACTTTTGTTAATTTCAATGATGAAAAATACACAACTTTTGAAATTAGAATAGAAAAGTTGCACAACTCTACAACTAAAATAGATTAATAAACACACACACACAAATATGGTGTACTTCCAAGGGTTAGTTAAGGTATTTAGAGTAAGTGTTACATGTTAGTATCAGAGTGCCTGATTCACACATTGCGCCTTGAAACTATTACCACTTTCCATAATGATAATTTGTATGTGGTTCAAATAATGTAAATTGGTGTTAATTGAAACAAGTAATCATGGTTAAAATATGTGCTAGAAGGATTAAGATAACTAGAGGGTGCAACATGGCTCCACTGCAACAACCAACTCATGTCATCCCACCCAATGATGGGGAGCACAATGCAATTCATGAATAGATTCCTGCTGGAGAAGTTTTGAACTTAATGATATTATTTTAGCACATGTTAGAGGCATTAATAAACCATTTAGACCAAGAACAGGGAGGACCTGTTGCACAAAATGAAGGGTCCCTAAATCCAATAAGGAACAACGTGAGTCAGGAATCAGAAAAGGTAATGTTCCCATAAATTTGGGAGCCCATGAATGGACAAGTTGCATAGGCATGGATAGAGAACATGGACATGTGTTTTACCTTGAGTTATTATAACTCAAATATGAAGGTTAAAATTGGTGTATTCTAGTTTAAATGAAGTGCATTGTTTGGTGGAAAATACTATTAACTTAGTTCGGGATGAACATGTCAAAGGCATCCTAGGAGTTGTTCAAAGTAAAGCTTAGAGAATACTACTTGTCGAAGACTTTCATTAAGATACAATTGAATGAATTTAATGCACTGAAGTAGGGTCATTGTTCTATACTTGCGTATGAGGTCCAATTCATAAAACTACTCAATTATGCTTGACACTTAAACATGGAGAAGATGAGAGTAAACAAATTTTTGTATGGAATAAACTTCAATATTTTGGCTAGGGTCGGAATTTTGATGCCTTGTACGTTGCATGAGGTAGTTAAATGGGTCATTATCATAAAATACGAGATATGGAATAATGGAAAAACATACCACCAAGGCTTGTGGCGTTAGAAGCGCCTAGTGGGAATAGTATAGAACACAAGAAATTTCATAGGGGACCAATTCACAGTCATCAAAACCGGTCAGTAGGAAACTAGAGTTCACCATATCGGCCTCCAAAATAGTATTCATTCACTGTATATCAACAAACATGATCTCCTACCCCATAGACATGTCAAACACCACAATATCATTCTACACAATATGATTGTGTTGCACCATAACAACATCTAGTGCAACAATCTGGTTCATTTTAATAGAGATCCAGGCCAACCTTCATTTCAACCGGTGGTAGGAGAAAAGATCCTAAGAGGGGCGTTGGAGTTTTGGACATCCACACTTCAAGAGGGATTTCCCTCGATGACAAGGTAATTCTAGCACAGCTCGGAAACAAGCCATAGTGGGGGACCTAAGAAAGGCCATTACATCCATAGGGCAATGAATAATCACCAGAACGAGCACCAATCTATTGTACTAGAGACGACAAGTAATATCAATGGTATGAGTTATGTTATTTTGATAGATACAAGAGCTATTGAATCTTTTATTTCTCTAAATGCATTGTCAAAAATTAAAGATGAAGCAATTGCACAACATGATTTTAGGCATGTAGAAATGGCTTTCAAGATGAAAATAAGTGTAGGTAAGTTGGTAAGGGATTGTGAGGTGGATCTAGGTGTGTGTAAGAAAAAGGTTTCCTCATATTCTATGGTCCTAGGATCATATGATGCGAACATACGAATGGATTGGTTGGAACAACATGAGGCAATTCTAGGCTACAAGGATACAATACTACATTTCATGAATGATGAAGGTTGAAGGAAATCCTTGATAAGGTAGAATCGAGGGGTGTCCCTCATGATCATTTCATCGTAGATGTTGAAATGTAGACAAAAGAGATGTTGGTTTTTCACAATTTTACCACTGAACAATAAAGGTGTCTCTAAGGATCTAGATAAATATCTTACTCTTGTTGAATTCAAGGATGTATTCCCAAAATAATTACTCGAGACATCGCTTAAGAGGAAGGTTGACTTCATGATAGATATTAAATCTTCCATGGTTCCTATTGCATGGTTTCCATAACATATGTCAACTCTTGAGTTAAAGGATTTTTATATCGAGTTAAAAGGGTTGTTGGACTTGGGGTTCATACAACCTAGCATATCTCTATGGGGAGCACATTTAATTTTAGTTAAAAATAAGGATGGGTCTTGGTGATTATGCATTGAATATAATTAGCTAAACAAGATGATGATAAAAAATTAGTATCATTTTCCAAGGATAGATGACTTGTCAGAGAAAATGACAGGGGAAACTGTGTTTTCTAAGATAGATCTGAGGTTGAGATGTCATGAATTAAGAATCAAGGAAGAGGATATCTCAAAGATAGCATTTAAAACAATATTTAGGCATTTTGAGTTTATAGTACTAATGTTTGAACTAACAAGTACCTTGGTGTTTTCATGAGCCTAATGAACAAGATATTTTTGGATTATTTAAATAATTTCATGCAGTTCTTTATCGATGAAAATTTGATCTACTCAAATACGCTAGAAAAGCATAATGAACACTTAAGATTAGTTTTACATTGTCTTAGAGAGAACCAATGATATGGTAAATTGTGTAAATGTTCCTTTTACCAATACAAGGTATTTCAATGGATTCTGCAAATATTGAGGCCATCATGGAGCAGTTGGCACCAAACAATGTTCATGAAGTACATAGTTTTACAGGCATGACCAGCTTGTCAAAGGATTTTCAAAGATGAAACCCCCATCACTAAATTTCAAAGGAAGAATAAGAAATTTTCTTGGATTGAAAAATGTGATGAGACATTCAAGAAGTTAAAAGAGTTGTTACGAATGACACTGATCCTGAAAGCACCTAACATGGAGTAAGAATTCCAGTTTGCACCAATGCGTTAAAGGAATTCTTGAGATGTGTATTAATGCAAGATGGATGAGTAATAACATATGTGTCAAGAAAAATTGGACCTCATAGGTGAAATATGTGACACAAAATATAGAGATGGTGGCTATTGTGTATGCACTAAATATTTGGAGACGCTACCTGCTAGGAAGGAAGTTTGAACTTAAGACTGATCATTGTGGACTACAACACATATTCATGCAATATCATTTAAACATTAAACAAAGAAGGTCTTCAAAATTAATAAGTGAATATGATTTTGATATTACTTACATAAAGGGAATAATGAATAGAGTGGCATACGCTCTAAGTCAAAGGCCTCAAATATTTTCAGTGATTCCCTTAAAGATAGATACGAGGGAGAAGTTTCTTATATTACAAATTACGGGCAATTGATATAAGGAGGTTAGTTGGAGTATGAGGGAAGATGAAATGATTATTCAAAAATATGAGATGTATTATTTAGATAGTGAGGGCCTACTATGATTCCATGGGAGGATATGTGTGCCATGAAACAAAGAGATGCACCAAATGATATTGAGAAAAGCTCATTCAACATTATACATGGAAAACCCTAGTTTTAAGAAGATGAGTGCAAATATGAAACCACTTTCGTTTGGAAGGGGTTGAAGAAGAAAACTATAAATTTCGTGGCAAGGTGTTTAGAGTATCAGCGAGTAAAAGTTGAACATAAAAATCTGATAGGATTATTGCAACCTCATGAATTACTTGAGTGTAAGTGGGAAGTTATATCAACGGATTTCATTTTGGCACTACAGATGACGATAAAGAGACATGCCATTATATTTGTGGTAGTGGACACGTTAACCAAAAGTGTCCATTTCATATCAATCAAGAAAACATATAAGGCACTTAAGATAGCTAAAATTTTCATTAATGAGATTATGAGGTTGCATGAACTATAAAATATCATATTAGATAGTGGAGCATTGTTTAATGAAATATTTTAGACTAGTTTCTAATAGGCCTTGGGGACCGAGTTAAAATTTAGCACTGCTTATCATCTCAAGGCAGATGGTTAGATATAGAAGAATAATCAAATCCTCGAGGACATGTTACATATGTATGTGATGGACCAACAGAAAAAATGGGGATATTTTTTACCATTGGTGGAATTTTACTACAATAACAGTTACTAGAGTTCCATCAACATGGCACCACCGAAGTTCCTATATGGGAGACTTTGCATGATGCCTCTAATCTAGGATCGGTTAGAGGACTGGGTATTGATAGGTTCCTAATTAGTACAAGAAATGGAAGATCAAATTACCATGATCAAGGTGAGGTTAAAGTAAGCATAAGTTTGGTAAAAGAGCTATGTAGACCCTCATTAGATTGATTCAAGTTATGAAGTGGAAGATAGGGTGTTTTTTATATTGAGACCTCAAAATATCTCCATAAGGTTTGGGAAACAAATGAAGCTATATCCATGTTTTGTGGGACCATTTGAATTCATAGAGAAGAAGAGGTCGATGGAATATAATCCTTCGTTACTCGCATCATTGGTACATATGCATGATATATATCACATGTTTGTCTTATGTCACTATGTTTCATTTCCTTTGCATGTTATTGACTTGATTTGGTTGCAATCATAGATGAGGGGATGATGATGGTTGAGTTGGTTCGCATATTGGACCAATGAACTTTATAGATGAGGTGGTGAAATGTGGACCAAGTGAAGGTCTAATGGGATAGTGATAATCCCTATTTAACTACTTAGGAGGATGCAAAGGAGATGCATCATTGTTTGCCTTTCTTATTTTAATATTTTCAAGATGAAATCTTGATTTAAGAGGGGGTGCATGTAGTGCTCTGCTCTAGCTGAATATATTTTTTATTATCTTAACTTTTATATAGCCTTATGGAATATAAATTATTTTTTGAGGAATTTAGGTTGAGGATTGTGTTATTTTTACTATTATTATTAGTGTATGTGATGATGATTGTAATGTACTAAATTTATGTTATTATTTGGTTTTGATGATGATTGTGATGTACCTACTTGATGATTATGTGTAATCATTAAGATGATTTCATTATATGCTACCATGTTTATATATTTCAATGACTATCTACTTGATTTCAATCATCGTTATGTTGAATATTATGTTATGCATAGTGATGATCATTTTGTTATTGATCTTCTAGCATGTGTAAATATATCAATGACTAACCTTATGAGTAGATGTTAATGGTGGTTATTTGAGTGTGGAAAAATGCCACCTATATACACATGAATCTTACGAGTCAACGAACTTTATTTTGATCGATTGCATCCTATTAATAATGGAATTAAATTTTCAAATAATATTCTGCTATGATTTTTGATGTCATGTTAGTGGCTATAGGAACAAGTTGGTTGCTTAGTGAAATGACTCAGAAATGGGTCATGGGGTTGTACACAACAAATGGAATTTTATGGGAGTGGTGGCGAAACTGTTGGAAATAATACTGAGGGGGCGGGGGGGTGAATCAGTATTATCAAATCAATATAAATTTTTCATTTTTATACTCGGATTCATATATGCTACTTCTGTTAAGGATACCCGCGTATATATGCGACTGTGTTTAATGCAACTAGTGTATATCCAATAAACTTATGATTCAATTAGTTGATCTTCAATGAGTGCATTAGAACATTATTAACCATATTAACAATAAATAGGTGCAGTAGAATAGAACAGATCATCACACATAAAGAGCACACATGAACACCATGATATAAGGTGGAAACCCAATGTGGGTGAAAACCACCTGCTGCAATTCGTCTCTATCTTCCTTTAATAAGAAACTTCTTTTTACAATAGTACTGGTGCAGTCTTATACCAGTACGCAGGCTTCTACCTGCAGAAGGCTACAACCTTCTCTCGTTCTCCAGACTCTCCTGGAAGGGAGCTACAACCCCCTTAGCTCTTGTACTAGCTGAAGTACTAGTACGTAGGTGCTGACCTACAGAAGACTACAACCTTCTCTTTTCTTCTAGGGACCATGCTTCATACATTTTCATGCTGGATCCATAAATACAAAACAATCAACTTATACTTGCATCATCAATCTCTCAATCACCCAATACTGAATCACTGAACCCTGTCATCAAAACATAGTTACCAGAACACAGACCAGAGCCCAGAACACTGCAACACCCACTAGAACCAACAGCAACCAGAAACATCAAATCTCATAATGCATACGCTACTTGACTATGTCAAAACCGCGTGTACACACATTTTCACCAGAGAGAACCTGCGTACAAATCTAAAGGTAATTACTTATACCTTCGCTTGATTGAGATCAAACTTGAGCCAAGCATCACAAACCCATAACCATCATACTAGATCTTCACACTTCGTTAGATATTCATTACTTGCCCATCCACCTTTGCCTAATGATCTTCTCCTTATATAGGTTTAGACTTATCTCAATACCATGGTCCAAAACCATTGAGAACCAATACTAGGGACCCAATACTTGGGTTCAAAACTTCGGACGCAATACCAAGGACCAAAACCATAGGTCTAAATACCACGGACTCAAAAATAAGCTTTCCCACATGTACGTGATTTTCCATGCGTGAAAGTGCGTGTATACGCATACGCGTCTTTGGAACGTCTAACCCACGTGTATACGTGGCTTGGTCATGATGAACCTGCGTATATCTCTCTCTTGACCTGCTGTACTAAGATCTGTCCTCTGATTGAGATACCATCACCTGTATCATACCTCTAAGTGAGTTGCCATCAAGGACAACACTTGTATCATAATGCCAACAATATCCCCCTTTGGACTTGATGGCAACCACCACACCAAGTCACTCTCCCCCTTTGACATCAAGGGCAAAGGGCAGACCAGGAAGTTCTCTCCCTCTGCTGTCCATACTCCACCAGAGTACGTGTTGAAATCTCTGATTGGGCTCCCCCTTTGTATATGTCAAGATGTATCAATCCATCCATGCTCCCCCTGAGCACAAGCAAGTTCAAAGACCAGCAATCCATTCAAGACCATTATAGTCATTAGCCACTATCATGCATCATATATGATCTATGCCATAAGCATCAACATCCAAACTTACAATACCATTCCTTTGATCAAACAGCAAGATGGATCATTTAGCCTCATAAACTTCATCAAAGACTTCTAACCATAATGCCGACAATGCATTATTTGAAGTATATGCTCCCCCTGAGCCTATGCCAACCATTATATATATCATGACCGAACCATTCCTGAGTCTGTTCTGCTGCCTTTTCTTATGAACTCCATATACGCGACTCTACAGCCTCTAGCTCGCGTATATACGCGACTTATCTTTATTATATCAACGCATACAAGATGGAATACTAAAGGTCTTCACTTTTAGTTTCCCTTGTGCCTGTTATGTCAGCTAACTGAGTGATGTCACACCTTTCTGTCTCTAATTCTGTCTTCTTCAATTCCTGGAATTGTGATGATGTATAGTCCTCTTGCTTTGAATTTTGAAATTTTCTCCTGCATTCCCTTGCTTTATGTCCAAGCTTGTTGCATGTATAACATCTTACATGTTTCATGTTCCTTCTATTGCAATCAATTGCTTTGTGTCCAAACGCATTGCAGGAAAAACAATATCCTCTGAAATACCTGGATTGTGATGATCTTGTGTGATGGTCTTGAACCATTCTACTTCTACATCTGGTTGCAACATGTCCAAGATTATGACATACATAACATTCAATATTATTCAATGGAGGAAATAATCGTTTATCACTTCCATAGTTAGGAGTAAAGGATTTTCTTTGAGGAATTTCTTTCCTTGGCTGTTCCTTGTTGAGCATTTTAGATTTCTCATTAGAGTTCCTTGCCTCACCTTGTGAGCTAGATTCACCTTCAACAGATTCATAAAAGCCAAGACCAGTTTTGATAGTAGGGGATCTTTGACTACCAAGAATGTCATCCAAAATCTTAGTACTATCTTGAAATCGTAACAATTTATCCTTTTCTTCTAATTTACTTTTTAAGATATTTACCTCAACCTGATGTTGTTCTTCCTTTTCCAGATACTGCTTCCTTATGTTTTCTTCAGCTTTTCTTCCTTCTTCCACTTGTTGCCTTAATTCGATCACTTCATGTTCTTGTTCTTCAAGAGCTTCTCTATTCTGCTTCTTTGATTTTTCAAGATCTTCTTTTAGAGAGAGGATCTTCGATTCAAGTCTCTGAATTGTTATGCTCTGATCTTTTACTACATCCTGCAATTGCTCCCTTACTCTGGTTACTGACTCCAATTGTTCATTTAATCTGGTAACTTCTTCTGTTTCTACATCCTTCTTTTCATATGCCATGAGACTTCTAATGTCTTCACTACTATTGAATGAGTCATTACTTTTAACATGGGTATAATAGCTTCTATTACCTTCTTCAGGCATATTTCCTTTGTTATGAGGGCATCTAGCAGCGTAGTGACCAACTTTACCACATGAAAAGCATTTGAAAGGTAGCTTACCTTTGAACCGTCCAGTTCCCTGTTCAAGATTCTTGACAAAATTTACCTCATCTTCTCCTTCTAAAATGTATCCTGATACTTCGAATGCGGCTTTTGATGGTCCCTCTTTTCTCATCTCATAAGCAGTTAAGATTCTGTGAAGCTGCGTCATGGTGATTTTCTGTAGATCCTCCTTTTCTTCTATGGTAGACACTTTGGAATCAAATTTAGTAGACAGGGATCTCAAAACCTTTTCAACTAAGACAACTTCCTTAAATTCTTCACCCAGATTCCTCATACAATTTACAATCTCATCTATACGCAGGAAGTAATTAGCTATGCTTTCATTACTATGCATCTTAAGATTTTCATACCGGATTCTGAGAGTTTGAAGCTTTGCTCTTTTTACCTGTTCATCTCCTTCGTAGCTTAGAATGATTTTGTCCCATATTTCCTTGGCTGATTTGAAATGCATGACCTTCATAAATTCTGATTGTGACAAACTTCCCAATAAGACAGTAACAACTTTGGCATTGAGTTCATATTGCTTTCTCTCTGCTGTATCTGTAGGAATTGTTGATGGGTATGTGTATCCTCCTTCCACGATTCCCCAAACATCTGTTCCAAGCGATTGTAGATATGTTGTGGTTCTTATCTTCCAGTGGGAAAAGTTGCTCCCGTCAAAGATTGGTGGCCTGATGGATGCCTCTCTTTCTTGATTAGCCATTCTGATGGATCTTTCCTTCAAGCGATCAAGCTTCTTCTAAAGGACTTGCTCTGATACCAATTGTTGGAAATAATACTGAGAGGGGGGGGGGTGAATCAGTATTATCAAATCAATATAACTTTTTCATTTTCATACTCAGATTCATATACGCTACTTCAGTTAAGGATACCCGCGTATATACGCAACTGTGTTTAATGCAACTAGCGTATATCCAATAAACTTATGATTCAATTAGTTGATCTTCAATGAGTGCATCAGAACATTATTAACCATATTAACAGTAAACAGGTGTAGTAGAACAGAACAGATCATCACACATAAAGAGCACACATGAACACCATGATATAAGGTGGAAACCCAAAGTGGGTGAAAACCACCTGCTGCAATTCGTCTCTATCTTCCTTTAATAAGAAACTTCTTTACAATAGTACTGGTGTAGTCTTATACCAGTACGCAAGCTTCTACCTGCAGAAGGCTACAACCTTCTCTCATTCTCCAGACTCTCCTGGAAGGGAGCTACAACCCCCTTAGCTCTTGTACTGGCTGAAGTACTAGTACGTAGGTGTTGACCTACAGAAGGCTACAACCTTCTCTTTTCTTCCAAGGACCACATTTCATACATTTTCATACTGGATCCATAAATACAAAACAATCAACTTATACTTGCATCATCAATCTCTCAATCACCCAATACTGAATCACTGAACCCTGTCATCAAAACACAATTACCAGAACACTGCAACACCCACTAGAACCAACAACAACTAGAAACATCAAATCTCATAATGCATACGCTACTTGACTATGTCAAAACCGCATGTACACACGCTTCACCAGAGAGAACCCGCGTACAGATCTAAAGATAATTACTTATACCTTCGCTTGATTCAGATCCAACTTGAGCCAAGCATCACAAACCCATAACCAGCATACTAGATCTTCACACTTCGTCAGATATTCATTACTTGCCCATCCACCTTTGCCTAATTATCTTCTCCTTATATAGGTTTAGACTTCTCTCAATACCATGGTCCAAAACCATTGAGAACCAATACTAGGGACCCAATACCTGGGTTCAAAACTTCGGACGCAATACCAAGGACCAAAACCACAGGTCTAAATACCACGGACTCAAAAATAAGCTTTCCCACATGTATGCGCTTTTCCGTGCGTGAAAGTGCGTGTATACGCATACGCGTCTTTGGAACGTCTAACCCGCGTGTATACGCAGCTTGGTCACGATGAACCTGCATATATCTCTCTCTTAACCTGCTGTACTAAGATCTATCCTCTGAATGAGATACCATCACCTGTATCATACCTCTGAGTGAGTTGCCATCAAGGACAACACTTGTATCATAATGCTAACAGAAAATTCCCTCATTCCAACCACTATCACTTTCACCATTAATTGTACTAGAATTTGTTAGGATGGATTCACCTTGAAACTCATGATGTCGTGGAGGGTGGACCCTAGATTGGATCCCCCATGAGGATTTACTGAGGAGCGTGCATCAAGGTAGATTCACTGATTATCAACACCATTAATCTCAAAACAGAGGGAGACACAAGAGATGATAGTGGTCTCCATCATCATGCCCATATTCCCCTCCTTAGTCACGAATGCCGAAAGGGAAAGCAACGTGGAACCCTTGGAACTTTGAGAAGAATTTCTTAAAGGGCATGATCAAATTGGCACCCTTGGTATCAATAAAATATGGAAGTTAAATGATGGTTCATGTTCATGCATTTATAAACACTAAAATACACAATATAAGTAATAAGGTATTGAGAGAATTTTAGTTTAGAAGTTAAAATCTCTGGGAAGGGAAAAATAGGTGTAGAAATAAAATATGAATCTAATAAAAAATCCTACCAACCATCCTCACAATTGGAAAACCTTTAAAACAATAAATAACTCATGAGTATCTAAATTATCCTAATACCAAAGGAAGAGGGGGACCTAAATTCAAAATAGAAACATTAATTCAATGACAATATACTCTTTACAAGAAAACAGGGTTGGGCATGGAGTTAAGGAATATTAAATTAAAAATTAGGGAAAATGAATTTCATGAGAGAACCATATTGTGGCCAAAAGCATAACACAAAATCTCCAACTAATATTTTAACTTCAGAAAAATTAGGGGGTATTTGGGAGATAAAAATATGAGACCTACCTATTGACCTAAGTTAATGGACACAAAATAGGGAGTCTAAATTGGGATCAAGAGACAAGTAGGGGGAGAAATACAGAAACATGTGTGGGTGAAGGAAAATAGCCATTTTAATGAGAAATTAAGAAAATAAATTCGTGGGAGATTTGGTGAGGGCCTGACACATGGATAGATGAATGATCAAAATATTAGAATAAGTAAAATAAATGTTTTTCATGAGGTGTCAACTATCACTATTAAAACCTTCTATAAAAGGAGCAAGTTAGAAGAAAGGGACTTTTGAGAACCCTATTGTTAGATGAATGTTCCAATGATCATTTGAATTTTAAGTGACTATTGAGATATGTGTTGAGTTTGGTGAAAATGGAGGTCTTGTGAGTGGGAACCTTTTGAACTTGAAGCTTCTTGTCCACTTGCTAGTACACTCATCTTCCATACAACTGCATTGGAACTCGGGGGTTTGTGGGGAAGAAGAGTACCCAAGTAGATGGTAGGGAGATTAAATGGGGATCAAGGATTTGGTTAAGCAATTATAATTCAATAACTAGGAGGCTAGATCCATAACTTCACTAGCAAAGTTGACAGGTACTTGTTCTTCAATGCTTGGTAATTTTAAAGTGTTTTTGTTGTCAAACAATTATGTTAGGTCCCTATAATACTAGTGTAGCCCCCATTATTGTTATGTTTGTGCCCCATGCAACACCCATATTGTAATTTTTTTGCCCCATAAAATCCCACTATTGTTATTATTGCGCCCTTACATTATTATTGGTATGTAGGCCATGATTATATTGTGACCCTTTAGACTCCTATATACACCAAAGAGGTACTGTCATTTGTATCATCCAAGAACTGTTCATTTATGTGATGTAAAAGGAGGTTTCCCCCTCGAAGAGGCTTATTTTCAAGATGTTTATTTATATTTTCTTCTGTTTTACGATCTGGTTGCATAATATTTGGTATCAGAGATTTGGATCCATGTTAGATCCTAGGGTTTTTCTACTTCAAACAGGTCATCATGGTATTTTCACTATAGCTTATTTTATGAGAGGCTTCTGAAGCTGAAAATTTTGTCATGTGTATTTGAAATCCTGGTGAACTTCATGTAAAAATTTCAAATCTTGTTTCACTATATTTTCGGGGATACGGTCCAAGGAATTTAGAGTTTATGCATGCTCCAAAATTCAATCTCAAACAGATGACCTAGGGAATTTAAATCGTCATAACTTATCCTTTGAGCATCGGATTTGAATTCCATAAAAAGTGACTAAAATTGCACAAAATTAATTTCTTGAGGATGAATTTTAGGGCCAAAGGTTGAAACAATGATACATGGAAATCCATACAAGTTTGATGTATTGAACCAGTCCATAATCAGCTCATCGTGGGATATTTGGTATAAATTTACCTTGAAGAATCCAATTTCGGTCTAACTTGTGGGATTGGAAAGAAGACACATAAATAGATCACAGAATGAAGTTTCAGTTGGGAGACCAAAATTATAGAGATATAATAGTTTCAATATCTATTATGACACATGAAGAAGAGAAAGAATGCAACATGATATATCAAAATTACGAGACCAAGTGCAACAAATTTTTATCTCGCAAGCAGTAACCAAAAATGAATTGAAAGCGATGAATAATGTTAATATGGATGGTTTAAAAGAGAACATGGATGGTTTAAAAGAAAAAATAAAAAGAGACATGGAAAGTTTGGAGGATGGTTTAAAAGCAAGAATGGAAGGTTTGAAGGAAGGTTTGAAAATGTCACTACAAGAAATGATTCGTAATGGAGACAAGATATTCATGAAAATCATGATGATAACAAAATGAACGTGAATAATTATTTTAGAGACTCTAAATTTGGGTGAAGACCAACCACATTCCAAAGATCGATATGAGGAAGTTTGATGGCAAGGATCCAATAACATGGATATTACAAATGAAATAGTTCTTTGATATACATGATGTGAAACACATGAAAAAGATATGCATTACATCTTTATATTTAAAACCCAATCAATTTGTATGGTATTGATGGCATTGTTTTCATAAAGCATTAGCCACTTGGACAATTTTTACAAAAGAATTGATAACACATTATGAGGATGCAAAGAGAAATACCTTATTTAGCCAATTGATAAATCTAAAATAAAAGGGTTTAGTTTGGGAGCACATTGAGGACTTCAAAAGATTGAATATCAGGGTAATTGTTATTCCACATGAGCATATAATTAATGTCTTAATAGGTATTTTAAACGATAACATCCAACATGAGGTTCGTCTTTGGGAACCTAAGTCATTGGAGAATGTATCCAGGGTGGCAATAAAATTTTAAAGCAATATTATGACAACAAGGAGCCCTACCACTCATAACTATAAAGATGGAAGTGTTTATGCTCCTAGCCTCCCACAAATTACAAGGTTGACATCACAACAACTTGAGGAAAAAATAGAAAGAGAGCTTTGTTATAGTTGTGATAGAAAATACACTAAAGGTCATAAGTGTGCTAAGAAGAGATTTTTTTATATAGATTGTGAGGAGGAGGAAGAAAAGGACCAAGAAACATCAAAAGAAGATGATATACACCAGGAACCAACCCCAGAGAAAGAAGAAATGAATCCAACCATATCTTTTAATGCATTGGCGGGAATTATCACTCCTAAAACTCCCAAGATAAAATGATATATCAAGAAGAAAAAGGTAATAGTGATGATTGATTCATTGTAAGATAGCCAAGGAATTGAATTGATTTATATATCCAACACTAGAGTGTCAAGTGATGGTTGAAAATGGAGGGACTATATATTTCTCAAGGAAGTGCCATAAGATCAATCTAACCATGGGGGAATATGTATTGAATAGTCCAATGATTTCCATTCCAATGGGTAGTGTTGATGTTGTATTAGGAGTCCAACGGTTAATATCATTAGGCATGATATATTTTAACTTTAAAAAAAATTTCTTGAAATTTTTCCGAGAAGGAAAACTAAACTGAATTATGGGGTATCATAGGGAAAGCAGGGATGATAATCAACTCTAATGGCATGACAAAGCTTTTGAAGAAATAAAAATGAGGCATAATTACACAATTATGCTCACTATATGTTCAAACAGTGAAATCATCCATTTCTCTATATATCCAAAGCATATTGGACAATCATTCGAAGGTATTTGAAACTCCCAAAGTTCTCCCACCTATTCATGATCATGATCATGTTATTCAATTGATTCTAGGAAGTGTTCCTCTAAACATCAGACCTTACATATATCCTTATGCACAAAATAGTGAAATTGGATGCATGGTTGTAGAAATGCTAGAGGCTGGTATAATTAAACCTAACCAAAGTTCTTTCTCTTATTCAATAGTATTGGTGCACAAGAAGGATGAATCATGACATATGTGTCTGAATTATAGAGAGATCAATAGGCTCACTATTAAAGATAAATTTTACATTCATGCCATTCATGAATTGTTGGATGAACAACATGGAGTAATTTACTTCTACAAGTTTGATCTTCATTCTAGATATCATCAAATTAGAATGAAGATAGAAATACATTCCAAAAATAGCATTTAGAACTCATGAAGGTCATTATGAATTTTTGGTCATGCCTTTTGACCTTACTAATGCACTTTCCACATTTCAAGGTTTGATAAATTCCACCATCAAAACCTTTCTTATAAAATTTGTGTTAGTATTTTTTGATGATATACTATGCTACAACAAGTCTTGGAAAGATCATGTTCAACATGTTGACAAGGTGCTTAAACTATTGGAGAAGAAATAATTGTATGCAAACCTCTCCAAATGTTTCTTTGGGGTACATGAGGTGGAATATTTGACCCATATTCTATCTCATGAGGGTGTTAAGGTAGACCTTAACAAAATTAAGGCCATCAAGGAATGGAAAATCCCCACAACCCTAAAGCATATTCACGGATTTCTTGGGTTGACATGGTATTATTACAAGTTTGTTAAGAATTATGGGAAAATAGCAGCACCTCTAAAAACATTACTAAAGAAAGATGCATTTTTTTGGACTCCAGAAGCAACTACGGCCTTTGAACATCTTAAAGAGGAAATGTGCCAAGATCTGCTCTTAGCTACACCAGACTTCAAAAAATCCTTTACTATGGAATGTGATGCCTTAGGAAATGGAATTGGTGTTGCTTTAATGCAAGAAGGAAGACCCATTGCTTTTGAAAGTCATCCAATCAAGGGAAAGTATTTACACAAATCTATTTATGAGAAGGAAACGTTGGCAATACTACATGCCCTAAAGTAATGGTGCCTTTACATAATGGGAAGAGACTTCAAGCTAAAAACAAATAATGATCATCTTAAATATTGTTTGAAATAAAGTTTCTCTTTAGAAGAGCAACAAAAATGGGTTGCACAGATGTAGGGTTATGACTTTGAAATCATTTACAAAAAAGGGAAGCAAAATTTTGTTGCAGATGCACTCTCAAAAAGGAATGAGGATGTGGAAGCAATTATCTATTCCATTTCTATTATCCAACTTGATTGGATAACTGAAGCTAGGTATGAATGGTGGAATGATGAAGAGGTGTGGACACTCGTTCAAAAGTTGCAATAAGATCCTAGCACATTTGATACATTTATCTTGAAAAATGGTTCGTTATGGTACAAAGATCACTTATTTCTATGTAAGAACTCCCAAATAAAACAAAAGAATATTTTAGAATTTCATACCTCTTCTTTAGGAGGAAATTTAGGATTTTAAAAACTTACCACAGGGTTAAAAAATAACTTTTTTGGGATGACCTTAAATATGATACTCATAAGTTTGTGGTAGAATGTTTGTTTTTCCGCAAAATAAAGTTGAGATAGTTAGGACCTAAGGTTTGTTACAACCTTCAGTCATTCCACGTCAGTGTTGGGAGGAGGTATCACTGTATTTTATCACAGGTTTACCCAAGTCCGAAGAAAAGAGTGTCATCATGTTAGTAGTTGATAGACTCACCAAGCATGCACACTTTTTTTCACTATCTCATCCTTTCAAAGCCAATACAGTCTCTATTGCATTTATGGAAACATTTCAAAAGCTACATGGAACCTCAAAGAGTATTGTAAACAACAAAGATCCCATTTTTGTTGGAATTTTTTGGACATAATTATTTTCTTGTCTTGGTAATCAATTAGCTCATAGCTCATCTTATCATCTTCAATCTAATGGAAAACTAAGATATAGAACAAATGTTTGGAAGGATATCTTAATTTCTTTGTATATGATAAACAAACACAATGGGTCAAGTGGTTACCTATAGTATAACACTTCCTTCCATACCGCAACAAAAATGACCCCATTTATGGCACTTAAGGGATATCATCCACCATCCATCACATCATATTGAAGAGAACATTATAAGGTTCAAGTAGTGGAAGATCACATTGAGCATCAACAACAAGTTCTCCAACTCTTAAAGGATAACCTGACTATGGTGTAGAATCGAATGAAACAATAGGAAGATCAACATCACAATGAAAGAAGTTTTGAAGCAGGTGATTGGATATTTTTACAGCTACAACCATACAAACAAATGTCCCTCAGGCAAGATAAGAAGGATAATAAATTATCACCTAAGTACTATGGTCCTTATAAGGTGTTGAAAAATATTGGTAATATTGCATACAAATTGGAGTTGCCTACATCTTCTTGAGTACACCCAGTTTTCCATGTTTCATGTTTAAAGAAGTTTATAGGTGACAAACTCCCATTTCAAACAATATTTCTAGAACTATATGAGGAAGGAAAAATCATATTGGAGCCTGAAGCAGTCATGGAAAAAAGACTCGACAACTATGGAATCGATCAATTATAGAGTATCTCATTAAGTGGAAGAGCTTACCTGCTGAAGATTCCACATGGAAGGATGAGTATTTTATACAAAATAATCGATAACTAATCAAGCGTTGAGGACAACACTTTTTTAAGGAGAGGGGCATGTTAGGTCCCTATAATACTAGTTTAGCCCTAATATTGTTATTTTTGTGCCTGATGTAGCCCCCATGTAATTGGAATCCTAAGAGCATGAATTCAAATAAATAGGCCTAATCTACTTTGTAAAAAGGCATGTCCTAATTGGTGTTTATTCTTCATAAATCATGGATTTAGAGCCTAGGGGTCATGATTAAAGCCTAAGAGACAAAAACCAAGCTTTTGGAGAAAATCTGGTCAAGTTTACACATGCTACAGGAGTGCTCTAGGAGGTTGCTATAGGTGAAACAAAATTGCTACAAGTGAAACATAATTGCTACAGGAGGAGATAATTCATCGAATGACCAAATAAATCAAATGAAAATGAGATGGGATTTTTTATTATTATTGATTAGGACGTTTTAGGACTCCGTTCCAAGTGGAATCACTCCAAAATACCATAGTTAACACGTGCTAAAAAATAGCAGAAAATTACTACTCTAAAAACTAGAAATTCAAGAACTAGTGAGATAGTTAACCTATCAAATGCCTATCCTAATCAAGAGAAAATGAAATGAGGTAGATTTTTTATTAAATTGAATATTTTTATGACCTAATTCAAGTGGAATCAACTCAATTGAAGCTCATTAACATGTTCTAAAAAATAACAGAAAATTACTACGTTTTGCTACAAGGGTCTTCTAGAAATTCTAGATTTGTGAACTAGTAAACCAATCTATTGACGGGCCAAAATGTACCACCAACATCTAAGGGGTCTCCCCAATGTAAAGTCCCAATTAGACTTCACACTGTTTGGAATAGGAGCCCCATTTGAAAGGTGGGCCCGACTGCCACCATGATTGTTTTCTGCTCTTGGTTATCAAATGAGAAGGTGCCATATTGGGGCAGGAATGAAGTGCTCGGGCAGCGAAACAAAATCAGACCAAGATTGACAAATTGTAGAAAGAGGTTTAAACAAGTCAGAGAAACGATAAGAAGAGGTAAACGATGAGGGAAATTTGTGAAATAAAACCCCATCGGGCATAATAAACAAGAACATGCCAGAGGTCAATTGCGAAGTAGTTCACAATAGGTCACCTACATGGCAAGGAACAAGTAAACATAGATTCTAAAGAGAAACATACATGCAACCATTATGTATCAGTACATAAAATCTTGCGTATATGAAAGCACTCATACAATTATGGTGAGGTACCAGATAGTTAATATAACCACCATGAGTAAGCATGGGAATCAATGCAAAAGGAAAACGAAAACATCTTATTAATATTGTTGCAACTTCAAATACATATCATGCAACTGGTCAATACCTAGTAGTGGAACATGGACTGTTCATACTATCTCCCAATGTCAAAACCCTAGCCCTACTGCTGATCCGAATTGGATCCTTAAACATTCTCTAAGTTTTCATGACTGTTTCAAATTATGTCAAGCTTCAAAATCTTATGGATATCGAGCTTATCAAAAATAACCTCTAAACAATGGCAATTTTTGGTCAGCATGGAACAACGAGGACCCTCGTTCAAAGTGAATAGACTGTTGGCCCATGGTGACCGTGCATTGGCACAAATTGACAAACGAGAGGTTAAAACCAAAAACAGAGGTAGTTTCTGATCGCATATCACAGGGCATCCCCCTCAGTGAAGGAAAGCCCCCAAGCGCTCGGTCATAAGGAAAAGCATAAAACCGTACGGAAATCGCTGATTCTGTCAGAAGGCGGGTCCCACGCTAAAACCGACAGGATATTAGAAGGGCTTCAAGTGGTAAGCAGGTTCGACTGAGTCCTGCCCGATGCCATACACTGGGTGACACGTGTCCAATGGATGAGAGAGAAAACCGCTCACATCGCGCGAGTAAAGGTCATGCTACTTAACCGCGCGATATGGATGGAGACCGTAGGATCTGGAGGCTCTAGATCAATAGCGGAGAAATGATCTGATGGATGACCGGATTCGATGGGGAAATAGGTTGAGTCATATAAGATTTGAGGTCTGGCATGACCGATGAGCTGGCAGAGGAATCAGTTCGCAGGCAATCTTGGAGCAACGGAAATAACGACCATTCAAAGAGAACTGACACTCAATTTGTGAGGAAACAAGTGGCAACCTCTCTGTGAAGCATTACACAGTGATGATGACACAGAGTAGGGGAATTCCAACGGGTAAAGGCAAGAGATCCAGAGAGTCAGGAAGTGGAAATGAACAGTCAGGGAGCAGATTGGCTTTAAGCCACAAACAGACAAAGAGTAAAGGAAGGCAGAGAAAGAGAAGCAGAAAGCCGAGAGGCAAGAAAGACTTAAATTGCAGAGAACAGAGAAGGCAAGCTGACCTGCAGACAAAGGCAACATCGAGCAGACAGAGACAGAGAGAGTCCAAGAGTCTGTGAATTCTAGAGAAGGCTTGAGAATAGTTCAAGCAACTCTTCTGTGTATACCTATCAGGCATTGAGTACCAAATTGGACTCATACCACTAAGACCAGTTGAGTTCGAGATTCAGTAAGGGGAGTTTGTGTACTCTAGAGACTTGGGGAATCCAAGTACAATCCTATTGATCGTCACCTGTTTCGTGAGACTCAATTTGAGCTCACTATTGTAAAAACTCTGCTTTAAGACACAATAGAAAGGCCACCGCTGAAGGCTAGACCAGGAGACATAGCCCAGGAGGATTGGGTGAACTCCTTATTAAGGTTGTTGTGTTTTATGTGTTTGCTTATTGTGTTTCTCTTACTATTTTAGTGTCTGTGTATTTCACAATCTTATTGATCCATTGCATAAAATAACATAGGCGCACCCCAATACTTGAGTCTGTAATACCTTCATTATTTCTCTGAGGTCATCTATGGTTGATTTCAGATCAAGTGGTATCAGATCTCATGGTTGTTAAGGTTAGAAAATATTGTGCTAGATTTTGTTGATGAATGCTAACTAGATCAAAGCTTAAATTAGGAGAAGGAAATTTACTTGAAACTAACCCGGAAATTGGAAGAGCCCATCCTCAGAAGAAAATGTCAGAAGAAAGTCCCTTGGGACCAGACCCCCAATTTATAGATAGTTTCCTGGCCATGAGGTCCATGGTAGAGGAAATGTATAGGGGCTTTAGGAAACATAAAGATGAAGATTCATCAGGCTCCAAACAAGATAAAGGAGAAGAAGAGTCTCTCCTCCATGACCACTCAAAAGGCAAAGGGAAAGAAGAAAACTTTCTCACACCTCCTAATAGCCCTGAACATAAAAAGAAGACATATTTGATTAAATTATATTTTAAATTTGATTTACCAATATATGATGGAGATTTGAATGTAGAGAAGCTGGATAATTGGATCAGACAAATTGATGTTTATTGCAGATTGCAGAGTATTGACTAGGACAAGAGTAAGATTCAGCTGGCAAGCCTACGCCTCGGAGGCACTGCCTTGGTATGGTGGGAAGGTAGGACACAAGATGACATGAAGAAACATGGTAAGATTCTTTCTGTTTGGAGTGAATTTGTTTCTGCAATAAAAAAGAAGTTCTATCCACTAGCTTACATGCAGCAAGCCATGATGAGCTGGCAAACTCTTCGCCAATTGAAAGGGAAAAGTGTACAAGGTTACACTCAAGAATTTAGGAAAAGAGCTTTGATTCTAGGAAGTTCTTTAGACTCACCTAAGAGTCTATTGAAGTACATAGGTGGTCTACATAGCTACATGGGGCACACTATCCTCATGTTTAATCCCACTAGGGTAGATGAGGTATCTGTTCAAGCTATGCATCTAGAAGCTAGAGGAAAGAATGGGAACCCAGAAGTTGGGGGATCATCCAAGCCCATTGCAAGCAAGAATAAGGAGAAAAAAAAACAGAAATGGAAAGAGAGGAAGGCCAACACTGCACAGAAAAGCAAGTCTTCATGCACTCACTGTAAGAAGGATGGGCATGATGATGAGCACTATTGGATCCTGCATCTGAAGCTGAGACCTAAGAAGTTTGAGGGCAAGAAGAAGAAGACTGCTGCAACTATTCAGAAAGATTTGGGGTCAGACTCAGGAGATGAAACAACCATTGCAACCACATGTATAAAAGGTAAAAATTCTGAAGCATCTACTAGTAATTCTGCACAATCCACTAATAATGAAGAAAATGAGAGAAAAAGACATGAGCTTTTCCATATTCGAGTTATTTCCAAGCATCAAAAGATTGATACTTTGTTTGATAGTGGCTCACAAGTAAATTTAATTTCTAAAGCAATTGTAAGGAAGTTGGGATTACTAACTACACCTCACAAGAAACCATACCCATTAGATTGGTTAAGTGATAAAGCACAACTACAAGTGACTAGACAATGTAAACTTAAGTTTTCTTGTGGGTCAACATTTGTAGATGAGGTTGAGTTAGATATAGTTCCTTTGGATATATGTGGAATTGTTTTAGGAAGTCCTTACTTGTATGATAGAAAAGCTATTTTCTATAGAGATGAGAACAAGTATCTCCTTGTTAAAGATGGAATCGAATATATTGTAAGAGCTCATAAGCTCAAGAATAATTATATTCTCATAAACTCAGGGCAGATGAAATGAATTGTAAATTCATGCACACAATTTTTACTAATGGTTGTAAAGGAAAAGAAACCTGATAAAACCAATGTATTTGAGGGCTGTGATGCTAAACATAAAGATGATTTAGAAAAAGTTGTTTCAGAATATGATATCTTGTTTCAAGAACCTAAAGGGCTGCCACCCAAAAAGGAAATAGTGAATGATATTAATTTGCAACAAGATGCTCCATTGCCTAACATTGGAATGTACAGGTTGTCCACTTTAGAGAATGCAAAAATCAAGAAGCAGGTGCACGAGTTGCTCGAGAAGGGGTTCATCAGACCTAGCACATCATCATGTGGGTCTCCAATCTTTTTGGTGAAAAAGAAAGATGGCTCGTGGAGAATGTACATTGATTACTGAACACTGAATAAGATAAAAATAAAAAATAGTTATCCCCTTCCTCGCATAGATGATCTATTAGATCAGTTAAAGGAAGCCGTTTATTTTTCCAAGTTATAATTGCATAGTGGATATCATCAGGTCAGAGTTGCAGAACAAGATGCATGGAAGACTGTTTTCAAAATAAAGTAGGGATTGTATGAGTGGCTGGTTATGCCTTTTGGCTTAACTAATGCTCCTGCTACTTTCATGAGAATAATGACTGATGTACTCAGACCTTTTCTGGATGATTTTTTTATTGTATATCTGGATGACATTCTTATATTTAGCAAAACGTGGGAAGAACATTTAAAGCATGTTAAGCAGACACTAGGTGTTTTGAAAAGAGAAAAAAATTATGTTAAACTCTCAAAATGTGAATTTGGAAAAACATCTTTGAATTATTTGGGACATATAGTAGGGGGTGATGAATTGAAGATAGATCCCTCTAAGGTGGCAGTCATTGTAAACTGGCCTACACCCAAATCTACTACAGAAGTTAAAAGCTTCTTAGGAGCAACACAATATTGGAGAAAGTTCATTTCTAAATTTTCCTTAATTGCAACTCCCTTACATGCTTTAATAGGATTGAACAAGGTGTTTTAGTGGGGAGGCAAACAACAGAAAGACTTCGACACCTTGAAAGAAAAGATTAGTACAACACCAGTACTAGCACTGCCCGATATTCAAAGACCATTTGAGATCCAAACGGATGCTATTGACT
Organism: Pinus tabuliformis; assembly: GCA_031772625.1. NCBI lineage: Eukaryota > Viridiplantae > Streptophyta > Pinopsida > Pinales > Pinaceae > Pinus > Pinus tabuliformis. Next base: position 372,482,169 of record CM062808.1, on the reverse strand, counting down.
ATGCCATGGGAGCAGTGTTGATACAACACGGTAAACCCATATGTTATCATTTTGAGACCTTTAATTCTGCAGTAGTTAACTATCCCACATATGATAAAGAATTGTGTGCATTAGTATATGGTGTGAAAAAGTGGAAACATTACTTAATGGGAAAAGAGACAGCTATACATACTGATCATCAACCACTTCAATATCTACACTCCCAAACTAAGTTGCAGCAATCAAGACACTATAGATGGATGGGTTTTCTACAACAATTTCATTTAGTCATTAAATATAAAAAGGGCATACACAATAAAGTTGCAGATATGTTATCTAGACCAATTATAAATGCATCTACTATACTTAAGCATAATCCAGTATTGCATGAGAGCTACATTGAACAATATGCTCAAGATATAGATTTTAAAGATGTATATGCAACTTTAAGTTAACGCAAATGAGTAGAAGAATTGGATTATCACATTAAGGACCAGCTATTGTATCATAGTGGGAAGCTATGCATTCCACAAACTGAAAGAGTAAAGATAATTCAAGAAGCACACACTTCCCTAATATCAGGTCACTTTGGGGTAAGTAAAATGGTTGCACAACTGCAAAGATTTTGTTATTGGCCAAAAATGAATGAGACAATTTCTAGATATGTAAGAGGGTGTACCATGTGTGCTAAAAGCAAGCCCAACAATATAAAACTAGGCTTGTACACTCCACTACCAGTTCCTTCTCATCCTTGGGAAAGTGTTTCCATGGACTTTGTTGGAGGACTGCCTAAATCTAGGAAAGGTCATGACTATTTATATGTTGTTGTGGATAGGTTCAACAAAATGTGTATTTTGATACCTTGTAATAAATAGATTATAGTTGAACAAACTGAAAAGTTGTTCTTTTAGCATGTATGGGTTCATTTTGGATTACCCAATTCCATTGTATCTGAATGAGACACCCGATTTGTTGGGAAGTTTTGGTCAAGTCTGTGGGAAATGATGGACACCAAAATGAAGAAAAGAACAACCTTTCATCCACAGACAGATGGCCAGACAAAAGTGGTCAACAGGACAGTGATCTAGTTGCTCAGAGGCTATTGTAGCAAGCATCCCAAATTTTGGGATGAACATTTGTGTTATGTGTAGCATGCTTACAACCGAGCAAAACATTCTTCTACACAGAGATCTCCCTTTGAGACCTGTTTTGGTTTCACACCAAGGTCTCCCTTGGATTTTGTCTTTGGTAAAGACATAGTAGTTGATAGACACAGTGATGTAGACAAGGCAACCAAGTTCATTGAACAAATCCAAGAGTTTTACCAGACAATATAGGAACAACTGGAAAAGAGCCAAGCCAAATACAAGGCAAGGCATGACAAGCATCGGATGGAGCATAGTTTCCAAGTTGGTGATCAAGTCTGGCTGTATATCAGCAAAGACAGAATGCAAGGTGAAGATAAAAAGCTAAAGCCAATAAGGTATGGACATTTCAAGATACTTGAGAAAATTGGTGAGAATGCTTTCTGCCTTTATTTACCAACTTACATGCACATCTACTTAGTTGTTAATGCAGATAGCTTGAGATTATTTGAACCTTCATGAATTGAAGATCCTGAAGAGCAGAGTCAATTGCCTTCTATTGATGATCTGTTACCTAAATACCTCAATGAATTGTAGGAAGACACAATTCTAGACAAAAAGGTGAGGACGACGCGCAGGGGAGATGTTAAGTACCTCAGGATTGGACTCAAGGGTTCAAAGCCAAGTAGTGAAAAATGGATAGAGATTGGACAAGTGAGATAGCTATACCCTCACTTAGTCGATGCTTGAAAACCAAATTTTGGTTGTCCAAAAGTTTTTTCAGTGGGAAGGTCGTGATCTGAATTGGATCCTTAAACATTCTCTATGTTTTCATGACTATTTCAAATTATGTCAAGCTTCAAAAACTTATGCATATCGAGCTTATCAAAAATAACCTTTATCAAAGTGCACAGACCGTTGGCCCAAGGTGACCGTGCACTGGCACAAATTGAAAAACGGGAGGTCAAATCCAAAAATAGAGGCAATTTCTGATACGCGATTAGCGCTACAGGGAATCCCCCTCAGTGAAGGAAATCCCCCAAGCACTCGGTCATGAGGAAAAGCATAAAACCATATGGAAATTGCCAATTCCATTAGAAGGTGGGTCCCATGCTAAAACTGGCAGGATATCATAAGGGCTTCAAGCGGTAATCAGGTTCGACTGAGTCCCGCCCAATGCCATACACTGGGTGACATGCATCCAGCGTATGAGAGAGAAAACCGCTCACATCGTGCAAGTAAAGGTCATGCTACTTAACCGCGCGATATGGACGAAGACCATAGGATCTGGAGGCTCCAGATCAACGACGGAGAAATGATCTGATGGATGACCGAATTCAATGGGGAAATAGGCTGAGTCATATAAGATTTGAGGTCTGGCATGACCGATGAGCTGGCAGAGGAATCAGTTTCATGGGCAATCTTGGAGCAACGAAAATAACGACTGTTCAAAGAGAACTGACACTCAGTTCATGAGGAAACAAGTGGCCACCTCTCTGTGAAGCGTTACACAGTGGTGATGATGCAGAGCAGGGGAATTCTAGTGGGCAGAGGCAGGAGATCCAGAGAGGCGGGAAGCGAAAATGAATAGTCAGGGAGCAGATTGGCTTTAAGCCATGAATAAACAAAGAGTAAAGGGAGGCAGAGAAAGAGAAGTAGAAAGCCGAGAGGAAAGAAAGAAGTAAATTGTAGAGAATAGAGAAGCCGAGCTGACCTGCAGACAAAGGAAGCATCGAACAGACAGAAACAGAGAGAGTTCTAGAGTATGTGAACTCCAGAGAAGGCTTGAGAGGTTCAAGCAACTCTTCTGTGTATACCTATCTGGTATTGAGTACCAAATTGGACTCATACCACTGAGACCAGTTGAGGTCGAGATTCAGTAAGGGGAGTCTATGTACTCTAGAGACTTGGGGAATCCAAGTACAATCCTACTGATCATCATCTGTTCCGTGACACTCAATTTGAGCTCACTATTGTAAAAATTATGCTTTAAGACACAATTGAAAGGCCACCACTAAAGGTTGGACCAGGAGATGTAGCCCAGGAGGATTGGGTGAACTCCTTATTAAGCTTGTTGTGTTTTATGTGTTTGCTTACTATGTTTCTCTTATTGTTTCAGTGTCTGTGTATTTCGCAATCTTATCGATCCGTTGCATAAAATAACATAGGAACACCCTAGTACTTGAGTCTGTAATACCTTCATTATTTCTCTGAGGTCATCTATGGGTGATTTCAGATCAACTGCAAACCCACTCTCCTGGCTACGAAGAGCTGAGTGGCCTTAGCTCTCAAGATCAATCAACTATCTCTATTGGTCTCAACTCAAGTGCTAAATTCCCCCTATAAATGAGGCTTAGGGAAACATTTATAGAGATGAGCTGAATGTTCACCTACCGTGACCATTGGCCTTCCCTCCTATCCCTTCAGATACCCCCATGACTCTTGAGTTTGCCCAGTTCTTTCCCAATCCAAAATTGATTGTTACATGCCCACATCAGTTCCAACATAGTGACTGCTACAATGGTGGGCGATATTTACATTATGATGAAAGAGAAAGAAGAGGGATGTAGAGGGTTATTGAAAACCCTAAAATGATCGATACTTGAATCTCACAATGATGTGGACACTTGGTTTTGAAATCGATTTGTTTTCTTGCCATTATGCCTCACTGATCCGGATTTAAATAGGAACGCAGCAAATTATAGAGATAACCATATACACAAAGATGCAGCGGAAATAATACTTCATTTCATTAATGGAAAATACTGAAAGATGCTTACAACCAGAAATGGAAATAAACCAGTTAGGGCGATGGTAGCTTATCTCTGAGAAGAGATGTGATGGCTACATGCCTCTGAACTGTCTTACAATGAGGCTCGAAGGCCTATTTATTGTTGAGAAACAGTGGAAAAACCCTTAACATTCCAAAACCTAACCCTAGAAGATGAAACGCCAAACTATGGGCCCCGTTTGGGGTAAGTTGGTACATCAACTTCCCGGGGTCGTAACTTTGGCATACGATCTCCGTTTGACGCATACAATAGCTCGTTAGAAAGATCTATCCGAGCACTATCATTGTTGGAACGGGCAACATCAGTCCATTCCATGGACCCATGTTGCCCCCGGATTCCCCAAAAAACGTCGTTTAGGGCCTCAAAACGGCTCCGGAAGTTCAGGACCCGAAAAACTGCTAAAAATAGTAAGTTGTGCTACAATTAAGGAAAATGAAAATGCTGAGAAGAACAATGGTGGGGGTCCAGGTGGACTTGGCAGGTGGCCACCAATATCCACCTGGATCGTTCCTCCCCCCTTAGGAAGCAATGGTCCCCATTGCGTTGAGCTCCTGCATGAGATGAGGAAACTTTTGCTGAACTTGTTCCCTGGTGAGCCACTTGCCCTGCTGAAGGAGTTGGCCTGCTTTGACCACTCGATACAGTTGGATATTCTGTTGGTGAGTGTTCTTGATCTGTGTGTCCATGATCCGATCAGTTGCAGCTTGTTCCATGCAATCTAGATTTAATTCTGTGGGTTTGAGCTGTTCTGCAATGTCGGATGTGTCCAACAATGGTGGAAAGTATGGCCGCAGGCGGTCCACATTGAATACTGGGTGCAGGCCAAGGAATGGGGGAATGCTGAGCTCAAATGCATTGTCTCCCATAGCCTTAGTAATGGTGTAAGGACCATATCGGAGTGGTCTCAATTTCCGATAGGCTCCAGTAAGGCGTTCCTTTTGCAAATGCAACCAGACTTTGTCGCCCACCTGAAACTTGTGTGGCACCCGATGTTGATCATGTCGTTGCTTGTACTTGGCATTTGATTTCTCAAGAATGTCATGGACCTGCTGGCGAATGTGTTGGATGCGCTCAATGAAGTTGGTGGCCTTATCTGTTTCGGACTGGACATGAGCTGAATTTATGTGAGTAGCTGCAAGTGGCATGGCCACATCAATGGGGCATAGTGGCTGGAATCCCAAACCCACCTGAAAAGGGCTATGGCCAGTGGAGCTGTGAAGAGCTCGGTTGTAGCTGTGCTGAACATAGGGGAGGCTCTCGTCCCATGTGCGTGGATGCTTTGAGTTATACATGCGCAGAATGTGCACAATCATCCTATTGACAACCTCTGTCTGGCCATCAGTTTGAGGATGGAAGGCTGTGGACTTCGTGAGTTTGGTGTCCAGCATTGACCAGAGACTGGACCAAAATGTGCTGAGAAACCGACTGTCCCGATCTGAGATGATAGACTGTGGGATCCCAAAGTGCACCCACACTCGTTCAAAGAAGAGTTTAGCAGTGGCTTCTGCTGTGATATTCTTCTTGCAGGCCACCATAACGGCCATCTTCGAGAACCTGTCGACGACCACAAAAACACAGTCATTTCCATGCTTAGTGGAAGGAAGGCCTGACATGTAATCCATGGAGATGGATTCCCAAGGTCGACTTGGGGTAGGCAACGGGGTATAGAGGCCGTGCTTCTTAATGGTCGGTTTGGGAATGGCACAGGCAGTACATGATCTGATGTACTTTCCAACATCCTGTCGAAGATTCGGCCAATAGAAATAATTTTGCAGAGATGCCACTATTTTCTCGACCCCGAAATGCCCAGCAGCCCGACTGTAGTGGGCTTCCCAAATCATCTTGGCACGCTCCCTTGAAGGAACACAAAGGTGACTGAGGTGGCATAATAGGGCATCCTGAAGGTGAAAATCTGGAACATGCCGACCCTCCAAGAGTGTCTGGTATGTGTGGCCGAATTCTGGGTCGCTTTTGTAGAGAAGTGGCCAATCAGAAGTCTCGTGCCCACAAGAGTTGAGCACGGTGGTTAACGCCATGATCGGTGGTCGACTGAGGCAATCTGCAACATTATTGGTGCTGCCCTTCTTATACTTGATGTTCAAGTGGAACTGTTGCAGGTATGTAGACCACTTCTGATGGCGATCATTCTGCAATTTCCCTTGGGTCTGTATGAACTGCAGGGGTCGGTGGTCTGTGTGGATGACCGTTTCCTTCCCCAAAATGTAATGCTTCCATTGTCGGCAGGCCTGTACAATGGAATACATCTCTTTATCATAAGTGGGGTACTTCCGGATTGTGTCTGAAAGTGTTTCACTGTGATATGCCACTGGATGTCCATGTTGAGTAAGGATTGCCCCAATAGCATAGTCAGAGGCATCTGTCTCGACCTCAAATGGTTGTTGTAAATCTGGTAACGCGAGCACTGGTGCCGTGCAGAGGCGATCCTTCAACTCCATGAATGCCTTCTATTGAGATGCAGACCAAAAGAATTTTTCTTTCGCCCCTCCCTTGGTGACTTGACTCAAGGGCCAAGAAATATGAGAAAACCCCAACACAAACCTGCGGTAGAAGTTGGCAAGACCTAGAAAGCTGCGGAGCTCTGTTAGAGTGGTTGGAGAGGGCCAATCCCGAATGACTTGGATCTTGGCTGGATCGACATGCACCCCCTGTTCATCAATGATGTATCCCAGATACTGAACCTGGGTCATGCCAAAAGTGCATTTCTCCAAATTGGCACATAGCTTGTGTTGCCGCAGTGTTTGGAGAACTTGTCGGATGTGGTGGAGGTGCTCTTCCCAACTCTGGCTGAAGATCAGAATGTCATCCAAGTATACTACTACAAAGGAGTTGGTGAATGGCCACAAGATGTCATCCATTAGCCTCATGAATGTTGCAGGAGCATTCGTCAATCCGAAAGGCATAACCAACCATTCGAAGAGGCCCTCCTTGGATTTGAAGGCAGTCTTCCACACATCAGAGGGTTCGATTGGTACCTGGTGATATCCTGACTTCAGATCGATCTTGCTGAAATATTTCGCCCCCTTTAGTTGGTCTAGCAGGTCATCAATCCGCGGGATCGGGTACCTATTACGGACAGTGATCTTGTTCAGCGCCCGATAGTCAATACAGAATCTCCACGTCCCATCCTTCTTCTGTACCAACACGATCGGGCTCCCACAGGGCGATGAACTCGGACGGATGTGACCTTTCTGCAGGAGCTCCTGAATCTGCCTCTTGATTTCATCGTTCTCCAGAATGGAGCGCCGATAAATTGGTCCATTTGGTAGCGGCGCACCTGGGGTCAGATCGATGGAGTGCTTGACTTGACAGTGCAGAGGAACCCCTGCCGGGGAGGTGAAGATGTCCTCGTACTCCTCCACAACCTTGTCCATCTGTAGTTGTCATGCAGAGGGACCCCGTCTGGAGGCCGCGGCCACTGTCTTCTTCTTTCCTTGAGGGCGTATCATCAGGAAAACAAATTTCCTGGTTTTGGAAATGATCTTATTGCATTGTTTTGCAGTAATCAAAGAGATGGCGGTAGGTGGTGCTACCTCTGGTATCCTGTACAACTTGTTTCCCAATGTAATAATAACAGCACGGGGCCTTGATTCATACACAGCATGTCACTTCCACAAGTATGGTTGTCCTAGTAATACATCACAAACTTCAAGGGGAGCAATGTCACACAATACCTCATCCGTGAAGGGCTTGATGTTGTATGGAAGGCGACACTGCTGGCTCACGCGAAGATCTCGTCCTTGGTGAAGCCACCCAATGGTGTATGGTTGTGGATGTGTTGTGGTCGGTAAGCCCAACCGCTTCACGACCTCTGCCGAAATGAGGTTCTTTTGACTCCCGCTATCAACAATGAACTGTATCGGGGAGCCCTTTACCCACATCTGGGAGTGGAAGAGACGCTCCTCCTCCTCTGGATCTTCGGGTTCATTTTTCTGGATCTTTGCGGTAGCAACAGTGGCGCTGGGATCCGCATCAATGATCTGCTTCCCTTTTTCATTCCCCTTATCGGGTTCTGACTCAGAGTCAGAACATGCATCTGATTCTGAAACCTTTAGCTCAGCCACCAGTGACTGCTTGGCCCAACACTCACTTGTGTTGTGAGTGGAGCTCTTATGGAACTCGCACCATTTTCCAGTGTCCTTTCTCGGCTTCGCGGCGCTGTTCTTTGCTTGCAGCTTTGGCTGGTTGTCTTGGGTTGTCCCGCCTTGGCTTTGTCCTTTGTTCTGTGGTTTAGGGGCACCTTTCCCCTGCTTTGGATTCGCAGATCCAAAGTCTCGCTTCTTTTGTTTAAACTTCTGCTCGACCTTGACGGCATATCGGTATGCTGCGCCGAGCGAGGAGATGTTTAGGAATTGTATTTCTTCCTGGATGTACTTGTGCAGGCAGCCACGGTATTTGAGTATCAAATGTTGCTCTGAATCCTTGATACCCAACTTTGTGCGAAGGGTATGGAAAAGATTGGTGAACTCCGGCACGTCTTGGTCCCTTCCCTGCCGCAGCGTGGTCCACTTTATGTATTCATCCTCATAGCTTCCAACAGGGTAGTACTACTCCTTGATGGCATCCTGGAACGAATCCCAGGTGGGTGCGGCTGAAAATAGTGAGCCAGTACTCTCATCCTTCTGCTCGCAGTAGGTTTCCCACCAGTCCTTGACGTGGGGGGCTGCTTTGAGAAGAGCAAAAACAATCTTTTCCCGACTCGAAAATTCATGAACAGAAAAATAACCCTCTAGCAGATTTAACCATTTATCTACGGCATCTGCGTCTATCTGACCCTCGAATATGGGGATTTCAAAATTAACTTGTACCTTAAAGGGTGTGGCGTTTCCAGAGTAGCTGCTGGAAGCCGCTGCGTTGCTTCTGGGTAGCCACTGAAGGATCTGGGCAAAGCTGTCCATCATCGCGTTTCGTTGTCGCTCGAGGGCTTCTTCGAGCAAGATTTTGATGGGATCTCCTGCCCCCTCATCTTTCTTCTCATCCGCCATGGGAGGCCGTCGGGATTTGCGAGGCTGGTCTTGCAAAGGTTCAACCAGTTCAAGCCCTAACTCCTTATATCCCGACCTTGTTGGGGACATGCAAAGAAAAACAGAGAAAAAGCAGACCGCTCTGATACCACTGATCCGGATTTAAACAGGAACGCAACAAATTACAGAGATAACCATATACACAAAGATGCAGCGGAAATAATACTTCATTTCATTAATGGAAAATACTGAAAGATGCTTACAACCAGAAATGGAAATAAACCAGCTAGGGCGATGGTAGCTTATCTCTGAGAAGAGATGTGATGGCTACATGCCTCTGAATTGTCTTACAATGAGGCTCGAAGGCCTATTTATTGTTGAGAAACAGTGGAAAAACCCTTAACATTCCAAAACCTAACCCTAGAAGATGAAACGCCAAACTATGGGCCCTGTTTGGGGTAAGTTGGTACATCAACTTCCCGGGGTCGTAACTTTGGCATACGATCTCCGTTTGACGCATACAATAGCTCGTTAGAAAGATCTATCCGAGCACTATCATTGTTGGAACGGGCAACATCGGTCCATTCCATGGACCCATGTTGCCCCCGGATTCCCCAAAAAACGTCGTTTAGGGCCTCAAAACGGCTCCGGAAGTTCAGGACCCGAAAAACTGCTAAAAATAGTAAGTTGTGCTACAATTAAGGAAACTGAAAATGCTGAGAAGAACAATGGTGGGGGTCCAGGTGGACTTGGCAGGTGGCCACCAATATCCACCTGGATCACTCACTCATATTCATTAATCTTTTAGTGACGTGCCTTCGAGTTTACTAAAAGGTTCTTGGAACTTGGAAGGGCCCATCTAGCTTGCTGGAGAAAACCCTAGTTATGTGAGCTCCACGTGAAACCCTAATCCCTTTGTGTAGACCAACATTTGTTCCGTTTCCGCTACCTGCAGGCAAATAACATTAATCAGGCATAATTTCAAACAAAGCATGAAAATGGAATTACAATCAACTAATTTGAAAGAATGACATTAATAAACGATTAATCTGGACCCCTGTGTGGTCAATTGTTGTACCTTAGCATTGTCAATGCATGTGGCCTTGGGGGGTCCTCTTGGAATTCCTTAGATGTATTCCCATTTACTCTCATTATCGTTTCACTGCACATACTGTCCTAGTATTACTGTCTAATCAAGGTCACTAGTGTACACTAAGGTTAGAAATTGTCACATTGGTCAGTTGTGCAAATTATCATTTGACAAGCAGACTTCATCTGAGCCCTTAACTCATAATGTAGTTCCTTTTGAATGATTATTTGTTTTCTTCCAAGTATATATTATTTCTTTGATTCCATAGGCCTGATGCTATTGAAAACTCTTCAATTGAAACAGAGATGGGCCATCCTTTGGATCTGTTCCTCCAATACTGCATCAATCTCAACACTGCATTATGCAACCAGTGAGTTTCCTTAGTTACTAATGAATAGGCATCAAGATCCAATTATAGAACACAACACTGCCTTTTGTCAACATTCCTTCAAAATATCAAACTGACAATAGGCCACTATCTACCCGAAACGTCATCCTCCATTACAAAACAATCCTTCTTGATTAATTCTCCAAATTCTAACACACGAGTCTTTGCTGTTGTAGATGAGGGATCTTAGTTGTGTTCTGAAATTGATTAGTGCTCTCGTAGCCCAACCCTTTTAATTCTAAAACAAAACTCTAATGCATCAAGCCTTGCTTTTGCTACTTCACAACTTGATTTAACAATGTCTTAGGGGAGGCATAGTAACTTTCAGAACAAGCTCTTCTTGACACCAGATTGGTTATGTGTCCTCACATCACAAAGAATATACCTTCGATGAGTGAAGAGCTAAATAAATGCTATCCTTAGGTCACAATTCTAGTTGAGAAGTCGCACAGTCACCTTTTACTGGAAGTCGCGATTCTGATGGCCAGTCATGCATGTGATTCTATGACTTCTTGTAGGAGAAATTTAAAGATAAATCACATAGTCACATCATAAGAGGAGTCACATAAACCTTTACTTGCTTCAGGAGCATTTTTTGGGACCTGGTGACTGGGAGAAGTCGTAGAGTCACTTTTGAGGGAAGTCGCATTTTCTAGCGGCTTTCATTGAGGCTCAAAGCGCGACCTCGCAACCTGTGCAGGGGTGCGACTTACTGAAGGTCACATAGTTAAATGGCAGGGTTGGCAACATTCTTTGTAATCCAGCCTCTGCGTAGCAAAATAGTGGTCTTTGCCTCTCATAGTTTAAGTCAACAAAGCAATATAGCCGCCGCAGGTATTGACTACACGACCCTTCAGCTTATGCTCAAGGCGCTGCTCCTGCATGGGCATCTAAACACCTCGGTTGGGATCGAAACATTCTCCTCAATATTCACCTCTGATGGAACCTTAAACACCCTACGCCCTCCATCCCCTTGGTCATCTATGCCCCCAGTTGGCTTTCTATTCAGACTTATCTGCTAATAAAACAATGGTCATAATTCCAGATAATAGGTTGCACCATGAGAGGCAATGGGTAGAGGTGACTTTGACGAGTTACCATGGCGACCAAATGTTCAAAAGGCTCCTTTGTTTTCTCTGATGAAGGAGGGATTAGAACAGGATCGACGCATTCGGTATAACATATCCTGCTAGAAAAGGATAGTCTCTTGTGTATCAAATTTAATTCTACAAGGATTGCTTGGAGAAGATAGCATTCGAAACATGCTTAGTAACCTCTCCTGAAAAATACTTTGGCAAAGAATACCTAGGAAGCACATTTGCTGGACTAGCATCATCAGGATCTGGTATCGGTAAGAATTGGCTCCCTTCTTTTAAGAGGGGATGTTTAGCAAATAATTGATCCGAGCTTACCGAATTGTGTTCAAAGGAAAGCAAGATTGCATGGTTGAGAGAAAAAGTTACCTACGAGAACAAACAAAGAAGGCACAATTTCCACCGACTCATATCCATTCGAAACTGTGGTTAGCTTTTCCATGATCTGCACTGTCAACCCACACATAAGAAAGAATGACAAACATGTCATCCAATGCCTTCTGTTCCAGATCAATGAATCTGATAGTTTCCTCTGTTATCATATTTCCACCCCCAAATAAATCAAGGCTTGTTGTTACTCAAAGAGATATCTCCTAATTCTCTAATGGCGGGAAACCACATGTATGAACCTATGATGACCATGTAATACCCCTTATGCTTCATGCCTCATCTCTTGCATGTGTTAGTCCTCAAGGTAGCTAACCACATGGCTATACAGAAAAAACAAGGCTACTGCTATGTAGGCAAGCAATGCCTTGAAGGTCTGGAGTCATTCCATGTTGCGCTATAGTTTAACCATGATCGTCAAATCTGAACTTCGATTACATCATGACCATGCTTGATCTTCATTTGCGGCTTGATATTATTTTGAAGAGTTGAATCTGGTGGTCGAATAAAACTTCTTCAACATGATGCCTAAACCTTTTCCTTTTAAAGGTATGGTTTCAGATCACCCATGAATAGCGTTGTCCTAACTCCTTGTAGTAATGTTCAGGTTGAGAGAAATGGTGGTGGTGGAGTTGGTTCGACATACATCTATACAAAAACCACCATTATTCCTGATATATGTATGTCTATTAACCAAAACAGTCTTCCCTGCTTACATTCCCTCATTGTCAAAACCCTTTAAGCTCGCATTTGACATTAGTTTTGTGGCAAACGATTGCCTTGTTGGACATGTGCCTAAGCCACCTCCCCTTGATCCCTACAGAGAAAGTGAAACAAACCAATCACTTTACCCAAACAACATACACATGTATATATTTGCACATGGAAGCATGGAACTTAATAAAAATAATGGAAATAACTCATTAAAGGAACATGCATCCCAACTATCTGAATTAAGGTGTCATACATTGTATGGTTGAGCGAGTTATGCTTTCATTTGGACATCGATTCAACATTCAAGCATCTTAATGGGCTTCCTAGCTATAAGTGGTCATGGTATTATATGAGGCCTAAGGTAATTTCCAACTTGTAGGGTCAACGCCTAGAAATATCTTGTTAATACACATCTGAGAGCGAGGACTGATTCATAACAGGGATGGACCTTCAATCACATATTCCAGCGTTATAAGGATGTAAGGGAAAGATATAATTCTCACAGAACCTAACGCACATGCTGAGGTGAAGGATCTGCCAAGGGTCTGAGCAAAATGTGATGATGTGACTCCCACGATGATGCCCTATGGTGCCGATGGGAGCGCACTCCTAGAGGCGTGTGGATATGGTGACAACAGGTAGGGGATCACTCTTTCAACAATCTAGGATTTCTCCCAAACCCTAATATTGTCACTCTTATGGGAAGCTACCTTGAACGCATGCTTGCTCAAATATAGGACACCCACTGATCACAATGCATATCAGGTGAAGATGAGTTCCAAAATCATGAGTGACTCTTGGCACCAATAAAGTCATTAACCTTTGAAACCCTAATGTGATCCTAAGGCCTACATATGAGATAAAACATGAAGCATGAATGCGATGCATGAAACGTGAGTGGGCATACCAAAGGATTTGGATAGGCAAGGTCACTGGGAGAGCAACCTATTTGGGCCCTATCAAAAAACCCTAAAAGCTCGGGGTGAGTAGTGGAGTGCCCAAAATTTTGAATATGCCCAAAAGTTTGGGTGGTGTTGTAGCAGCTACAACACAATCCAAATAGCTCAATGATGAATATGAATTTTAAAAGTCATTCTAAGGATGAACCGTGATTTTGACTCAATAAATAACCTTCAAAACAACTCACTTCAATCATTTAACCCAGTCCTACAACAAAAGAAGCATCAATACTAAATGCAGAAATAGGAAAAACAAGAATAAGATATTCATGTGAGTAAGAAATGAAATGAAGAAAATAAAATTATACAAACATGGATCCGAGGCTCCTGTGATGGCCAAGACAAAGTATACTTAGAGTCCTATGAAGGAGACTAAGCTTTAGGAAATAAAAATGGCACCAAACTTCGTTATTTGAATCCATCCAAGTACATCCCCGCTAGAAATGAAAGTAGAGCTATAAAAATACAAGTTTTCTCCACAAGAAGACTAAGAAATACATGTTCCTAGAGTCCAATTCAAATTGGTACTTATAAAAAGTGACGAGGAAGCATTCTCCTTGAAAGGAGGAATATTTCTCCTCCAAAATCCCTCAAATAGTGGATCTGGTTCCCACCACTAGGAATCTGCATTAAATGACAAGGGAACACATCCCTATATTTTCTCAATCAGTGGAGCTCAATAATTTTTCAAGAATTTCATGATATTCTATTAATTTATTATCCAATCTTGATCTTCCTATAGCAGGGAGAAAGTCCCTAGATTATCTGCTCCTCCAAATCTTCATAATCTGCCCAATATTCTACAAAATTAAACAATATTATGAACAAATATGCAATTATTTATAAACATTCCTAATGAAAATATTAAAGTTAAAAAAAAATTATTAAGTGTAGAAGGAGAGATTTAAAATAGCCTTTATGTGCCTAGGAAAGGTTAGATGGGCCTTAATTTGTGTCTAATTTGTAGGCCCGTCATACCCCCCTACTGAAATTGTTGCTCATCCTCTGAGCAACCTATCCAAGTTCTTTCCATGTTGTTATTCTTTTATGCCTTAGGTGTATTTTCGTGAAATTCCCTTCCTTAGCTCAATGGAACATGATTTGGATGGTTTCCCGCCTTCTATGGCTTCCATGGATAAACTTTCCATAGTGGCAAGTTGTACCTCTTTTTCTTGCAGCTTCTCTTTTAGCCTTATGTTTTCCACTTGTAGTTTCTCCCTCATGATTGACTCTCTGAACCTTAAGTTGTTTAATTCCTTTCTCATTTCATTCAATTTTTCCTCCATGAGGTCCACATCTTCTACCTTTTTGGATTTTGCAATTTTCATCCATCTATGTGTTTTGTCTCTTTCCTTCTCCAACTCAAAGAAGAGTGGTATAACAAATTTCTCAGGTATAATCCTACCTCCCTCAACAAATTTGTAGTAGGATTCTAGATTGGGTTGTGGACCAGGCTTCTGGAGTTCTTGGAAACCTTTTTCCTCTTCTTTTGGTGTGGCTGCCTTTTCCTGTAGCATCGCCTGTTGCTCCTATAGTAGCCCCTATTTCTCTTGTAGTAGCCCCTGTTTCTCCTATAGCAGCCCCTATTTTCTCCTATAGCTCTTTTGTTTCCTCTTGTAATAGGGAATTTTGTATCTTGAGCCTCTTAAATGTGACTACTCTAGTGGTGGCCCTCCCTATGTGTGAAATTTTCCCTCTTGTAGTACTCTATTAGCTTCCTATAGCAAATTTGTTCTTCCTATAGCAGTGATGTTCCTTCTTGTAGCAACTTTGTTCTTCTTGTAGCAGTTTTGTTCCTTCCTATAGCACACAACCCAAACCTTGTAGAAACTAATATTTGTATTCCAAGAAGTGGTGGGTCCACCTTCTATTTCTTTTATTTTTATTTTTTTGTTGATTTTTTTCCATTATTTTTTCTTTTCTTAAAATTTTCTCTATTTTTTCATTGCATGAAAAATAACCTCAAAGTGCTTTGAGTTAACTGAGTTGGCCCTCACCTACACCTTCACACTCCTTTTCTTCCATCATTAATAAATTATTACATTCCCCTTTCTCAAGTCCTCTTCACTTATGTTTTGTCCTCTCCCCCATGTGCGGGTGTCTTGGTGGAAAAGTGAAGTTAATTGCTAGATAAGGCCAAGGCTTCTCTGCTACTAAGTTTGGCTATAAAAAAAAAAATTTCCTTCATACACTTACAACATTTTTTTGAGCTAAAATAAGTATGTAGGAGAGGTTTTGAGGATTGCATACCTGGGCCTTACCCTTGATGTATTTTTGCAGGTGATATTGAGGTTGCTAATATGACTATTGAAGCTGCCTTTGGTGGTTCTAAAGCTACTAGTGATGATCCTTTGATGGTTGCATGCTACTTCTGAACAAAGGTAATGGCTGATTTGTTGGCTTCTTGAGGTGTCATATTCTTATGCTTGTTTCTCCATGCATTGGATTTTCTCTAAAATTTTTCTCTTGAAATGTGCTTGACTAATCGAAGTTGTCACTATAGGTCTTGTTGATGGTGGATCAAGCTGCTACTATTTGAGATTATCAATGACCCTATAGTAGCCTTGCAGAATTTTTTTGGATGCCCAAGATCAAGGAGATGATCCCTCAATGCTTCATGTTGGTCAATTATTCATTCTGGTGCTTCCAAGTGCTTTTGATTATGGTTCTAGAGGGCTTGTGCAGACTGCTCCAGGACTATGTGTCTACCTATATCAGTCATATAGAACCTCCTAGGATCATTATCTCCTTTAGGTGATACCTTCAAAAATACTTATAAGTCATGAGTAATCTTTTGACAAGGATCAAAGGCCATTTTTATGGTGGAAGGGATGGAAGAAGGGGTGAAAATGGGTTCTTTTCATGGACATGGATGAAAATGAGAGTGGAGAGGAGGTCAAGTGGTGAAGAAAATGATTGGTGAGGCTATGGTGGAACTATATCAACATTTCCTAATGAATACATTACCTTTTGGCCTCTTTCTTCAATTGGATCTACCTCCTGTAGAAATTTTGGTCTCTCATATAACATTTCAAGACAACCTCTTGTCATAAGTGTTTTAACCATATCTCTCAAAAAGTAGACTGGATTGACCTAAAAAATTTTGAGAATATTTTTACCATCCTTATGTACCTCCTCATAAACAATATTGACCAATGGATGCATGAATCTCGAGAAAAATTTAAAATGATTGTAGGTGATGGAGGCTGATTTCTCGAAAAGTGTGCACTAGAATTTTTTGAAATTGCTTGATAATGTTACCATCATCCATATGCATCTCTCCATGAAACAGATTGGAAAATGGATGCATGGTTTTCAATGTATGATAAAAACAAATTTCTTCTCTGTGTATTTTGGCCTCTTGTAGCAAAACAAAACCCTCATGTAGCATTTTAGGACAACGAGGAAAATGCATGAGAAAGGCTTGGGAATGATGGGTGGATATTGGAAATGGATGAGGGTGATGGATTGACATGGACTTGGTCCCGTTGGAGCATCTGAGAAAAGGAGGGGAAAGCCCATTTTGACTTCCTTTGACTAGATTTTTGACCAAATTTTTCTTTTGGTGCTAACTTGTTTTTGTTGCTTGCAAAGGTTGGAGAGCACCCACATTCATCAGAGAGAGATACATGGAGAAAATAATATTTTCATTTTTTCTCTTTTAGGCCTACTAGCTACCTCAATGAGGTTTTCAACTAGTAGGTCCGCCTAGGCAAGTCAAAGGAGGTTTTCACCTAGGATATTTTCTTTTACTCTTTTTTTTCTCCTTTTCCAAATGATTGACCACCTCATGGAGGTTTCAATCAATGATCCAGTCTTAGGTGCTTCAAAGGAGGTTTTCGCCTTAGATTTTATTTTTCCTCTTATTTTTTCATTTTTTATTTCTTTTTTCTATCCTACTCTACTTGAAAAAACAAAATTTCTTTTAAGTATAGGAATACTTCCAATGGAGCCATGTGCACATGAATAGGACAGATAAAATCACGTGTAAGCTTAGAATATATGCTTTTACATATACTTGAATATGACAAACAAACATCTTTGGTTGAGATGAGATTAAGAATTGTTGAAGAAGAGTGCATTGCTGCAACTTAATCATTGTATGGAACCATATTTCAATATAGTTGTGATGCCCTTGGTCCATTTGCACATTTGGATCTCTTTTTGTGTCCTATTCTATCATTACATTCAAATCTTCCTCCTTTAGCTGATTTTTCTCTTGAATACATGGAGTATTTGATCGTAAACATGAGGGAACTTTCTCAATCTATGATTCTGATGTCTGCTCTTCATCAAGTGCAACCCATGATTCTTTGGTCTTCTCATTTGAATCTTCTTTTTCTGAATGTTGTCCTTCAATGACATCAATATAATTTTTTTTTGCAATACTCTTCCTGAGCTAAGATGAATACCATTGAGATCAAGAGGGATGTTAGGAAGTATTGTACCTCAACATTGTAAGTGGGTTGAGCTACTTCCTTGTGTGGGTTTAGAAATGGTGGTATAGGTAGTTGAGTGGGAGTGGATCTTTGAGATGGATGTGGTTTGAGTTTTGGTTGTGGTGGAGGTGGATGGTAGGGATAACATGGAGTTGGGTATGGAGGATATTGAGGAAAATATTGAGGATATTGTGGATTTCTCCCATAAGTTCCTTGCCAACCTTGTTTCCAAGATTGGTTTTGGGGTTGAGATGACCAAGGTTGCCAAGGAAAGAGTGTGTTCCAATTACTTTGATATGGATGAGCATAAGCTTGAAATTATGAATTAGGTTCTTGCATCATATCAGGTTGACTAGGCTGCCATGGTATTCTTGGAGCTACATAACATAGCTTCTTTGGTGATTGAATTGCTCCATTGTCCTCTTGGTAAACTTCTTCAATCTTGGTAATGATGGGAAATATTTAGTAGCATGTGATTCTACATTGACAACACAAATATCAACATCTTCTTTTTTCTCATTTTTCATTCTTAACATTTCTACTTGTTTGCTTAGATTACTAAGAATTTATGTTTTAAAGTCATCAAACAAATTTCCAAGTTTAGCTTGACTTACCGATATTGATGTTGATTTACTTACTCTTTCCCTTCCTCTTGATATGTGTTTGCATGTTTCACAAATTTATTCAAATGATAATTGGTATACATCACCTCTACTCATGAGATCAAGGAGATCAATCCACTCATCCCTAATTGTTCTAAGTAAGAGGGTTTTTAGTGTGTCAGATCCTAAATGATATAATTTTTCCCTCTTAACATTATACATGAACCTCTCTATTATATCCTTAAGGATCTCATCTTATTTTTTATTCATTCTAAATATTTATTCTTTAAGATCATGATCTTTATATTTTTCTAGAAATATCTTTTGCATATCATTCCATGATCTTATTGAATTAGTCCCTAAACTCATGAACTATTTAAGAGCTCTATCCTTCAATGTTTCTGAAAAAAAATCTCAATTTTTGAGTGTTTAATAAGTAACCATAATATCTACAAACAATTTCAAATTCAAAGAGAAAGGTTTCTGGATCCTCTAACCTCATACCATGGAAGTTGGGAAGGAAAGATGGAGGGATGTTCTTCATATGCATATTGACATCAATATCTTGAATGGGAAATCCAAGAGGATATTCTTCATTGTCATAATCTCCATCCATTTATTCTACCTTCTCTTTCACCTCCTCTTATTCAATCTGCAAAAATGGACGATGATGTGGCTCTTTCTGCACCACATGATCAAATGGGGGGGTTGGTGTTGGAGATATTTTTTTTTTTTGAATAAGAATGCTAATGCAATGCAATTTTCTTTTTTTGAAATGAAATATGCCTAATGAAATTTTTGTTCTCGAAGAAAGTAAAAGAAATGAATCAACTATGGTAGATAACAATTCATACTTTGACACCTCCCCGACAACAATGCCAAAAAAGTGATGAGTCCCGGTATTGCAACAATAATGCTGCAACTCCCAAGGATACCAACTTAAATTATCAACCCGAGGTTCGTACAAACTTAAGATGTGTCGGCACTATATGTGCAACATGAAATGTGTCATTATTTTGTTGATATGATGTAATGAAGTGAATTTCATGAAATCAAAGCCTAAACTAATTGTAGAAATGGAAATGTTACTTTGAAAAGAAATTAATCCTAGGCAAGAACAAAAATTTGTAATTGAAATTCTAAGAGCCTGAATTCCAATAAATAGGCCTAATATACTTTGTAAAAATGCCTAGGGGTCATTATTAAAGCCTAAGAGACAAAAAAAAAAAAAAAACTTTTGGAGAAAATATGGTCAAGTTTACACATGTTACAAGAGGTTGCTACAGGCGAAACAAAATTGCTACAAGCGAAACAAAATTACTATAGGAGGAAATAATTCACCAAATGACCAAGTAAATCAAATTAAAATTGGATGGGACAATTTTTTTAATTGAGTAATATGGCTTAGGACTCCATTCCAAGTGGAATCACTCCAAAATATCCCTATTAACATGTGCTAAAAAATAGCAGAAAATTATTACTCTAAAAACTAGAAATTCAAGAACTAGTGAGCTAGTTAACCTATCAAATGCCTAACTTAATCAAGTCAAAATGAAATGGGGTATATTTTGTTATTAAATTGAATTTTTTCATGACATAATACAAGTGGGATAAACTCAATTGAATCTCATTAACATGTTCTAAAAAATAACAAAAAATTATTACTTTTTGCTACAAGGGACTTCCATAAATTTTAGATTTGTGAACTAGAAAACCAATCCAAGTAGCTCAATGATGAATATGATTCTTAAAAGATATTATAAGGATGCATCATGCTTATGAATCTATAAAAAACCTACCAAAAAACTCATTTCAATAATTTAACCCAATCCTATAACAAAGGAGCATCAATACTAAGTGCAGAAATAGGAAAAACAAGAATAAGAGATGCATGTGAATAAGAAGTGAAAAGAAGAAAATAAAACTATAAAAAAGGGCTCTAAAGCTCCTGGGATGGACAAGCCCAAGGATACTTAGAGTACTATGAAGGAGGCTAAGCTTTAGAAGCTAAAAATGACACCAAATTTCATTATTTGAATCCATTCAAGTACATCCCTGCTAGAAATGAAAGTGGAGCTGCAAAAATACAAGTTTTCTCCATAAGAAGACTAAGAAATGCATACCCACAGAGGCCAATTCGAATTGGTACTTATAAAAAGTGATGAGGAAGAATTCTCATTGAAAGGAGGGAGATTTTTCCTCCAAAATCAATCAAATAGTGGTTCTGGTTCCTAGCACTAGGAATCTTGCATTAAATGCTAAGGAACACATCCCTAGATTTTATCAATCCATTGAGCTCCAGAATTTGTCAATAATTTGATGATATTTTGTTCATTTATTATCCAATCTTGATCCTCCTGTAGATGGGAGAAAGTCTCTAGATTATCTTCCTCTCCAAATCTTCATAATCTACCCAATATTCTCACAATATTCTACAAAAATATCTAATATTAGGCACAAATATGAAATTATCTCTAAACCTTCATAATGAACATATTAAAGCTAAAAAAAACATTATTAAGTGTAGAAGGAGAAATTTAGCATAGCCTTTATGTGCCTAGGAAAGGTTAGATGGGCCTTAATTTTTGTCTAATTTGTAAGCCCATCACCATGGATGTCTTGTCATTTGTATCATCCAAGAATTGTTCATTTATGTGATGTAAAAGGAGGTTTCCCCCTTGAAGAGGCTTATTTTCAATTCGTAGATCAATATTTTGTTTTGTTTTGTGATATGGTTACATAACAAATTATTTCATTATTTCATTTACTATTCTATTGTAACTACAAGAAGGACTATGTATGGACCACATTATTGTATACATGGGTAAATCTATTGTCATTTGATAAAGAAGACCATTTGATGTTAGAAGTAATGCAAATAAATTACAACTATTATTGGAAGTATCAAATTTCATAAGTAGATTATATTATTGTTTATACTCTTCTTGGCTCATGATTTAATTTGTCGTCTTCAAAAATTTGATGGGTTCAATGATGAATAAGGAATTATAAAATGATAAATTCTAGACATTCATAATGTCATTAGTGATGTGTTTATATCTATATATATATATATATATATATATATATGGTCATCTAATTGCATTCTATTGTGAATATTATTATATGGGTCTTTACCCCTCCTTGAACTTCCTAACTTGACCATATACAACACAATAGTGATGTGAAAAGGAAAATTTCCATTAGAATTTTATGTTATATGGATGTATGCATTTTATGTTAACATTGAAGTTCTTCCATTTCATCATATAGAACATTACAAGTATACTTGTCTTATATGTAGCTCAATATGATTGAATGAAAATCCAAATTTGAACAATATTATATATTCCTTCTTGATATGGAATAATGTGGAATTTCCTCCCATCACACTTGTGTATTCATAATAATATTAATTACTCACCTTCACATAGTTCATTTTAATCCTTTCTAGTTAAAATTTGTGCATAAGTTACTCAAATTCCATACATAGTGAGATTTTATAGGAATTTACCTATATGTAACTCAACTGAGCTAATAGACAAAGACGATTCCATAACAATTCGAATATAGTGCATAACCCTAGATAAGTTGGTCAAATGGACAAGTGCAATGGTGACCCTCTTATTCAATGCAAAGTTTTTGGTGCTCTCCAATTACTTTTCATGCAGACATGCCTTGATTGTGTGTGTGTGTGTATATATATATTTTTTTAACTATGGTCGATATTCATAATTTGTCTAGCCCTCCAAAATATAAAAGAAACAATAAATATAAATACAAATTTCAAGTCAGCTTCAAAAGAGGGAATTTAAATTTTTGAAAATTAAAATTATTTTTGCCTCCAAAAGTCAAGTAATCCCTCCAAGAAGTACAGGTCAGCTCAATGTACAGACACACCTTTTTGGGCACATGAATTCATTATTTAAAGGCTACTCATTCTCCACTACAAAGAACCAATTCAGATCACACAAAAACATATTCTTTTGTTCATTTATGTGAAGGAGAGAGAGAAAAGGAGACTGAAGTTGACCAAATTATTTTAGCGTTGACCAAGTTGTCTTCCATCTCTGTTGGCTTCACACGTGTGGGAGCATACTGAAGTTTTCTGTGTATCGTTTTGGGTGACATTATGAATTCTGAGGAAGGTACAAGAGGTTGAAATATCTCAGTTTGACTAGGTTTGACTTTATTTGACTGGAAAAAAAAATCATCTCTTGTTGAATTGGACAATTTCTCTAAGAAAAGGTTGTGTTTTTTCTTAGAAGAGGGTTTTCCCAGGGTAAATCTTGTTGTGTCTTTGTGCATCATTGTTCTATTATGATCTCTCTATGCTACTACATTTATGGTTGAATTTCAAAAGTGTAATTACTTAATGATAGACTGGAAGTGCTAAAGATAGTATCAATATCATTAGAACTAATTATTAGTTTCAGAAGTTTGTGCTTGTACCTATCGCACTTAAAAAATCAACATGGTGTCAAAGCTTTGGTGAAGAAAAAGGGCATTGAGATCACTCTTGAATACACATACTTCTACAATCAAATATGTGACTAAATCTTTGACCATGGGTTCATCTACTAAGACAAAGAATAAGTTGGAAGGTATTACAAAATTTAGGGCTTGGAAGACAAGGATAGATCTTCTTCTTGCATAAAATGATGTCTTGGATTATGTGGAAGGAAAGGCTATTGAACTTGTAGATGTTGAAGGAAAGGTGCAACACAATAATAATGAAATCAAGGCCAAGAGGATTCTTGTTGAACCCATTAGAGATCAGTTAATTCCATATGTTTCAGGACTACAAACTTCAAAATAGATGTATGACTTCCTAGTAGGATTATATACCATAAACAACATTGGTCATAACATGAGTTTTCAGAATCAACTTCATCATGTTCAAATGACTAAGGAAGATACTATGGCTTCCTCATTTATGAAAATCTCTCAAATTAGAGATCAACTTCAAGCTATTGGAGAAATTATTTCTGATACAAAACTTGTGACTACAACACTTAAAGGTATATCTGATTCATGGAATTCCTTTGCATCTAGCACTTGTGGAAGAATGCAAGTACCAAGTTTTGACTAGTTATGGACCTCCTTCACTAAACAAGAGTCTAGATTAATATCAAAAGGAAAGATTGAGAAACCCCAAGATGGAGAGTCCCAATAATTTACAACTCATATGAATAATGGTAATAGAAAATTTGGAAAGTTTCAAAGAAAGAATTTAGGCAGAAGACCTGATCCTCAAGAGAAGAAGGATATGCCAAAGATTCAATGTTCTCATTGCCACAAGTTTGCTCACTACAAAAGACAGTTCCTTGAAGGGAAGAATGATAAGAAGAGGAAGGGAAAGCAACAGACTTCAACAATAGATAATGATGCCATGATGAGCATCCACATCAGAAAAAATATAAGAATTACACTACAAAAGCATTAGTAATTGATGACAAGGGCGAGGATATTTTTTCTAGGTTGAGAAGATTACAAATGGATTCCAGCGATTTATGCAACTAGGAAAGGAGCAAGAGGGAGTTGACAATTCTCTACAATCCTAAAAAGATAAGTAATTTATATATGTCTTCCTTGATTATTATTAATTTAGATTTTAAGTCATCCTCTTGTCTTTGTTTCTTTTGTTGTATTATAATTGTTTCTTCCATGGTATCCTAGCGAGGATTGAAAGTACATCATAAGGGCTTCCAAGACTCTACAAGTAGATGAAAGCATTGGGAAGAATGAAGAAAACATTGTAAAAATAGGATTTTCCCATAATGACTCTTGTTCAAGAGGGAGAAGTTGTACTATCATCATGCCTTATGACTAGAAGATCTCCTAGTTCATAGGGAGCAGGTAGGCCAACAAGTTTGAAGGATGTCATAATGAATATTGTGCCAAGATTTGAGGAAAGCTAGTGGCGACTTCCAAGTAGATATAGAAGTATGTAGTAGATGGACACAAAGAGATGTACAAAGAAAGAATTATGAAGATTCTCCTAGAACAAGGGAGAGGACTATGTAAAAAGTATTGCTCCAGTTGTCAGGTACACTTCTATTAGATATTTTATTTATGTTGTTTCCATTACATGTTGTAAATTACACTAGGTGGATGTGGATACCATTTTCCGCAATGGAGTAATTGAGGAAGAAGAAGTGTACATAGAGCTACCTCAGGGATAAGGTACATGAAAGGGAATCTCATGTTTTCATTCTAAAGCAGGATTTGAACGAACCTCAGGTATGGTGATTATCTGATGATTCCTAATGGATCTTGCTATTAGAGGACTTATTTTTTAAAGAAGTAGAAGGAATCATGTGGCAGAGGAAGTGTTAGTGGCAGAAGGATTTTCTTATGTGATAGCGGGAGCAGTCAGGGTTACCACAAGAAGCCTTACTTCAATGTGAGTGGGATTTGACCACTGAGATCGAGATGAAGGATCCTTATTGAATACATTACTTCTTGGGACTAGAAGTGTGGTAACATTCGAGTGAGATCTTCCTTGGTGAAAGGAAGAATATTATTACAATCCTTTAGAGATTTGGGATGATGAAAAACCAATCAATAGCCACTTCCATAGTAACTAATCTGAAGAAGCTACAGAGGGAAAATTTAGGATTTCCACAACATGATCTATTTCAATTTCAAAGGGAACACCCAATCAAGGTGGCCGGAAAGTAGTTGTGGCATGCATGTGTTGAGATACCTACATGGCATAGTTATTTATGGATTGAGACATGTCTAAATGTATGAAGTACAATTGCAGGAATATGCATATCAGGAAGAGAGTGCAGAAGATAGGAAGATCACATTAGGATTTTGTTTCAGGATGAGAAGGAAGTAGACCTCTGTTGCACTCAACACTTTATATTACAACTATTTTGGTAAGTTGTGAAGCAAGTGTTAGCTACTCAAAGGATTGTTTGGTCTAGTTCAAGAGACAACTACGATGACAGGTCAAAACACATTGAGTACCATTATATCTGAGACATGGTACAGAAGGGAGCAATGAGGCTCCAATGCATTTCTACAGTCAAGCATGATGTTGACATTCTCACAAAAACCTCTATCATAAGATGAATTTTGTATACTTCAAGGAAAATCTTAGAGTGGCTGAGAATGCTTCCCTTGGTTAAAGGGAGAACTGATTTTGTAGCATCAAGGGGAATAAATTATCCATAGATCAAGATATTGACCGGTCAAGGTATTGACCAAGGGCCATGTAATGT
This sequence comes from Pinus tabuliformis, assembly GCA_031772625.1. Lineage (NCBI taxonomy): Eukaryota > Viridiplantae > Streptophyta > Pinopsida > Pinales > Pinaceae > Pinus > Pinus tabuliformis. The sequence goes on along the minus strand of CM062808.1, from coordinate 372,456,426 downwards.
GGCTAGGGAGAATGGCTCAGAGTGCTCCCCATGTGGGTTGAGTGAGTGCCTTTAGCATCGGGAAAGTGATTTTCCATTCAATAACATGTGATGACATGTGGGAATGGTAAACGGGCTTAGGGTTTCACCCCTTGTTAGGGGGTGCCTGTTTCTTGGTGGATTGGTGAAAGAAGGACTAGTGTTGACCCGAGAAGGCCAAAAGGTGTTTGGCCAATGATACCTCATAAGACCTTTGGCCAATGGGTGACTAGATCCATTTGCAAAGGGGATGTATCTAGTCAACGACTAGAATCATTTACATGATGTTGATGCATGATGATTTCCACATGGTTTTGTAATAGAGCATGAGGTGGATGGATTCATCAACATAGAAAGCTCTTTCAACCTTTTCTTGGGATGGAGAATTTTTTCAACAAAGAGATACATCTAAAGAAGTTACTTTGAATACCTCCCTAGCTAAGAGGGAGTGTTGAATTTTGTAGCTATGGTCGGTCTTCATAATTTGGCTAGCCCTCCAAGATATGAAAGAAACAATAAATATAAACATAAATTTGAAGTCAGCTTCAAAAGAGGGAATTTCAATTTTAGAAAATTTAAATCATTTTTGCCTCAAAAAGTCAAGTCATCCCTCTAAGAAGTATAGGTCAGATTAGTGTACATACCCACCTTTTCAAGCTCATGAACTCACTATTTAAGGGCTACTCTTCTCCACTACAAGGAACTAATTCAGATTGCACACAAACATATTATTTTGTTCATATATGTGAAGGAGATAGAGCAAAGGAGACCGAATTTGACCAGATCAATCCAATATTGACCAAGCTACCTTTCATCTTTGTTTGAATTCACACGTGTGGTTTGACGTGGGCTTGATTTCTACGAAGTGTGACTTTATTTGACTAAAAATATTAGACTCTATCTATTTTTGAATTGGACAATTTCTCTAGAAAAGGTTGTTGGGTTTTTCCCTAGAAGATTTTCCCAAGGTAAATATTGTTGTGTCTGTGTGCATCATTGTTCTATTTTTATCTCTTTGTACTACTGCATTTGTGTTGGGTTGTGTTATATTCTTTCCACGACTAGCCCACGTAGTTAACCGGGGGGTTAGAAGGGGGGTGGAGCCCCCCATTCGTTGCGCCGATTGCGTAGCAGGGGGGGTAACAAGGGGTTTGAGGGGTGCAGGTAACCCCACTCTATGGGGTCCGAGGCAGCGCCCTGGAAAATTTTGGTTTTGGAACCTATGTTAGGTTGGGCAGACCCACCTATGGTTTTGTGCATGATTTTCGCACATGTTTTTGGATGCGATGGTTTTCGGTCCATGGTATTGGATGCTTCGGCATGTATAAATATGTATTATAACATTAAAAGTAACATAATGCAAAATCAAGTTGGTAGTCCTGGTTTTGGGATCTAGGGGAAAATCTCTATGTATATGTGTTTTATGTGTTATGCTCTCGCATTGTTTATTTTTTGTGTTTTAGAATTTGTATGTAGGTAATTTCTATATGGGGTTAAAACCTACATTTGGTATCAGAGCTGTTTTGGCTTCAAGGGGATGCCTTTGTTGCTAAGGGGTTTCACTCGGGCCTATGGTAGAACCTGTTTAGTGGGAGATCTATGAGATCGATTTTGGTGGTGAAAGAAGATGGCGAATAGGGGAAAGATAGAGATCGAGAAATTTAATGGTCATAGTTTTGAGTTGTGGAAAATCAAGATGGAGGATTTGTTGGTGGATAAAGATCAGTGGATCGCTGTAGATCCGGGTACTAAACCAATGGGAGTGTCCGATGAAGAATGGAAGAAGTTGGATCGGAAGGCAAAGAGCACAATACGATTGTGTGTCTCAGATTCCATATTGCTGAATGTATCAGGGGAAGCTACGACAAAGGCTTTGTGGCACAAGTTAGGGAATTTTTACCAATCTAAGTCTCTCGTGAATAAACTGTTCCTGTGGAAAAAGCTGTATAACTTGAGGATGAAAGATGGAGACTCGGTGACAGGGCATCTGAACTCATTTAATACTATGGTAAGTCAGTTAGCATCTGTTGATATTAAAATTTTAGATGAAGATAAGTGCATCAGTTTGTGTTCTCATCCAGATTCGTGGGATAGTCTGGTTATTGCAATAGGTAGTAATGCAACTGCCTTGTAGTTTGATGAAATAGTCTCATCCTTACTGACAGAGGAGATGAGACAGAAAAATATGGAGAGCTAGAATGGTGATGTGTTGTCTGTATGAGGACGGTCCCAGAACAGAAACAAAAATAAGTCGTCGAGTGGGAGATTTAAATCTAAAGGGAGATCTAAATCTCCAGGAAAATCTGTAAGGGTGGGGTGCTGGAAATGCAGAAAGGAAGGGAACTACAAAAGGGACTGTACATCTAAAGCTCCTGATAAAGGAAAGGGTCTGATGATGCTCCTTCTGCAGAGGAAAAAACCACCTCAGATGAAGGTGGGGATGTGTACTTGGCTTCTTCAAGTACACATGTAGATCATGAGGTATGGTTGATTGACTCAGTTGCATCCTTTCACTTCACTCCCCATAGAGACTAGTTCTGCAAGTATTAGAAATGCTATGGTGGTGATGTCTTCTTAGGGGATGATAGGAAGGCTAGAATCGTTGGTCGCGGAAAATTAAAGTTGAAGTTGCAAGTTGGAAGGGTTAGAACACTTCCAGGTGTTCTACATATTCCTGCATTGGCCAAAAATCTGATTTTTGTAAGCAAATTGGATGATGCAGGTGTAAAAACAGTGTTCGAGAAGGATACCTGCAAGATGGTTCGAGGAGCACTAGTATTGATGTGGGGATTTCGGATTGGAACTCTGTACAAGCTGCAAGGTAGCATGGTTGTTGATGGGTGCAACAGTTCTATGGTTCCTAAAAGTGGACCAGAAAATCTAGTGGTCTCTGGATAGAAGACCATGCTGTGGCATCAAAGGCTTGGACATATTGGAGAGAAGGGCCTTCGAATACTTCATGGTAAAAGTATGGTAGAAGGTATGAGTAAAAGCTCTATGGATTTTGATTTCTGTGAAAATTATGTATATGGGAAGCAGAATCGGTTGAGTTTCCCCTCTGGTGGTAAGAGGGCGAAACATATATTAGAGCTTGTGCATAGTGACCTGTTTGGACCTGTGAAGGTTCCATCATTGGGTAAGTCTGTTACTATGTATCATTTATAGATGACTTCTCAAGGAATACATGGATATATTTCCTTAAGAAGAAATTTGAAGTCTTTGACAGGTTTAAATAATTCAAGGCTCTAGTGGAAAACCAGATAGAGAAGAAGATAAAGGTGCTGAGGACAGATAACGGTGGAGAGTTTTGCAGTAAGGAATTTGAAGAATTCTGTAAGAAGTGTGGTATAGCACGATAGAAGACTACTCCATATACACCTCAGCAAAATGGAGTTGCAGAAAGAATGAACAAGATGTTGATGGAAAGGGAAAGAAGCATGCTCAGTGGTGTCAGGTTAGGATAGGAATTCTAGGCAGAGGCGGTGGAGATAGCATGTTACCTGGTCAACAGATCACCTTCATCAGCATTGGGGGATAAAACTCCACAAGAGATATGGAATGGTAAGAAACCCTCTTTTTCACATCTGAGGGTATTTGGATGTGATTCATATGTACATGTTCCAAAGGAGAAACGAACCAAGTTGGATAGTAAATTTGAAAAGTGCATCTTTATTGGGTATAAGGATGGTTTAAAGGGTTATAAGCTTTGGAACCCAGTATCAAGGAGGGTTGCGTACAACTGAGATGTGGTGTTCAGAGAGATGAAATATGTTAGTAAACATGAAGTCCAACCAAAGGAACATGAGAAGATAGAGTTTGAGCTAAAGGAGGAAGAATCAGACTCTACAATAGAGGAGGAATTAGAAGATGAAGAGCCACAAACTCTAGGTGTGAGAAGATCAGTTCGAGAAAGAAGGCAGCTAGAAAGATATAATCCATTTTCTTTCTATTCAAATTTTTCTTTATCTATTACTGATGATGATCCCAGAACTGTGAAGGAAGCAATAGATTCAGAGGATGGAAAACTCTGGAAAGAAGCCATGGTTTATGACATGGCATCTTTGCACAAAAATGAGGCTTGGGATCTGGTGGAGTTGCCAGCTGGAAGGAAACACATTAGCAGCAAATGGGTGTTCAAGAAGAAGAAAAATGCAGAAGGAAAGGTGGAGAAATACAAAGCTCGGTTGATAGAAAAAGGTTATTCCCAGGTGTTGGGAATTGATTTTGGTGATATTTTTTCTCCTGTTACCAAGGTAACTTCTATTAGATTACTTTTATCTGTTGCTGCTGCTTTTGATTTTGAGGTAGAACAGATGGATGTGAAGACATCGTTTCTTCACGGGGATTTGGAAGAGGAAATCTACATGAAGAGACCTGAAGGATTTGCATGAAGGGTAAGAAAGAACTGGTATGCAAGTTAAAGAAGTCTCTGTATCGGTTAAAATAGTCACCAAGGATGTGGTATCAGAAATTTGATACATTTATATGGGGACTTGGCTTCACTAGAAGCAAAGAAGATCATTGTTTGTATTTTAAATTAATTGGTGACCGTGTTATTTATTTGGTCTTGTATGTGGATGATATTTTGCTGGTTGGAAATGACAAAGAAATTATCCAGGATTTGAAGACCCAATTGTCCTCCAAATTCAACATGAAAGGTCTTGGTGCTGCAAACTGTATTTTGGGCATGGAAATTAAAAGAGATCAGGCAAAGAGGAAGCTCTGGTTAAACCAGAGGAAGTATGTCGAGACAATATTGCATAGATTTAATATGCAGGATAGTAAACTGGTGAAGGTTCCTAAATAGGTGTAAAGTTATCTGCTAAACAGTGTCCCAAGACACAAGAAGAGGAAGAGGACATGTCCCGTGTTCCATATGCAAGTGCAGTCAATAGCCTAATGTATGCAGTGGTCTGTATTAGACCAGACATTGCACATGCAGTGGGAGTATTGATCAGGTTTATGTCAAAACCAAGAAAGGAGGATTGGACAATAGTGAAGCGGGTTTTCATGTATTTGCGTGGCACTAGTGATTATGGTTTGTGGTACCAAGGAAGACCAGGATTGGACAGAGTGTTGGATATTCATGGCTTTGTTGATGCAGATTGGGCTGGAGATCTGAATCAAAGAAGATATAAAAGTGGGTATATGTTTAACCTATTTGGAGGTGAGTCAGTTGGATGAGTAAGAAACAATCTGTAGTGGCACTATCAACTATAGAGGCTGAATACATGGCAACCACTCATGCAAGCAAGGAAGCAGTTTGGTTGCAGAGATTGTGTTCAAGTATGGGGTTAGTATAGGGAGCTATAAGGATAGAGTGTGACAGCCAAAGTGCAATTTTCTTGGCAAAGAACCCTGCATATCATTCAAAGACAAAGCACATTGATGTTCAGTATCACTTTGTGAGGGATATGATAGAAGACAAAAAGGTGTTGCTGGTAAAGGTGGACACTTTGAAGAATACTGCAGATGCATTGACAAAATTTGTGAGCTCTGAGAAGTTACCTTGGTGTAGAGAAACAATGGGTGTTGCAGGGCTGGATAAATTACTAAGCTCTCTTGTGGCCCCCTGTGGAAAGAAAACAACAAGTGGGAGAATGTTGGGTTGTGTTATATTCTTTCCACGACTATCCCACGTCATTGATCGGGGGGTTAGAGGGGGGGCGGAGCCCCCCGTTCATTGTGCCGATTGCATAGCAGCAGGGTTACAAGGGGTTTGAGGGGTGCAGCTGACCCCACTCTATGGAGTCCAGGGTAGCGCCCCGGAAAATTTTGGTTTTGGAACCTATGTTAGGTTGGGCGAACCCACCTATGGTTTTGTGCATGATTTTTGCACATGTTTTTGGATGCAATTGTTTTCGGTCCATGGTTTTGGACGCGATGGTTTTCGGTCCATGGTATTAGATGCTTCGGCATGTATAAATATGTATTATAACATTGAAAGAAACATAATGAAAAATCAAGCTGGTAGTCCTGGTTTTGGGATCCGGGGGAAAATCTCTGTGTATATGTGTTTTATGTGTTATGATCTCGCATTATTTATTTTTTGTGTTTTAGAATTCGTATGCAGGGAATTTCTGTACAGGGTTAAAACCTACAATTTGATGGTTGAATTTTTGAAGTGTAATTGCTTAATGATAAACTGGAAGTGCTAAAGATAATATCAATATCATTAGAAGTAATTATCAATTTTAGAAATTTGTTCTTGTATCTATTGGACTTGAAAAATCAACAGTGAAATTCTATAAGAATTTACCTATAAGTTACTTAACCGAGCTAATAGACAAAGGAAAATCCATAACAATTCAAATCTAGTGCATAACCCTAGATAAGTTGGTTAAATGAACAAGTGTGATGGTGACCCACTGATTCAGTGTAATTGTGATAGAGTGGTGGGGTGAGTGATATAGCTATGATTCTATCAGTTAGAATAACCCGTAAGTAAAGTGACTATACGAAGATTCATAAAATAAGAAACAATGATTGGAATATTGTGTTCAATATCGATCCTTAAGATGTGATATGACCTTTAACCTAGTTGTGGATATGAAGAGAATATTTGCTTCTATATTTCCTCATCTTTGTTTCTTCCTCCTACCATAGAGCTAGTGCAAGTTTGTGTTAGTTCCTCATAATACTAGTGATTCCCACATTACTATTGCCATTGTAGCCCTTATTGTTATTGTTGTGCCCCTATTGTCCCCATATTTTTATTATTATGCCCCATAGAACCCCACTATTGTTATTGTTGTTCCCTTATATTATTATTGTTATGTCGGCTTGGATTATATTGTGACCCCTTAGACTCCTATATATAGAAAGGAGGTTTTTTCATTTGTATCATCCAAGAATTGTTCATTTGTATAATGTAAAGGAGGTTTCCCCCTAGAAGAGGCTGATTTCTAAGGTGTTGATCTTCCTTTTCTATCTTTTTGTGAGATGGTTTCATAACATTTGGTATCAGAGCTTTGGATTCTAGGGTTTTGCTACTCCAAACAGGTCATCATGGAATTTTCACTATAACTTTTTTTCTGCGATGTTTCAAAATCTATAAAAAAAACCCATTTGAGCTGAAATCATTGTAAACCTCAGGTCCAATTTTCAGATCTTGTCTCACTACATTTTCGGAGATATGGTCTAAGGAAGTTAGGGTTTTGCAGACTCCTGAATTACATTCCAAACAGGTGACCTTGGAAAATCGTCATAACGTTCTCTCTGAGCATCAGATTGAAATTTCGTAAGCAGTTACATAAAGAGGATAGACTGTAGTTTTCTGTATATATTTTGCAAATATGAAGGTCAAAACAGTGACATGTGGCATGTTGTACAAGTTATCTCTATTGAAAAATTATATAATCAGGACATCTTGGGAGATTGGGAATAACTCTTTTTTGGAGAATCCAATTTTGATCAGACTGGTGGCATTGGAAAGAGGATGCAAAGGGATACCTCAGGAAGAAATTTCCGACCTTAGAGATCCGCAATTATAGAGATATAACAAATTCAATATAGAGCTTCTACAAAGTGAAAAATGGTGTGTAGTTTTTTTAAAATTTTGCATAATTTTGGGTTGAAAAATTAGTTTGAAGTTCAAAGAGCATAGTGAAGCATAATTATCATTAATTGATGCCCCGAAGAAAGAAAATGGAAACACCTAGTAAGCAACACGAAAGCTCTAGCATGACTCATGAAGAAGAGGAAGAAATGCAACATGATATATCAAAATTATGAGACCAAGTGCAACAAATTTCACTCTCACAAAAGGTAACCAAAGCTAAGATTGATGGTTTAAACAAATGCGTGGAAGCTAAGATGAATGGCGTGGAAGCTAATATGAATGGAATGCAAGTTAAGATAGATGGTGTGGAAGCTAAGGTGGATGGCATGGAAGCTAAGATGGATGCTAAGATGGATGGTATAGAAGAAAAACTGAAAGGCAGCATGGAAGATTTGAAGATAGATTTGACCAAGTTGATACAATAAATTCTTACTAATGGTGAAAGGGTAGTAAAGGATACTCATGATGAGAAAAAAATAAATGTTAATCATGATTTCATAGACTCTAACATTGGATTGAAAACCCACCATGTTCCAAAGATTGATATGACGAAGTTTGATGACAAGGATCATGTAACATGGATACTACAAATGGAGCAATATTTTGATCTTCATAATGTGCAAAACACACAAAAGGTATGCATTGCAACTTTATATTTGGAACCAAATCAATTGGTATGGTATTGATGGCTTTGCTCTCATAAACAAATTGTCACTTGGGCAATTTTTACGGAGGAAATGATAGCACATTATGAGGATACAAAAAGAAACATTTTTTTAGCCAACTGATAAACCTCAAACAAAAGGGTTCAATGATGGAGCACATTGAAGACTTCTAAAAATTGAATATAAGGGTAAAAGATATTCCAAAGGAGCATAGGATTGATGTGTTCATAGGGACTTTAAAGGATAACATCCAACACGGGGTTTGCCTTTGTGAACCTGACTCATTGGAGAAGGCATTCAGGTTGGCAAGAAAAATGGAAATTAAAATTATGGCAACAAGGAAGCCTACCACTCACAACTATAAAGAGGGAAGTGTTGTTTCCCATAGCCTTCCACAAAATACAAGGTTGACACCCAAACAATTGGAAGAAAAAAAAGCAAAAGGGCTTTGTTACAGTTGTGATAGAAAATACACTAAAGGTCATAAGTGTGTTGAGAAGAAATTATTTTACATAGATTGTGAAGAGGAGGAAGAAAAGGAACAAGAAACGTCAAAAGAAGAGGATATACACTAGGAACAAACCCTAGAGAAAGAAGAAATTAATCCGACCATATCTTGTAATGCATTGGCCGGAATTACCACTCCTCAAATTATCAAGACAAAAGGACATATCAAGAAAAAAGGGTAATAGTGTTGATTGATTCGAGCATTACCCATAATTTTATTCATTGTAAGATAGCCAAAGAATTTAATTTCTTCCTATATCCAGCACCAGAGTGTCAAGTGATAGTTGAAAGCAGGGGAACGATAAATTTCTCTGGAAAGTGCCATAATATCATGTTATCCATGGGAGAATATGTATTGAATAGTCCAATGCTTTCCATTCCAATGGGTGGTGCTGATGTTGTACTAGGAGTCTAATGGCTACAATCCTTGGGTACAATAGCTTTTAATTTTCAAGAACTTTTCATGAAATTTTCTTTGGAAGGAAAGGAAGTTGAATTAAGAGGTATCGCAGAGAAACCAGGAAAGTTAATCAGCTCTAATGGAATGACAAAGCTTCTAAAGAAAGAACAACAAGGTGTAATTACACAATTATGTTTGCTAGAGGTTCCCACATCGAAATCATCTATTTCTCCAGATCTCCAAAAAGTCTTGGTAAATCATTCCAAGGTATTTTAGACTCCCAAAGGTCTCCCACCTATTCATGACCATGATCATGCTATTCATTTGATTCCAGGAAGTGTTCCTCCAAACATCAAGCCTTACAGATATCCCTATGCCCAAAAGAGGGTAATTGAATGTATGGTTGCAGAGATGCTAGAGGATGGTATAATTCAACCTAGTCAAAGTTCTTTCTCTACTCCAATAGTATTGGTGCACAAGAAGGATGGATCACAGCACATGTGTCCGGATTATAGAGAGCTCAACAAGCTCACTATTAAAGATAAATTTCCCATTCGGGTCCTTGATGAACTATTGGATGAATTGCATGGATCAATTTGCTTCACCAAGTTGGATCTTCGTTTAGGATATCATCAAATCAGAATGAAGAATGAAGACATTTCGAAAAAAACATTTATAACTCATGAGGGTCATTATGAATTTTTGGTCATGCCTTTTGGCCTTACCAATACACCTTCTACATTTCAAGGTTTGATGAATTCCATTTTCAAACCCTTCCTTAGAAAATTTGTGTTAGTATTTTTTGATGATATACTAATCTATAGCAAGTCTTGGAAGGATCATGTTCAACATGTTGATAGGGTGTTCAAACTATTGGAGGAGAAAAAATTATATGCAAAAAGCTCCAAATGTTTCTTTCGAGTATAAGAGGTGGAATATCTGGCTCATATTGTATCTCATGAAGGTGTTAAGGTAGACCCTATCAAAATTAAATCCGTTAAGGATGGAAAATCCCCACATCCATAAAGCATCTGCGAGGATTTCTCGGGTTGATAGGGTATTATCGCAAGTTTGTTAAGAGTTATGGGAGAATAGCAGCACCTATAACAACATTATTGAAGAAAGATGCATTTTTATGGACTTTAGAAGCAACAAAGGCCTTTGAACATCTTAAATAGGAAATGTGCCAAGCAGCGGTCTTAGCTACGCCGGGTTTCACAAAAACCTTTATTGTGGAATGTGATGCCTCAAGAAATGGATTTGGTGTTTTTTTAATGCAAGAAGAAAGACCCATTTCTTTCAAAAGTCGTCCAATCAAAGGAAAGTATTTACACAAAGCTATCTATGAGAAGGAAATGTTGGAAATACCACATGCACTTAAGAAATGGCGACCCTACCTAATGGGAAGATACTTCAAGGTAAAAAAAGATCATGATAGTCTTAAATAATTTTTAGAACAAAGATTATCTTCATAAGAGAAACAAAACTGGGTCACAAAGATGTTGGGCTATGACTTTGAAATTATATACAAAAAAGGGAAGCAAAATGTTGTGGTAGATGCACTCTCAAGAAAGGAAGAGGATGTGGAAGCATTGCTTTGTGCCATGTCTATTATCCAACTAGATTGGATAAACGAAGCAAGGGAGGAATGGAAAACTGACGAAGAGGTGTGGGCACTCATTCAAAAGTTACAAAAAGATTCGAGTACATCTGATACATTTAGATGGAATAATGATTCGTTATGATACAAAGAACGCTTATACCTATGTTAGAATTCCCAACTCAAACAAAATATTCTTAAGGAATTGCATGCCTCTCCCTTAGGAGGGCACTCGAGATTTTTAAAAACTTACCACAAGGTTAAGAAGGAATTTTTTTGGGATGGCCTTAAATCTGATAATCAAAAGTTTATGGCAGAATGTTTGGTTTTCCAACAAAATAAAGTTGAAACAATTAATACCTTGGGTATATTACAACCTTTATCCATTCCAAGTCAACGTTGGGAGGAGGTTTCAATGGATTTTATCAGAGGTTTACCCAAGTTCGAAGGAAAGAGTGTCATCATAGTGGTAGTTGATAGACTTACCAAGTATGCACACTTTTGTGCATTATCTCATCCATTTAAAGCCAGTACAGTTTCTACTGCATTTATAGAAATAATTCAAAAGCTACATGGAAACCCAAAGATTATTGTAAGCGATAGAGATCCCATTTTCATTGGAAATTTTTGGACAAAATTATTTTCTTGTCTTAGTACTCAGTTAGCTCATAGATCATCTTATCATCCTCAATCTGATGAGCAATTTGAGATAGTAAAAAAATGTTTGAAAGGATATCTTGTTGTTTTGTATCTGATAAACAGACACAATGGGTCAAATGGTTGCCTTTGGTTGAATGGTGGTATAACACTTCCTTCCATACTGCAGCAAAAATGACCCCATTTATGGCACGTTATGGATATCACCCACCATCCATCACATCTTATTTAAGAGAAAATTCTAAGGTTCAATTAGTGTAAGATTACATCGAGCATCAACAACAAGTTTCCAACTCTTAAAGGATAACCTAACTTTGGCACAGAATAGAATGAAACAACAGGCAGATCAACATCGCAAGCTCAGAAGGACATAGGTGACTAGGTATTTCTATGGCTACAACCATATAAAAAAATGTCTCTCAAGCAAGCTTAGAAGGATAATAAATTATGACCAAAGTATTATGGTCCGTACAAAGTGTTGCAAAAGATTGGTATTATGGCATACAAATTGGAATTGCAGCTTCCCGAATGCACCCAATTTTACATGTTTCATGCTTAAATAAGATTATTGGTGACAAGCTCCCAGTTCAAACAATATTTCCATAACTTGACAAGGAAGGAAAAATCATATTGGAACCTGAAGAAATCATAGAAACAAGAACTTGACAGCTGCGAAATCAATCAATTTCGAAGTATCTTGTCAAGTGGAAGAACTTACTCGCTGAAGATTCCACATGGGAGGATGAGAATTTTATACAGAAGCATCCAGAACTAATCAAGCGTTGAGGACAACACTTTTTTTAAGGAGAGGGGCATGTTAGGTCCCTATAATACTAGTGATTCCCATATTACTATTGCCATTGTAGCCCTTATTGTTATTGTTGTGCTCCTATTGTCCCCATATTGTTATTATTGTGCCCCATAGAAGGCCACTATTGTTATTGTTGTGCCCTTATATTACTATTATTATGTTGGCTTGGATTATATTGTGACCCCTTAGACTCATATATATAGAAAGGAGGTTTTTTCATTTGTATCATCCAAGAAATGTTCATTTGTGTAATGTAAAGGAGGTTGCCCCCTCGAAGAGGCTGATTTCTAAGGTGTTGATCTTCCTTTTCTATATTTTTGTGAGTTGATTTCATAATAGTTTGTTTGCTTATATCTGATCAAATTCATTGTATAACTATTAAATAGTGTTGTCATTGACACCAACATTGGTCTATGATCACTGTTAATATCTATCTCTAGATTGTATTGATGGAAGCTCCAAATGAGTAAGATGAATTGGAAGCCAAAATGCTTGATCATACTTGATCATACTACCTCGGACTGGTTGAGGACAAAAAATAGTGAATTTTCTCGAATGCCCATAATCATCATGATCTCCCCGTCATGTTGATTCCAACAATATATGGCATGTCTTGTAAGTCCTCACTTTTGATGAGATATGGTAAATCAAAGATTGGTTCTCCCTTCATATTGTCAAAATACCGAAAATAAGATGACATGGTAGCTCATCATTAGTTACAAAAATTGCTCAAGGTATTTTATTGAAGAATTTAATTAAATATCAAATGTGGTTACATAAAAAGGGAACTTTCATTTTTAACTCCACATCAAATTCAAATTTGAAAGAGATTGTTTTTGGTTTCCAGAAATAAAATTTAAATCTCAAGTTTTTCCCTCAAGGGTGCCTCTTCAATATCTATGTAAAGGCACTCATCTGAAATATTTTACGGCCTTTGGTAGTCCTATCAATCACGTGAACAAACTCTTGGGTTTCTTTGTGGTAAAAAGGGCTTCGTTGGGGTCTTCTCTTTTTGGTTTCATTGGGTAATCCTTTATGAAGTTTTTAAATAGTCTTAAATTTCATATAAAGGAGGTATGTAGGCTTTCTCTATTAATTTCATTAAAAAGGCTTCATTAGGTTCGATAAGGAAGTGCAAATAAAAAACCTAGCACGAAATTATAAAGGTCACCATATTCATGTAAACATCTTACATATGTTCACTCGGTAATTTATTGCTTTGAACAGAACTGGTTTTAATGCTTCATTTGAATAGGAAATTTTGCACAAGAATGGAATATTAATAATCTCACTTAGAACGACATAAATCTTCTCATCATATTGGAATTAAATGCATTGATATAAAGATAATGGCGCAATACGCATGTAATGTATCCATAGTATACCAAGAAGCAAGTTGTATGTAAATGGAACGTAGAACATCTTCCCAATGATGAGAAATGTAAACATTATGAATTCCAAATTATTAATAACTATTTTCTTATGTTCAACTATTGTAGGCCCTATATCTTGAGTCATCTAAAGGAAATTTCATCAAAGTGCTAATTAAATATCATCGATTAATCACACATTTTTTTTAATGGTCAGAGGTTTCTTAGATTTATGTTCACCTCCTTCTTAGGTCCATTCAGTATGAATGCAAAATTTGAAGTATCAAGCTAAAGTCGATGTCCATGGAGGTTTATGAAAGAGTTGTGTATAGTTAATGTGTAGGAATATGGTGACAGAATTGCGATTGATCAAGAACTTTAATCTAAAATTAAGACACACAATTCTACTCTACTTCTCTTTGGAAATTAATTCACAATTTAAAATAACATTCACAAACATGCAGCCTCAATGGTTAGCTCAGTTGGTCAAAATCAGTGCCTCGCCATCGAGAGGTCACATGGTCCAATCTCCCCGAAGCCCTTGGGGTTAGGCCTTGCTAGTGGGCCTCGGGGCTAGATTTCCTTCGGGGTTGATCAACCCAGATTTTTCCATGGACGTAGCACCACCCGTTGACCAGGGTGTCTGTGAACCACAACGTAAAAAATAATAATAATAATAATAATAATAATAAAATAAAATTCGCAAACATGCAATAAGAAAAACCACGCATGCACACTATTTTTCTAGGGGAACCAAACTGGGAAAAACCCCTCAAGCCTCTTTGCATTAGTCATATGAATAGAGAATATATTACAATTTCTTTCTCTCTCTTAGCACAGCCTGCAAGTGAATAAACTATCTCTTTGCTCAATGAGAATCTTTGACCCAAACTTAGTCAATTTCTGCCTCTACTGGAGCCCCTATTTCCTTGGGAAAATTCCGAGGAATTAGGCCCCTATATTTTAGGAATTTTCGTCTAATTGATTACGCAATTCACAAGGTTGGATCTCTGACCGCATGGAACACATGTACACTAAAGACTAGTCTACAACTAATGTTACACTACCTTGGAATCTCCACCACATCTGGGGAACTCGAATTCTCTGCATGCACTAGCTATTTTTTTGTTTATTGATCAATTAATTTGATGATCACTGAGTTAAATTGTTGTCCCATTGTACAATTGACGTCCAACTAGTTCTATCAACAACTAGAACTAGTTTAACTGAATACAACTGGAAATAACTGAATTTGATTGCTACAAATTAGCAATCACACATGCATAACTGAACTCCAAGCCCTCTAACTCAAATTTACTAAGCTAACTGAGTGACAAGAGCCATGTCACACTAGTTAACCACCTGCAAGTTGTCCTGTTGGTGTGAAAATTTGATTTACTCAATTTGACCAATGCTAAAGTCAATTTGAGCCTTTATTGCTATAATTTCTAACATAATGTTCTTTGTATTGATTTACAGAGACTATCTTGAGTATTTTTGTAGGGATTCAAAAAAATTGTTGATGTTTAATCTATGATCTTGAATGCTTGATGATTTTTTGCTATTGTATTGAGAAGGGCTTGCAATTGATAGAGGTTTGTCAATGGTTACATGTTAGTGTTGCAGAAGCCATCAATCCACAATATTGTTTCAAAGATTGTTATATGTAGAGAACAACACGTTGTTCACGAGAAGAATAAAGGTTTCATGGCAGACTTTTATTTTAGTTACTTTCCAATGAATTTCATGTGTATAATGATAATGTTTTCCTATCTTACAGATAGATTGTATTTAGATTGATCCTATTGAGATTCAAGACCGAGCATGATTGAGTTTTTCATATCTATATATGGTGTATGGTAAAGTGCAGGAGTTGTCTTCACAAGTGTACAATTATCATATTGTTATTGCAAAGATTGTGGTTGTAGGAAAGGCTTCTCTGAATCATATTTTCTTGTGCACATGATTCATTTTTCATGAGATAAATCTATATGCTTATATATTGAGTGGTTGATAATAGGGTGTTAAGGTTTGAGAATTTATTGAATCAAGACAAATGAATGCAAAATATATTAGGACTTATAGTGCTCAGTACCTACGCCTAATATGACAACGTCCTTGTTTATTTGACTCCATGTTAGCTTATAGTTGCCATCAATATGTTCATGTTATGCAAAGGATTGTTGTAGGCATATTTATGTTGTCGAGTGATGAGTTGTGTGGAACCTTCTACTAATGGATTTTCTCAAGGATTTATATGGATGGTTGATGTGGAGATTAACATTTTGTTGAGATGTGTAGAGAAATTTATTGTTTCTGAAAATATGCTACTAGAAGTGGTATTACTTGAGTAAAGAGAGAGGTTCATTAGGGCTTGCCATTGACATTGAGAAAAAGCAAATTTGATTAGAAAAATTTTATACTCTTATGATTTTTACTTTTTTGTGGAGGAAGATGTTTTTGTTGCTAATGACCTTGGAATATTGTTTTTATTTTGATATTGAGCATAGGTGGATCCAACCTGAAAATTGTGAAACATCATTTGTCTTGGTGAGATGAAGGTTGTAGCCTTAAGAGCAAGTGGCAGCTTGTTGAGTAGGGTGGAAGGGTGGTGCGAGGTAGGAGAGTGGAGTCTCATTTAGGTTGGATCTTGCGAGCACTTTAGGGCAGTAGGGTGGTGCTAGGGAAAGTTAGATCCTACATAAGGCGTTGGACCATCCTTCTAGTCAGAGTTGGTAAATCAAGGAGTTGGAGCTTCCTTCAGGTTGGAGCCTGTAAACCTGGGTGTTGGAGAATCCTTCTAGTTGGTGTTGGTAAACAGGGTGTTATACAATATTTTCGTTTGGAGCTAATAAAAGTTAAAGCTTCCCATTGGTGTAATCTTTTGAAGATCAATATTAAGAAATGTTTGGTGGTTTTTCTCTCAGAAGGGTTTCCACCTAAAATATTTGTTGTATTTTCTTGATGTCGTTCTTTGTTGAATGATGTTTTTCATGTGATGTGATGTTGATTTATGTTTTAACTAATGCTAATGTGAATTTAATGCTCTAAATATTAAAAAATAACTAATTGAAGAGAAATATCGATTCACCTCCTCCCAGTGTTTCCAACAATAACTTTTATTAAACTCGTAGTGAGTTGTCCTTCGCTACGTCCTAGGTGTAATGTATTCCACCAAATGCTACTTCACCTAAATGGATGATGTGTAATCAAATGATTAATTGTCACTTATAGTGTAAATACATATTACTATTATGCTGCTCCATAATATCTAATTTAAATATTGTTTTCCAAGGAAAAAATTTGGGTGTTGGGTACCATCCGAGGAAGAAAGTCAACTTCCCTCTCAACCTAAAGGAAACAAAGAGGTTGTTGGTACTAGGCCAACCCTTAGTATAGACTCACGTAGGAGTGCAAAAAAGTTACTGTATTCCAAAATGTCAACATGTCAACTTATGAGACTTGAACCCAGGTGGGGAGGATAACAACTATTCCGCCCAACCACCCAAGGTAAACTCAATTGACATCTAATTTTCTTATATATCTAAAATTATTTCTTATTAAACTTAAGACTAAATGTTAAAATCTAGAACTTCATTCCATCCATAATCCACAACGAAGATAAATCTATTATGGAAGGTGAAAAATTCCAAGTCATAAATATCATTCAATGTGAAAATACAAACTATCGATAGGTGGAGTTTTGGTTCAATACAAAATGGTTCATAATCATTGATAACTAAACTCTTTTTTTTGGTAGTTGAACCTTACTCCAATAGTTTGTCTCGAGTTTTAAGTGGAAGGCCATACTGAACTAGAATATCTACAACAACTATCAAATTTCAAACAAAATCTCCATTGATGATATGATACCCACCAAACTATTGAGAATAAATATTAGATAATAAATAACTTAGAGTTTATACATTCACACTACTACATTTGGGTGGAAATGACGACAACGGAATTCGATGGAATGGCTAAAATTGAAAAAAGTGTCAAAAGTATTTTTATTTTTTTCTAAATTCCCGATTACCGTCAAATATATGACAATAGTTCTTTACTAGTCAAATATTCGACGAATACCCTATCTCATCGATTATCGAACTTTTTCCTATAATCCCTCATGTCGTCAAATAACCGACGATAGTTCTTTTCTTTTACCTTACATATCTGATGCTATATCCAATATGAAAATGTGTTGTCCAATTTCCTACTAATGGTAAATAATCGTTGCATAACATTCAATTCCACCATTAATGGATTTGTCCGTTGAAAACGTCTAATATGGGACCACTTTTGATCTGTTTGACTAATTAAAATAAATATAACATTAATATTATAATTAAATATAATATTATTAAATATATTATTATAATTATAATAAATAAATATATATGTGTGTGTATAGAGGCCCTAACATCATATGACTTTGACATAGTTGCTATATATATTAGTTGTGACTGTTTTGAAAGGTTGTAGGCTTATTTTGAGGTTAACTTTTGAACAAAATCATCACTGAAAGTTTGGTGACAAAAAATGTCACATAACATTCCTCAAGGAGACCAAGGATATGTGGCATCGACATCGAGGGCTTTTGAGGATGGAAAATGTTATTTCCCTTGTAGAAATTGCAGGGGCTTGAGCCCAAGGGAAATTCTAATAAAATTAGCTAAAAAACATTGTAGAGACTATGGACATGCTAAAGGAATACATGAATATCATCCATTTTTAGGTTATTTATTATATGTATTTGTATTGTAGATTCTTTTTATAAGTGTTTATATGTATATTGTATTTTATATTGTATGTTTTTGTGTTGTAAATTGTATTATATTTCTATTCTAAATGTATTTTATAATATTCGTTTTGGAGGTGTTTGAACTATGTTTTCATCTTGATGTGGACTAGAAATATTATTTGATTATTTTTGTTAGGGTCATGATAGGGGTTAATTAATTTATGGGCTTACGATATGGGGTTATTGTTTAAGGCCTTAGCGGTTAGGGGTTAAGGGGTTAGGGTTTTAACGACTTATAGTAATGGGGTTAAGCTGATAGGGGGTTAATGTGTATTGTTTAGGTGGTTAATTTGAACCTAAAGTATTTATAGGTTAGTCATGGGTTTTTATGGAGCATAATTAATAATTTTTTAAAGTATATTATGCAAAATATGACATAAAGAAGGAATATGACATTACAATGATGAATGCAAAATAAGAGTAATGTCAATAAAAGTAACAATTTTCTTATATTTTTTCAAAATATTGATAAATGGAATAAGCATCATCATTGATTTGTTGTCTTTGTTTCTTGGTCTCACCTAAGCTATCTTTGTCTTTGTCTTTGTTATCTTTGTTTTCCTTATATATTATATTTGTAAACTGTTGTTATATAGATGTTTCAATATTTTCTATATATACTAATATTATTTTATTGATTGTAATTGTATAGTATCGACTCCCTAGGGAATTTATCGACGAGGAAGAGGTAGGTGTAGTACAAGCAAATGTTCAAGATCATGGAGCAATTAATATTGAAGATCAAGCCAATGATTCTATGGAAGAAGACAATGATGCTGATAACATAGTTGAATAAGATGGGACAAATAGATTGATCCAAGATACATTTAATAATGTTTGATTAGAGGATGATGACAACTAGTATTGTGATCATGCTTTTGATTTACCTATACTTGAGAGGGCAACTGAACCTCTTTATGAAGGCTCAAAAACATCTCTTCTCTCTGATGTATTGTTGCTGGTCAAATTAAAGGTGGTGAATGGTTTGTTAAACACATGTGTGACACAACTCCTAAGGTATTTAATATGTTTTGTGACATTTATTACTATATACATGATAAAGCAATTATTTTTTTCATTGTTTTTAATGTTAGTACATTGATATGCATCATTTCATTAATGTGTAACATTTGGATGCAATATGTACGACTAATATTGTAGATTATTAAGTGAATTTTTGTTACCATAGTCAAATGTTTTACCTCGTACATACCAATATTTACATGTCATTATGAAAGATATTGGAATGGAGTATCAAGCTATTCATGCATGCCCTAATGATGATATTCTTTATTATAAAGAACATGCGTTGAAAGAAAAATTCCCAAAATGTGATGAGAATAGATATCAAACTGATAAAGTAACAAAAAAGGTGCCTCACAAGGTTCTTCATTATATTCCCATAATTCCACATTTGCGACGATTGTTCAAGTGAAAAAGCGTAGAAAAAATTATGGATTACTATGCAAGGAATAGAAGTTAACATGGTGTTATTTGAATGTGTGCAAATGGATATACATTTAGGAATATAGAGGGAAAGTGGCCAGAGCTTAAAAGAAAACATCATAATCTTAGGCTTTCATTAGCAGCTAACAGTGCCAATCCATTTGGAGAGGCCAGATCTACTTACTTGGTGTGGCCCATTTTTGTTATTGAGAATAACATACATCTGTGGGAGTCAATAAAGAGGGAGCACATAATGTTGACAATGATTGTTCCAGGTATTAATTTGTTTAGAATAATTTTTTTAGCACAATAACATCTCATTTGTCTTTTTTGTTTCATGATTATGTCCTATATGTTTTTCTTAATTTACTCACATATGTTTAATTATGTCTTATAAATTGTTTTATTAGCTCATATATGTAATAATTATGTATTGTATGTTCAATCAATTAGGTAACTACCAGGTCAAATATATGAATGTATATATTGAGCCTCTTATCGATGAGTTAATGGATTTATGGAACAATGTCACTATGTATGATATCTCCATACCAGCGGTTGCGCAAAGGGAATTTGAATTTCATGCAAAGCTTATATGGACAATTCATGATGCCCCGGGCTAACACAATTTTGTGGTATGTTATAATGTTACCCTACACTTTAATAATGTTTAATTTTATGAAGTTCATTTCAAGTATGTTTTTAAGTAGTTCAACCTTCATTGTACATACTTAAAATAATTGATAAAAAAAAATATTCCATCTCTTGTGGGGCTTCAAACAAAGGTTAAATTTTCTTGTCCAGTTTTGGTCCTAAGATTAAATCTCATCGTTCAAGAAGGTTATGAAAGGAGGTGTTTGATGAGTATAACAACTTCCTTTTTAAGAACCATGGGTATCGAAGTATTGGAAAACTTATTTTCAATGGGAAAGAAGAGACAGGAGGAATACCATGGAGAATGACACCTCGTGCATGGAAGTTGCAATATAATAGAGTCTCTCAAGGTATGGATCAGATTTTCTATGTATCAATATACATTATATGTTTGGATTATTTTATCATTTTATTGGATTTTCTTCACTGTACTAATTGACAGGTTATATTGTTGTTATAATATATTTATCTATGATTCATGTTGTAGGTTGTGAAGGCATTACTAGTAGGGCACTTCCATGAGGAATGAAAAGTTATCCCCAACTATGAGCACTTAGAAAATTTTCATTTCTTTGATACAATGCAAATCGGGAATAATGTAACAAAGACCTTATGGTGAATATTAGATGGAAGGAGAGATAAAGAAAAAATTGACAAGATTTTTAATGACATTAAGGAGGCCAACCATAAATTGAAAAATGTGATTCATTCAAATAGTGATGGAGACAGCCAAAACATAAGAACCCTTCCATGGTTATTAACAAAGTAGCAAAGAAAGTAGGTTAAAGAGGTTATTGAAAAAATTAAATTTCCAACTGTATTTTCTTCAAACATAAAGAATATCCTAACAAAGAAAGGTTAATTAGGTGGGGTAAAAACACATGATTGGGATACGTTCATTAAGGTGTGTGTGTGTGTGTGTATGTATATATATATATATATATATATATATATATATATATATATATATATATATAATACATTGGTGAAACATCTTGTTAATTAGTGTTCATTTTTCTACTAATTTGAGAAAAAATAATGATTGATCATTATTTTTATTACAGTATGTTCTACCTTTATTTCTCCCAGAAAACTTTGACAACAATGTCAAACAAGTTATATATGATCTTGGAAAATACATGAGGTAAGTGGAGATTTATGTGCAAAGTGTAATTTGTTAAATAAGTTATTGTGTCGCATATTTTTCACTGCATGTGTTTTGCTTGTCATCATGTACTATATTATTCTTTTTTTGTTGAAACTTGTGATTTGCTTGCTTCATTTGTAGATGGTTGTCATCTAAAGAAATCAATAAAAAAATATAAAGTATTCGAGAAAAAAATTCCTCGTCTAATGTGTGAAAAGCAAAATTATCTACTTCCAACATTTTTCAATGCACAAGAACACTACCTCATACACCAAGTCGAGGATATTGAAAAGTGTGGACCTATACACAAAAGATCAATGTGGATGGTTGAGAGGCACTTGCGTATTGAGGGTTCTATGGTAGAGTGATATGTGGTATATCAAACCATGGCTTATATTAATTAATATAGTGATGAAATAGGAAAAAGCATTAATATATTGGATCACATTTGGGACGTCAACTCTGTGGATCATTTTGAAGGGGAACACCTATTGGGGAAACATAGAATGAGTAAAGTGAGGTGTAAGTAGATAGTGGAGATTTATAGCACATTTTTTTTGTTTTTTTTAATGTATATCGTACTTATTTAATTTTTAGTCTTCCTGCATAATCCATGATTATGAAGGTATAACATGGTAACTAATACAACCATTCGAGAGTGGGATGCAATACATTTATACATTGCGAACAATAAAGATTGGATGAAGGTATGGATTGAACAATGCAAACAAGCTAATAATGGTAGGTTATCATGGTATGGTGTGTCTTCATTGGTCAAAGAAGCTCAACATAGTGGAGATACCAATCTTACACAGAGGGAAATTGATTTAGCATATGGTTTAAAAGATTATCAGGCAAGCATATTCACCCATACTACTTAGCTTTTTTACAATTATATTGATGCAGCTTTTGACGTGTTTTTTTCTTAAATTTCAAATTTTGCAAGTATAAATATGCATGCTTATCAATTGAAAATGCATTTTTTTATGTGTTTGATGTATTGTAGTTGAAAAACCACAACAAAATGTGGTGCAATGGCCGCAAATTTTGCATCAAAAGGTTGGATGAAAAGATGAAAAATTTTTATAGTTGGATAATTGTAGTATTTCAAGTTATCAATGTTTCCTCTAGAGGCTATAGACATCTAGAACTCTCTGAAAATCGATACTATAGGTATTTTCACGATATACTTGATTGTGACTTTCAATCCTTCAAAATAGTTTTGTTCGGTATCAAATGGTTTAGGCTACGAATCCATGAACATGACCCTAATAGAACTTTTATTCAGCATGCTAACAGATTTTCGATGGTTGATAAAAGAAATCTTGAGCCAATATCAGAGCGATATGTTCTTCCAAGCCAATTTGAATTGGTATTTTATGTAGACATTCCAGGTAAAGTGGGTTGGTCTTATGTTTTTAGATATGATCCCATAGGAAGGCCCATAAAGTATAATGTAGCGGAGGAAGATGAAATTGAAGAAGAAGATGATGCATAGGAGTAGGGAGTTCATGTAGTGTTAGATGAATATTTCAAATAAGTTCAAGGAATATATGTTAATTGAGACAATATTAATTTATATGAACTATATGATATTGAAATTGTGTCAGACGAAGAGCTTGAAGAAGTTGAACCAAATGTAGAAGAGAATGTTCCAAATGCTGATATAGATGATGATGATGATGATGCTAATATGGTGGATCCTTTGTACATGAATTCTAAACTAGATGATACAGATGATGAGATGGGTGAGGAAGAATATTAATGATATAAAAATTTTGAAAAGTACGAGGTATGTATTTATATGTTTTCAGTTGGTTTGTTCTCTTTCTTTTTTCCCATGGAAAAAGTCGTAATTTTATTCATAAGACAAATTATATTTTGTAGATGCTAAAGACATATGCAGATGATCTGTTTCTATTTTCACAGAAACCAAAAAATAATAAAAAATAAAAATAAAAAAGTTATTCTTTCTCCCTTTCTTTTTCTCCACCTTTCGCCATCCTCTAGTGTTGGGGGTAGCAGTTATAATGGATAGCTGATTTTCGGTTATAGTTATGGGAGAGTCCTTGTCCGACTTAGTTCCTTTTGATCCATGATTTCTCTTGTTGCCAGATATTTCCCTTCCTATTGGCCGGGAAGCTTGTTGTTACAAAAGGTTACCGGGGGCTTCCTCTTTCTTTAGTGTGTTGTTCTGGACTTTTTGTTCTTCCGTTTCTGCTTTATATTCTGTAGTCTCTATTGTATCTTATTCTTCATCCAATGGCTTTGTATGTTGCCATCCTTTAGGCTTCCTTTGTTAATTCTTGTTCCATTTGGGGGTGTTTCTTGCCTGTGGACAAGCACTGAGGAGGTGGCCTGTTTGTAGACATCCACGGCATCAGAACGTTGTATTTTCGTAATCCAAGGGTTGTATCCACTGTGTATTATTGAAATTCAGTGTTATACTTTCTGGTAGTCCCTGACTGAGATCTACTTCAACACAAATTCTGGCGAAAGTAAATATTCCCTTTGTGAGTCTGTCTCCATCAGTCTTTAGAAATTTTCCCAAGGTGTTCCCTATGGCAATTAATACCTTGTGGTGCCAGAAGTGTAATGGAAGGTTGTGCAACCTAACCTAGACTGGCATCTTTGATACCACCATTGTGTTGGCATCGAAATCTAGAAACCAAGGGTCATGAAGAGCCCTGCGTTGCCCCAGAACCATGGTCCCTTGTTGAGGATATATTCCTTTTCCTGTTCTGTATTAAATCTTACTATAAAAAAACCCTTGGGCATAAGTATATTTCACAGTTTGGTGTCCATGTAGTGTGAATCCAGTGGTGCAAAACATCAGATTTGGGCCAAAATCCATTAAATCTATAGATAACTGAGTGGGAATAAAGATCTGAGTACAAAGCATTTACCTCAGGCATTGCAATGGTGAGAGCAGGATTCTTAGTTTTTTGTTCTACAATGTAGGGCCTGGGAAGTTCAGGCGTTGTTGCTGGTTTGGTCTGCACTTTCCCTTTACCTTTGACTGCATCTTTGAAGGATCCTATATTCTTTGAGCTGGTCCCAGAACATCCACCCCGTAGACGGAGATTGATGATGATGGTCGAGTCTGTAGTTATATTGTAATCCTGAAGGGTGTAGTTATCCTGTAAGCTGTGTCCCATGTGGATCAGATTTTGCCCATGTACTGGTATACCAAGGAGGTTCTGTATTTTATATCTTAGATCCTGGATCCTACAGCCCTTCCAAAGCCTCAAGCAATAATGCCTGCCTTCCGGTGTTTTGATAAAGAACTGTGTGAGATCTGTCTCTATAGGGTATGAATCCATTTGAGAATGACCTCGATCTATTGCCCAGGTCGTCTTGTTCCAAACCACTAGATCACCACCATTCTACTTGCCTTTCAGGCCTTCTTCTGCGTTTTGGGCCTGTGATTCAGGGTAGAGAGGTATCTTGGCAGTTGCATGCCCCCAGATCTGAACTGCGCTATGGGGCTGTGATCCAGGGCAGAAGGGAGACTTTGTGTGAGCAGGCCTCCAGATCTGGGTTTGGTGTGGCCTATTTTGTCTATTGAGTGCCATATCTATTAGATCAATGGTAGATCTAAGGTTAATACACCTTAGAGGGATCAACCAGGATCCATGCAAATACCTTACAGGGACAACGATATCAGAATCTGATTTATAGAGAAGGTACGAGGAGGATAGGTTGTCCCAGGCCTCAGATCCGGTAGTATATTAGCCAGAAAAACTAGCGTTGTCTTCATCGATGTTCCCTTTCCTCCTCTCGTAACTTTTGATACACAGGGAACCCGATACAACTGTGTATCGCTGGAGGTGTCGTGCTCTGGCCCACTCTGCGATGGGCGTGGGCGCTGCATCGCCATTGGATTTGCTTTTGTTCGTTGCCTCCCGTCCCCTATAGCCGAGGTGTGGTACAGATGAGGACACGCAGGAGTTCATGAATCAATCGCTAGGGTTCTTACGGAGGTGCTAAAGGACCGTTGTTATTCAAATCCCCATTCGTTTGTTATCTTTCATTCACCTTAAATTTTTATTTTCCTAGTTTTTATGTTTGAATGTGTTGTGCTATTCAACAACCCCCATTTATTAATAGTAGTGGTTAATATTACATTAATAAATGGGGACCTTGTAAAAAATCCCTCCAAAAATAAACTTAGCATTTGAGAATTTCTTTTACTTTTTGGAATAAAGCAAGATATCAATCAAACCCCCTTTTCAAAAGAACTACTAAATGCTTGCCTTCCCACATATTGCATGATTAAGCATCATCAAAAAACCTTGCTAACCCACCAAATCTAGTAAAAAATGATTAAAACAGGACTCTATGCTTTATACCTCAAAACTATCATATTTTTGACATAAACTAGGTCCTAAAGCTTTTCTCTTCAAAACCAAGTCTCACATCGCATATCACTATCTATGGAGAACCTGCCTTAAAAGGTTATCTCAAAACAAGCGAAATGAGAAATTGCAATGCCATCGTAACCTTTATTGCATTGCATTTCAAGCATTCAAAAGAACACCGCAAACCTATCATCGGTTGATATTGCGAAATGCGATCAAGACCCAGACCCACTCCTTCAATACATTACGAACAAATGTTTAGGTCCGCCGCTTATTAAAAATGGTATTTACATAGAAAAACCTGACAAGTAGCTATGTTTTGAGACAATAAATGAGCGGTTCGCATCTCGCATATCACAAAAATGCAAGGGAGGGTAAGAAAAGAAAAAAGGTATAATGCGATATTGTGATCTGCGATATTGCTCGCAAATCAAAAAATCGCCATTATCGCAATTCAAAGGCTCACCACCATAGAATATTTTTTCTCGATTTACGATGCAGGCATTTATGAGCATTAAAGCTAAGGAATAATGAAGCATTAGTGGGCATTCAGTAAGAGTTAACTGAATTTATGTGTGAAAATTCATTTAACATGATATGATATCTTCTTACGTGCGTTTCAATAAAACTCCTTTTATCACCTTTACAAGTTATTTACATTATTTCATTTTCTTTTCATTGTCATCTTTGTGTATCCGATAGCCATTGTTCTTCACTTTCAGGGAAAATCCAGAGAGCAAATCGTTCGGAGCTATGGTGAAGAAATGCAAGGCAATCATCTTTGAGAAGTCAAAAATGACTCCTCTATTTACAGGTACTACATGCAACAGAGAGGGAGGAACCTCTACGTGGGAGGCCATGTATAATATACTGGAGGAAGAGCAACCAAGGATTCTGGAAACAAAAGTTACAGTTGACGGATTTGATTGCTCAAATGCCTCCATGTTTGAGACAACATGCTCATTTTTGCATCGCATAGTTGTGTGTCCGAAGATAATCCCTTATACAAACATGGTTAAATGGGTTATTGATGAAGCCGGCATCTCAGACAGAGAATTTAAGACCAGAAGCAAAGAGGTTATGGGATCTTTTACGCTAGATAACCTATGGCTTATGTACCACCTACCAAAGCCACAAGTCATCTACAACAAGCAGTTCATCGAGAAGTTTGCCAAAGAGAATGAGGACCCAACAGACTACACCCAGACCTAGTCAAATAATGAGCGAAAAATCAAGAAATACAAGTGTTGGCATTATGATGCATGTGTTGTACTTGATGGCAACCCACTTATAGCAGAACAACTCACTTGTATATAGTAACTAGATGAATCTACAGAAGAGATATCAGATGTGACAGAATGCATGACAGTTGTGTTTACAAATGTGATGAAAGGGCAGTTTCAAGGAATCAGTTTAGAAGGCAACTCACTGAGATGAAAGATCATAGTATAGCATGACAACAACAAAGAATTACAGTTTATACTACAAAGAATGAAGAAAGAAAGGTATACGCAGGTTCACCTTGGCCAAGCTGCATATACATGCAGGTTAGCAGAACAACAAAAGAATGTAATGTACACACACACTTTCACAGAAGGAAAAGCGTGTATATCCTGGAAAACTAAGTTTTGGTCTAAGGTATTTGGTCCATGGTATTGGTCCAAGGTATTTGGTCTGTGGTATTGACCCTAGGTATTTGGTCCAAGGTTTGGTCCTAAGAGGTTTTGGTCCATGGTATTGAGAAAGGCCTAAAACTATGAAAGGAGGAGAAGATCATTAGGCCAAGTGAACAAGTAATTGAATATCTGATGAAGTGTGAGATCCAGTATGCAGGTTATAGGCTTATGGTGCTTTGTTTGATCTGAACCAAGGAGGAAACTTAGTGGTTGATGGAGGATAAGATCTAATGATGGATCAGGATCTTAAGGCTTGAAATGAACTATCTTTATATGGTTTGATCATGTTTATTCTAGATCTAAATACTGATGCATGTGTTGTTCTGTAAATGTTATGATCTGGGTATGACTGAAGTCTGGAATAGCTGCAAAATTATGAATTAATATTTATAGACATATACGATGGTTGAATTTGATAAAAGCATGTATACACGCTATTTCAACACATCTAAGTAGCATATACATTATGTAATATGAAAATTGAAGTTACAGGTTGATCTGACTGTTGTTTCAAAATTCTAGGTTCTGCTCTGTGTTCTGGTGACTGCAGTTTGATGATATTATACTGAATGTTCAGATTGATTGATTTTGAGCTTCAATGTTGATAATGGGTCCAGTATGAAAATTAGATGAAACGAGGCCTTCATGTGTATTGTTGTGTATCGGGAGCATCCAGTCTGAAAATTATGAAACGTGGTCCCTAGAGGAAGAGAGAAGGTTGCAACCTTCTGTAGGTCGGCGCCTATGTACTAGTAAACATATTGGCTAGTACAAGAGCTAGGGGGTTGTAGCTCCCTTCCAGTAGAAGCTGAAGAATGAGAGAAGGTAGTAACCTTCTGTAGGTAGAAGCCTGCATAATGGTATGAGTATGCATTAGTACAATGTTGTAAACAAATTTTCTTATTATTAAAAGAAGATAAAGACGACAGCAGCAGGTGGTTTTCACCCACATTGGGTTTCCACCTTAAATCTTGGTGTTCATGTATGTTGCTTATTTGTGATGGTTCATTCTATTATTAACTACATATGGTTACTGTTTAAATGTTTAATAAAGTATTGATGCATAAATTAAAGATCAACATATGATGAATTAACTGAATCATTAGTTTGCTGGATATATGCTTGTTTCCTTAAACACAGTTGCGTGTACACGCAGGTTACCCACATGGAAGTAGCGTATATAAATTTGAGTATGAAAAGTAAAATATTATTGACTTGACTAATACTGATTCACCCCCCCCTCTCAGTATTATTTCCAACAATTGGTATCAGAGTAGGTCCTTTGGTAGAAGCTTGATCGCTTGAAGGAGATCCGTAGAACAATGGGAAAGAAGCTAAAGAAGAAAGCGTCTCAGAAGAAGAAGACATCTCAAAGGAACTATGACAGTGGGAGAGTCAACTGGGGATTATGTGGAAGCAACTCTTCAGATTCAGAATCACCTCAAAATGAAGATGAACAAACAAAAGAACTATCAGGTATGAACTTGTTATCCTCTGGTGATACATTTCTTTGTCCATTTGAAGATGATGAAAGTGATAGCGAAACAACTGAATTTTCTCTTATGGGTGAGAGAGAAAGATATCAAATAGAGGCAGAATTTAAAAGGCTCACAGACAAAATTAGAGATCAACAAGATCTATTGGACAAAAGGGAGTGTGCCTTCAAAGAAGAAGCTACCAAACTAAAAGCTCAACTAGAGGAAGGAAACAAGGAAAAGGAAGATCAATGTCAAAAACTATAGGATGAAGTGACATCATTAAGAAATAAAGTAAATAAAAGGAGCACAACAACCAAGAAACTCAAAGATAGATCCAGTTACTATGAGAGTCTTGAAGCTAAGATCCTCTCTCTAAAAGAATATCTTGAAAAATCAAATAAGCAAAATGAAGAACTACTCTAAGCTCTTGAAAAACAAGAAAACAAAGTTCTCCAATTAAGGCAACAAGTGGAAGAAGGAAGAAAAGCTAAAGAAATCATGAAGAAGTAGTAACTTGAAAAGGAAGAGCAATATCAGGTTGAGGTAAATATCCTAAATAGTAAATTAAGAGAAAAGGATAAGATTTTACAACTTCAAGATAGTACTAAGATTTTGGATGATATTCTCAGTAGTCAAAGGTCTCCTACCATCAAAACTGGTCTTGGTTTTTATGAATCTATTGAAGGTAAATCTAGCTCACAAAGTGAGTCAAGGAACTCTAATGCAAAATCTGAAATGATCAACAAGGGGATGAGAGGTCAATCCCATCAACAACCAAGGAAAGAAATTCTTCAAAGAAAATATTTTACTCCTAACCATGGAAATGATAGTTGGTTATTTCCTCAAATGAATAATGTTGAATGTTTTATATGTCATAATCTTGGACATGTTGCAACAAGATGCGGAAGTAGAATGGTTGAAGACCATCGCACAGAAAGATCGTCAGCTTCCAAGTACTTTAAGGGATATTGTTTTTCTTGCAATATGTTTGGTCACAAAGCCATTGACTACTATAGAATAAATATGAGACATCTAAGATGTTATGCATGTAACAATTTTGGACATATAGTAAAGGAATGCAGGAGAAAATATCGGGCACCATACCAAAAGGAGAAAACATCATCACACTCGAAGATATGGAAAAAGAAGGAAGTACAATGTGGCATAGCACAATGTACAGACATGACAGAATCAGGGGAAGCCAAAAGTATAAACTTCAATGTTCTAAATCTCATACGCAAGTTTCATGAAGACAAGTCGTGTATATATGCAAGTTCGAAGCTACACAGTCGCATATATGTAGTTTGAGAAAAATGTTGTGGGACAGTCTCAAAAAAACTGATGTAATATGATTCAGAGAATTATCAGTTATTTTTTCTGTCATAAGATGGCTACAGTCTGTGGATGTTATTTTGAAATGATTTGATCCTCAAAATTTGTTGATAACTTGATGTATATTTGATTGATGATGGTGCCTTGATACTTTTTACTGATATATGCAATGATCAGATCTGACAGTGAACAGGTGGAACATGTTCAAGGGGAGAACATGCTATGCTTCTAATAAATCATTTCTAGCATTATGTTTAGAATTCTTTGGTACCTAATCAATGATGATTATATGGCTAAATGATACATCTTTCTAGGTTACGGTTATGAGTTTCCCATGATAAAATCTCAGATGATGCTTGGGATTGCATAGTTGGTATTCAGATGATTGTGAATGACTTTTTGATGATGCATATATGTTGCTTACATGGTGATATTCATAAGGACATGGAGAAGTACAAAGCTTGAGCCACTTATTTCTTTTATGCTGCTATCATCCTGCCTTCAAAGATGCATAAAGTTCATATGGTGCAGTTATGATGTAGGATTCCTATAGATCTGGGTTCTCACACAGTTGAGGATTGTTGTTGTTGATGATATCAAGAAATCTTGACAAATTACCATGAGCTCATGGTTTGCTAGATACATATTGATATCTCTTTGATGGATACATGGATGATTACTTAAGTTGCATATTGTTGGTTGGCCAAGAGAATGGTGTTATTGCAGGTCGCATGAAGACATAGCTAATTGAAGACATGGATATTTGAAGACATGGCTTACTTAGACACATAATGATGATGAGTTCCTACCTTATGATGATAGATTGATACTCACATATATTGATTATCATGGTTGATTCTTATCAGATGTGGGATGTTCTCTAGTTATGAAACATGGTTGATATATTAAGGATTCTTATGAAAGATCATGCAGTTTTTGATGATCATGTGATGACTATGGTATTTTCACATATGATATGATGTGAATAATTTTGTGTTACTGCTTGGAGATATGACATATTCTTAGCTGATTCATGGAATGTTATAAGGCTCTTTTTACTAAGGAAACAAAGCAAGTTGATCTTGAAGAGATCAAGAGGATGAGTTGATATCTATATACGACATACTTTGTCACAGGTTGATGATATTTACATTGTCATATCTTGGGAACTAATGATGGACATATACAGGTTGCTGGTCTGGATGCTATTGACAGATTCTTATGGTGCAGATCATACATGGTGTATGATAGTTGCTTATGACTATCATGGTCTTATTTAGACATTTGGTCTCTATTATAAATGTCATGTATATCATTCGACGTAAAGGTCATATAAAGACCCATGATGTAATAATTTGTCTTTTGATGAGTCCTTTTTGGTCATATGATGTAATTTGTATCCCCACTTTGCATGGGATGGATGATGTAATTATATTTCTGTCATGTATAAACAATTGGTATATCCCCACTTGATTGGGAGGATGAGTCAAATTCGGTATATCCCCACTTGGTTGGGAGATTGATACATGTATGAGTCATTGGTGATAGGAAGGTCAAAGTCACTTAATTGAGTTATAGAGTCATGTTATTCTTTTGGAAAATATTTGCAAACTTTGCATGTGCTCAAGGGGAGCATGGATGATATAGTGCATCTCAGCATGTACAAAGGGGGAGTTTAATCAGAGAATTCAACATGTGCTTAGGGGGAGCATGATCAATACTTATGTTCAGCTATTCAAATATGAAAGTCTTGATTTTGGTCAGCCCTTTGCTCTTGATATCAAAGGGGGAGATTATCTTGTCCACCCTTTGCACTTAATGTCAAAGGGGGAGATTATTTTGGTGTTGCTTACAGTTTCTACAGCTTTCAGTAATCAACACCAACATGGTTGCCATCAAGTCCAAAGGGGGAGATTTTTGGCATTATGATGCATGTGTTGTACTTGATGGCAACCCACTTTTAGCAGAACAAATCACTTGTATATGGTAACTAGAAGAATCTACAGAAGAGATATCAGATATCACAGAATGCATGATAGTAGTGTTTACAGATGTGATTAAATGAAGGGCAGTTTCAAGGAATCAGTTTAGAAGGCAACTCACTCAGATGAAAGTTCATAGTACAACATGACAACAACAAAGAATTACAGTTCAGACTACAAAGAATGAAGAAAGAAAGGTATACGCAGGTTCACCTTGACCAAGCTGCGTATACACACAGGTTAACAGAACAACAGAAGCATATAATGTACACACGCACTTTCACAGAAGTAAAAGCATGTATATCTTGGAAAACTAATTTTTGGTCCGAGGTATTTGTCCATGGTATTTTGATCCATGGTATTGATCCAAGGTATCTGGTTCGTGGTATTGACCCTAGGTATTTGGTCCTAAGTGGTTTTGGTCCATGGTATTGAGAAAGGCCTAAAACTATAAAAGGAGGAGAAGATCATTAGGCCAAGTGAACAAGTAATTGAATATCTGATGAAGTGTGAGATCCAATATGCAGGTTATAGGCTTATGGTGCTTTGTTTGATCTGAACCAAGGAGGAACCTTAGCAGTTGATGGAGGATAAGATCTAATGATGGATCGGGATCTTAAGGCTTGAAATGAACTATCTTTATATGGTTTGATCATGTTTATTCTAGATCTGAATACTGACACATGTGTTGTTCTGTAAATGTTATGATCTAGGTATGACTGAAGTCTGGAATAGCTGCAAAATTATGAATTAATATTTACAGACATATACACTGGTTGGCTTTGATAAAAGCGCGTATACACACTAGTTCAACACATCTAAGTAGCATATACATTATGTAATATGATAATTGAAGTTAAAGGTGGATCTAATTGTTGTTGCATAATTCTGGTTTATACTCTGTGTTCTAGTGACTGTAGTTTGATGACAGTATACTGAATGTTCAGATTGATTAATTGTGATTTGCTTCAGTGACGATGGGCTTTCAGTGATTCAGTTATGGGTGATTCAGAGATGTATGATTGAGTTTCAATGATTGACTAATGTAGTTTTATTTGATGGTTGTAGTGCAATGGTGATTGATTTTGAGCTTCAAAATGTTGATAATGGGTCCAATATGAAAATTAGATGAAATGAGGCCTTCATGTGTATTGTTGTGTACTCGGAGCATCCAGTCTGAAAATTTATGAAACGTGGTCCCTGGAGGAAGAGAGAAGGTTGCAGCCTTCTATAGGTTAGTGCCTACGTACTAGTAAACATATCGGCTAGTACAAGAGCTAGGGGTTGTAGCTCCCTTCTAGCAGGAGCTGGAGAACGAGAGAACGTAGTAACCTTCTGCAGGTAGAAGCCTACGTACTGGTATGAGTCTGCACTAGTACAATTTTGTAAACAGATTTTCTTATTATTAAAAGAAGACAAAGACGACAGCAGCACGTGGTTTTCAACCACATTGGGTTTCCACCTTAAATCTTGGTGTTCATGTATGTTTCGTATGTGTGATGGTTCACTCTCTTATTAACTACATATGGTTACTGTTAAATGTTTAATAAAGTACTGATGCACGAATTAAATATCAACATATGATGAATTAACTGAATCATTAGTTTGTTGGATATACGCTTGTTTCCTTAAACACAGTTGCGTGTACACATGGGTTACCCACATGGAAGTAGCGTATATAAATTTGAGTATGAAAAGTAAAAGATTATTGAATTGACTAATACTGATTCACCCTCCCTCTCAGTATTATTTCCAACAACAAGAACGGTATGTACTCTACTGCGTCTATTTGTCCCCCTCATAGTTTTGTAGCGGCCATGCTATGTAGACTATTTGGAAAACCTGATAGTATTAAATTCTCCCCAAAATGGCTGCCATTAATAGATGCATCCGTAAACGCAACTATAATGAATTGGGCACAAATTTTGTCTGATAATTTAGCAAGAACAATAATGGAGTATAGAAGGAAAAGAAGTCTTGCTTCGAGGGTTTACCCTCCATTTTTTATGAGTGCCTATGTAATGGATGCAGTTTGTTTTGGTTCTAAATTTCTTGTCATGGGATGGAAGTGGACTATCCAAAATCCACTTCCCATTCACATATACCATAAAGACATATGGAATCTCACATTCAACCACATTTTTAAAAAAATTGTCATGGAGTTATGCTCCCTATCCACAAACAACTTTATAACCGAGATGCCCCCCAAGTTTTCCAAAGAAGCCGAGGTAGATATCCTCCCAGTGGCTAGATGGTTTGGGGAGGAGACATTTTCGTATATCAGGGTATTTGGCAACATTACCGCCCCCCATGTCCTCTCATGCTATGTTCCAGACAAACTGATGGCTAGATAGATAGCCTATCAAACAACTAGTGAGGGAGGGATGAGAAAAAAAAATAAAGGAAGCAAAATAGGCCATTTGGCCTACATTCCCTCTACAACGTGGAGAATTTTCATTGCACAACCTGGGGCATGCATTTAAAGAAGTAGATATTATGTTATCTCTACAATTACCTAAATTCCCTAGAAGGAAATATGACCCATTCAGCACTGTCAAAGATTTTACCACCATGTTAAAAATAAAAGTATTCAGTAATGAGGAAGATGCATTTGACGACATGTTTTTGTATAAGAACACCATCACAAAGGTGAAGCATATGGCACAATTACTTTTTGACCGTGAAGATCTTGAAACCTTTTACGAATACAGAGAATGGAGGCTAACAAAGGTCCCATTGGACCAATTATTGATTGAACCAATAAGGGAGCCTACTCTTAGTGTAACTTTAGAAGGAGATTCCAAAGAAAATTCTAAAACTAATTCTGGAGTAGAATCCCAAGAGAAATCTACCAAGGAACAAGAGAAGTCATCACAAAATGGGAAAATCGGAAGTAGAGAGTCGGAAAAAGATACATCCCAATTTACAGAAAAGACAACTGAGAAAATTTCAGCTAGCAAATAGGCTAAGATCCATTCCACCTCCACGCAACCAATAAAACCCCTGGTGGTCGATTTAGAGGAAGAATGGGACAACTTTAATAAAAGGCTCAATACAGAGGAACAAATGACAGAGTTTCAAACTCCACAATAGAAAACAACTCAAGAAATTATAGCAGAGGAGACTATAAATACTCAAGAGGTAGACAAAGGAAGAAAAGGAAGTTGGATTCTATAACTGTTACTACCCCTGATAATGAACTGATGGATGTTGTCTAGAAAGACTCACCCATCGACTCATCCGCTAACCTTACTAGATTGTCACAGTTTGCAGGTGCCTATGCTACATTGACCCTCGATAAAGC
Organism: Pinus tabuliformis; assembly: GCA_031772625.1. Classification (NCBI taxonomy): domain Eukaryota; kingdom Viridiplantae; phylum Streptophyta; class Pinopsida; order Pinales; family Pinaceae; genus Pinus; species Pinus tabuliformis. The sequence continues at coordinate 372,420,656 of CM062808.1, read as the reverse complement.
AACAGAGGTGCAAATGTTGCTTAAAGAAAAAGAAGATAAAATTCTTTCGCTTGAACAATAACTACAACAAGCAAAATCTGACCAGCAAGCAGAGATACAATTAGTTAAGCTTCAACAAGAGTTCAAGCAGATGCAAATAAAACATCAAACCAGCTTAGCATAGAAGGAAGCACAAATACAAGGAATAACTGATCTACATAAAGATGATCCAAAAATTTATCAGTTTATTACTGAAGTGCTCAGCCTTAACTCCCAGTTGATGCACCAAAAAGAACTATTATGCGAGAATCTTTCACAATGGAATTCTTACTGTGAAACAAGCGACAAATTGACAAGTCAAATCGTAGAAATGAGACTTGAATATGATGAAATCTTGAAAAAAGTCTTCGATTTCATCACCTAATAGAATTCAGAAGATGCGAGAAAAGCCGACTTGCCTAAAATGGAGGAGTCGCACAAAGAAATCTTATTTGCAAACTAGGATTCTCGGCTTAGAGATGCAAAAAATGCAACAATAGACGTGGCAACAACAACAAACAGTGTAATCAAACATATTAGTGAAAATTTACATAGTGCCAACCTTGTGGCAGAGTCCATTCCAGGTTTTCTTCCTAATGTAAAACAACTTGAGCTACAGTGGAGACATTCAATAGAAGAAAAAGAAGAAGCAATTAGGCAAATGACCAGGCTAAACTGGGAAGCATATTAGTGACATTTAGTGAAACCTCATAGCCATTGGATGACCCTGTGATGCCTAACCACTTCTACGAAGAAAACGGTGCCAACACTGACCGATGTCGTGTTCACTAGGAAGTTGAAAGCTGAAATCGGCCAACCAACACAGTTCAATCCCATGACAGACATTTGCGATCTAAAGGATCAAATGTAGAATAGTTAGTCACCATGCTCATTTCTATTTTGGTTTTATTTTGCATAACTTCAGGAAGGTCGTTTTAACTTCCTCAACTATTTTTGTAATAATCTATTTTTATTTTTATAGTTTAGTATTTAAACCCCTCTCATACATTTAGAGAGGGGTCTAGGAATTTTATTAGAAACAATCTTCAAAACATGCACTTTTGTCCCTTTGAGGAAGTTCTGGTGAAATTAATGGAACATGATTTATTTATATCTTATCTGGCATCTTCTACTGAAATTGCAATTTTGTACTCTTATATGGTTTTAGATGGATTGAAATTAGATCAATATTGTGGAAGCGCATGAATAGGATGTATTATAAATGGTACTTTTATCTCGTAATTATTTTTACTTATGTATCAAGAAATATTTTCTCTTCAAGTTGTTTATGTATGAAAGTTCGAATCTTGGTTAGCATTATTGCACTTTTGTATAATGATGGCCTATATTTTATGCTGCATACATGAATAATTTCTTATGCGATATATCTTTCACAATCATTTCGACTAACTTTTTATACGAAATGATTATTGTTAAATGATTTCATTTCTCATTGCAATTGAATGATCTTTATTACCAATTGCTTTTGGACATTATTGTAGATCACATACTTCAATTTATTCTCGGGTATAGTCATAATTATATAGTGTTTAAATTAGGATAAAATGCATGTGATTATTAGTTTAGATTTGATTACTTTTAGCTTAAACGTTACTCCAAAATATCACATATCACCCCATTAGCACATATCACATAATGGGAAACTGGTCCCATTATGCCCAGTCAGAGCCACTACTCCAAATAGGAAAGGAGCTACCAACCAACGTCCAGACTGGGTGGTTTTCCCCCATGTTGAAGCAATGATTTTCGAGGCTTCAACATTTTGGCGCTAGGAGGAGGGCCTGACTGTGAATGGCAAGTAAATTGAAATCAATAGGTCATTCTAGGAGTAAAACTCCTTCACCCTCACCTCCAACTTCTCGAAAGCATTCTAAATCCCCTAATCCTAAGCGAGAAGTTGCAAAGAAAATTACAAAACCCACTACTGAAATCCCAAAAAAGCCAGATCATTCTTCTTCTATCGAAGCCCCTGAAGTCCAATCTTTGATTCATAAATTACAGGGGATTTCATTATCTCAAGAAGAATCTAAGTTATCCCAAGATAGTGTTACCTCTCAGTTTACCCCATCTCAATGGTTAACTAGAGCATAGAGTGAAAAGCTTGGAATCCCTCTATTCGAATTCCCTCTGCCAAGCCATAAGAAAGCTAAGAAAACACCATTCCAATATCACAGCGAGGTTCTTTCAGTGAGAAAATATTCATCCTCATTCATTCTATCTATACCATCACAATATCAATCATCCACCTCGCCACTCCAGATCATGATTCACACAGGTACAGGAACTACATCTTCCTCTACCCAAACACCTTCAACCACTGCTACACCTTCTCCTACTCACATACCAGCAATGGCACATAATCCTCCAAGACCATAGAAAAACCCAGGAGCTGTTAGGATGGTTGGGTCTTTACATCAATTGCCAGCTCATCCAGAGAAATGGTTACCCAAATTCAATCCTGATAATGGCCTACTAGCTGAGGAACATATAAACAATTTCATGTTGTCCATTAACTTAAATGAAGTAGTGGAAGAAGACGCAGTTGTAATATTATTTCCATATACTTTACAGGGAGCAGTAGGATCATGGTACTTCTCATTACCATCAGGTTCTATTAATAGTTGGGATGCTTTCCAAGAGCAGTTTTTAACTAAATTTGGAGATGATAGATCCACAACTACCCTAATCAATGATCTCTCCAATTTGAAAGCCAAACTGAAAGAACCCATTAAGGACTTCAACTCTCGCTTCAATAAATTATTGAATAAGATACCAACGACGTCTAAGCCCAGCAATGAGGTCCAAAATGAGTGGTATATTTCTACTCTACCTTCAAACACAACTATTTTCGTTGATAGAGCTGCCAAACCAACTTTAGCAGAAAATATGAAAGAGGAAATAACCATGGAAAAACGCATTCTAGATGTAGAAAATAAAAATGCATTAGAAGATCAAAAATCTAAGAAAGTGGCTTTTAGGGATGACTCCAAGAAAAAACCACCAAAATATCCTTTTTATCTTGAAGGGTTACAAAAAGTCCTCAAGACCATGTCTAACGAAATGGTAGATATAAAAAAACAGGTGGTAGAGGCTTCCTCTAAAAAATCTTTTAGACCATTTAAAGGAATTCCCTTGCTGATCCTAAACCTCCAAATGCTATATCAAATGCAAAATCAGATGGAGAGCAGGATGAAGTTTCAACAAATGAAGAAAAAATAGATGATGAAGAAATGGCAAAGTTACAAGGAATGTGGGATTTTATCCTTCCCAATGAGGAAACTCAAGAAACATTTCCTATCGCTACCTGAAGTAAAAACCTTGTCGATTTGTCGCAAAAAAATTCAAAGAAGAAGGCTTCAATGCCACCTCATATGGAAAAAATAGCAGGTAATAAATCTTCACCAAAATCCACTCAAACTACTCCTACTCAATTGGATTCTTCACCTTCACCTAAAACTCTGATAGTTTCTGATGAAATGGAATATAATATTGTTGATGATATGAAGAAAACTAGGGAAAACATCACCTTTCATGAGCTTAGAAAATTGAAGCATCAACAGAAGCTACTCCTTAAGGAACTCAAAGCAGTACCTACTACGCCGCTTCCTGCCACTATGATCTCACAAGCTGCCCAAGAAATGGGAAGGCCCCCTAGCACCTCTTTAAACAAGATTGATCCAACCAACATCACTCTAATTGGAGGAAGATCTAAATCTCATACTCCTCCATTCCTCCTTACTTTTGAAGTCTTTAATAAGAATTTACACAACTGTTTAGTTGATTCAGGAGCTTCATCTAACATCTTACCTAGAATAGTTTGTGCAAAGTTGAATGTTCAGCCTCAGAAATCTACTGTACATATTGTACATTTAGATTGATCTCAAGATGAAGTTGTTGGGGATATTAACAAAGTAACCATCAGACTTTCATCAAATCCTAAAGTTTGTCAAGTCATTGACATACTTGTAGCTGATATTCCTGAGTTCTATGGCTTAATCCTTAGTAGAGACTAGTCAAAAAAACTTCATGGTTATTTTGCAACTGACTGGTCTCACATGTGGATTCCCTATAATGGAAACCCAAATCAAATAAGGGTTGATCGCGAGAAACATCAAAAGTATATAGTCACATAGCTAGAAGGAGAAAATGAAACAGTTGCGTATAGTAACAATATCATTTGAAACTACTCAGTAGAATCATTTCTAGGGAATTTCAATGCTCACACTTCACCTTTCTTAGAAAAATCTGTTGTATCTCAAGTCAAAAAAAATTCTCAAACAAACACTTCTAAATGTGTAAACTTCGTAGATAAACCTGTAGTTAGATCTTTATTTTGGAAATTATTTTTTGATGGATCTAAATTCAATGATGGAGCAAGAGCAGGATGCATATTAGTTAGCCCAGAGGGGAAAAGACTATGTTAGCATGCAGACTTGAATTTGATTGCACAAACAAAACTGTTGAATATGAAGAACTAGTTCAAGGTTTGTATAAGGCAATTTGCCTTAATATAAAACACCACCAAGTATTTGGAGCTTTAGAAATTGTAATAAAACAAGTGAGAAATACTATACATTGTTTGTCAGGACATTTGAAGCATTATCAATTATTAGTCCAAGACCTGACCTTTCACTTTACAAAATTTAATATTTCCCCTATTCCTAGACTCCAAAATTCTAGTGATGATCTTCTAGCTAATGTCGCTTCCAAGCTTATTCCACTAGAGGATTATAGCCCTGATCGATTTTCCATTGAATTAATTTTTAGGACTTCTATTCTCGATAATATCACCAACTGGAGATTCTTTAATAACGATCCAAATATCATAAGCTTCCTGACTTCAGAAGGCTCTTATGATGACCAGATAGTTGATGAAGACCAGCATGATAACCGACTTAAACAAGAAACAATCAATAACGCTATACCAAAATCTATAGTTAACTTGGAAGATTTATATTACCTCAAAGACATATTTAAACGATCCACCAATTCAAAACTTCAAAGTTCAAATCTGAGGTTTGAATTGATTAATCTTGGGACTGACCTAAATCCTCAAAATATTAATCTAGGTCTCGGACTTACGTCAGACGAAAAATCAGCCTTTATAGGTTTGTTGAAGAGGTACAAGAATGTCTTCGCATGGAACTATGAAGATCTTAAGACATGTGACATCTCTATTATTCAACATATTATGCCCATGACATCTGATGAAATACCTATTCAACAAAAATTAAGGAATATCCATCCTAATTTAGAAATTAATTTTAAATCTAAATTGAATAAACTACTGAAAGCCAACATTATTTTTCCTGTCAGACATTCCCGGTGGGTCTCGAATCTTGTCCCAGTTAGAAAAAATAATGACGATATTCAGATATGTATAGACTTCTATAACCTAAATAAAGCTTTCCAAAAGTACAATTTCCCATTGCCCCCTATGTAATAGATATTGCAATCAGTTGCAGGCTCAGAACTAATGTCTTTCTAGGATGGATTCTCGGGTTATAAACATATCTTAGTACATCGAGATGACCAACTGAAAACTGCATTCATGACAAAATGGGGCACTTATGTTTATCAAAAGACACCATTTGGATTGATTAATGCCGGTGCCACTTTCCAGAGATCCATGGACATAGCCTTCAAAGGTTTAGTAAACAAATTAATAGTAATCTATTTAGATGATATAACTGTATATTCCAGAAAGCGCAAAAATCATCTAAGGGATTTAAAGCAAATCTTTGAACGTTGCCAAAGGTATGGGATTTTTCTTAATCCCAAGAAGCCTTTTTTCACGTTAAGTGAAGGAAAGCTTCTTGTATTCATTATGTCCAAAGCAAGGATTCATATTGACCCTGACAGAATTAGAGAAATCCCTAAAATACCTTTACTGCATAACAAAAAATCAATGTAATCTTTCCTAGGTTAGATAAATTTTGTTAAAAGATTTGTCCCTCATTTCTCAATATTTTCTTACCTTTTCAATCCATGATAAAGAAAAAATTTATGTTTAAATAGGGACACTCAAAACATGAATCTTTTAACTTGATCAAAAAAGCAATTATAAATTCCCCATCTATAGCAACGGCAAATTTTTCAAATCATTTCATTTTATATACGTTCGCTTCCGAGAAATCATATGCAGCCATATTGACACAAGTAAATGAAGAAAAAGTTGAAACCCCGATCTCTTTGTTTAGCTCCAATTTGTAGGTAGTTGAATTTAATTACTGAGACATTGAAAAAAATCTTTTGCGGTTTTCAAATAAATTAAACACTTCAGACCTTTTCTCCTCAAAACCCACACCAAAGTAATAGTACCATTCTCAGTGGTGATAAATATGTTAATACAAAGGGACGTATGTGAGAAAGGAGAAAATTGGGTTACAGCTCTGCAAGAATATGACATCGAAATCAGACCAGCAAAAATTGTAAAAGGTCAAGGTTTTTGCAGGATGTTAGCAAGAGCATCAAACGTATCAGCATTACAACATTTAGGTGATGATGTACAAGTCTATGAGATAAGCCTTAACGACATGGAATCAAGATATGCTAATATCATATTTTACTTAAGACATGCATATGCCCCAACGCAATTAAATTACACAAAGAAAAGGGCCTTGAGATTAAAAGCTAGACAATATCAAATTGTCAATGGTGTGCTATTTAGAATAAATTATCATTTTGTTTTACTTAGATGTCTTGAAAAATCTGAGGCAGAGAAGGTGTTGCAGGAACTTCATGATGGACCAGCTGGTGGTCACTTTAGAGGAGATACCACCGCACATAAAATCCTACATGTCGGCTATTACTGGCCAACATTATTCAAAGATGCACACAGTTATGTAAGGAGATGTAAAATTTGTCAAACAACTGTTGGAAGACAGAAGAAACCCGTATTACCATTACAGCCAGTCAACATTGACCAACCGTTTGAGCAATGGGGATTGGACATAATAGGTGAGATCGTTCCTCATTATTCTAAGCAGCATAGATATATCCTTACAGCCACTGATTATTTCCCTAAATGGGTGGAAGAAATTCCACAGAAGGTAGCCAATTCTCAAAACATTATTGAATTCATAGATCAATTTATCATTACTAGATTTGGCCTGCCATCTGCCTTAATGTTTGATAATGCATCTTATTTTTCAGGCAATGCTATGATAGAGTTTGCTCTTAAAAGAGGTTTTAAGATTAGGTACTCTCCTAATTATTATCCACAAAGAAAGGGTTAGATGAATCCACAAACAAGAATCTCATCAATATTATTAAACGAGCTGTTGACCAAAGCCAAAATAACTCGCATAAGTCTTTAATGTTTGCTCTATGGGCAGATCGAATAACTCAGAAAGCCTCCATTGGCACTTCTCCTTTTAATTTGGTCTATGGGAAATAATCTATCTTACCAACAAATGTAGTTATTCCCTCTTTAACCTTAGTTCAATTCATTGACGAAACTCCTTCCTCATCTATGCAAGTTAGACAGTTACAAATCCTTAAGCTTGAAGAGGAAATAGAAAAGGCTAGGATCACACACGCACATCATTAGCAGTTAGTCAAAGCTTCCTTTGATTCAAATTCTCTAAGTTCAAAATCTTTTCAAACTCGGAGACCTAGTATTGAAATGGGATAAAGCCCACAAAGCGAAAGGTAGCCATACCAAGTTCCAATAAATGTGGCTTGGCCCATTTCAGATTGTGGAACAAATAGTCCCATCAACTTTTCTATTACAAGATTTATCAGGTAAGAGAGAATCTCTACCTGTTAATGGGCAGATTTTAAAGAAATACTTTCCATAGAAGATGGTCTCTTCTGTTCACAGTATATTATTTCCTTTAGTTTATTTTAAGAATAATACAAGTTGAAAAACGTTTACTTTTGGCTTTACAAATGATATTCTCTTTCTAAGTTTGACTTTTTGCTTGTGTAAGTAAAGATTGTTATGAAAGTAATCTTCACATATGAAATATGCAGTTAAGTTATATTGCTTAAAAACTACCTATTCTCTGCAAAAATTATCTGATCTTTGATGAAACTTAGTTTTAGAAAGAAAACTTTCCTTTACATCAATAAAGAAAAGTATCAATAACAAAGCAAAGTATCTCTACAAAAAAGCACCTCTAAAACTCTACAATTGTCATCCAAAAGCTCCTAAGGAGCCAATGATTCTCCCCACCTAATCAGCTTTCATTTTTAGAGTGTAATTCTAAAATATACTAAAACTTAAAGGGTAAGAGGTCTCATCAAGAGCCGGCTTACCATGATCATAAGATTATAACTAACTGACATTACCAATACTACATATCAAAACAGGGTAATGGCTTCAGATTATATTAATAAAAAGACAAGGGGTCCCATTAAGAGGCAACTTGTTCAGTTAAATTACAAATCAAGTGAATGGCATTGTCAATTTTGGTCACCAAACCAATACATTGTCCTTTAAGAGATAACAGATGAAAATTTGAAGGAAGAATGAATTAATTCAGAAAATAAAGAAAGAAATAAGTATATAAACGAGCTTATCTTTAAAATTGCATTCTGATTTAGGTGGGATACTGAACCATTGCTGGTTAAAAGGTAACCTTGTCAAGGCTATGAATGCCTGCTGGCAGTAGAGGCTCTACCTATGACAACTGAGTATACCAAAAATTGATCTGAGGAGAGTCTCTTTGTTTTTATCTTTAAAACCAAGTAATGACTAATGTAGACAAAGTGACTTTCTTATGAGAAAAGGATAATCAAAAGAATGATAGTTAAGTAGATGTTTTTTATTATTGATAAGCAATATTACTTACCTTATATTCCATATAATTTTTATTTTCAAAACTATCCTTATTTTGGAAGTTTTTAGAAATTTCAAAAACCCCTCATAGATAATTGGTTCTTCCAAGTGAATTGCCAATTGTTGTGCTATTCAACAACCCCCCATTTATTAATAGTAGTGGTTAATATTACATTAATAAATGGGGACCCTTTAAAAAATCCCTCCAAAAATAAACTTAGCATTTAAGCATTTCTTTTATTTTTTGGAATAAATCAAGATATCAGTCAAACCCCCTTTTCAAAAGAACTACTAAATTCTTTCCTTCCCACATATCGCATGATTAAGCATCATAAAAAAACCTTGCTAACCCACCAAATCTAGTAAAAAATGATTAAAAGAGGACTCTATGCTTTATACCTCGAAACTATCATATTTTTGACATAAACTAGGTCCTAAAGCTTTTCTCTTCAAAACCAAGTCTCGCATCGCATATCGCTATTTATGAAGAGCCCGCCTTAAAAGGTTATCTCAAAACAAGCAAAATGCAAAATTGTGATGGCATCATAACCTTTATCACATCGCATTTCGAGCATTCAAAAGAACACCGCAAACCTATCATCGGTTGATATTGCGAAATGTGATCAAGACCTGGACCCACTCCTTCAATACATTATGAACAAATGTTTAGGTCTGACTCTTATTAAAAAGGGTCTTTACATAGAAAAACTTGAAAAGTAGCTATGTTTTGAGACAATAAACAAGCAGCTCGCATCTCGCATATCGCAGAAACGTAAGGGAGGGTAAGAAAAGAAAAAAGATATAATGCGATATTCTGATCTGTGATATTGCATCACAAATCGCCATTATCACAATTCAAAGGCTTGCCACCCTAGAATCCTTTTTCCTGATTTACGATGCAGACATTTATGAGCATTAAAGCTATGGGATAATGAAGCATTAGCAGGCATTTAGTAAGAGTTAACTGTATTTATGTGTGAAAATCCATTTAACGTGATATGATATCTTCTTACGTGTGTTCGAATAAAACTCCTTTTATCACCTTTACAAGTTATCCACATTATTTAATTTTATGTTCATTGTCATCTTTGTGTATCCGATAGCTATTGTTCTTCACTTTCAGGGAAAATCCACAGAGAAAATCGTTGGGAGCTATGGTGAAGAAAGGCAAGGCAATCATCTCTAAGAAGTCAAAAATGACTCCTCTATTTACGGATACTACATGTAGCAGAGAGGGAGGAACCTCTACGTGGGAAGCCATGTATAATACACTGGAGGAAGAGAAACCAAGGATTCTGGAAATAGAAATTACAGTTGACGGACGTGATTCCTCAGACACCTCCATGTTTGAGACAACATGCTCATTTTTGCATCACATAGCTATGCATCCGAAGATAATCCCTTATACAGACATGGTTAAATGGGTTATTGATGAAGTCGACATCTAAGATATAGAATTCAAGATGAGAAGCCAAGACGTTATGGGATCTTTTACGCCAGATAACCTACAACTTATGTACCACCTACCAAAGCCACAAGTCATCTACAACAAGCAGTTCGTCGAGAAGTTTGCCAAAGAGAACGAGGACCCAGCAAACTGCACCTAGACCTGGTCAAATAATGAGGGCAAAATCAAGAAAGACAAGAATAATATGTACTCTACTGCATCTATTTGTTCCCCTCATAGTTTTGCAGCGGCCATGCTAGTTAGACTATTTAGCAAACCCAATAGTACTAAATTATCCCCAGAATGGTTGCCATTAATAGATGCAGTCATAAGCGCAACTATAATGAATTGGGCACAAATTTTGTCTGATAATTTAGCAAGAACAATAATGGAGTATAGAAGGAAAATAAGTGTTGCTTCGAGGGTTTACCCTCCATTTTTTATGAGCGCCTTTGTAATGGATGCAATTTTCTTTGGTTCTAAATTTCCTATCATGGGATGGAAGTGGACTATCCAAAAGCCACTTCCCATTCACATATACCATAAAGACATGTGGGAATCTAACTTTCAACCACATTTTTACAAAATTTGTCATGGAGTTATGCTCCCTATCCACAAATGGCTTTATAACTGAAATGCCCCAAGGTTTTCCAAAGAAGCCAAGGTAGATATCCTCCCAGTGGCCAGATGGTTTAGGGAGGAGACATTTACGTATATCAGGGTATTTAGCAGCATTACCTCCCCCCATGTCCTCCCATATTGTGTTTCGGACAAACTGATGGCTAGAGAGATAGCTTATCAAATAGCTAGTGAGGGAGGGATGACCAAAACATTAAAGGAAGAAAAAAAGGCCATTTGGCCTACATTCCCTCTACAATGTGGAGAATTGGCATTGCATGACTTGGGGCATGCATTTAAAGAAGCAAAGATTATGTTATCTCTACAATTACCTAAATTCCCTAGAAGGCAATATGACCTATTCGACACTGTCAAATATTTTACCACCATGGTAAAAGTAAAAGTATTCAGTAATGAGGAAGATGCATTTGACGACATCTTTTTGCAGAAGAACACCTTCATAGAGGTGAAGCATATGGCACAGTTACTTTTTGACCGTGAAGATCTTGAAACCTTTTACGAATACAAAGAAAGGAGGCTAACAAAGGTCCCATTGGACTAATTATTGATTGAACCAATAAGGGAGCCTACTCCTAGTGTAAGTCTAGAAGGGGATTCCAAAGCAAATTCTAAAACTGATTTTGGAGCAGAATCCCAAGAGAATCTACTAGGGAATCGGAGAAGTCATCACAAAATGGGAAAAGCAAAAGTAGGGAGTCGGAAAAAGATATAACCCAATCTCCAGAAAAGACAGTTGAGCAAACTTCAACTAGAAAACAGGTTGAGATCCATTCCACCTCCACACAGCCAGTAAAACCTCTAGTTATCGACTTAGAGGAAGAATGGGACAAATTTAATAAAAGGTTCAATACAGAGGAACAAATGACGGAGTTGAAAAATCCATAAGAGAAAACAACTCAAGAAATTACAACAGAGGAGACTATAAATACTCAAGAGGTAGATAAAGGAAGAAAAGGTATTTGGATTCTACAGCTGTTACTACCCCTGATACTGAACTGATGGATGTTTTTTAGAAAGACTCACCCATCGACCTGTCCACTAACCTTACTAGACTGTCACAGTTTGCAGGTGCCTATTCTACAATGACCATCGACAAAGCAATAATGGTGCAAATTTTGCTTAAAGAAAAAGAAGATAAATTTCTATCACTTGAACAACAATTACAGAAAGCATAATCTGACCAGCAAGCAGAGATACAGCTAGTTAAGCTTCAACAAGAGTTAGAGCAGATACAGATAAAACATCAAACCAACTTAGTAGAGAAGGAAGCGTAAATACAAGGAATAATTGATCTACATAAAGATGATCAGAAAATTAATCAGTTTATTACTGAAGCGCTTGGCCTTAACTCCCAGTTGATGCACCAAAAATAACTATTATGCCAGAATATTTCGCAATGGAATTCTTATTGCGAAACAAGTGACAAATTGACAAGTCAAGTCATAGAAATGAGACTTGAATATGATGAAATCTTGAAAAAAGTCTCTGGTTTCATCACCTGGCAGAATTTAGAAGATGGGAGAAAAGCTAATTTGCCTAAACTGGAGGAGTCACACAAAGAAATCTTATTTGCAAACTGGGATTCTCAACTTAGAGAAGCAGAAAAGGAAACAACAGATGTGACAACAGTAGAAAATAGTGTTATTGAAAATATTCCAGGTTTTCTTCCTAATGTAAAACAACTTGAGCTATAGTGGAGACATGCAATAGAAGAAAAAGCATAAGAAATTAGGCAAATGACCAGGCTAAATTGGGAAGCATATTGGCGACATTTAGTGAAACCTCATAGCCAGTGGATGACCCTGCAATGCCTAACCACTTCTACAGAGAAAATGGTGCCAGCACTGACTGACGTCATGTTCACTGGGTAGTTGAAAGCTGAAATCGGCCAACCGACACAACTCAAGCCCATGAAATACATTTGCGATCTAAAGGATCAAATGCAGAACAATTAGTCACCATGCCCATTTGTATTTTGGTTTTATTTTTCATAATTTGAGGAAGGTTGTTTAAACCTCCTCAACTATTTTTATAATAATCTATTTTTAGTTTTATAGTTTAATATTTAAACCCCTCTCTTGCATTTAGAGAGGGGTCAGGAATTTTATTAGAAAAAATCTTCAAAACATGCACTTCTGTCCCTTTGAGGAAGTTTTGGTGAAATTAATGGAACATGATTTATTTATATCTTATCTGGAATCTTCTACTGAAATTCCACTTTTGTACTCTTAGATGGTGTTGGATGGATTTAAAGTAGATCAATATCGTTGAAGCACATGTGTAGAACGTATTATAAATGGTACTTTTATCTCCTAATTCTTTTTACTTATGTTTCAAGTAATAATTTCTCTTCAAGTTGTTTATGTATGAAAGTTCGAATCTTGGTTAATATTATTGCACTTCTCTATGATGATGGCCTATATTTGATGCTGAATACATGAATAATTTCTTATGTGATATATCTTTCACAATCATTTCAATTAATTTTTTATACGAAATGATTATTGTTAAATGATTTCATTTCTCATTGCAATTGAATGATATTTATTGCCAATTTTTTTTGGACATTATTGTAGATCGAATACTTCAATTTGTCCCCGGGTATATTCATAATTATATAGTGTTTAAATTAGGATAAAATGCATGCGATTATTAGTTTAGATTATATTACTTTTAGCTTAAACATTACTCCAAAATATCACATATCACCCCATTAGAACAATCATAAAATAGATTGGAAAATTGGTCCCATTATCCCCAGTCAGAGCCACTACTCCAAATGGAAAAGGAGTTGCCAACCAAGGTCCGGACCGGGTGGTTTTCCCCCATGTTGAAGCAATGTTTTTCGAGGCTTCAACAAAATGTTACTAGGTTTCTTTCAAATATAGTATAGTAGATAGATTGGATATGGGGAATTGAGAGTGATGTGAGGTGGGGGAGTGGCGATATGATCTTCCACCTTCACTTGGTTGGCCTTGTTAAGTAGAGAATATATTATTCTTGGAATGAAGAGTAATTTCCAATTTTCACTTTAATGGTTCACTAAGTAAACGTACAAGATGAGTTGGGCAATGGGTGAACCAGGCGACATGAAGGTTGAGTAGACATGTGAAGTAAGGTTGGCCCATGACTACCCATGAATTGATTTCCCACCAAGGTGTATCATAATGATTTTTAGAAAATTGACTAAATTAACATTTAGGTGTTAAAATTCGGTTTATAATCGATTGATTATGCAGCATGGACATACTAACAAATGATAATATTTTGTTTTCATTGATGAGGTAATGATTTGGGTTTACTAATTTTCACAACAGATCAAACTCCCTCGCCCTAGATGCACATGCACAAAGGTGAAGTGCTAGGGTGCCCCTGGGGGTGTCGCAAGCTGGGCATGCCAAGGCATCTTCCTAGTAGGGATTCCCGTACAATGAGTTGGTGGGTCGACCCGACCTCGAAAGGGGTGCCTGTATAAAAGAATTAAGGTTGACCCATAATTACCTATGAACAAATTTATCACCAAGGGGTCTCATAATGATTTTTAGAAAATTGACTAAAGTAATGTTTGGGTGGCAAAAGTCGATTTATAATTGATTGATTATACAACATGGTACTAAAAAATTATAATATTTTGTTGTCATTGATGAGCGAAAAAGGCATTGTGCCCATGAGGACCTCATGTGTTGGGAACTCCAGTGCACCCGATGCCCAAGGGGGGTTGCGTGCTGGGCACGCGAGGGCGCTCTCCACCCATGGGGGCGTAGTGTGATGGGCACACTAGCATTTCCACCTAGCATGCACACCCATACGACAAGTTGGTGGGCTAGCCCAACTTGGCAAGGGGTGCTCGCATAAAAGAAGTAATGTTGGACCATGATTCCCCATGAACAAAATTCCCACAAGGGGGTCTCATAATGTTTTTAGAAAATTATGTAAATTAATGTTTAGGTGTTAAAATCAAGTTTATAATTGAATATTGTTCATGAACCATGGAAATAACAAATGATAATATTTTGTTTTCATTGGTGAGTTAATGATTTGTGTTCACTAATTTGCACAACAAGGCGAACACACGCGCAATGGGTGCACCCACATGAAGGAGGGGCACCTGGGTGCCCATGGGGGTGTTGAGTGAAGTATAAGGTATATTAATGGACCAGAATTTTTGTTAGTCCAGGGTCCATGGACTTCGAGACGTAGAACTGGAAATTTTAGAGAGATGCTTTAGGAACCTACAAAATAAAACCTTAATCTAATCTGGAAATTGCTCACACCTGGAGTTCCTACATTATCCAAATCTCTATTCTAATCTTGCACTCAAAACCATTCATTAGAAATAAAACCATAGTTATTAAAAACACCAATCTTGTAATCTACCAATGATTGAAAGAAAACCCTAACTATTGGCAATTGAAAAGTAAACACAAATTCAGGAGAAAACCCTAATTATGATCGACTAGGGATTTGATCATCAACTCCTTAACGCACTAAGAAAATCAACCATAAATATTTATTTCATAAAATAGGGAATCAAAGAAATGATACTCGACATAATACCCCTTTCAAAGAAATCAATAAACCCTAGCTAGAAATCATGCACTCTAGCTCTTTCTTCATTCAACTTTGAGTATAATGAATGCAACTATAGATATCATTTAAATTTTCCTAAAGTGAAATCAACACAACCTGATGCATCAACCATATGAGAAAAATTGTGTGCAGGAACTAGGAATAACCACTCCCTATCCTAATAGTCACACAAAATTGCATCCACTCTCTAACAAATGTCATGTCTTCCAAATCAGATCTTGATGCTAGAAATGTGTAAATTACTAATGTTGGTGCACAAAAGACAAATTGGAGAAAAAACAAACTTTTTAATCTTAAAATTACAAGCCACTGTCATGCAATTAATTATCCAAAAAAATTTATAGGTATATGGTTTAAATGATCAAAATATCCTTCATCCAATAACCTTTTCTGCAATCAATATTCATCAAATACTATAATCGTATAAGTGAGCCATTGTTCCAATGATTACAAGTTAAAACTCTATAAAACAAAAAGATCATGCAAATGTGATAAACAAAGCAATTACAATAATAAATAATGCAGACTCTATTTTCACATCAATTCATATTACTATAAGGTTTACATTCAAAATCCAATATCAACTGTTGGTTATAAGTGACACCACTCTTGTTGGCTTGTTGGGGCCTAGCCCAGGTTCAAAGTTAATTAGCCAAACAAATCCCTACACTACTGGCCCTTTCGGCAACAATTTACAGAGTGAGGACTGAGGTCTCACCTGAAGTAGTATGGGGGGGTGTTGGAACAAGGTTTATGCACCCTTGAGATGCCTGAGGATTTGATTTGTTCCAACCGCTAGTCCCTGCGTGCAGGGTGCTTCGCGCACTTCCCTGGCCTTCGCGCCTTGATAGATTCACCTTCATGCAGCCCTAACTAGGGGCTGCAGGGCTTCTGTGTTGCTGGAGCAGCGTTCTACACTATTTCCCTAAATCACACCCGAGACCTTACTTGCCTTTATACACCAGTTAGTTATTTCGTGTAAGTAGAAGCCTTGTGTTATATTTATTTATAAAGTGCATACATATAAGTTCACGTAGACAATAAACAGTAAACTTGCAAATTATACCCAATAACACATAAAGCAGGAAAAGATACACAGAAATATGGTAAACTTCTCTTTATTAATTCTTTCCAAGGTTACAGACTCGACCTGCCCAATGCACTCAGCTGCAGACTACTAGGCCTCTACGCACATAGCTACAAAGCCTTCTCCTACTCTACGACTCAAGACACACTTTACATTGCGACTCAAGCTCTTAGACTTCTCATGCTTCTTTTCTATTCCTTCTTCTTAGCTATCTTCTACACTTCTATTTATACAATCCCATGGTCCGCGGACCATGGGTAGGTATATCAAGCCGACATTACATTACAAAAACAAGGGCAAACAACCCTGTGGACCAT
Organism: Pinus tabuliformis; assembly: GCA_031772625.1. Lineage (NCBI taxonomy): Eukaryota > Viridiplantae > Streptophyta > Pinopsida > Pinales > Pinaceae > Pinus > Pinus tabuliformis. The sequence goes on along the minus strand of CM062808.1, from coordinate 372,403,752 downwards.
GGGTAGGTATATCAAGCCGACATTACATTACAAAAACAAGGGCAAACAACCCTGTGACTCTATTATGACTTCGCACTCCACGCCCACAAATCATGGATTCTTTACAAACGACTTGGTAAAAACTTGGGCTTTAAGCCCCAAAACATGCCTTGGGGGGATTCCATGCCCAACAGGTCCCCAACACAAACATCACAACTCGCCCTTGAGTCACTCTATCGATGCAGAGATCTTCGCATGGAATACCTCCAACTTTGTTCGAACCGTTGTAAGGTTGGCAGCGCATTGAGTGGCTGCCTGTTGGATCTCCTATAGGCGTTGTTTTGAGATTGTTGTGTTAGAACTGCTTCTCGGGACCTGTTCCTACATCCCCTGCGTTTATGCGAGCTTGCCTTCAATTGTTGTTGTGATAGTGAAGGCCTCGTTGATCCAAGGCTGAACGTGTGCCTTCAGGATTGCTTCTTTGTGCCATGCTGTGTCCACCTATTCTTTTAACGCTTTGGCCTATTGCATTCGCGCAAGCCTCTGAGTGAGGGCCACCATCTGCGTGGTCCCTTTGACGCTATCATATTACTACTGGAGCTCACACACTTCGGTCTCTAAGCACTGGATGTTGGGGTCCTCCTATAGATTTGTGAGGACCTTAAATGATTCCTCCAACATTCTGGTGCAGTCCCTTACTACACTGTTGATCTCTTCCAACCCTGATGTAATAGCACTGGTGCACTGTTGTCTTACTTCAAGAGGGGTGGATGGCTTTGCCTTTAATTGCAGCTTTTCTATCTGAAGGTTGAGCTCCAGTTGAACCTTAGTCATTTATTCTCACGCCTCGCGCAACCTTGCTACTAGTCGGTGGATGCACGCCTCTGCTATTGCATCTACTGGGATGGCCAGCTCAGGGACCATATAACAGGCTTCTTCCAGTACCTGTACCATCTTCTTATTCTGCGACACCACTTCATCATGCTACAAGCTCAACTTCTCCATGTTGATCTTTGCTTTCTTAGCACTTGCAAAGCACGACTCTCCCTAACCCGTAGTTCTGCAGTAATCCCATCCTGCAAAACGTATAGTGTCTCCCGCAAGAATGCAGCCATGTTGATCCCAAGACCCTTCAGTGCGCTAATCATAGGCCTGACAGCCTCATTTGTGATGACCAATGCCCCTTCTGGTGGTGCGATGGTGTTTGTTGTTTTTGCGCGCAACATCTGCTCTTCTGCAACTATCCCTACTGCGAGGCTAGTCGAGAAGGTACCAATCTGAGGAATGCACACCTGTAATTCCTGTAGCTACACTCTGACGGCTCCCAGCACAATCTGGTTCTCTTGCGCAAAATTCTAGAGGGCCTTGGAGGTGACATCAAGCAATGTCTCGCCAATGTCATGCAGATCACCCTCAGTAAGGGTGATTGGGTCAACAGACAACTTTGATGCCTTGACCTTCTTATGTGGCCCTGTCTGCTCGCTTGGGCACTGGTGCTTCAGTTTTTTTGACGTGGTTTGTGGTTTCGTGTCGCCCTCCTCTTCCTCTATTTCCTGCTCTTGTAGAGGTGACTTTTAGCCCTCGCGCGCCTTCTCGGTTGCCTCCTATGCTGAGGTTTTTGCTCCCTTTTTCTGTTTTTGCTGTTGTCTACGCAGTGTCCCGCGCCTCCTGCACTTTTTCTGCCATTTCTTCTTGCCTTCTCTTCTCTGCTAACTACGCCATGTGCAACTTGGCGTCCTCTTTCTTCCTCTACACTGCAGAATTTTGCATTGCCACAAGGTCTGGGGCGTGCCACTCTAGTGGCCATGTATCTAGTACATAAAAAATTACGTCATCCATGGTTACAAAGGGCAACTATCTCCATTGCTTAGCAGGGTCCTTGTGCACTCTGATAGAGATGTTGTGGATATCCACTTTAAATTCTGCAAAACTTTGTAGGCTATTGCAGATAGTGGGTGATTACCGCGGCTTGCGGTTAATCCCCATTCTGAGGTTCATTTCCATGAACACCCAGAATATTTTACTGTCGTGAATCCAGTTTGCATCCTTTTTGGCCTAGAGAGAAGCGTACTTTGTGGCCTCTACCAAATCCCTATCAATTATGGGAAACTAACTATCCTTCAGCAATTTTCCTACCACGAGCACTATGGACAGCAGAAGTCATGCATAGTGAAATGTTTTGCCTTGTTCCTGGGTCTTGGGGCAATTTTCTAGGAACTCCTTGCAGAGGAACTCAGACCAGTTAAACTAGACCCCCTCTGCGCACTACTCAGCAAGTGCCACCACCGGCGCAGGTACCTTGTCTGTGCAGCACTTGCGCATAACTTTACTTTCCAGTATTTGGGTCACCACTTTAGCTGCTTTGTTGTTGATGTTGGATATGACATAGCCCCGTTTCTTCTTCTCTAGTTTATATTTCTTCTTCATGGCCTCCACAATGGCCAAGTCACTGCTCTTCTCCTCCAAGATGTCTGTGGTGTCCTCTCCTCTGCATGGAAGCCGCATAATGTGGTGAATTAAGTGGTCCGTGATGGGGATGGGCTCCTCCAACCACAAACACCTACCATGCACCAGGTAGAGTAGCCACCTGATGAAGAAAATTGTTATTGGGGCCCGGTGGAAATGCGACACCCAGAGCAAGTTTAGTAACCCTGCCTTTTCCACTCAGTGTAACCACTTTCGCAGCTCCAACTGGGTAACCCCTGTCGCGGTGTTCTGTTTGGGCTTCATGAGCTACATGGTCTCTAGGTGAGGGAACTTCTCGTGGTTAGCAAGATCCCAATCTTCAAATTTCAAGCTAGGCACCCGTCCCAGGTGCGTGCCCTCAAAAATGATGTTATCCAGGAGGAGCGGGGTCTGGAGAGAGCTCTTGCTTTCGTCAAGATCCTTGGGAACTTTTGCCTTCCCCTTCCACTGGGGGATATAGGCGAGCAACTTTGTCGGAGGATACACAGGCTCAGTTTCTTCATCCATGCCTTCATCCTCATCTTCTTTGATGATAAGGTCCTCCAGGTCTTCCTCCTCTTCGTCGGTTTCCAAGTTAACGACTTTCCCTTTCTCCTCCACCGTTAACCTGGTGCGCAGTGGGTTTCACGGGGACACACGTACGGGAGCCATCGGTTGTTTGTCTTTCTTCGGCCTCAGCGTGCACGGTGATTTAGGGATTTATGCCACAATCTCAGTGCCTTCAGGGGCATCCCCCACAGTGAGGGACTGCACGGCCTCTTCGGTGGTCATTTCTGTAATTTCCATAACTTCCCCAGATGCTCCCATCATGTCTGTCCAGAAATCTATCACTCGCATAATCGGGGGCTCAATCAACGCTCTGCACAGGTAAACAAAGGCTCTGCTTAGAATGTGCGGGGCATACAACAACTCAATTCAAAAATGACCAATTTTTGTTTGTGGGGTAGGCCTTTGTAATTTATAGCACCTTTTTAATTTGAATTCGACCACTCCCCCCAAATCTGGTTCATTAATGCCCCCTTAACAGCAGATTTCCCCAAATCTTGCCCATAAATCACATCTTAAATGCCTGCCACCCACTCCATTTGGTCTGAAGTCTAGCATCAAATTATGAATAGTGACTCCAACAGTCAGTTTCTGGCCATCCCACATGGCAGCACATCCTCCCTTACGCGGTCGCGGACCTTGTGACACCTTACTCCTGCACGCAGCTCCAACATTGCGCATCTCCTAGGCAGAGTAGTTTATAGTCCCGTGCCTCCTTTCAATTTCCTGGAGTGCTAAGACTGTACTTCCCATGACTAGTCAGGTGGCCGCTCCACCTTTATAGCGTTTCATCTGGTCATCCATCACTTTTCCTGAAAAATATCCACCTTTTATTATTACCGATGGCGTCGCACACTTTATCATCTGTAGCATGCCACCATGGTTGATTCATGTAGTAATATGTGGTCCAAGCCAAAGCATCAGACTAATCAATTCACAGCGATAGTCCCCAAATTTGTCAGCATGATCATTTGCACCCCTTTTTATCACCCTTGTCTTCTTATCAAAAAAAGCTTCCTTTATCTCGTCCTCCAGCTTCTCGACTTCCGCTTCCACCAGAGTGCTTTTCTCCCTTAATCACTTGGTCCATTTCATATTCTCCAATCTGTGCAGTCAATCTCATCTCCATTCCCGTCCTTGTCATGTGCTTTCCGAGCTTCCAAACTATGCACATTTCTCTTGGCGTGGTCCCAGCACATCTATTTATGAGTTCCTGCAGCCCCTTTACAACCTTGCTATTGCGCAACAACTTCATGCATGTTTCCAGGAACATTGTGAGCATTGATGTGTCCATTTCTGACTTTGGTCTATATTTTCTTCTTGAAGTGGAGGCATCAGCGAAGCTCTTCTTGGGTTCCATTCAAGTTTCCTTAGCACGCTCTAAATCAAACTCTAGTTCCTTCGTCGGAGCCTTGCGAACCCAAGTACCTTCTTCGATCTGCTTGCTTGTCATCCCCTGTCGTAATTCCACTTCGGTGCATAATATTCACATTAGGGTCTTCCTCACGTGGCTCAGACCTCATCATTTGTAGGTTCTGTGTCGGGGGAGGTTGGAGTGCTCCTTTATCACTCAACCTTGCTATCAGTGTGGGAAAATCATCCATCTCATGATCAAACAACGTACAATACAAGCATGATGGATGTGTTGGATTCATACAATCGGGGGCATAATGTCCTAGCCCTTCGCAATTGTAACATATTAGTTGTTTGCGACCTCTTCCAGGTCCTCCTCCACCTCGACCTCGTCCGCACCCCTGAAATTTGGTTTGCGCCATCCCTATGTTCTGGTCAAGGGCCTTCATTTTAGCCCGAACTATGTAGGTAGGAATCCAATCCATCATCAGCTCATAACTTCTACAGTTGTGCTCATCATGTCCCACTAACCTAAAGAAATTACAGAACAACTGCTATGAATTCTACGTGTACTTCTGCAATAAATGGCAATTATTTGTAGTATGCTTTCCTCCTGTATGATAAATCGCACACCACAATGCAGGCGCTGCACTCAATCCTGTTTATGCCTCCGGTCTTAATGGCATTGGTCCTCCTCCCGCGACGTAGTTCATGAACATCGGGCAGTGGTCCTTGTCATGTCCCTGACCCTTGCATTTTACGCACCATACCTCGTCGTGCACTTCTGGGTGAGTTGTCCTGTCTTGTTTCAGACTCTGCATCTCAAGGTACAAATTTTTCAACTACACGTTGATGTGTTGAACTCCTAGGTTGGGATCCTGCATCGGGGTCTCATGCAGTCTCATTGCAATCTCCAAGGCCTCTGCCTGAGTTGTTAGCCTCTGTTGTGACAATGCATTCCTTAAATGCGGCGTTAACGATGCTACAAACCATTCGTGGTGTTGTCCATCCGTCAATGTCATGTTAGCTTCACGAATTGTGCACTTCAGTCTCTGATCCAACTCCCAAGGGGTCTCGCCTAGTAGCATTGTGATTTCCTTGAACCCAATGATCGACTGCGCCTCTGACTTCGACCTACTAAATTCTTTGTTTAGCGCAGTTTGAATATCTACGATCCCCGCATTCAGATTGTCATTGGAATGCTTAATGTACTAGGTCAGTGCTTGATCCTGCAGAGTGCTAACCAATGTTGCTTTCTTTATATTATCATCTGTGACTCCCTGTGCTTCCCATATAGCTTTTATTACAAACCAAAACTAGTCTGGATCTTCACTCCCTACTCTCTTGAACACTTGCAACTTTATCGTGCTCACCATACTAACTCGCAGTGGTAGTGGAGGTGGTATGGGCGAAGATTAGGGTGATGATGGTGAAACTAACGGCGGTGTGGGTGAGGGTGGTATGCATGGAATCCTTTGCCTTATCAAATTGATCACACTTCTTGGTGAGACCTTCACGAGCTCTTCCTCACCCCCTCACGGAGTTGAAATCAAGGGGCTAGTTTCTAGTTCTGCACTACCTTCATTTCTGTAGATCCTTCCACTTTGCGTAGCCCAAAACATTAATTTATTTGCATAACCCGCTTTTCACACAGTAGAATTTTAATCCAAGTGTTCAAAGATTTAACTTACTTACCTTGCGGTCCTTTGAGGAAGTGTCATTCTTCCTCGCTATAGCTGACTGAAGTATCTACCGTGAACTCAATGATGAATCCTCCTTTAATTCAATCGAGCAAGTGATCAACAACGTGCGCGATCTTATCCTCCGATGCGTCCAATCTGCACACCAATTCTGGAGTCCACACGATAGGCCTGTCGAGCTTGCACCTTCCCAGGCTATCTGCTAGCTTCGTAATCCACTTGTATAGCTCAGTAGGGAAAGATGAGAATAAAATTTTGTGGATATCTGTGTATAAGTAGCAGTCTAACCACTCTTCTTTTGATAGTCTTGGGTTCCTTTTCTCCCGTCCCACAAACTCGTGAATCTTCCTATCCAACAAATCCTCAATTCCTTTCTTAGTTTGATTCCAGTGATACAACATTGGACATCTCTATGCAGATCCCGATCTCGGCAATGGAACCATTTATTGGCTTGTTGGGGCCTGACTCAAGTTCAGAGTTAATTAGCTAAACAAATCCCTATACTACTGGCCCTTTCAGCAACAGTCCACGGAGCATGGACTGAAGTCTCACCAGAAGTAGTATGGGGGGGGTGCTAGAACCAGGTTTCTGGATTTTTTTCTTGGAACTGCATCATTCGAGCCATTTTTAGGACCAACACTCCTTGGCCTCTTTTTGGACAACATTCACTTACAGGGTGATCCATTGTGGCCTGCATTGATCACCTACAGGTTTCTCCCTTTTGCACCTCCATTGGTTCTAGAAATTCAGGAAAAAAGGAGAAATTCTGGAAGCTTCCTCTTCCAAAAGCTTCCAGAATTTGTTACAACCATTTACCTCAGATAAAAAATTTGGCCTATCATGCCCTACTTTAAATTTTCCATCCATTATCCTTTGATCCCATTTTCTTCATGAAGAATAAAGATAAGAGGTTCCCTAAATTTTGTGAATTTAAATCACTTGTTGAGAAAGACACTAGCGAGAAAGTTAAATCTCTTAGGAGCGATAAAGGTGGAGAATATGTGTCAAATGAATTTAAGAAATTTTGTGCATCAAAAGGAATTCAATGGCAGTTAATAGAACCCCATAAACCACAACAGAATGGGTTGGCTTATCACCATATCCATACACTGGCTACATAACCCACAACAGAATGGTGTATGGAGTTAATAGAACCCCATAACCCCTTTCTCTTATCTTTTCAACAAATATGTGCCATTTATGAAGATCATCATGAGGTATTTCACATGTGAGGGCAAGTTTTCCCGACTATACTCATACCACATCAGGCTTCTCATGCACTTTACCAGGGTAAGAATGCTCAATTTTCCATATTACCTTTTCAGGAGTATTGACAAGATGACATATATTACTCAGAAAAGGGACCCAGCTCATCAGATGCATAGTATTTTCCATCATTCTCTTATCAAAATGATAGTCCTCCATCACTTAGATCAACTAGGCATTACTTGGGAGGCCTTCATAACTAATGAAATATTCAATGAACCACCTACTCAGCCAACTCCCCGCATTCCTCCATCATCCTCCACTCATCCATCTACTTCTTCTCATCCACCAAAACCTACTTATCACTCATCCTCAATAGGTCATTCTTCACTAGACACCTCCACACCATCTACATCACCATTTCATGTAGCCAATCATCCACCCACTAGAGATGATGACAGTGATGAGGGACATGATGAGCATGATGACAGCAAGGGACATGATGTACACACTAAGCATGGTCAGAGTAATATACCACAGAGGAACAATTTGCATCCATTTGCTTTCACCTATCAAAGGGGAAAGAGGCAGGTGTTTGTCCCATGGAAACTGAGAGGGGCCTTGCCTTCATCATCAACATTACAGGTTAAAGGGAAGGAGAAAATGGTAGAGGAAGCAGAGGTCAAATAGCAACATGAAGAACGTGACATTGAAAAGGAGTTTCTCCTTGTGGACACTAGTGATGAGGAGGAAAAAAAATCTTCTCAAGCTGCCTTGAGAACAAAGGATGCCAAAATCAAGGAGCTTGAGGTTAATTTACAAAGAGCCCAATATGTTATCTCCTTCTATGAGCAAGAGAACAAGCAGCTAGAAGTTAAGCAGGAGTTGATGCAAATCAAGTACATCAAGGAAAATAAGGAAGCTGAGAAAGCCAAATTTCAGCTTGATGAGGCTTATGAAGACTATGGAGAGCCAAATGATGAACAAGGACAAATAAAAATTCCAAGAACAAGAGGATTGAAAAAGGCCTTAGAGCTTGGAATACAAAAGGAGGCAAAATTGGAGGAGAAACTCACTCTAAACGAGCAATTTGTCAAGGACATAGCTGAAAACAGAGTCTTGGCTTGAGAAAGTGAACACATGCTTGGAGACCCTCTTGGACAAAGCAAATAGAGATGTTGAGTTGCAAAGGAATATGGCCAAGTATTATGCAAGGAGAAACCAAGTGGCAAGGAGCAAGCTCAAAAGAGCTCACAAGAAAATTGACAAATTGACTAAGAAAGAGGAGATGAGGAGACTTGAAATGATTGTTGAGGCATCCTTACATGCCTCTAATCTTTGATCAGATATAGAAACATATTTTTGGGTACTTTGAGCATTTTATGGCATGAAGTTACTTGCTGAGATTTTCAAACAATTTTTAGCACAGTCATGGAGGTCAAACGCGTAACACCATGGACACTACGCTCTTTTTTGGGGCATCCAATGAGGAAAAGGTCAACATTTTTGGGTTTCTAGTGATAGAGTACATAAGCCCTGTACTTTTTCTAAGGATTTGGAGGAGAACTGGTTGGTTAAAAAGGCCAAAAGCCCTCAAACAATGACCTTTTTGCCCTCTTTTTGGCCTAGGTGCTGCACGCTAAGTAGTGTTGGAAGAATTGATTTTTTACTAGGAAAATGACATCCAAATTCATATATTCAAGTTGTTCTGGAAAGTAGACAGGCAAAGCTTTCCAACAAGCTATTGTGGGCCCAATTTGGACATCGGGAAGGCCTCCAAAAGTGTAGCTGAAGTTGAAAAGCACGCCTGGCATTGGTGCTGCGTGCCTAGCACTAGCGCTGCGCGTTTGACACTTTGTCCAGATTTTCATTGTTTCATCCTAGTTTTCACTTTCACCTTGGAAAATAATGAATTTATCTATGTAAATGATGAGTTAAATTTAATTATCATGTTTCTAGTACTTACTAGGGTAAATACATTAGGTAAATCAAGTTCATGAGGTGTAATGAATCAGTTTGCTTGGATTAGGGATGAGTCACTTTGACCACCCTATTCTCTTGTTATCAGTTCAGCCTTTCTTGGATCTTTCCCTCTTCTCATGGATTCGACCCCTTGAGGTTAGGATGGGTGGTTTGAATCCTATATTATGTATTTCCCTAGTCATTTTTAGAGGTTGGACTAAGTTGGATGCTTATGCTTTGAGTAGACATCATTTTATATCAGTTTTTAGTAGGAGATTAATGAAAATTTGCAGCTATTTCATTTGGGATCCATGTGGTATGATGTTCAGTTCATTTTTTCTTATGTTTTCATGTGTTAGAATGTATTGTTGACTCCATTTCATCATTTCATTACCTTTATGTGAATGTATACAAGTCTGAGAGACAGAATCCATATCTTTATGCTCTGTTTTGGGTAGACATTTCACAGTCTGTGTTTTCTTCAGTTTAGGAAGAATCCATGAGGTTTACATGCTCTTCCTAGCTCATCACCTATCTTTTCACCTCATCCATCAAACCCTAAGGTTCTAATCATTGTGCCTGCCTTGCCCCATTGAACACCTTGTAGTTTTGACCTAATTTCCTTGCCCTAATTGTTTGCCTCCTCCTGATCTAGCAAAACCCCTTCAAAATCAAATCAAACCTTCTGATACTATACCTAGCCTAATCTCAATTTCTAGATCTAGTCAATTTGGCTGAGATCCTTACGGAGAGATTCCTCTCCTGGCCTAGTAGGGCTAGATACTTGGCTAAGCGTGGTTTGTGGTTACCATGACATTGCCTTCCTTCAGCTTGAGGTTCAATCCAGGTGATAACATAGTGGCAACCATACTGGGAACGAAAGATTAATCACCCTAGTAAGATGTTTCATTTAAATTCTTAAGCTTGTGGATGATGAGTTTTAGAATTTACTAGGCTGAATTGGAAAGTTGTAAAGCACTATATAAAATTTCAAAATTAGACACACTAGCTTCTCAAAAGTACACCAGATCCAATCCAGATCTGAATCCTCCAACCATGTTAGTGATCATCATAAAATTGGGTGAAAATCTAAGAAAGTTACAGAGAAATTTAGTTTAGTCGAAGAACAATAAAGTGAGGATTTCATTCCTCATGTTAATTCACTCCCTTGAAGGTTAGACACTTTGCAAGACATTGAGTTTGATGTTAATTATGAGCAAAGTTTATTTCGCGGTAAATCTTTAAGTTGGATGGATCAAATAGTTGTTGATTCCTCTATATCTTTTGATAACCCCGTTGAAGACTTGTTTCCACAAAGTAAATCAGGGTCACAACTTTTTCATACTCTTGATCAGTTGCAGAATCTTTCTTCAAACTTAAACACTTGGGTGCAAAATAAGACTCATAGGCCATCTTTTGATTTTCGAAATATCTCCTTTGCATCTACTGCCACCCAAACAATCCCTTACCCACTGCCTTCTTCTTTACAGATTGTTCACACTACTCAAGCTATTGTTAATCCCCCTTTGAGTATACCGAGTACCCCAATCCTTGCTTTAAATCCACCACCTCCCCCACCTCCAGTTATGGCTACCCGATATGCACCCCTTGTTTTACCTCAAAATCTTGGTGCCATGCCCGCTGATTATCAAACCAAAATACCTTTCTTTGATGGCACCCAAACCATTACAGCTCAACAACACGTAGACAAGATGAATGATTTCTTTGACCTCCATGAAGTTGAAATTGAAGATGTGACAATGAGGCTGTTTGTACAAAGTTTTGGAGGAGAAGTTTGAAAATGGTTCAGAGCCCTACCAGTAGCTTCTATCACTACTTTACCCATCCTCCATAGGCAGTTCCTAGAACGGTGGGAGGTGAAGAAAAATCCCCTTCATATTATGTCCAAATATGAGAACATCAAACAAAATATTGGCGAGAGTGTGCAAGACTATTGTGTAAGATTTAATGTAGTGTACAATGTTATCCCTACAAATATCAAACCACTAGAGGGATTAGATTTGCTTAAGTTTCCAGATGGATTTTATGCCAATATGGCATATCATTTGCATGAACATGATCCTACAACTCTAGAAGACATGTGAAATAATTTTTTAAGTGTAGAAGCGAACTTGTGGCCAAACGAGCGAGGATGAGACCAAATAAAAGAGTGACTGTAAAAGAAGAAGCATCTACTTTAGATGTTAAAATGGACACATTGATTCGAACAATGGAAAGGATGGCTGACCAATTATCCATCACAAACAGACCTGAAATGCATATCTGGAATCCAAACTTTAGAGGGAAACAACATCCTCAATTCTGAATCAAGCAAAGAGAACAAAAATCACTAGAACAACCAGCACAACAACAACAGTAGATCAAAACTCCCTTAGATCATAATTATGTTCAAGGAGTGGAAGAAGAAGAGGAGGAAGATTTGGTAATTGAAACGAATCGCTTTTTCATTGTTGATGGTATGCCTATATTTCTGACCGAAGATGAAGAATATGTAGAAAGTTTCGGCATTCAAAAGGATGAGCACTACATCTTGGCAAATGATGTTTTTTTGGAGGCCGAATCTGATGATTATCAGCGTGGTTACATGAATGCTCTGAGGGCACAGCAGAGATAATATCCTTTGAGGATCAAAGATGTACCAGTCAATCCTATTCAGAAGAGGAAGGATGTTCAATCGAAGAATGATCCCCCAAACAATCAGAATTCTAGCAAGATAAATAAGCCATCAACAAGTACAACTACAAAAGAGAAAGACAATCTGCACAAGGATAGTGCAACGAAGGACCAAATAGATAAGAGAGACATCAATGTCAAAGATGTAGAAAAAGTCACGTCTTTTAATTTAGAAAGTGAAATTGCTAAATTGAAAGCGTCCATTCCTTTGACTGAGCTTGTTAAGAATAGCCATTACAAACAGCATGTATCTAGAATACTACAAATTGATCCTTTGTCTGACATGGTGAATGTTGAAGATGATCACCCTGAACTTATTTTTGGTCCAGCTATAGAAGGTCAACTAGAAGATAGCGAAGTCCCGCCCTTTTATTTAAGTCTTAGACTACATGAGTATATTCTTCATAATGCTATGCTTCATTCCAGAGCTTCCCACGATTTGATGCCCAAGGCCATCATGGAAAATTTGGGCCTAGATATCACCCAAAAATATCATGATTTGTACTCATTTGATTCTGGTAGAGTTCGCTGCATTGGTATCATCAAATATTTGGTGGTTTCTTTAGATCAAATCGCAGCCAAAAATGTCTTGTGGATGTGGTAGTAGCTGATATACCACCTCGATTTGGTATGTTGTTGTCTAAATCGTGGGGATCCAAATTCAAAGGCACTTTACAACTTGACTTCTCTTATGCTACAATCCCTGTTTTCGGTCAATTGAGGAAGTTGTACCAAGAAAAGAAGATGAAGTATATGATCACTAGTAAAGAGAAGCCCATAAATAATCCGATAAATTTTGTACATACAGATTTAGAGTCTTTTGTTTTGTACACTGATAGTGGATTGAATGATGTAGATATTCAACTTGTAGAGATAGATGATGTACTAGAAATTTTCGAGAGTTTTACAGCAGTTCTTAATCAAGAAAAGGAAAAAAAAGGCAATTCCTTTCGAGTAGCCACCACAGGAGTAGAAAGTTAGTGAAGAGCAGAAAAGTGAAGTAACCAACAAAGGTAAGATCGAAACTAAAGCAGAATTCCAACGTCTGGAAGATGAAGCCGGCCTTCGGAGCATGGACTTCGATGGTGCTTTGGGTAAAGATGGTGCAGGTATTGGATTTTGGATTCGAAGTCCTATTTTTCAATCAGACAGAGTCCCAATTAATGTTAGAGTGTGTTCCTATAAATTAGCTTTTGATTTCTCTAATAATGAAGTGGAGTACGAGGCATTGATTACAGGTCTAAAATTTTTTAAGAAGCTGGGTGCGAAAAGGATTTCTGTTTATGGTGATTCAGAGCTAGTGATTAAACAAGTAAAAACTGCTAACAACTTTCATGATATCATGCTCTATGAAATGAATGCCTCCCAACCTAATTGAACAACTTTCAACAAAATTCTGCCAAACAAAATATCATATGTCAATAAAAAACAAAGCTAAAAAATATAGCGAGACACTTTCAAGAATGCAAAATACAAATATAAATAACAATACTTACGATGTTTTGTGTCATCTCATTTACGATTTGTTTACATAACTTTGTAGATACCTCTCTCGTGTCATACAATGAATATGATAGTCGGTATTTAATCCTTTCATGTGACTTGGGAGCCTTTGTAAGTATGTAAACAACTTCAGTGTCCGGTACCGAACACATATCTATGACTCTTCCCATCACCTCAAAAATTCCATTATCATTCGGTATATCAATATATAGATATATATTTACATTTGTCCTTTCTTTTTCTTTCAAATACCATATTCTTGATGGAAATTTCACTTCTTTCGAATTCTTCCAGTCTGAAATCATCTTCTTATCACTTGAAAGATTTGTAGTCATGAGCTCAGGTGGAGTTCGTTCACCAATGTTTCTTGAAGATGCACCTTTAAGAGTCTTTGGTCCAGAAAGATTCACTGAAATTCTCTTTGATGCCATTTTCCTAAAAAATAGAAACACATAAACCAGTAAATAATAAAAACATATTAACTTAAATTAACAACGAAAATATATCATAAATTTTTTATTTGTATGATCAACAATCGCCCCACCCACCGCCCCTCACATTCCAAAAGGGCATGCATTAACATTCTAGTGTAAAAAAAGTAAATCACGAATAAAACATTCCAAAATTAACTATATATATATATATATATATATATATATATATATATATATATATATATATATATATATATATATATATATATATATATATATATATATATATATCTATATCTATATATTATATGAAATGTCTATTTTTTTAATAAGTACAAAAAAAATATGTAATGGCGCCTCACCCCAACCCCTCACCGCCCTATGCGCGCCTCACCCCAACATCCTCATGCCATCATCAGTTGTTTCTCAGAACATCCTGTCACATCCTCAACTCGATCAAGAATCCATCTCCATATAAGTAAGCCATGCTTAGGTCCATGAAGTAGCCTCCATCTCATCTGCAACATGTTGTCCATGATGTTTGGTACTAATGTGCTGCATGAAATCAGCCACATCTACCCCAACATCATCATCCATATGTGTGCCTCCTCAACATGAAGAGACCATCTCATCAATCTCTGACTCTCGATGTGCCACATCTAGGTCCATGAAGCAACCTCCATCATATCTTCAATGTGCCATCCCTCAAGTCTGCCATAGAAACAAGTATACACCTGTCTCATCTAACCATGTGCTGCCCATGATCATAGATCAATCAGCTCCCATGTGCCAAAAGTAGTTAAGTCTCAGCTCAACCCATGCCCAAGTGTTGCCACCAAGGCATCATCATCGTTGTAACTCCATCACTCCAAAGTGTCTCATATCGATCCTCCACATCAAGTCACTCTTTCAAGCCATTCCCATACATGTACTTGAAAGTATGCACCCCATCTTGCATCAAAGTCTCTGACCTCAGCTCCTTAATGCACCAAATCCTCCAAGTCCACCATATATGAAGTCCCTAAAAGTCACAACCTCATGTCATCATGAGCTCCATGAGTCATCTCCAACCAACACTCTAGCAAGCATACAAGTCTCGACCCTAAGGTCTCTGCAAGATGCCTCAGCTCTCCATGTAGTAGGAATGCTCCATAGTCTGCTCATAACTCCATCCAAGTCCATAGTCTGCTCATAACTCCATCCAAGTCCATGGCCTTGTTGTACATAAGTGCACAACCTCTCCATTAGCTCATAAGTAAGTCATCCCCATGTCACACCAGCAAATCCACCTGCACAACATCCCTGCCTTGGCACTCCCCATTGGATGTACATAAGTGACACCTCTACAAGTGCTCCTGCATAATGTCCCTGCATAAGACTGCCATGCTCCATGTCTCCAACCTGATGTCCATTACTAATTTTCCCATGTAGTCCAACCAAGTAGACCCATCACAACAATCGGTCATCCTCATCCAAGTCTGCAATCTTCGGTCTAGTGGACTCAGTCACCCAACCATATCATCATCCTCACGAGTCCCTTCCATCATAGCTCCTCCACTGAAGGTTCCACCAAGACTTGCTCTTAGTCTCGACCATGAGAAGTCCACCCAAGTATCATCATACCTCAAGTGTGTGCCCTCCAACCTGTCCATGAGTCATGCCGGGCACTTAGCCAATTCTCCATGTGGCTAAAGCATGACCCAATCCTCCGCAACGATCATCATGTTCCTCCCTTGTCACAGGCCTTTGTACCTTCTACCATAAGGTCACAAACAACCCCAACAAGTCCTGCAACAATCAAGAATCCTTGCTTCTCCATACAAGGTCTCATCGTAGACATCCATGGTAAGATCCTCCCTAGCATCAACAAACTGACTTTGCCCTTCCCTGCATACGATCCATCTACCAAATGCTCAAGTGAAACACAAGCATCAACAATACTTACATCATCATCATGAGGCTCGTCCATATGGGTAATCTCATCCATCCATGTCTACAAACTGCACGATCTTGGTCCAACTTGATCAAACTCAAGTTCATCCTCCATCGTTGTCACGTCTGCAACATCCTCAATCATCACGGCTTCCTCTTCCTTGTCAGCACAATCTGCAACTTCATCTTGCTCCATTGTCCAACCAAGTTGAAGAAGTTCATCTTCAACATTCCTTTCCAAGACTTCAAGCTTTTCTCGAATCCGGGGATTCTCTTCTTTCATCCGCTTCAACCTGTATAAGGTAAGCAAGAGCTTCCCTTTGCATTCTTCCAAACCTGCCATGCCTTGTCGTTTAGCTTGGCCCAAGCATTAAGCTTCACCTCTACTAAACCTGTTTCACCATTCACCTGAATCACCCTGATATTCCACCTGTTACCTACAAAGCTTGAACTTCCTGCCAAGTCTTCGGTCTTCGTAGAATCAACTCCTTGATTCACTTCACCAGCTCTGATACCAACTATCACGCCCCTACACCTGCGGTAATCTTTCAACCGCTTATAGCGAGGTGCGGCACTACCAACCATTTTCTTTTCACCAATACTTACGATTGTAGACTACGCCTTAACATTCCATACTTAGTTTATTTTCGTTACCAAGTATTATTAATGTGTTCCTCTATACCATTGAAAGCCCATAACATTCACATAAACAACATTATACAAGAGAAATGCACAACAGTATAAAGGGAGGGGCAACTCCCTGCAATATGAGTCTGCCCGAATATCAATATATATAATTTTTCCACTTTTACAAAGTACAGACTAAGTCCTTGGGAAACCCCAAATTTATACTTAGCCAAATTTCCAACTTCGGCAAACTCGGTTGCCCAGCTCGTCGGCACCTCCACACGGTCACCACACGACTCACAAACCCTTCATTCACCTTGTTGCACGTCTTCACCCACTCGCTCTCCATTTGGTCCACAAATGCCCAAACCGTGTATACCACCCACACGCAGTCCCACTTTCCAACCTTCGGCAAACGCCCAAATCGTGTGAAACAGCATGTAGTACCGCCTACCCAGCTCTATGACCTCTAGTTCCAACCTTCGTCTCCACCGTTTCGTCGTGCACGGCGCGCCCTCACCCGGCCGCCTGTCTGCACTCCCTCACCGTGTCAACCAACTCACCTTCGTGCATGATCATGTTGTTTGCCCAACTTGGGCGTGCCTCCAAGTCACCACACACGGGCGCCTCTAACCGAGACACACCTCCGTTCACAATCTCAACACATCACCAAGTCACCGTGCACACTTGCACGACGGGCGAGTGCTCACCCGAGTCACCCAATAACTTGTGCCAAGTCGTCGCACAAACCAGGCACCACACCCGTGCATGCCTCACTCCAACTGGCGGGTGACCCTGCCCGCGCCCTTCACCCAAAACCAAGACAAGCGACTAACTTCGTGTGGCTTTGCCCAAGGATGGGTGCATCTCCAAACTGTGCCTCTCTTCCTTTGTTGTGCCTTCACCTTGTTCTGCGCACTTCTCTTGTTGAGCGATGAGCGAATGTTGGATGCTAAATGATCTCCACGCTTCACTTGTATATACCAAGCGTAGGGCGAAGTCTGGCTGCCCAGCCGACTCACCTAATGCCCCACACTCCATCGCAAGGTCATCAAGCATCATGTCGGCCCCTCCTCCAATGTGGGTCGACCTCCATATGTTAACACCACGCTCCCTACGCATATAAACATGCTCGCCCTTCTCCATTATCTCCATCGCATAACAAAGAGCTCGCACCTATGCCGGAACGTCGTCGCACTTCGTCCAACCGCAGCCGCACTTGCTCGTTCAAGCCTCACCCGCGGTCGCACATCACCCGGTGGGCGAGTTAAGGACCGGAATCGCCCTGCCGCCTGCCGGGCGGGGGCGCGGGCTGCCTAGGTGGCGCCTGCGCTTCGCCACGCCACCCGAGCGGCCTGCACCCCCGCTTGGCAGGCAGCAGGGCGATTCCCAGAATCGCCCTGTCGCCTGCCAGGCAGGGCGAGGGCCGCTCGGGTGGCCTGACCGAGGCACGTGCCACCCGGGCGGCCCGCGCCCCCTGGCAGGCGACAAGGCAATTCCGAGAATCGCCCTGCCACCTGCCAGGCGGGGGTGTGGGCCGCCCGGGTGGCGCGACCGAGCGCAGGCGCCACCCGGGCGGCCCGCTCCCCTGCCCAGAAGGCGGTAGGGCGATTCCCATAATCGCCCTGCCGCCTGCCGGGCGGGGGGCGGTCGAGGAAGGGTGGGTCAGGGCGCCCGGGGAGGGAGGGCGGGTCAGGGCGCCCGGGGAGGGCTGGCAGGTCAGGGCGCCCGGGCGGGGAGGCAAGCGGGTTAAGGCGCCGGGGGGGCGGGCGGGCGGGCGGGTCAGGGCGCCTGGCAAGTGAGGCGGGTGAGGGCGTCGGGCGGGTGGGCGGGTGAGGGTACCGGGCGAGCGGGCGAGGGCGTCGGGCGAGCGGGCGAGGGCGCCGGGCAGGTGGGGCGGCAGAGGGCGCCAGGCGGGCGGGCGGGCGAGGGTGCTAGGCGGGCGAGCCGGCGAGGGCACCCGGGCGGGCGGGGGAGGGCGCCAAGCGGGCGGGAGGGCGAGGGCGTCGGGCCGCTGGGCGGATGAGGGCGCCAAGCGGGTGAGGCGGGCGAGGGCGTCGGGGGGGCGGGCGAGCGGGTGAGGGCGTCGGGCGGGTGAGGCGGGTGAGGCGGGCGAGGGCGCCGGGAGGGCGGGCGGGTGAGGCGGGCGAGGGCGCCGGGCAGGCGGGCGGGTGAGGTGGGCGGGCGGGCGGGTGAGGGCACCGGGCGGGCAGACGGGTGAGGGCGCCTGGTGGGTGAGGTGGGTGAGGGCGTCGAGGCCGGGTGGGGGCGCGGTTGAGGCTGGCGGCCGGGCGGGTGAGGGCACCCGGGCGAGTGAGGCGGGTAAGGGCGCACGAACCGGGTGGGGGCGCGGTTAAGGGTGGGTGAGGGCGCCCGGGCGGGGGGGGGGGGGGGTGAGGGCGCCCAAGCCGGGTGGGGTGGCAGGTGAGGATGGGTGAGGGCGCCGGGGCGGGGGGGTGGGTGAGGGCGCCCGGGCCGGGGGGCGGGTGAGGGCACCGTGGCCGGGGGGAGGGGCAGTTGGGGGGGGAAGGTGAGGGTGCCCAGGCCGGGCGGGGGGGGTGGTTGAGAGGGTTGGGGCACGGGGGGTTGTGTGGGCGCCCGGGCAGGGGGGGTTAGTAAGGCGCCCGGGCCGGCAGGGGGGGTTGGGAGGGTTGGGGCGCGGGGGGTTGTGAGGGCGCCCGGGCCAGGTAGGGGGAAGGGTGAGGGCGATTGGGCAAGCAGTGGGTTTGGTTGGTAGGGATTAAGGGGGCAGGGGTGCGGGTAAAGGTAGTGAGGGTGTCGGGAGGGGGGTTGGAGGTAGGGGACGAGTCGGGCTGTGGCGCCCACCCTAGCAGCTCACCTGCCCGCCACGGGGATTGGGCGATTCTGAGAATCGCCCAACCCCACGACAGGCGGGCGAGCTGCTGGGCTGCCCCCACACCCCCTATCACCCCCCACGCCCTCACACCCCACCCGCTCGCCCGACCTCCCCGCCCCCGTGACACCACGACGGTCCACCCACGGGTATTGGGCGATTGAGTTTGATCGGGCCCACCATGCTTACGACGGATGTAATTGTTATTTTGGCTCAGAAAAATTATTATTTAAAAAAATAATAATAATAATAATAATCTTTGAGGAAAAAATTTAACTTACCTTTCAATTGCGAGAATTCTTCGTTGAATATGTTGTTGATAGCGATGTAGCTACTCCACAAATTCACGAGTGTGAGTAATAGTGATAATGAAATTTTAATATATAAGTGAAATTATGGAGATGTTTTACCATATGTTTAATGTGGGATAATTTGTTTTAGAATATATTATAAAAATCTAAAAAATAAAAATTCAATTGTTTGGTAAATATTATATACTTTAACTATTAAAATAATTAATGTAGAAGTTGTAGTTTACAATTTTAATTTCAATGATTTATTTCATAAAAAAAATTAGTTTACATTTTTCAATAAATTGTACAACAAAATAATGAAGGTAAATAAATCTAACAGACTTTTTGGAGGAAAATATTTTCGCGAAAATTTTTGGAGGGAAATATTTTCGCGAAACTTTTTGGAGGGAAAATTTCATTCTTTAAGCTATATAATATCTTTATGGGACTCTCCATTTGTATCATTCAACATCTTCTATTTGAAAGGGATGGATTGTTCTGATAGTGAAGTTTCGATTTATACACCATCAACATCTTCATCGCGTAACAATTCTATTCATATCGATGAATATAGCAAGAATTCTTCCACTATGAATAGAAAGTCAATTCTTCCACTTAGTCCTGATTCTAATGACTATGAGAGCAACACTGATGAAAGAGGGGATGAAGAATTTCAAATAAATAAAGAGTCACAGATTCCACTTAGTCCTACTTCTAAGGACTATGAAAGCCACAGTGATGAAGAGCATGATGGTGAAGTTCAAAAGAACGGAGTGTCACGATGTCCACTTAGTCCTAATTCTAAGGACTATGAGAGCAGCAGTTTTGAAGAGCATGATGGTGAAGTTCAAAAGAACGGAGTGTCACGATGTCCACTTAGTCCTAATTCTGAGGACTATGAGAGCAGCAGTTTTGAAGAGCATGATGGTGAAGTTCAAAATAACGGAGTGTCACGATGTCCACTTAGTCCTAATTCTGAGGACTATGAGAGCAGCAGTTTTGAAGAGCATGATGGTGAATTTCAAAAGAATGGAGTGTCACGATGTCCACTTAGTCCTAATTCTGAGGACTATGAGAGCAGCAGTTTTGAAGTGCATGATGGAAAATTTCAAAAGAATGGAGTGTCACAGTGTCCACTTAGTCCTAATTCTAAGGACTATGAGAGCAGTAGTGATGAAGAGCGTGATAACGATTTTCAAAAGAATGGAGTGTCAAAGTGTCCACTTAGTCCTAATTCTAAGGACTATGAGAATAGTAGTGATGAAGAGCATGATAACTATTTTCAAAGGAATGGAGTGTCAAAGTGTCCACTTAGTCCTAATTCTAAGGACTATGAGAGCAGTAGTGATGAAAAGCATGATGTTGAATTTCAAAAGTATGGAGTGTCACAGTGTCCAATTAGTCCTAATTCTAAGGACTATGAGACCACCAGTGATGAAGAGTCGGATGATGAATTTCAAAAGATTGGAGTGTCACAGTGTCCACTTAGTCCTAATTCTCTAGACTATGAGAGCAATAGTTATGAAGAGCGTGATGATGAATTTCAAAAGAATGGAGTGTCACTGTGTCCTCTTAGTCCTAATTCTAAGGACTATGAGAGCAGCAGTGATGAAGAACAGGATGATGCACTTAGTCCTAATTGTAATGCGTATAAAGGTAGCAGTGACAAAGGACAGGATGTAGCATCTTCAATAAGTAAACAGTCACATTTTCGACGTAGTCATAATTCTATGGACTATGAGAGTAGCACTGACAATGCACATGAGGAAGAATATCCATTAAACATCGAGTCAGATTTCCCATTCAGTCCGAATTCTAAGGACTGCGACAGTAGCACTGAAGAAGCAGAAGATGAAGAATAACCTCCAAGTCAATATTTGAAAAGCAGAGCTGATCATAGTGTGGATAACATTCCTCTTAATGATGATGAAAAGCCTTACACAAATGATGATCCAATGATGGAGATGTTGCCAAGAAATATTGTATCGAGGAGTAGGAGCAGACCTTTTCGTATCAATGCAAGTTGTTCTAGTTATACAAGGGGTAGAGCAGAATATCTGACGAGAAGAAGTTCTATCAGTGCTCTCATTTCAAGTGAATGTTGCCAAAAAGATTGCTTGAAACATATGGATTTCAAATTTTCATTAGAAAAGAAGGAAGAGATATTTGTTAATGAATAAAAGCATGCAAAATTCATATTTAGTTAGATGCATGCAATATACATTGTCAGGTTATGATTATCATATTGGGACTTTATTTATCTGTAGAAAAGGTTTCAAAATGTTTCATTCCATCGGGAACTTTCGTCTCTTGAGAATTCAAGAAAATTTGGAAAAGGATCCCACATTTTATTCAGAAGTACGTCATAAAAGACAGTTTGGGCCATTATCAAATACTGCAATGTCATGGATGAAAGGTTTCTTTTCAAAGCATGGAGAGTGTATGCCAAATAGATAGACAATACATATTCCAGATAATTTTTCAAGACGAGAAATCTACAACTTATACAAAGAATATGCAGAAGGTGTAGAGGGACATGGCTAGTTTATTACATATCAATATTTTGTGAAGGTATGGAAGAAAGAATTCAACAATGTTCGTTTTCCTAAGAAGACAAGGATGGGGATTTGCAGTACATGTGCTTCTCTTAAATCAAAAAGGGACAAATGTGAAGGCTCAAAAAGAGGTAATCGTTCATAACTTTAACTTTTAAAATTGTATAGTCATCAACTATGAAAACATATTTCTTAATGAATTTCTTTTATGTTGTGTAGATTTAATTGTCAAAGAACTTCAGGAGCATTGCGAACAACAAACAAACAAAAGGAAGAAGTTGTACAAGCATCGAAAGAAGTGTTATGATAATCTGAATAGATATTTGGGTTTGATAATTGATGGTATGGACCAGAAGAAAACACTTTTACCACATTTTGTTCGCACACCCAAAAATTTACAGGAGGAAAATTTTATTCAATTTCACTTGGTTGGTTGTATGGTCTTCAATGGGAAAATGTTGCCAAGGGTGTACTTCACAGCTCCAAATATTCGTAATGATGCAAATCTGACCATAACCATAATTCATGATGTGATTTCTCATTGGTCTGGTAATCTTCCTGAAGTTTTGTATCTACAATTGGACAACACTTGCCGTGAAAACAAAAATCCGGTTGTTTTTGGATATCTAAACATGCTTGTTGAATTGAGAATTTTTCAAAAGGTAAAGGTTGGTTTCCTTCTTGTTGGGCACACTCATCACCATATTGATTAGATGTTCAGTCATTTTTCAGTCACATTGAGGAGGAAGGAAGTTGGGAGCTTGCCATCACTAATTGAATGTATTAAGAAATCATACATGCCAGAGCCTACTTTTGATGTGTTGGAAGAAACTGTTGACATGCGAAGGTATATTTTGGGATCATATGGTGAGGGGAAATGCATTGAACAACTTAATGACATTAGCTTCCAACATCAATTTCGTATCAAAAAAATTGATGGGAAAACACTAATATGGGGCAAGAAGTATTCAACTACTACAAAATGGGCACCGTCATCAGGTTTGCAATTTTTGAAGTTCATTCCAGATCATCCAATATTTGCATCAAAAATATTGTTATTACAATCAGTTGGTGAAGTTCAGAATGCACGCAGACAGAACAGAGATATAAATTATTCTGATTGCTTGGAAGAAATTAAAAATGTATTAGATATACATGAGTACTTTGACATTGTTGATTCAATTTGGTGGGAGTCATTTTTCAATAATCAAAGTGATATCATTTCAACAACAACAAATGAAGATATACCTTTGAAAAATCCATTTATTTGGCCACAAAATGTGTCGAATGAACATGAGGAAGTAAACATTGTTGAACAGCAACAATCTCAAGGTATTATTAATTCTTCACAGGCGGCGAAAAGAGAGATGTATATTGGTTCCAGAAGATCTCGTGCACAACGTGAAGCCATGGAAGACCTTTATAGGGGTTCAGTACAGGATATTAAGGAGGGTTGCATGATTGCAGTGCTAGCAGATGGAGATCCCAATGGCTATCCATTTTGGGTTGCTAAAGTTATAAAGGTCTTTACAGAAAATGAGGATGTTACAAGTGTTGAAGTACATTGGTATGCCACAAATACACACCCATTCAATGGTGTGTATAAGCCAGAGATGGTAGTTGACAAAAAAATGGCAGAAAAAGAAAAAGAAAGGGTACAAATATAAATCGTTGCCGCACAGACATATTAAAATTAGAGGATGTTGACATACTTGTTTATGACTTCAATTTAACAAAGAGAGGAACTCTTCGCTTCAAGACGATAGAGATTCTAAAAAGGTTGTTACCAGAAGGAACAGTGTTGACATGGGAGTCTGTTGAAACCAGTCATAGATCTAAAATAATTTTGAAACCTGAAATGTTGGGCATGCATGTGGACTCAAATGGGGCACTAGTTGATGAAAGAGAAGAATATGGAACATCTTCGTCAACATCCAGTCAGTCATCTGAAGATGTGAATTCTGATGGTGTGAAAGAAAATATGAGTGATTTTGAATAATTGTTTAAGACAGTTTATATCACTGATGTATCCATTGTATCTTTTTCCATATGGTGTTAAATGAGAAGTTTTGAGGCATTTTTATGTTGTTGGATTATATGTCTTAATTATGATAAATTTTATTTTTTTAAATATCTACAATGCAATATTAAATTAGAGATATAATGTATGTTTCATTCAATATACAAATAATGACTTTTGAATTCATTTAGTGATGTAATTTGTTCATAATGTCATGGTTTTTTAATTTTATAGTTGAAAAATTTTCAATTTCTTTTGTATCTAGCATGTTATGGTTGAAAACATGCTAAATTCATACTTAGGAAAGAAAAATGATATTCTACCAAAAAATTTAATGTGTTTTTTTCCTCATAAACAACTTTGTTTGACACATAAAAATTTGGTTTTATTAGCATTTTTTAAAAATTTTGAAAATTGACCCTAAAAAAAAAAATCATTGTTCCAGTATCATCACTTTCATTTTGAAGCTATATTTTGCACGAAAATTTCATAGTAAATTTCGTAGTCACTGCCATTTTTAAAACATGTTCAAAATTAACGCCTAAAAAATAAAAACATCGTTCCAGTATACACACTTTTCGTTTTTAGCACTGTTTTTGATGTTTTTTTGGGGTTTTTTGGCCAGAGTTCCCGTTTTGAGTTTATAGTTCCCATTTCAAAGTTTACATTGTTACTTTCAGGCAACCAAATATGGTTAAGACATATTCAAACAAAAAATTCATTGTAGTAGCCCCTGTGCAATACTTAACCAATTGTTCTTCTGCCCATCTGGTTAGATATTTTGTAGCTGTGATAATATAGCATGCACCTGTCTTCTTTACAAGGGGTTGAATTGGCCCAGCAAAATCAATCGCCCATTTCTCAAATGGTTGCAAAGATACTTGAGGATGTAATGGAAATTCATCCCTTTGCGATGGTCTGCCATTCCCTGACATGCATCGCATGCCTTACAATACAGCTTGGAATCCTTGTGCAGCGTTGGCCACCATAGACCTGCCCACAAAATCTTCTGCACAGTTGCCTTGCCTACATAATGACCTCCCGCGGCTCCCCCATGAGATTCAACAAGAATGCTAACCCACTCAAAATCGGCACATATCTTCACAATATTTCATCTACCTATCTTATACATATGTCTCGCAATGACTGAAAAATCAGTTGTGTGAAGTACCAGTTCTTGCTTCTGCTGATGAGTATATCCTTCAGGTGCCACTCCTGTAGTTAGGAACGACATAACGTCTGCAAACTGGTCATCCGCTACATGCACTACAAAGAGTTGCGCATCCGACAACCCCTCCTCTAGATTATTAGGCTCCTCTCCTGTTTCGATCCGCGACAGATGGGAAGGTCCTGCATTTAACCTCCCTGGCTTCACAATGACTTTAAAGTCATACTTGTGAAATAATAGCAACCATCTATAGATCTTTCCCCCCAACACAAGCTTATTGACTAGGTATTTCAAGGCATAATGATCAATGTACATTTTTAAATGCCCTCCTAATAGATAGTGCCTGAATTTCTATAGTGCATAGACCATTTCTAGCCCTTCATGCTTGGTCGTGGAATAATTCTTCTCGGCCTTTGACAATTTCCTGCTTGTGAAGGCTATAGGATGGTCCAACTCTCCTTCACCTGCCTATGTGAGCACTGCACCCAGCACAATGCAAGATGCTTCCACATGTACGTGAAACTCCTTTTTCCAATTGGGAAATACTAATATTGGGGTAGTGACCATCTTTTCTTTCAACACGTCTAACTTTCTCTAACACTCCTCGTTCCAAAAGAATGTCGCATCCTTCTTTAGAAGCTTCTCCATGGGCGCAGTGATCTAAGCATAAGCTTTGATAAATTTTCTATGATATCCCTTATGTCCCAGCATAGCGTGTAGTTGCTTGACATTCCTAGGGGCCTCTAAGTTCACGATTACTACAATTTTTGTGGGGTACACCATCATTCCTTGCCTGCATACAACACGACCCAACAAAATCCCAAAAAGAACATAGAAGATGCATTTCTTCAAGTTCAGCACGATCTAGTATATGCGACACGTATCCAACATCAACCGCAGACTTGCCACATGGCACTTCACTAATCCAAACACCATCTGGTCATCGAATTATACTTCAAGTAACTTATGGATGAACTCCTTAAAGGTTGCAATGACTACACGGGAGAAAATCGCAGGCGCATTCTTCAGTCCAAATGGCATCACAATATACTTAAAACAACCCCATTCTGTCGCGAAGGTCATTTTTCTTCTATCATTTGGTGCGATCTTGATTTGATGATACCCTAAAAACTCCTCAGTAAAAGAGTAGGCCTCCTACCCTCCAACATTTTATAATACTTTGTCAGTAAATGGCGTTGGAAACAGGTCATGAACATAGGCATCGTTAAGCTTCTGCAGATCCATGCAAATCCTTATTTTGTCCTTTTGCTTCTTCTCTTGAACTACCATTGGGCTCACCCAATTAGATTCTTCAATAGGTTCTAGAATCCCTGCTTCTAGCATCTTATCTAGCTCTAGGCGAACCTTCTCCTTATACTTAGGATTAAGGCGGTATGGCCTCTGTTTAACACGCTTCACGTCTGGCTTCAATGTGATCTTCATTATGCCCAAATTGCCAATTATGCCCCTTAAATCTAAAAAATTTGTCGGGAATAGGTCTTGATACTCACGAAGTAGTTCAACAACTTTTCTAACAATAGCTTCATCCCAATAATCCCCAATCTTTGCAAATTTTGGTTCAGCCTCAGTGCCAATATTCACCTATCATGTCTTCATTGGTGCGGAGATATCATGGTTTTGTACTTGCAGCCCTTCTACAACACGATATCCTTCTGTTTCTAGGATGCTAATGTTTCACAGATTCTATGCCTCCTATTCAGTGGTCACATTATAGAATTATAGTGCATGGCGTAGTTGGGTGCTCCAATTCGACTGGGTCCACTCCTTACGTTCCTTCAGTGTTCTAAAAATAAAAACTTTGATCTCCTGAAGCACTTCATCTACGATTCCAAATCCGTCTTCAAAGCTAAAGGTCATCAGGAACCCTTCTCTCAGTATGTCCCATTCGGAGGTACCATGGAAGAGCTCTGTCTCGACATACTAGTTCATAGGTATAGTATCTAAGGTGTGACAAAAGATGTGCACCCATTTAGGCTGTGATTCTGTCCCCCATACCTTGGTCCATCTCACCAGGTGATCGCACGGATCATCCTTCCCACTATACTTATCAGAAATTCTGGTATTAAGACGCCCAAATTGTAACTTCATCATGCGCCGATAATCCCTCCATTTTTCAAAACTATATTTGTGTGTACCCTACCATCGTGCGAGGGTAGCATGCAGTGCAAAATCCAATGCTTGAAATTGATGATCCTCAGGGAATTCGCACTCAAATTCATCCAAAAACAGATCTACGTTAGTTAAACCATCATGGTAAGGCAATTTTCATACCTCCAATGAGACACGAAGCAACAATTTTGTCATCATATTACATCGCAAGGTATAAACTTCATGCAAATGATTCTTCCAATTCTCTAATTCTTTGTTTGAATCAGAGGTGAAGGAACTCTCTCGATCCCATGCAATTCATCCATCTGTTGTAGGATTGATCCAATCTTGATCTCATGCAGTTATTTTGTAGATATGATCCAGTTCATCATCACTTTCATCATAATCGCAGACTGGTTCAATATAGCGCGCTCCTTCCGCAGGATCTAATGGCACTACAACCCTTAGCGACTTCTTCTCGAATGACATAGTCCTTTTATTTAGGTTAATAACCCCTTTCATGTCGATAGACAAGTCAAGGCCTAGGAGCATGGGGTAAGGATTACTGTCATCAATGATCTCTATAACCTCAAAATATGCCAATGCACTTGCACCGTCAATATCAATTATAACGTCGTACAGTGGTCCCATAATGATGATATTCTATTGGTTGGCCTTCCAAAACTGAATCAAAGACCACTGCAGTGCAGGTCTCCCCATCCTCTCCCATGTTTGTTTTGGAAAAGCGTTCGCATCAGACCCCAAATCCAAGATTACCTAGTCCATTTCATAGTCACCAATCTACGCGGTCAACCTCATCTCTCGCCCTGTCCATGCCTTATGTTTGCCAATCTTTCTGACCTTGCAGTGTGCATCAAGCACCCTCTCCTTACTGGCGCATTTATTGATTAGTTCCTGTAGGCCCTCCATAGCCCTATGATCGCACAACAGTTTCATGCCGGTCTCCAAAAACGTGGTGAGCTCAGAGGGGTCAACCTCTGTGGGTATGCTGATCTCTCGTGTCTTATCTCGACTTCCTGAGGTGGACGCCTCAGCGAAGCTTTTCTTGGCTTCCATAAAAATTTCCTTTGCATGATTCAGATCAAACCCAACTTCCTTCTCGGGGGCCTTGCAGACCCATCCCTTTTCTTCAAGTTGTTTACCCTTATCATCACCAATCGTTATTCCACTTCTCAGCACTATATTCATGCTTTGATCCTTCTCGCGGGGCTCAGCTCTCATCATCTTTAAGTTCTGCGTAGGCTGCTGAGGCTGTGCTTTCTTCTCTTGTATTTTAGCTATCAACATTGGACATTATTCCATAGTATGGTGAAATTGGTTGTAGTATTGACATGACGAGCGTGTTTTATTTTGGCATTCTCATGTATAGTGCCCTGGTTGTCTGCGGTTGTAACAGATAACCTGTCTAGGACCTCTACCAAATCCTCCTCCGACACCCTAATCTGGAGGTCGAGTTTCTCCTTGCATCTGGTATGCAGGTTTCCTTTCCATCATCAGCTCATAGCTTCGACAATGGCGCTCATCGTGGCAAATAGATTTGCAGAAGTTACAAAACAATTGATGGGGTGTCTAGATGAACTTTCGAAGTAAATGACAAGTATCCATTACATTTTTTCTAGCAACGTGAGAAATAGCACACCATAGCACAACCCCCATGCTCGACATTGTCAGGGCTTCCCACTTCAGGGGAACTGGCCCCCCTCTCA
This sequence comes from Pinus tabuliformis, assembly GCA_031772625.1. Lineage (NCBI taxonomy): Eukaryota > Viridiplantae > Streptophyta > Pinopsida > Pinales > Pinaceae > Pinus > Pinus tabuliformis. The sequence continues at coordinate 372,374,624 of CM062808.1, read as the reverse complement.
TAATATAATTCGAATACATAGGGCAGTGATCCTTATCATGGCCATGACCCTTGCACTTCAAACACCAGACTTTTTCGTGCACTTCCAGTTTAGTCTCCTTGTCTTTCTTCAAATTATGCAGTTCTAAATGTAGGCTTTGTAACTGAGAATGGATCTGCTATACCCCCAAGGTCGTATCCTGAATAGGTGATGCATGTAACCACATCATGATTTCCAAGGCTTCTGCCTATGTTCCTATCTTTTGTCGTGACAAAGCAGTTCTCAAGTGGGGTAGAAGCGAAGCTATAAACCATTCGTGATGTTGACCATCTGTGAGCTGCATGTTAGCTTCTCGAATCTGATACTTCAACCTTTGATCTAATTCCCAAGGCATCTCATCGACCCTCATCATGATTTCTTTGAATCCAATTACTGACTGTGAGTCAGACTTAGGCTTACTAAACTCCTTGTTTAAAGCTTCCTTAGTCTCTGCTAGTGATGCAAGAGGATTATTAGAACAATAATTAATATACCAAGTTACATGCGATCCTACAGAGTGGTAACCAATTGTGCCTTCTTTATATTGTCATCAGTAATTTGTTGTGTTGTCCAACACAACATTCGCAACAAACCAAAACTGCTTTATATCTTCACTCCCTATGCCCTTGAAAATCGGCAGCTTCTTTGTGTTTTCCATGTTGAATGTTGGTGGTGGTGGAGGTGGAGGTGTGGGCGAAGGTGTGGTGGAGGTGGAGTGGACAGATGATTTACTTGAGGAATCCCCTAAGTGATTAGCTAAACAGCGCTTCGCGGCGGAGTCTATTCTGCCCCTTCATCATCACTTAAGGTAGTTCCAATCAATGGACTATACTCTGGTCCTGATCCTTCACGATTTCTAAAGAGTCTTCCACTTCGCGTAGCTCCGAACATCAAGGTAATGGCATCACCCTTTTTTCACATGACAACATTTTAATCCAAGTATTCAATGATCTTAAATACTTACCTCACATTCCTTTGAAAAATATTCATTCCACTTCACTGTACCCAACCGAGGTATCAACTGCAAACTCTATAGAAAATCCTCCTATAATTCAATTGAGCCAATGATCGACAACCCGTGCGATCTTGTGTTCAAAGGATTCTATCCATCACACCAATTTTGGAGTCCACACTATAGGACTATCAAGCTTCCACCTTCCTTGACTGTCTATCACTTTGGTTGTGTACACATCTGCAAGGGTCCGCACACTCAGTTGTGGACTCTACCTAGGCCTCCGTGCACTCAGTTGCAGAGCCTTTCCTTCTCTACCTATGCACAGGAAGCAAAGCCTTCCCGCTTTAACCCAATGCTCTCTATGTTACGTCTCTTCTAACTTCTCCTTAGTTAGCTACTTCTTCCCTTCACTAAGACTCACTATTTATAAACCTCCCATACAATGCCACGGTCCGCAGACCATGGTTGAATCTCAAGACCGACTCAAACTTTACATAAAACAAGGGGAAAAACCCCTTTGGCTCCTGCTCATATACGCCCTGCGCATCCACAAATTGTGGAGACTTTATATTAGTTACAAAAACGTATCAAAACTTGGGTTATGTTAACCCCAAAACTAACCCAGGGGACCCCATCCCAATAGGTTCACTGCAAGAATCGAATGTATAAAGGCGCAAAGCCATCGAGAAAACTCATAGTCTATAATATGCAAGAATTGAATGTATCAAATGTATAAGGGAGCGGAGCCACCAAGAAAACTCATATTCTATGTGTATTATATATTTGTTTTTAACACATATCACCATTGAATATCCATGGCATAGGCATGTCGTTGAATATTCGATAACTTCCAGTCAAATTACTCATCGGATATTTGACAACCTAAATGACAGACAGAAGCATTGATACCTTAACACTCTAGTCGAATAGAACTCCCATCCATCACATATCTGACTCTTTACCATTGGCTTTAAAGTGTTGGATCGAAAACACTTATGTTACAAAAATTACTTATGTCGTTAATTACCCAGTGCCTCAACGTCGATTTGTTCTGTTGGAAAAAATGACCCATCTATTGAATATCCAACATTTTACCATCAACTTGAAAGCTTCAGAGCGAGAAAACTTATGTCGCAAACTTTGCTTATGTTGTCAATTACCCAATGCCTCAACGTCGATTTGTTCCATTAGACAAAACGACCTATGTGTTGAATATCTAATGCTTCACCATTGGCTTAAAAGCATCAGATTGAAAACACTTCTATCACACAATTTACTTATGTCGTCGATTACCCGATGCCTCAACGTTGGTTTGTTTTTTCGGATATTCGACGATTTGTAGCATTGTAAAACCGGCTTATAAACATCATTTTTAATGACCACTTCAAGCTTTTTATGTGTCATATAATCGACATTTGTACCATTGCATATTTGATAGTAACTAAATTGTTGACTATTCAACAAAATTCCAGCAACGATTTGATAAGCACCAATGTGCCGGATCGCTGACATCAATAAGTTGCATAACCAACTAATAGGCATCAAATTTTGGCCCCATTTGTACTAGTGTCACCATAAATCTAGAATGATTTAACTAAGTTATGTAAATGAGCCTCATAATTAAAGTTATAGATAAATATTCCAAAAGTAGTATTTTTAAACTCAAATAATAATAATAATATTAGTCCAACTTAGAATAATGTTAATGTTTTTAACTAACTATTCTATAACATAACCATATTTTCATATTTTTCCACAATAGAGAACTTATAAAATTTATTAGTTATTTGGAAGAAATTAAATTCCATCAATTCATGCAATTTATGCACTGCTAACCTATCAAATAAGAAAATTTTCTACTGAATTGTAATATGGTGACACATGAAATCTAGCTAATACTATAATACAAAATGTTTGTTGTTGTATTGGAGTTGCAACATTGGTATGAATTGGAGTTGTAGCAATTGGAGCTGCAAAAATGCTATGAATTGGAGTTGTAGCCATGGTAGTTACAACAACAAGAGTTGTAGGAACAATGTGAATGAGAGTTGCAACAACAACATGAACTTGTAGCTCTTGGTAAATACATTTAATTACTTGAACATAAAGAATGCACAAAATTGATTCATTTCAATCCTACCTAAATTTATGCAAAAAATTGCATAAATTATTATGTGTAGTGAGTCATGGTGAATACGTTTAATTACCCAAATATAATGAGTTAGAATATAATATTCTTACTTGTTTATAAATGGAAGGAAGGTGATGTATTATGAGTAAATACACTTACTATGATGAGTTAAAAGAATGAAATGAAGATTATATCTTAATTGGTATCACAATCAAATTGGTTACATCATTAACTCATGACTATAAAATGATTATTAAATTATTGGGTTTTCATTAATTTTGATGGTGAAAAATACACAACCTTTGACATTATAATAGAAGAGTTACACAACACTATGACTAGAATAGAAGAATAAACATGAAAAAATAAAAATGTGTATTTCCAAGGATTAGTTAATGTATTTAGAGTAGGTGTTACAAAGAAGAAGAGTATGCCCTTGTGGACTCAAAGCCTCAATTTTGTGCATATAATCAATAATAATAAATAGTTGAATGAATGAATATTAATTAATTTTTAAATAAAGGAAAATACAGGTAGATCAACCCAAGGGGATCTACTCGTCGGCCAAACTAGTAGGGCCTAACCCCAAGGGTGTATAGGAGATTTGACCTTGTGACATCCTAATTGGCAAGGTACTTAGCAATGGGAACGTGACCAACTAAGCTATCCCTTGGGGCTATAATATTAATTAACAATCATGTCTAAAGAGTCATGAATATTCTAAGGAATATCTTAGGTTATATTTAATCCAAGTCCCCATTTGGTATAACATCGCCCATCAATTATATGTATATATATATATATATATATATATATATATATATATATATATATATATATATATATATATATCTATATATATATATATATATATATATATATATATATATATATATATATATATATATATATATATATATATATATATATATATTCAAAATATACCTAGCTAAGTCAACCTATATAGGCATGACTCCTTTAGGCATCCATGAGTAAGGAGGGGAACATGGGTATGATGATGGAGATTATTATAATCTCATGTGTTTCTGTATGTTGTAAGACTAATGGTGTTGAGAATCAAGGGACCCACCCTAATGCATGACCCTAAGTAAATCCTCATGAGCGACCCGAATTGAGGTTTGTCCTCACAACACTATGAACTTCAAATTGAAGGCATCCCAATAAATTCCAACCCAACTCATAGTGGTAGTGCTAGTTGTTAATTTTTTCTTAGGGCTAAACTGTTCTTTGCTTTGATAATTTCATTTCATTATTTCCATATTAAATTAACCCCACAAAATTATTCATATTTACATCATTATTCAACAACATATGAAACTATGCAGAAAGAACAATATCATCATCAATGCAACAGAACATAAAGGAACAATTGAAGAAAATAATTTGCACATAGAAACACCATGATTGATCGGAGACCAAGGTAAAGCCCACTACAAGGAAAACCATTTAGAATTCTTCTTCTTATTAGATTGTCATTGAATGATTCAACAAAGAGAGTGTACAATGATCCGCATCTTCAACCATAAACCTATCTAGAAAAAATAGCTAAACGACATTCATGAGATGAGACAAACAATGCCAATAATCAAAAACATTGATTTAGGAACCTATAATAAATTGTCATTGTCTGTAGTGAATTGTCAAACTTTGCGGTCAATGAGCAAAAACTTCGGTCAACTGAAATTTCAAACTCTAGGCCCCAGTCACAGGGAAGATGTGTCATGCGTGTAGTTGAAAGGCTTTAGTCAAAATTTATCCTTGACATGACTGTGACTGCAGTCAAAATTTATCCATGACATGCATGTGGCTAAGACCCAAAACCCTAAAAAGAGAGATGCAAGCTTTAGACCTTGTAACTTCGGACTTGTGCCAACCAATCTTCAAAAACTTGCCTCAAACCTGTGTGAGCCAAACCAAAGAAGAGAATATAATAATGATCCATGATGATCTCCAAATGAGGTTGAGGTCACTTGTATTTATAGCCTTCCAAGGGTGTCCAATTTTCTTTAGATCCAACTTGATCAAATATGCACATGTGGGGCTTATTTCAAGAATACACTTTCCCTTGTAGAAATTGAGTGCTTCAATAGTCAAAATCGGTCCTCTCGAAAGGAGGAATCTCATCCCATGGTTGGAATTTGTCATTAAGCTACCAAATTAACACTCCCTCTTAGCTAGGGATAAATTCCAACTCCATCATGTAATCATTACAAGTATCCTGTCATCAAATCACATCCTACCTTAAGTATCTCATCACCAAATCATTACTCATCTCTTGATTGTCTCTTGATTTGTTTTATAAACTTGAAGGTTTATAGAAAATTTGCAAGTAAATTTTTATGTCTTTTAGGAAATGGATTAGTTTGCAAAAGTACATAAATTAATGGATTTTAAAATCAGTTTGTAGCATAAAACATAGACAAATATACCATACACAACAACACAAGACAACAAATTGATAAAGGAGTTCACCCCTCCTAGGCTACATCTCTTGGTCCAATGTCCAATATTGGGCCTCTTTCATTAAGTGCTCAAATATATGATTTCATGGATTCACAATGCTTAGAATGTAAATCGTGTCTCCAATGGCTCCAAAACACCCAAAAACCCCAAGTTCGGCTCTTGTTAGGCTCCATTTGGTCAAAAAATAAGAAAGTTAAGCTCTAGAGAAGTTTTGTTGCTAACTGCTCTAAAAAATGGATCCTCTCTCTAACCATCCTACAAATTTTTCAATTCAGGAGGCCATCAAGCGTTAATTTTTCTTGGCGCTAGCGAGATTCGTGTTGGATAGGTTGCAATTTGTTGGCTCTTTAATTCATCCACTAACCCCTTCACACTGAATTTCCACCCTCACGCCTGGTTCTATGAGTGCATGTGGCGGGGGGTCAGGCTTAAATGCGCCCCCACCCCTCTACACCTCCCACTGGCAGGTTTGGTCACATTGATCCCATGAGTCCAAGGGCTAGGCTAACTTCCCACACCCATCAAGAAAGCACATTATCCACTTTGCCACGGTTCTGTCTACTCCATAAAACCAAGGGTTGGCCTCCTTATCTCCGCATCTATCTCTTTCACTCCCTCTTCTTGTGGCCACGGTCCTGTGTGACCCCTCATGCCCTAGGCTAGGGCTAAACCTTAGTCCCCTCACTTATCAACGCTCATAGTGCTTTGCCCGTGGTACTTTGCATCAACACATGGCATGGGGATGGCCCATACCCAAGCCCCCTTTGCAATTGCGCCATCATTGTCAGTGTCGTGACATGTGGTGTGACCTTGGGCCAGGGCTAAGCCCAAAGCCCTCAGTTGATCTACCTCTAGTTATGTGGGTGTGTATTGATTAGGGGCCAAGGGCTTAGCCCCGACCCAAACCCCAACCCCTAAACTTGGATTGTGAAACATTCAAATAGAAATTTTTGACTATGTTTAATAAGAACCACCAAAAACACAATGGTAGAGCGTTGTACTATTTTCCATGACGTCACAAATTCAAACCCGGTTGGGGCTAGTCTAGGCTTAACAAAATTTATTTGCCATCAGGATGCCATGTGGTAGCCCATCCATTGGACTACCTAATGCAACCATCAACCAATCATATTTCACCCATGTTCTAAATTAAGAGACTGTCACTTGTCAGTATGTTCTTGGCCCGAGGGTGCATAGTCAACCTGTTGAGTCATCGTACACACTTCCCAATCCGCAGTAATGTACTTAAACCTAGAAAAAGTTTAGTTTTTTTTGAATTAGAAGCCAGAGAACCCACATTATTAACCATTTCTTTAATCAACATTTCAAATCCCAATCGAGATCCATCATGGATCCCGATTGGGATTTGAAACGTTGATTAAAGAAATGGTTAATACTGTGGGTTCTCCAACTTCTAATTCAAAAGATATAAACCATAGAGGTCTTAAATCCAGAAAAAGTTTAGTTGTTTAGGAAAATGATCAGAACAGGATATCTAGAGCATTCAATATCAGTTTTTGAGTGATTCAAGTTGTGTTGGATTCAGGACAACAAGGTCTACATTTTGGCACCAGTTTCGAGCACTTTTCAACACTTTCATTTTTTAGCACTTTATTTATCCCATGGATCACTCTTCCCACTGGAAGCTTTTAGACCACCAAAATAATATTTTAGTCAGCATATAGGTGAGGATACAACTCCCTCTCCCTTCCAATCTCAATCCATTTGGCCTTGCTTGGATTTTTTCCTTTGAAACCCAAATGAAGGTACTCCACATTCCCTCTTCTTGAATTTCTTATTTTTTTTGTCAAGGATAGTATCTTGTTGCAATTCTTCAAGATATTCAGGAGAGAAATATTCTATTGAAGGAATTTGAACATTCTCTCCTTAATCTTCAATCAGAGGAGGCTCATATAATTTCAAGTTCTCTTCAGCTTGAATATTTTCTTTGTTGATGCAAAGCCTTACCTCATCTCCAACCCAAAAACTTTGGTCAACACGATGCTTATCATATCTATCATTTTCACCAAATTCTCTTGTACCAAATTTTCTTGTACCATTTGATATACCAATTGAATCTGTAATGACTGATTAATATCTGATGTGAAAATTGATGTTGTACTGATGTTGGGCAACATATCCTCCAATAGTGGATTTTTGGGCTTAAAGTTGAGTTTTGGGTCAATGTAATGTAAGACCACACAAAATGCGGGCACGAAGTGTGAGAGTCTAGGGTAGTCTGCCCTAAAATATTGTAATTTAATATAGATTGGGTCGGCCTACCCATGGTCCGCAGACCATGGAGATGTATAAATAGAGCAAGGCTCTAAGTGTAGGAGTCAGTGTTTTGGCTAGTTCTGATCTTAATTGTTATGCGTTTTTGAATGAGATATTCGCTCTGAGTCTGTAAGTCCAAGTCGTGGTTGGTAATAGTTAGATTAGGCTCTGTAGCTGTGTGCGCAGAGGCCTGGTAGAGTCCGCAGCTATGTGCATAGACCCCTATAGCTGAGTGTGTAGGGCGAAGTTGAGGTTGTAACAGAAGAGAAGATTAATAAAAGATAAGTGTTTATGAATTATTGTGCATCGACTCATAGATCTGTGTGTTTATTCTTCTTTTATGGTTTTATGCATCTCTTTAAGGTTTATGTTTGTGTGCACTTGTTATGAATATTGAATGATTGATAAATACTACTGAATTAAGTCGTATCTATAATAATAGCACTGTAAGGATAAAGGATCTAGATAGCACCTCTTCGCGCTCTATACAGAGCTACGTGAAGGCTAGACAGTTGTGCAGAGCAGCACGAGCGTGCAGGATCGGTTCGTGACCTTACCAAACTTCATCAAGACATTCCTAGGGTGCGAAAACCTGGTTCCAGCACCCTCCCATACTACCTTGGGTGAGACCTCAGTCCGCGCTCTACAGGCTATTATCGAAAGGGCCGGTAGTGCAGGATTTGTTTGGCTAAAACACTTATGAACCTGGGTCAAGCCCCTATAAGCCAACAAATGGTTTCTCTGTGATGAAGTTTTGATGAATTGTAGGGAAGCCCAGGAGTAGGGTAAGACCTTCCACTATGTGTGGTTGCTCTTATCCATCCTGCTAGTTGCAGGGTTGTTGTCGAAGGATAGCCAGTTTCCCACCATTGAGAAGAACCTACCTGAAGCTGTGAGGTACAACTCGCTCTGGGCAACGAAAGACGTGACGAGGGTTCGCAAGATCAAGGTGTTTTGGGTGTTCATGGAGGTGAGCATCCGCACATGGATCGACTGCAGGCCATGGTTATCCTTGACAGTATACAACAGTTTGCAAGGTGCGGCTGAGTTCAAGGTGGATATGCATAATCTGTATATCCGGGCACAAAAGGATCCAACCCGAACATGGGTGAAGCTTCTGTTCATTGCAACGGATGATGCAATCTTCGACATAATGGAGACATGGCCTCCGGAGTGGCACACCCTAAACTTGGCAGAACTAGAAAAGATTGTAGCACAACAGCGGAAGAAGGAAACCAAGTTGCGCATCCAAAGTTGGCAGAAAGGAAGCGCCAGGAACATGAAGCGGCCACGTAGTGAGAGGTGACTAAGGAAAAAACGATGGTGCGGATGAGAAAAACCACAACCGCGCCCACCGAAGAGACTAAGGAAGGTCAGGAAATGTCCACGGAGCAGGACATACAAGGGGAGGTAGAGACACAGGAATGCACAAACCTTACAACAAAATCGACCCAGCTCAAGAGGTCGCACGTCCAGGAGCAGCCACCTGCACGCAAAAAGATAAAGACAACGAAGACCTTGGAGGGAGATCTTCTTGACAGTAGCGAACCAGTTCACGATGTCACTAAGGATTCTCTAGAGGAGTTGATGACGGAGTAGACAACTATGTTGGGGGTGCTTAGAGCGCAGTTGTAGGCATTACAGGTGTGACCCCCAAGAGTGATGACATCGAACCTTGCGAAAGGTGCATCCACAACTAAGCAGATGTTGCACGCCTGCACAATGAACACTTTGGTGTTACCAAAAGGTGTCGTCCTAGCAGAGGCTGAAGGTGACATGAGGGGTTGGGGGTTGAATTTGGCCGCCCTTCCTAGAGAGACCCTATACTAGCTGCAGGATGGGGTAACCACTGAGCTCCGTGCCAGGGAAGGCCGCGCCCTCCAGGTCTTAATGGAGCAAAAGGGAAATCTGGAGCAGATCAATATACAGTGCGATGATTTAGTTGCACACAACGAAGGATTGGAACAGGCCATGGAGGAGGTCTGTAGTAGTGTACCAGAACTAGCTGTGCCAGCGGAACTCCCAACAGTCAAAAAGATTCATCAAATGGTGGCAAGATTCCGTAGGGCCCAAGAGGAGACCACGAAAGTTCAGTTGGGGTTGAACTTGCAGATCACAGAACTGAGGCTGAAGGCATAGCCCTCTACACCCCCAGAAGTTAGAGAGTAGTGCCACCACACAATTCAAGTGGGATTGGAAGTGATAGAGCATGTTGTACAGGATTGCATGGGATTGTTGGATCAATCCCTTCTTACGCTCACTTCACTGCAAGAAGACCCAACGCTGCAGTAGGTAGAGACAGAAGCACGAGAGTTGCAGCAAGCTTATGACAATGTTCGGGGGACCGAACAAACGGTCGCCCTCACTCAGTGCTTGGCCAAGATGAGGGAGGCCCAGGCTCTAAAGGAACAGGTGGACGTCGCACACTAGAAGGAAGTAGGGCTTAAAGAATGCATCTAGCCTTGGCTCAAGGAAGCGTTCATGGTCACCACTGCGATCGAGGGGAAGCTGGCCCAGATGCAAGACACATATGTGCTAAGGAAAGAAGGTGCCTCCGACAATAATGCATCAAAAACTCACACACAATTGATACAGCGGACAACAAAAGAATGTGTGGCAGATGTCAGCATAGCGCAGATGTTGTTGGATGGACTCCGAGAAAAGATCACTGCACCAATCGAGTGACTCGAGACGAGTCACGATGATTGTGTTGGGGGCCTTTTGGGCAGCGAATCCCCCAATAGCGGATTTTTGGGCTTAAAGATGAGTTTTGGGTCAATGTAATGTAAGACCCTACAAAATGTGGGCGCAGAGCATGAGAGTTTAGGGTAGTCCACCCTAAAATATTGTAATTTAATATAGATTCGGTTGGCCTACCCATGGTCCGCGGACCATGGAGATGTATAAATAGAGCGAGGCTCTAAGTGTAGGAGTCAGTTTTTTGGCTAGTTCTGATCTTAAGTGTTATGGGTTTTTGAATGAGATATTCGCTCTGAGTCTGTAAGTCCGAGTTGTGGTTGGTAGTAGTTAGAGTAGGCTCTGCAGCTATGTGCGCAGAGGCCTAGTAGAGTCTACAACTATGTGCGTGGGCCCCTACAGCTGAGTGCATAAGGTGGAGTTGAGGTTGTAACAAAGAGAAGATTAATAAAAGATAAGTGTTTCTGAAATATTGTGCATCAGATCGTAGATCTGTGTGTTTATTCTTCTTTTATGGTTTTATGCATCTCTTTAAGGTTTATGTTTGTGCGCACTTGTTATGAATATTGAATGATTGATAAAGACTATTGAATTAAGTCAAATCTATAATAATAGCATTGTAAGGATAAAGGATCTGGATAGTGCCTCTTCACACTCTAAATAGAAGGACATGAAGGCCAGACAGTTGCACAGAGAAGCGCGAGCGCGCAGGATCGGTTCGCGACCTTTCCAGACCTCATCAAGACATCCCTAGGGTGCAGAAACATGGTTCCAGCACCCTCCCATACTACCTCGGGTGAGACCTTAGTCCACGCTCTGCAGACTATTGTCGAAAGGGTCGGTAGTGTGGGATTTGTTTGGCTAAAACACTTCTGAACCTAGGTAAAGCCCCTATAAGCCAACAACTGATTTTACCTTTCAAAGCATTGAAGGCTTTCTACTGTTGGCCTCCTTGTTGAGAGCAATGTTTCACCCTTGTCAAAGCATGCAATGAAGCTATCTTTATCTTGAAATAGGTTTTCTATGTATCACCTTCAAAAAGTCTTATTTGATGGTAACAACTTCACAAGTTCAACTTAGTGAAATAAACAACATCCTTCAATTGTTTTAACAAAACATCAATGCGAGAAAGAGGATAATGATTCTTTATCATGATTTTGTTCAAAGCTCCAAAATCCACACACTGTGATCTCCATCGCCATGTACCATCCTTCTTCAGAGCCAAAACATTAGGAGACCCAAAAGGATATTTACTAGACCTAATGTCCCCTTTTTCAGGTAGGTTTTGCATGTGATTCTTCATCCCTGCATTCTCTAACACTGCCATCTTGTTCATAAAAATGTTCAAAAGTGATGCATCTTGCTGCAATTGAACTTCATGTTTTTTCCTCTTTTAGGAGGAAGCACGTCAGACTCCTAAAACATCTTATCACATGTGTTAACAACCTCAACTAAATCATGTTTTATTTTTACATCACATCCTTGGAAAGCTTTTGATTCCTCAAGATCTTCGTGTTTAATCATTAGCAATGCAAAATTATGACTAGCATTTACAAGCCTCTTCATTTTTCCAACATTCACAAGAGACAAATTCAACTTCTTGTGATGTACTCTAACAATATACTCAATCCCATATTTAAACAAATGATACTTGTTCTCATGGCGATGAAATATGGCTTTCCTATCATATATGTATGGGATTCCCAAAACAATCTTGCATATGTCAAGTGGTACTACATCAAGTTCTACCTCATCAATAATGTTTGCAGTGATGGCAAATTTCAGTATGCATTTTCTTGTCACTTGCAATTTGGCATTGTCACATACCCAACCCAAAGGATAAGGTTTAGGATGAGGAATGCTTTCCAAATTTAGTTCCTTAACAATGGACTCTGGAATAAGGTGGACTTGGGATCTACTATCAAACAAAGCATCTACTTTGTTATGTTTTGTCATGACCGTGATATGGAAAATCTCAATTATTTATTTTTCATTTTTAGTTTCAATGGGCTTGCTAGAAGAACTAATACTTGCAATAGAATATTTACCTTTCAATCCCATGGCTGTGATTTTGGTCTCATCTCTGGAATTAGATCCTAGATCTTGTTGAGTTGTTGCAACATTCTTTTCTTTCTCCTATCGTTAAACTTTTTGGGTCTAAATTCAAGATGAAGTTTTCAACAATGGTCTTCATCCTGGCCTTCTTTTGAACAATGTTTAAATGTGATTTTTTCACCCTGTTTCTTTATTGAAGCATTATTTTTGCCTTTGTGTTTAAACTTCCCCTTTCCTTTGTCTCCAAACTTAAATGGCTTCTCGCTAATCTCTTCATAAAAATTCTTCTCTCTTACTTCTAATTGAGTTTCCTGTACACAAACTTCATCTAGCTTTGTAGGATTAAACATAAGAATCGTTGGCCTCAAGTAACTATGTAAACCACCTATGTATTTAAGGAGAGTGTCTTAAGAGGATAAATATACACCCAAAATGAGAGCTCTTCTTCTAAACTATTGTGTATAACTTTTAACACTAATACCTTTTGCTTGTCTAAAAATTTTCCATTCCATTATTGCTTTCTACATGTATGCTAATGGATAAAATTGTCTTCTTAATGCAGCTACAAAATCATTCTAATAGGGAATAATCTTAGCACTTTTTTTAGATCATCTTGAGTTTTGGCCTCCCACCAAAGTGCTCCACTTTCTAACCTTAGAGAAACAAGTTGAATTTTAGTGGAATCATCATCAATTTGTTGAATCCTGCAATAGACTTCAAGATGACGAACCCAATTATCCAATTTCTCAACATTTACTTCCCCATTGTACATAGGAAATTCATATTTACATCAAGTTTGAACAAAGGAGTTTTACCATGTCCGTTTGGATTTCTTGGAGGAGTATGTGAAGGGGTTGAAGTAGAAGAAGAAGAGGATAAAGATGGAGGTGAAGAAAAAGGTGGAGGTGGAGGTGGTGGTTTGTCACCATTTCCTCCTTTACCTTTTGGAGGATTTGAGCTCTCTCCTTGCAACCTTGTGTTTCTCTCTTCAAATATAAATTTCACCATTTCAGACATTTCAAAGAAATATGTTCTGAAAGTTCTCTCTTTCTCAGAGATCCCCTCATGACCTTCTTCATGTGCCATGACTGGTGAAGCTTGAGATATGTGTGGCTTTCTTGAACCCATTTGAGGATTTGGCTCTATAAGCACTTCTTCTCCTATTTTCACCTCCAAACTTGTAAGCATTAGAAACACTTCCAAACAAAATAAAACCTTCAAAATAACATTCAGATCTTATAACAAACTGATATGTTTTATAAACTTGAAGGTTTATGGAAAATTTGCAAGTAATTTTTTTATGTATTTTTAGGCAATGGATCATTTTGCAAAAGTACATAAATCAATGGTTTTTAAACTTAGTTGGCAGCATAAAAATTGATACAAGTATACCATACACAGAAACCCAAGACAACAAAAGGATAAAGGAGTTCACCCCTGCAGGGCTACATCTCTTGGTCCAACTTACAATGTTGTGCCTCTTTCATTAAGTGCTCAAATATGTGATTTCATGGATTTACAATGCTAAAAATGTAAAAATAATGTCTCCATAACAGCCAAAAACCCCAAGTTGGGCACTTATTGGGCTCAATTTCGCTAAAAACTAAGAAAATTATGCTTTAGAGAAGTTTTGTTGCTAATTTCTCTACAAACTGGCTCATCTATCTAACCATTCTACAAATTGTTTAGTTCAGGAGGCCACTGAGTGCCAATTTCAACTCGCACCGGTGGGATTCGCGCTAGATTTGATGCAATTTTTTGGACGTCTAATTCGTCCACTAAACCCTTCGCGTCGAATTTCCGACCTCATGCCTGGATCTATGAGTGCATGTGGCCAGGAGCCAGGCTTAAATGCACCCCCACCACTCCGCACATCTCGTCGATAGGTTTGGTCCCCAGAGGCCAGGGGCTAGGCTAATTGCCCGTCCACGTCGGGCTAGTGCCTTATCCACTTCACCACAATTTCGCCTACTCCTTAAAACTCGAGGTTGGCCCCCTTATTTCCATATCTGTCGCTTGGGCTTTCTGTGCTCGTGCCCATGGTCCCATTTGACCCCACATGCCCTGGGCTAGGGCTAAGCCTTAGCCCCCTCACTTGTCAATTCTCTTAGCACTCTGCTCGTGGTCCTTTGCATCAACACATGGCCTAAGGTCGGGCCATACCCAAGCCCACTCTGCAATTGCACCAGTTCCTCCGCTACCCATCCTGTGACGTGTGGTGTGACCTTGGGTCGGGGTTAAGACCCAAGCCCTCAATTGCTCTGCCTCCAGTTATGTGGGCATGTAGTGACCAAGGGCCAGGGGCTTAGCCCTGGCCCTAACCCCCAAACTTGAATTGCAGAGCATTCAAATAGAAATTTGCCACTATGTTTAATAAGAACCACTAGTAGTGCAATGGCAGAGCATTCCACTTTTTTCCATGAGGTCACTAGTTCAAACCCAATTGAGGCTAGTGTGGCCTTAACAAATTTTATTCTCCACCAGGGTACCACATGGCAGCCCATGATTGGGCCACATGGCACCCATCCATTGGACCACCTAATACAACCATCAACGAATCAGATTTTACCCATGTACTAAATTCAGAGACTAGCACTTATTAGCATATCATTGGCTCGAGGGTGCATAGTCAACCTGCTAAGTCATTGTACAGACTGCCCAGTCAGTAGTTCTGTACTTCATTCTGCAAAAATTTTAGTTGTTTAGGAAAACGATCAGAACATGATATCTGGAGCATATGATATTAGTTTTGAGTGATTCAAGTTGTGTTAGATTCAGGATGCTGAGATCTACATTTTGGCACTGGTTTTGATCACTTTTGAACACTTTAATTTTTTATCACTTTAATGATCCCTTGGATCATCTCTGCTCATATGTTGAACATTCTTGAATCTAAAAGAAGAATAATTTAACATCAAAGGGGAGCTCAATATACAACCCTCTATCCATCAAGGAGCCACTAATACCACCTAGAATCATTGCTAATGGGGATCCCAATGCCAATACCCAAGAAACATTAGTGGGGAGCCAATTCTAAAACTCACATCAACATCAGAGAGCCTAGCTCAATCTTGAACAACATCAGGGAACACATCTCAACCTGAAACCACATCAGGGAGCTTATTCTTAGCCCAGATTCTCATGGGGGAGAAAAATATCTCTAACCACATATCGAGCAATAAGTTATATAAAGAAGCACATATCAACCCATCCTATTTCCCACTAATGTTCCCAACAATCACCCTCAACACTCATGTAGTAGAAAACTTACATCATAATCCAAGCTTGGGTGAGATACCCGACCTACCAAAGGTAAGGATCACACACCCCCAATCCTCCTCAACCCATTGGCCAAACAGAAAGGGACAATCCCAACAAGCCTAGCTTATGGGTATGATTCCAAATTGGTTATACTCTACATATACTAGGATAAGGGAAGATACCCAACTTGTCAAAATAGACAAATATCACACACACCCTATGGGTGAAAATAGGGGAGATACCCAACCTACTGCAAGAGTAGGGATTATGCACACCTATTATCCAAAGTTCCCTCAACCTCGAGAGACCTCCATCTCAATTCCAAACCTAGGGAGCTCAAACATGGGGGAAGAGTTGGCTTAGCGTTCTCGATTACTCTAACTCTTTGTAGATAAGAAACATATCATTGTGCTCATATATGGTAATCATCACGTCTCAATAGGAGCAATCGCCTATTCATGCAAGTCATCAAATCAAATATCATATTAGAACAAATATATATATCTCACAAAAGGATACCTTATTCATCCTCCCTCTCACGGAGGTAGCAACCATAAGACTAAGCTTGTCTCGTGTAGTAGCATTGTCCCAATATATGAAGACATCTCATTCCCAGCTATATACAGGATTCTCTATCAACCAGATCCCACTCAATATTATCACAATGTATCCTTATCATATCCAGAATCTACTCAAACAACTCTCCAAAGAGCTTCTTCAACCTGTTTGGCAGCATCATCATACTCAACCTCGGTCATGCTTAGTGCTACAGAATTTTCGTCAAAGTATCATGGAAGATCATACTAAGGAATCACCCAGATGTTCTCATCTCATCGATAACATTATCAATACATCCATGCAATCACATCTCATATAAGAATATCTTAGACCAAAAATTGATCTCCCTATGCAAATATATCAAAGGGTGTCCCGCAAAAACTCAATATTTATGAAGCAGCTCAACATCGATTTTTCAGTCAACTATAGGTTTCCAAGTCAGGTTCAACACTATCTCTTCATAATTTATTGAAATTCAATTGAAGTGACCAAGGATTCACATTTTCACTTTCTTTAATAGTTTCACAATATAGATTTTATTTTCTAAACTTCATAAAGTAATTCATCATGCCATGATTCATCATTACAAACTTCAAAGGCCAACTCCCTCTTACTTTTATCATCAGAGGCTCATTATCTATCATGAATAGACCATTATCACATAAAACCAAAATCAAAGCCATACCTTGGATCCCTTTTGAAGTAGAGGTTTGGATTGGAACAACTTCCTAGCTTCACCATATAACTTTCAATGTGGATACACCTAGCTCGGGAAACTTGCTTCATGCAATTCTTTCTACAAACATGACACTTGACCAAACCAATATGCTCAAACTCAAACAAATCAATATTATGCAATCAAACCAACTAAGTCATCTTATCAATCCTTAGATGCCAGATCAAAACTAATATCAAAATCATAAAATTTTCTACCAATATCTCCGTGACAAACATTTCGAACCAAATGTCAAGTGGAGCTCACATCCAAATAAAAGTTACAACAACCTTTTATTTACCAAGAATTATCCAATCTAAATTTATCAAGCCATCCTTATGATCATAGCATGAATCATTTTTTCCACTAAATATGAATGGATACACTAGGGACAAGTCATATATTTTCATATATCAAGAATGAGTCATCAAAGTTTCATCCATTTCATTATGAGGTTACTTCATACTAAATCACAATTGTTTATACTTCAACCAATGTGGCCAATACAAAATCATTATTGAATCCCAATATTAGTTACTGAAAGTTACTATGCTCACATAGTATTGTTATCAAGATAAATCATCAAGTCAAATCATTAATCATCAAGTCAAAAACCCTAATTTGTCATCTTTGCAAATTTAATCAATCCATAAGCCAAAAACATATGAAGCATTGTGTCAATTTATAAAGCTTATTTATGAAGTATCAAGCATCATGTCAAAACTTTAAACAATGCTCATCTATACTAAAAATCCAAAACATGTCGAACCCTTGTGATTGTCATCAAATATTGTCATACACTAGCTTCAATGGTTAAATCATAATGACATATTGATATGCATATTTCGGTCACCTTTAAACACAAGTTTATTCGATAAATTCACATTCTCTATAGTAAGTCAAACATTCAAACTTCTCTTCTTATACAACTTTTGGATGTCTACTACATATCTGTAGGACTATCATACTCTAGGTGCACTTCTAATTTCATGCACGAGGCTTCAGATTTTGTGACCTACAGGCACAACCGCACCCATAGACCTTCCTCCATGTGGTTGGAAGCCTATAACCGCTTGCTTAAGCTTTGTTTCATGCAGTTGGCGATTAGAGTAAAGAAAACTCTCTCTTCTAATACCAAAACTTGTTGCATATCATAACAACATATATTGTTCTATTTATGTCATAAAACTTCAAAAATGAGGAATCTTTTATACATTTAATGCACATTATAATAGGTGTAGGGATTCTAAATGGGAATTTGCTTCAGTCATCATCATTCAAAACATCAACCTATCTATGCATCAACAAAACTGTTAGATGATGAAATCAAACTATATCAGGTTCTAACACATATATTCATCATGGACATAACATGTCAACATCAACTACTTCATCATCACATATGAACATGATATCAAATTTTCATCAAGGGTTAGAGTCATATGATTAGGGAAGCTGACAAGAGTATCATCATACTTCAAGGATCATAGTCACTACATCACTTCTTTATCATATATTTAATCATCAAATCAAGTTATTCAATTTTACCATATGTCATAATTATAAAACCAAGGTCAATAAGGAGATCTTGAGCAATAATATTATTGTTACACTTCCATAATCATGGTTATCATGCTTATCACAAACACTATTAATAGTATCAAGCAACCATATATAAGAATCAATGTGCTAGCCTTCTTTAGGATTAAGAAATCCATCATGTCTAAAGGGAAATATGCTTGCCAAATATCAAGAGAATCAATCAATGTTTCTATGTAGCTTTACCATGACTTAATAGAAAGTAAGATACTCGTCCAATACTAAGTGCGCCATCTCATCATAAGTACCATCAATCAAAGTTTCATATGCATGAGCCATTTTTGAAGGTGATATTCTCATCACACCTTAGGGCTTACCTTGTCATCCAATATTGCAGTTTAAACATAACATTGAAATGAAGCATCATATATACCTTGTAATATTCAAATATGTGTGCACCTTCTTATTTGACATAGGTAGTTGTATCACTCTGTTAACTTTTCATCGGGATCCTCTTTTACCTTTTCCATTGTTTAATCTTCTCTTCCTATACTTAGCCATGATCCTACACCTCAAATGATCCTCAAGAAGGATCCACGCACTACATCTCATCAAGAGGTTAGAAGTATCCAAATACTCAAATATACCTAAAGTAAATATAAGTAATAATCAAATCAATAAACTCAAATAGGAATAGAATCGCAAATAGGTCACATAAATATAAAAGGTACTTATCTTAATGAGAGGTGAGCTCTCCCTCTTGAACCAGCCTTCAAGATTCATGACTGTCCATTGACCATATAACATTGATGCCTTCAATTTTTCAACCAACTTCGTCAACAACCAAGCCTAATTGAGACTATCCCACCTAGGGCTACATCAAATCTGTCACAAGTGCTAGAACATCTTCACACAGATCATGCTATGGTTTCTAAATTTCATATCTCAAATATTTTCCATAAACCAGGGTTTCTTCCAAACCCTAACCTCATAATATCCATCAAACCCTAATAACCAAATTGCCTAGGGTTTCCTTCAAGCCCTAGAATTATTTAATGTCTCCACCATCTTCTCTTGCTTCCATCAAAGGTGTCTCCATAGGGGTGATCTTCAATGACTTTTCTTCATCCCACCTCTGATACCATGTTAAATTGTTCTTAGGGCTATATTTTCCTTTGCTTTGATAATTGCATTAATTATTTCCATATTAAATTCATGTCATAACATCATAATAGTATTCAAATTTACATCATTATTCAACAACATATGCAACTATGTATAAATAATAATATCATCATCAATGTAGTGAAACATAAAGGAAAAATAGAAGAAAATAATTCACACATAGAGACACTAGGATTGGTCAAAGACCAAGGCAAAACCCACTATGGGAAAACCCTTTCAAATTCTTCTTCTTATTAGATTGTCATTAAATGATTTGGCAAAGAGATAGTACAATGATCCACATCTACAACCATAAACCTATCCAACAAAAATATTAAAAAGAATTCCTGAGATGAACCCAACAATGCCAATAATCAAAAACCCTTATTTAGGAACCTATAATCAATTGTCACTATCTATAGTCAACTGTTGAACTTTGTGGTCAACGAGTGAAAACTTTGGTCAACTGAAAATTCAACCTTTAGGTCCCAGTCACAGGGAATATGTGTCATGCATGTGACTGAAAGGCTTCGGTCGAAATTTCTCCATGACATGCCTGCGACTATAGTCGAAATTTTTCCATGACATGCCTGCAGCTGAGACCCAAAACCCTAAAGACAGAGATGTGGGCTTCAAACCCTGCAATTTTAGACCTGTGCCAACCAATCTTTGTGAACTTGCCTCAAACCTGTGCGAATCAGACCAAAGAAGAGAATAGAAGAATGCTCCATGATGATATCAAAATGAGGTTGAGGTCACTTATATATATAGCCTTCCAAGGGTGTCCAATTTGTTTTAGAGCCGACCTAATCAAATATACACATGTGGGGCTTAATTCAAGAATACACTTTCCCTTGTCCAAATTGAGCGCTTCAATAGTCAAAATTGGTCCACTTAAAAAGAGGAATCTTGTCCCATGGTTGGAATTTTTTTCTGAGCTATAAAATTAAAAAAAGTGGGTGGAATTAGGGATGTTGTCCCACCCTTTGCATGGAATTCCATTTGTCCTGTATATCCCCATCACCCATGTGTGATTCATTCGACCAAGCAACCAATTTCTGCCTGCAGTGACTAACATGACCTTAGAAATCATAGAAAAATCTTATTTAAAAATTGAATTATAATATCAATAGTATGAAATCGTTCAAACTAGGGGTTGTTGACTCATCACATGCATGTCATCCAAGTGACCTCGTAGCACACTCAAATAACCATCAGTAACAACTTCTCATAAGGTTAACCATTGATCTATTCTCAAGTGCTATAATATTAGTATCGAAATCATCATGACAACACATAACATGATCTTCAACATAATACTTACTAAAATAAAACGCATAGTCACTAGAATATATAAATGTGACAACATATAACTAAATCATTATCACAATTACACATAATCATCAAATAGGTGCATCAATATCATCATCACAACCAAATAATAAAATCAATTTAGTAAATCACAATCATCATAACATCCATTAATAATAATATTAAAAAATAATTGGATCCTTGACTTGAGTTCCTCAAAGAATAATGTATGTGTCATAAGGAATATCAAGGTTAAGATAATGTAAATTCCATTCAACTAGAGTGGGGCACTAAAACATTCATATCATATTTGAATGGATCTTTGCAATGGAGCATAGTTTACCTTATTTGGATCATTACTACGTAATATATAGTTATTTTACTTCATTCATACTTCATATTTCCATAATTTTATGGCAAGGTGCAATTTCTATTGTTTGATAGTTATGCACTAAAAAAAGTAACTACAAAACTCATCCCAATCAATAGCAATGGAAAGAATCTAATTTACTAATAATATCATAAATAATTGAGGGTTAATTTATAGGGGGTTTGACCCAGGGACTCATTGCAAGGAATACCTTAATAGTACACTCATTCACCATCAATCTAAAACCCCGTGTTTTTTTTTAAGTTTAAATAAAGGTTAAAAAAACAACATTTTTTAAACTACCTTGCACCTTTTACCCATTTCAAACCAAATGATAAAAGATATGATGCAACCTTATCATATTTCAATGGATCTTTGTAATGGAGCATTTTGTACTTTATTTGGATCAGTACTACATAATAATTAGTTTGTTTTCTTCATTCATACTTAATACTTCCAAAATACTATGGCAAGGCGCAATTTCTATATTTTGATAGTCATGCATTATTATATTTAGGGAATCACAAAACTCATCTCATTCAATATCAATGGAAAGATTCTAGTTTATTAATAATATAAATGATTAAGAGTTAATATATAGGGTATTTGAACCAATGACTCGCTACAATGAATATATTAATAGTACACCAATTCATCATTAATCCAAAACGCCATTAACTATATATAGATATAGATATAAACTTTTTTAATTTATATAAAAATTTTAAAAAAAATCAACATTTTATAAACTAATTTACAGCTTTTACTCATTGTGAATGATAAATGATCTAATTCATCCTTATCATATTCAAAGTATCTTTGCAATGTAGCATCCTTTACCTTATTTAGATCATTACTACATAACAAATAGTTCTTTTAGCTCATTCATACTTGATATTCAAAATTATGTGGCAAGGTGCAATTTCTATATTTTGATAGTTGTGCACTAAAATAAGGACAATACCAATGGAAAGAATCTAGTCTATTAATAATATCATATATTATTAGGGATTAACTTATAGAGGATTTAAACCAGCGACCTATTATAAGGAATACCTTAATAGGACACAAATTCACCATTAATCCAAAACCATAAATATATATATATATATATATATATATATATATATATATATATATATATATATATATATATATATATATATATATATATATATATATATATATATATATATATATATATATATATATATATATATATATATATATATAATTAAAATATTTAAAAGGATTTTCCCCCAAGGAGTGTGCCGAGGAGAAAGCAACATAGGGAGGTAGAGGAGGTCTCTATTAGCATTCATGGAAATTCCTTACCATGTTCAACCCATAATTAACATGGCAGTGGCTTCGTATTTTTGTTATCATTCTGCACGCAAGACATCAACCATGGGAACTGTCACACCATTACTATATGACATTCAGGATTCAAGCAAAATCCAACCTCTTTAGCATTTTTGGCTCCATTTTTTATTTTGGTGTCTTTCTTACAATTGCAAGTATAGATTTGGGCCTTTGATTCCTCATCCTGAGGGTGATTATATTCTTGGCCTTGGAAAAACTTTACAATCCAAAGCATGCACTATGTCCAAGGTTGATCATGCCAAGAATTGTCGGAATTGGGTTTTTATACACTAGTTGCTCCTCACCGATGTTCATCTGAGATTTTTGTATTGGCCTCCTTGTGGACGTCACTTCACTCCTGGTAAAAATTCTCTCAATTCAACACTATCTATCTATTGTTGGAAACCTTTGAGCACTACTGGGGGGGTGAATCAACAGTGTGTCTTAATATCAATTTTTATCACTTGAAACTTCTCTATTGAATCATGCACCATTAACCAATGACATATCATATCATCACATGAATATAAACAATATAAGAAACTAAATAAAAAACCATGAGAGAAAAAATACACAACAAAACCAAGCACCACCACAAAAACCATCCACACAAGAGACATAAGATATCTAGTGGAAAACCCTTCATTGGGAAAAAAACACCCTTGTTGTTGTTGCGCTACTCTGAATATTCTATTTGTTTAATTTCCACAATCTTGGGTCTAGGACAGAATCTTAAAATCTCTGATGCTACCAAACCAAGAATCTCAACGATACTATTTTTCACAGCGGAATATAAACAATAGTAAATCACATGCACAAAATATAGACAACTTTTTACATTTTTCAAACCAAGTTTGTTATATTAATAAACATATAACACAATAGTCTAGGGCTCCCATACCAGGGATAATGGCCCTCATACATCCACTAGTACAACAATAAAAATTGGGGCTTGGTTTTAGTACATTGACAACCAATCTTCCCTCAACAAGATACTCTGACCATCTAGCTGATGTAGAGCTCCTCATAACTACCTTGTTTGTACATTGTACCTTCTGGTCCTTCAGCTCTCGATCTGCGGCTCCTGCCTCTATCAACAATCCAAGTCCATCTAACCATTGAACCTTGACTATCCAATCTTCTCACTAGTTGTACCTTAGTTCATCAAGGGCACAACACATCGAGATTCTTGTCGAGTTGTTCACAACTCCACTTTTGAACAACTTTCAACTACCCACTGCTACTCCTCAGCTACTCAGGGACTTCATCCCACTATGGTCTTCTTGCACTGCTCGATGAATACCAACATAGGGCATGGAGGGCTACCACCTATCACTGCAAGATTTCCACCTCCCACAATGAACACGGACTAGGAGAACTAGCCATCATATTTTTTATAAGTCCTTCTCCACACACAAGTCTAGGCCTCCACAAATTTCTCCTGATTGATAAGACCCTTGAGCTCCCAAAATTATCGATCTGGAAACTAATTTTGTCCATCAAAGTGTTGCACACGAGGCTCCAACTTGGGCACTATCACGTTGTCCTCCAACAGACCATAAATGTCCAATATACGTCTACACTTGGTCCACTCTCACACTGCCCTCCAAGATACCACGAGAGACCAATCCTCATTGTAGCATCTGCTTCTAGCTAGGGCATCCTCACACCTAGGAAACCCTCCTGTTGGCTGCCAATAGACTCCATCAACTCTCCAACCCTTGGACACCCATTCAACTAGAAATAAACTCTATTAAAACACATACCTCTACAAGTCCTTAAGGTCTAATGGCTTCCTTTGCATGGTTGTTGATACTCAGTCGTCACTCAGCTACTACTGCTACTCGGTTGTCACTCAACTATTGTTACTCGGCTGTTGTTGTTACTCAGCCTCTGCTACTACTCGTCCACTGCTGCAACTCGGGCGTCGCTCAACTGTTATTACTTGTCCATCACTCAGTTGTTACTCAATCGTTACTACTATGCGACCGCGGCTACGACTCAGCAACTGCTGCTACTTGGTCATCGCTCAACTTTTTTTACTCGACTGTATTTTCTCAAGAGATAAAAACACTTTTGGATGTACTAAATGAGACACAATAACCTTCTATTTATACATAATAGAAGGGATTCTTCCAACATCCAACATAGGTCTTGTAAAA
Source organism: Pinus tabuliformis (assembly GCA_031772625.1). Taxonomy (NCBI): domain Eukaryota; kingdom Viridiplantae; phylum Streptophyta; class Pinopsida; order Pinales; family Pinaceae; genus Pinus; species Pinus tabuliformis. The sequence goes on along the minus strand of CM062808.1, from coordinate 372,349,565 downwards.
CTGTCATGTGGCTTACTATCATCAAGATGACTTGACCATACATGTGCAAAACCCACTTCTAGACTTCAAAAATTCATATCTCCATTTCTACAACTCGAAATTGGATGATCTTCATTGTGTCAAATTTGTCTCAACGAGATCTATCATACTCATCCATCATATGTCGAAATGTGATCACGGTTTTGGCCCAAATCATGATGGGTACAAAACCCCAAGCTTGTGTTTTAAGCCCACAAGGCCACTTATAAAGCTCCTTCCTCCAAACCCTTGGTCCTCAAGGCTTGGAGTACCTCCCAAGCTAGAAAAATCAACACTATTAAGAAAAATGTATCTTTTACATAGATGACTGGCTCCCATCAATCAGGAGACTCGACCTCATATGCAATCATTTGACTATGTTCAGCCTATAGAATCGATTCTACTAATCATCTGGGAAGACTATGTTCTCCATGAATCTACAGACTACCATTCATTGAAATCTACCATGATCAATTGATCCTCATCCAACTCCGATTGGAATATCCAAATACCATTGGATTGAGAAACTATTCCTCTTGCAGAAATTTTGATATCACTGCTCCTCTCTCATGAAGTCACTACTCCTCCACGCTATGCAAACCTCCTTTCATATATTTTCAAACTGGATCCCAATAATTTCTACTCAACTCAATTCAGCTATGTAATACGACCTCTAGCAGCAATACAATCTCATCAAATCAAATATAAACACCACAAACATATGCTCTCCAAACTAGCAAAATAATGGCCACATCAAATCTGAAATACCATCATAATATCAAGCCCTCACATCAGATTGTAATGTTGCATCATAAAAGTAGCAATAAAAGACAATATGGCTATGTTCCAAATGCATCAACATATCTTGCAAAATCAAGTTTTAGTCACCAACAACAACAATCCAACATCATACAAAACTCTCCAAAAAAATCTTCACTATAGTAGCTTCAAATTTGATCTATTCTGCATCATGCTTTAGTTATTCTCACTATGCAACCATTAACACTCATACATTGAAGCATATATTCTCTATAATAGATCTAAAGCATAATCAATATTTGCAGCCTTCTCTTACACACATATACTCAACATCAACATAACTCAGTTCCAAAATCAAGTATATAAAACATGTAGGGCGAAATTGAGCTTAGGGCTTGGATCAAGGGTGCACAAATTGGACCAAATCAATCCACTAAGACCACTCCTTGTGCACTTAATTATTTCACATCATTGCAGGACTTTTTAAAAATATTTCTAACTATTACAACTTTTTATGGAAGCCTCTAGGAATTTCCTTTCTAATTTTCTTCTGATTTGCGCGAGGAGTACAAATAAAAACATGTGAAAATCCTTAATCGTAGGCATGACACTGGTTGAACTCATGTGGAACCTTTAGTCACTCTCATAGGTGTCTCATAGTGAATGGGGCCTTTTTCAGTGCCTCTCATGAGCCTGTAAGGGAGCGACTAGGGTAGAGCATAATGGAAAACAATAAACTCTTAGCTTTGAACCTCTACCACCTATTGTGTCACCTTCTTTAGCTCTTGTGCAAGCCTCCAAACCTTTGTCATAGCCTTTGATATCTGCAAGTGGATCAAACATATCTCTCAAGTGCCACTGCCAAGTTGACCTAAAAGGGCCAACAGACAAGGTTGGCAAGATTGCAACAAGTCCTCCACTCTCCAACAATCATCTCCACAAGTTGCAATACCTCTGACATAACTACAATACTTTGTAGCATCATCATCAATCCATCACATCACTTCAACAAGTCATCCTCATAAGCATAGAAATGAAGACCTATTTTCCAACTCAACTAGTGTGTCATCAAACCATTAACCATACCAATGCCAACACTGACCATCATGATTGTGCCATCATATTGTTGACATCAGTGCCAACACAATCATCCCACTGCCAACTAAACTAGTTGCAACCATACTACAATGAATGGAATCAACACATAAGATAGACTATACGGGTTGACACCAATGCCAACATGAGCTAGTTTCCATAATCAACTCATGCAAACATCATCTAGCTGGATCGATGCACACCATAATGCCAACGTCTATTTTCACTCAGGTTTTCTCCATTGTGTGTTTACTGGTTTTTGGGCTCAATTTTCCTTATTGGGTGTTTTGGTGAGGCTCCATCTCTGGTGCCTCACCTTCTTCTGATAACCCTTTCCCCTTTTAGGTCATCCTCTCAACTTGTGCTCTCTATTCTCTTGTTATTTTTATCCATAACTGGTGCACCACCTTGGATTACCTTTTCATCTGGGTTGCCTCTTCTCCCTTTTTTGTTCTACCTTCCCACACCCCTATTAGTTTCTCAACCACCTATCTTAGGTTTTCCATGTATTCCTTCTACCCCTCTCCCTCTTGGTCATCCCTCCTTGTCAGTCCTACTTCTTGTGCTCCTTTCTACTATCCTTATTCCTACTCTTGTTCTCTTTGTGCTACTATGCCTTGTGGAATACCTATCATTGGACGATGAGGTGGTAAGTGGGAGCACTTCTTTGTTTCTACCCAAGACTTCCACGTTGCCTCTATTTCCCAACTCTATACCCAATCCCAAGCTCGTGATTTTGTGGCTCGATATCAAGAAATCATTCATGAACTAGTTGATATGGATGGATCCCTGAAGGCACAAAAAATAAATTCTTTGAATTTTAGTGAGACCAATGTCAAATAGAAGAGTTCGTCGTCCTAATTCCAACAACACAAATGACGCCTCAATCTAAGTTCGTTTGAGGGGCCTACAATGTGCCACATGGGACACACACTTTACATGGAAACCAACTAAAGGCCTACCATTGAATGACACTTATAGCTAGTTCATTGATTCCTTAAATCTTACAACAACAACAACAACAAAAATTATATATATATAATCCCATAAAGGAATATATATAATAATCCCACAAGGGTATATATATAAAATAAAAACCATATAAAACAAAACAATATATTAACAAAAATATATAGCCATATTAACAAAAATATGTTTATAAAACAACGATGAAAAAACCAAAGTAGGGTTATATCCAACGAATATTAAAAGGCACATTGTAATATGATTTTGGGGATTATACTAAAACAAATTGATTGTAAGGCTCAATAAGTTCAAAGTTTAAACCAAAGAAATGTTTTAGAAAAGATTTGGTTACAAACCATACATATGGTTGTTATATATTAAAGCACGTTTGTTATAGGGTTATATTAAACAAGGGTGGTAACAACACATAATGGTGGTGGGTTTAATTTTTTTTTTTTTCAATTAAAAAAATAACAGTAGGTCTGCGTGTTTGATCTTGTGACCATGCAAATATGCCAACCAACTTCCCAAACCATCATGCTTTATAATATTTATTGAGGTATTTATATTTAAGCCTCATTTATTTATCAAGCGAACAACGGTGGGAGAGTCGCAGAGCCGTGAGAAAGTTAACGAAATCAGGAGCCATGGATCCATGACATGGATGGAACTCGGATGCATGCGGAAATCGATTGCAGGAACGTTTTTGGAGATGGAATATTTTTTAGAAATATTTTCATAGAATATATTTTTGATGTTGTGAAGAATCTTGAAGATTCTCTATGGGGTTAGAATTGACAATGTTAGAATGTGGTCAATTTTATATTAATTTTAACTATAGTTTTGATATGACTGTAATAGAGCAATTAATTTTTGCATCTAAGTAGTGTATTTCATGGTTCATCGCAGAAACCCTCCTTCTTCGTTAATGGTTGAGCATGAATTTTGAGACAACAATGGACCTTTTAGAAGTAGGTCATTTTTCAGTCAAAATTCTCAAGAAGATGAGATAGATCTACTGGTGTTGTGATTGTTGTAATTTGAGCAACCGAATTTCAAGTCACTCAGAGGAATAGAGGTATAATTATGTATTTTTCCATGTACTTCCTTTCTTTTGATGAGATTAATGAAGAAACCTCCCCACTATTGAAGCAGGGCTTGGAGACGTAGTCCACATTAGATGAAATTTGTTATCAAACCGTTGTGTGCATTGTATTTATGGTCTTTTTTATGTTTACTCTTCTTTAAGTGGTTGTACATATGGTTTTTACATGCTCTTTTATGTAAGTCTACTAACATCAACCAAAGAAAAGATCTTGGATCAGGTTGGTAAATCAAAGATTCTAGATCGAATTTTGTATTAGAACGATATTCTTGCTTATGCGAATTGTGAATGCAAATTGAATGTGCAACACAAAGAAGAAAGAGAAAGAAGATGATTGTGCTTCAATAAATCTGGAAAATGGAAAATAGCCTCTTGAACTTCCATCTCCATCTTCTAGTGAAAGTTCTTTTTCATCATCTTATTCTTACTATTCTAATAGACAACATAAAAATGCTTCTAAAAAGTTTATTTTTAAGTTGTATGTAAAGTTTGATTTTCCTATGTTTAGCAAAGAATCTAATGCAAAGAAGTTAAACAACTAGATTAGAGAGATTGAAGTGTATTGTTGCATACAATAGATCAAAGAGGATGAGGAGAAGATCCAGTTAGCATCTCTTCAACTATGAGGCACAAATCTCATATGGTGGGACAAAAAACTTCAGAAAGGTAGCAAGCATATGGGTAAACTCATTTCTTCTTGGTTGGAATTTTTTTCTTCAAGAGGACAATTTTATCCATTGGGATATCGGTATAAAGTCGTGATTGAATGGAACCATTTGAATCAAGGCAAAGGACAAGATGTTCAAAGTTTCACGGAGGAATTTAGGAAGCATGCTTTAGCATTGGGAATTACTTTAGATTCACCTAATACTTTGATGAAATATATTGGTTCTTCACTTAATTACCTTCGACATTCTTTGTTGTTATTTGAACCCACTACTCTTGATTCGGCTAGTGTCAAAGCCATTCACCTTGAATAGAGAGGAAAATATGAACAGGGAAACCATGCAAATAAGACAACGACAACCAAGAAAAAAAGAAGCAAATCCCTCTTGCACTCATTGCGAGAAAGAAGAGTATTGGCTTCAGGGGCTTAGACTGAAGTTCAGAGTTGGTCTGCGCTAACCAACAAAACCCTATACTGTTGGCCCTTTCAGCAATGATCTGCCTAGCAGAGACTGTAGTCTCAGCCGAGGAAATATTAGGGGATGTTAGAACCATGTTTCTGCATCCATAGGGGCTATGCAGTGGTCGTAAGGTTTCTTTTAGTTTAGGGCTTAATCTGACCTTCGTGAACCGTTAACCTTATTGTTACGGTCATGATCATTTTCCTGCTTGACAGAATTGCGATCTGCGTGTAAGTAGTCTGACATGTATTATTCATCATATAAAACAATATTTCAACATTTGTGATGCAATTACGGAAGAAATATACAAAATAGAACCCTAATCAGGCAAAAATACATAAACTACACGAACATATAAAAATACACAAATCTGTTCCAAATTCTTCTTTGTTATTTCAAATCTTCACTGGTACAATATTTGTATCCCTACACACGCAACTGCAAGGGCCTGCTCACACAACTGCAGACTTACCAAGGTCTCCACTGATGCAGGAACATTCACCCAAGGGAAAATCATTGTAAAGAGTAGACATAGAGGGTCATGTATTTTTAGGAAATAGTTTTCCTAAGTCTCAAAATTAATGTAATTTAGGCCTTTTAGTGATTTAATTAGATAATGGAAGGAATTGTAAGTGCTCTCAAATAAATGAGAACATGAGTGGGAATAAATGACAAGAGTCCAAAGTCAATTAGGACTCTTAGAAAAGTTCATGATTCTAGGAGCGAGAGAGAGTTTTTAGGCATTAAATGTAGAAAAAGATGGAATGGATAAAATTCTCGAGGAGACTTATGAAATGAAATACTACCACATATGTAGCGAGCTTCAGGGCTTTAGTTGAGTGATTCAATGAAAGGATGTGATCGGATCCTTCACAGCGATCGGATCCAATGTTTCCATATAAATATATATGTGATGAACCTACAAGTTCAATAGGAGAGATAGAAAGGGACAGATAGGATATATGTAAGCCTACGGGTAGAGTCAGGAGGGAGAGGCCACTGATAGCAGAAGATCAGGCCTGTGCAAGACTGAGGAGTCTTGAATGTAATCTTGTGTTTTTACATTAATATGTGCAAAGTTGTTCCTAACTGTGTCAGAATATTGAAGATTACTTCATAAATGATTTACAGTGAATTCGTAGGTTCTGTAATAAGTGCAGGCAGAATTTTGAAGGACGCAGAGTAATGGAGTGATTCAGAGGAATCACAATGGGTCATTGAATCCAATTGAAGGACAAAATGGAGCTGTGAAGAAGTAGTGAAGTGAGACTATGCAGAGGTGCAGAACGATTCGAATAAATCGTAATGGATTGTTGAACCCTTCAAAGGGTCGAGTAATGCTCTGGAAGGACGTTGGTTCATGGAGTGGTGAAGTTAAGTGCAAGTGGAACGAATTGAGCAGCAGAAGGACGGAAGATTGAAACTTGAATAAAACCCCAAATCACAGAAGAAAAGTTAAATAAATCACGGAAAAATCAAGTAAAAGGGAAGAACAGAGAAGAGAAGTTTTGGCGCTCAGCAGCCGTTGGATCTCAAAGATCAACGATTGGGATTAAGTCACAATGGTGGATCCTATTATTAAATTCATCGAAATGGTCGTTGAATTGTAGCGATAGTGATCATCTGATTAAGCGTGGACCGTTGGATCGGAGTTAGGATCAACGGTCCAGGATTAGTCGCTAATCGCATTAGATACAGTTCAAATGTGAAAGAACAGTGCAAAGGAAAGTCGATAGGCCGATCAGCGACGCGTCGATGTCTGTTGGATCAGAGGTTGAAATGAATGGTGAAGATCAACCGATCGGAGATCGAAAGTCGGCGAAGGTAGAGGTCACATCAGAGTAGAGGAGCGTTAAAATTTGGAAGGGAGACGGAACTGACAATATTTATAGTCTCAGGTCCAATGAATTTGAAATCCGAATAAAGGGTTTTGGAGTGGGGTTTTAATGAAATCCCATATACATATATAAACGTTCTGATAGTTGAATATCGGAGTCGGAGGGATGTTATGGCCATATATGTGATGTGCCGCGATAAGAGCAAATTCCAATAGCAATCGAGGTACAGCCTCAGAATTTGTGCTGAAGCCGTACAGAAAGCGGAAAAGGGTATGGTTGCATAAGTTTTCTTTGTAAACGTATTTATAAGAAATTGTGCGAATGAAGGGTTTTGTATGTTAAATATGTATTAACCAAAGGTTGAGAGGATTGGTTATATTAACCAAAGGTTGAAAGAACTGGTTATATATATATATATGCGGGCTAAAGGCTTGAACTAAGGTTTTGAAGGGTTGTAATTCTCGATAGAAGTATTTAGAGGAAAAGCTTTAATCAAAGTCTCATATGAAGGCTTTGTAGGTTTTAACCCTATATAGAAATTACCTGCATACGAATTCTAAAACACAGAAAAATAAACAATACGAGAGCATAACACATAAAACATATATACACAGAGATTTTCCCTTAGATCCCAAAACCGGAACTACCAACTTGATTTTTCATTATGTTCCTTTCAATGTTACAATACATATTTATACATGCTGAAGCATCCAATACCATGGACCGAAAAACCATCGCGTCCAATAACATGGACCAAAAACCATCGCGTCCAAAAAACATGTGCAAAAATCATGCACAAAATCATAGGTGGGTCCGCCCAACCTAACATAGGGTCCAAAACCAAAATTTTCTAGGGCGCTGCCTCAGACCCCATAAAGTGGGGTTACGGGTGCCCTTCAAACCCCCTGTTAACTACGTGGAAAGAATATAACACAACCCAACAGGCTTGAGGATGAAAATAGTCCCGATAGGAGGTATTGGCGGGGTGATCAAGGTTCTGATACAAAGAAGTTGTTTTGTAGGGCCTTAACCAATTATGGTTTGAATATTTGACTCCATTGTAGAGTCAAATACTTGGGACAATTGTGATATGCATATTTTTGCATACTATGGGTATGTGCGGGTTTTTACCCTGCACCATTAGTGGTATCAGAGCAGAAGTTTGTAATCAGAGCAGAATTGAAATGAGAATGGGAAAAGATTTCAGTGAAAGGGAGTTTGCACATAGGAAAAGGTAATGTGCTTAAAGATAAAGACTACAGTGGGAGATTGTAGCGTTCCAGCAGAGGCTTGGAGTAGGCAGGAACAGAGGATTCCTTGAAGGAAAGAGAAAGAAAGATTATTTAATGCAAGTTCTGAATAAAGACGACTTGAGGGACAAAATAGAGGACAATCCATTCAAAGTGCAAAAGAATGGGTGAAACAAGATCATGCTGAGATCTTGAAGGTGAGGTAATGTGTTCTATTTTAAATTAAGAATGTGTGTTTTTATATTAATGCATAGGTGACAGCAAGAGAAGCTGTGAGAGAAGAACCAAATGATTTCTTGAAGACAGAGTAAGGAAATACTCTAAAATAAGAAGTGGCAATGAACCTGAAGAATCCAACAAGAGATTGAACAGAGGGGACAACTGAAGTGTTCTCAAGAGAGAATGATAGATTGTAGAAGCCTCGAAGGATAAAAGGTGTTGCTCAAGAGGAGGTTCCAGATAGAGGACCTATGCTTACCAAAATACTGAGTGAGGAGATCTTAGTGAGGTAAGATTACAGCAATGAGGACTAGCTGTTGCAGGGGCTTGTTGCAAAGGAGCTCATCAAGAAAGAAGAGAAGAAGATGACTATTGATAGTCATAGCAGAGGTTCAGAGAGAAGCCACAGCAGATGATATAAGAAAGAGGATGCCAAAGAAAATGGCAAGAGGATGAGTCAAGAAGAAATTGACCAGAAAGTGGTAGAGTTAAAAGAACAACTCAATGCATTAAGGAGAAGGCTTGAGGAAAGCCAGAGACTAGGTTGGGTCTTGAGGAAAAAACCAGTGAAGTGGCATGAGATGCATAGAAGGCTACAGCAAAAGCAAGTAAGATGGCTGAAGGGAAAACTCAAGGAATTTGAGTTGGAAATGGAAGAATCCATTTGTGAACCAAAACAAGGAGAATTTTTGGGACAAAGTGAAGATGAAGACTTGAAGACTGAAACTTCAAGTGAGTTCAAAGGGTCACATGATTTTAAAACTGACAATTTGTGTATGTATGCAGGTGAAACATGTAAATAAGGACAATTGGCTGATATTGTCATAAAGGAGGAAGAAGACTAGTAGAATCTAAATTCTGTTCTGGAAAAAGATGAGATAGATAGATCTCATACATAGCTGGAGAAGGATGTCAAGCAACCAAGTGAAGGGCTTGAAGAGATTGAAGAGGAGACAATCGCAAAATTTCTAAATCATATGAAGGATTTAGAACAGCAAGGAGATATGATGGCTGAACCGTCAAGTGAGACCATAGGGTCTTATATTTTTAAAACTAATAGTTTGTATATGATGGCAGATATTGCAGGAGAAAAGCAACCATTTGAAGATATCTTCAGAGGAGATGAAGATATAGAAGCAAAAGGTGACAAAGTAAACTTTTTAGAAGAGGAGGAATTAGACTTCATACAGAAAGAAAATTCTATGGATGAGTCTACAGAAGCTGTCATGGAGATGAAGACTCGGGATCTTATTCTGATGAAGAATGAAGAAATACTATCTCAGAAAGGTAATCAAATGAGTTTGACTGATGTTATTGATGGAAATCAAATGCAGGAGAATGATAATGCAGATGGTGAGACAAGGATAGCTCTTGGAGAAAGTCAAGAACAAGAGATTTAAGGAAAACTTGAGGAAGAGACTATGTTAGATAAAAACATAGTAAAGGATCATCAATTTACTATGATGATAGGCACAGTGGAGATAGCCATGGAAACTGTTGAGACAGAAAGTAGGGAAGAAGGACATCTACTGAAACATGTTAAGAAGGAGGAACCCTATTCAAAGGATTTAACCTTGGGAAAAGGAACACTAACAAAGGAGTGTTTTGAAGAGGATGGACAATATTTTGAAGATGTCGAAAGTCTGGAGAAGTACTCTAGGAGAATAGAGTATGATGGAGAAGACCTCTTGAATGAGGGAAGTAGTGATTTGCTACAACAGAAAGACCTTGAGATTACAAGGGTCAGAGGAAGACAGGGTTTTAATATTGTAACACAGCATGTAAAGGATGAAGCTGGAGGAAGAGAGCATTGCGATGAAGTGCTTGCTAAGTGTAAAGAGGAGATTAAACTACTGGAGAAACTGATGAGAGAACCTGATGGTAGAACAGAAGTTGCGGTTACAGTTTCTGAAGAAGAAGATGTGTCTCAAGTAGCCATGGAGACAGGAAGATGTAATAATTTGTTTCTGGGTTCATTAAAAAGAATGAATGAGTATGATTATGTGATCAAAGAGATTGAGCAGAGATTGTTTGAAGATGGTAAGGAAGTAGTAGGAATCAAACAATTTCAAAGTGAAGATAACCAGCAACAGGTTAAGGAAGGAGAAATTCACTACTATGAACCCAAGCAGGAAGACATCATTAGAACAGATGGTGTGGAAGAGAAATTAACTGACAATCTCATGAATTCTGCTGAGAATTTGAATCAGCATACTGATGTGCTGACAGAGGAGAAGGAAAAAACAGAGCAGCAAACTAAATTGTTACCAAAGGAAGATAAGGCACAACAGCCTTATGTTTTTTATTTTAACAAATTTTTTATGAGTGCAGGTTTAGTTGCAGATGCTAGAGGAAATTTGGCACAGATGAGCAGCCAAATAAAGATGGAAGAAGAAGACTCCATGGGAAAATTTAATCCATGGAACAGAGATGTTAATTTGCTAGAGAGAGTGCTGGACAATCATGATTTAATCATGAAAGAGCATAAGGATGATAGCGAGTAAGCAAAAGTGGAGGCAATGACTACAAAGGTGGTAAACAAAAAAAGGTTAGAACAAGCAAAGCAAAAGTTGGAACAAGCAAAGCAAAAGTCATCATAAAAGTTAACATAGCAACCAAAGAAAAAGTGGAGGCAATGTATACAATGGTAGCAAGCAAAGCCAGCGTAGAAGACAGTAGCAACAACTTGGAACACAGAGAAAGAAGAAGAAGTAAGGAGAAGAATATGGACCAACCCAAAGATATGTTGGACATAGAAATTGAAGAAATGTGGGAGCTCATGATGAAGCAGTTCAAATGGAAGAAAATGGTAGCAGCAGGAAGCAAGATCAATCAGAACTTGAACCTGATTGACAAGAAGAAGAATATGGAGCAAAAGACAGCAGAAATGCAGCAGCAAAGGTACAAAGCATGTGGACAGTTACAGAACAAAGTGTGGGATCCAGGAAGACAAAGACCAAAAGACACATGATCATGAGATCATGAATATTTTCTACTTTGGGAGTTTGATGCAGGAGAATTCACCCAAGGGAAAATCATTGTAAATAGTAGACATAGGGGGTCATGTATTTTTAGGAAATAGTTTTCCTAAGTCTCAAAATTAATGTAATTTAGGCCTTTTAGTGATTTAATTAGATAATGGAAGGAATTGTAAGTGCTCTCAAATAAATGAGAACATGAGTGGGAATAAATGACAAGAGTCCAAAGTCAATTAGGACTCTTAGAACAGTTCATGATTCTAGGAGCGAGAGAGAGTTTTTAGGCATTAAATGGAGAAAAAGATGGAATGGATAAAAGTGTCGAGGAGACTTATTAAATGAAATATTGCCACATATGTAGCGAGCTTTAGGGCTTTAGTTGAGTGATTCAAGGAAAGGATGTGATCGGATCCTTCACAGTGATTCGATCCAATGTTTCCATATAAATATATGTGTGATGAACCTGTGCGTTCAATAGGAGAGATAGAGAGGGACATATAGGATATATGTAAGCCTACAGGAAGAGTCAGGAGGGAGAGGCCACTAATAGTAGAAGATCAGGCCTATGTGAGACCGAGGAGTCTCGAATGTAATCTTGTGTTTTTACATTAATATATGAGGAGTTGTTCCTGACTATGTCAGAATATTGAAGATTATTTCATAAATGATTTACAGTGAATTCATAGGTTCTGTAATAAGTGCAGGCATAATTTTGAAGGACGCAGAGGAACGGAGTGATTCAGAGGAATCACAATGGGTCATTGAATCCAATTGATGGATAGAGTGGAGCTCTGAAGAAATAGTGAAGTGTGACTGCGCAGAGGTGCAGAACGATTCGAAGAAATCATAATGGATTGTTGAACCCTTCAAAGGGTCGAGTAATGCTCTGGAAGGACGTTGGTTAATGGAGTGGTGAAGTTAAGTGCAAGCGAAACGAATTGAGCAGTAGAAGAATGAAAGATTGAAAACTGAAGAAAACCCCAAATCATAGAAGAAAAGTTAAAGAAATCATGAAATAATCAAGTAAAAGGGAAGAATAGAGAAGAGAAGTTTCGGCACTCAGCAGCCGTTGGATCTCAAAGATCAACGGCTAGGATTAAGTCGCATCGGCGGATCCTATTATTAAAGTCATCGGAATGGTCGTTGAATTGTAGTGATAGCAATCATCCGATTAAGTGTGGACCATGGATTAGAGTTAGGATCAACGGTCCAAGATTAGTCGCTAATCACATTAGACACAGTTCAAATGTGAAAGAACAATGCAAAGGAACGCCGATAGGCCGATCAGCGACACGCCGATGGCCGTTGGATCGACGATTGAAATGAATGGTGAAGATCAACCGATCGGAGATCGGAAGTCAGCGAAGGCAGAGGTCGCATCGGAGTAGAGGAGCGTTAAAATTTGGAAGGGAGCTGGAACCGATGATATTTATATTTGTGGGACCAATGAATTTGAAATCCGAATAAAGGGTTTCCGAGCGGGGTTTTAATGAAATCCCATATACATATATAAACGTTCTGATATTTGAATATCGGAGTCGGAGGGATGTTATGGCGATATATGTGATGTGCCATGAAAAGGGCGAGTGCCGATAGCGATCTAGGTACAGCCTCAGAATCCGTGCCGAAGTTGTACGGAAAGCAGAAAAGGGTATGGTTGCGTAATTTTTCTTTGTAAACATATTTATAATAAATTGTGTGAATGTAGGGTTTTATATGTTAAATATGTATTAACCAAAGGTTGAGAGGACTGGATATATATATATATATATATATATATATATATATATATATATATATAGATAGATAGATAGATATATATATATATATATATATATAGATAGATAGATATATATATAGATATATATATATAGATATATACAGGCTAAAGGCTTGAAATAAGATTCTGAAGGGTTTTAATTCCCGATAGAAGTATTAAGAGGAAAAGCTTTAATCAAAGTCTCATATGAAGGCTTGAGGATGAAAATAGTCCCGATAGGAGGTATTGGCGCAGTGATCAAGGTTCTGATACAAAGGAATTGTTCTGTAGGGCCTTAACCAATTATGGTTTGAATATTTGACTCCATTGTAGAGTCAAATACCTGGGACAGTTGTGATATGCAGATTTTTGCATACTGTGGGTATGTGCGGGTTTTTACCCTGCACCATCCACGCACACGGCTGTAGGAGCCTTCACCTTTGCCCGAACATAGAAAGATATCACAATTACAGACTCAAAATCATATCATAACATGAATTAATTATATCATTGACTCATTGAGACAACCCTTTATATATCCTTTCCTTTACAATACCGCGTTCCGCAAACCATGGACGAAGCTCAAAATAGTCAAATTTATCCCATCCCTTTATAAAGTAAGGGGCTTTGACCTGCCCTAAAGCCCCTTTGACTCCTAGAACTCTACTCAAATCGCACTCTGCTCCTCAAAATGTGGAGACTTTACATGACTTAGACAAGACTTGGACCTAGGGGACCCATACCCAACAGGCCCCCAACACAAAGATGTAACTCATCCTCGAGTCACTCAACTAGTACATCCTGAAACTTTGCATTGAGGTCATTGCATGCCAAATTCAATGGATGAAGTGTCTCTATGCATTTGCTACAACCTATCAAACTTCCTTGACGAGCTTCTCTGTCGTCAATCCTTCTATCGCTAGACCGCTTTTTCTCTGAGTCTATTGCATGCTCTTCAACTTGCTCTCCACTATCTGTGAGAGCTGACGGACCTCATCTTCCCAAGTTTGTGTCTGCGCGGATATTATATGTGCCTTCCACTACAGCTCATCAATTTTTCCTTGTAGAAGTGTTCCCTCCTAAAGACGAGAAAATCGTTGCACATGTGCTAAGGTGCACGTTGTTTCTTTGATCTTGTCAAACTGCAGTTGTTTGTCTCAGATTTTTGCCTCAATTTTCTGCACATGTGGGTCCTCCTACAGCGAAACTCATATCTCCATTATATCCTCAAAAATATGACCATGGTCCTTGACTATAGTGATGATTTTTTCCATGTCAGCTTTTATTGCAACTTCGGGTTGCTCTCAAAATTCAGGTGGTGTGGTAGGTTGCAGCTTCATCTCGAGTTCCGTAATCTGCATATACATCTCAAATATAAATTTTTCCACCTATGCCTTTGATTCCTTGATGGCTGCTGCGAGCTTTTGAAGATGCTCTCTTGAGGCTGCCTCTGTCTAGATCTTTAGCTCTGGAAGCTCACTACAAGCTTTAGTAATAGCCTCTTCTAGTTGTTGTCTACACATAACTGCCTCGTCGCGATCCTATATTGCTTTGTTCTTCTTGTCAAACATTTTTTGGTTGTTTCTTTTTATTTCTTTTATGACCAACAAAGTTCGTTGCTCCCGTATATTCAGTTTGTCAAAGACTCCCTTATGTAAGTCATGCAGAGTGTGAATGGGGAGCGTCACAAGGTTGAAACTCAGATTTTTCCAGTGTTGCGTGCGCTCCTGGTCTTCGATTGTCTCAAAATGTAGAGATCCCCTTGGTAGTTGCACATCCCGGAGCTCAAATGTGATTTCTGTAGTGGCACTAAATTTTTCCAAGCTCACTTGACTCACGCTCACCTGAGTTATGCTCACTTGAACAGTGCTCGCCTGAACTTCCAACTTCTTGAGGCCCTGTTGGACCTCTGTCAACACTGCTTTGTATTGGTCTTCAATGTTTCCCCAGAAGTCCTCCGTCATAGCTCAAACTGTGTCTCCTATCTTGTCAATGTCCCCCTCAGTGAGGACCATCAGCTCTGTGCCGTCTGATCTGTTTGACTTCTGCTTCTTCCGCACGCCTCCAACACTTTGCTTCTTCTGCCTTTTCACTATAAACAAGGAATTGAAGTCCTCTATGTCCACAAAAGGGTCTTCACCACCCTAACCTCCCTCTTCGATGGTTGGTTCCTCCTATTCAACTTTTTGCTCATTTTCTTGCGTTGTGTTCTTCTCAAGATCAATTGTGAACTTCTGAGGCAACATCTTTTTATCCTCCTTTGCCAACAGCTTTTCAGTTTTCTCACCTTCAATGGCTTACTTTGTCTTACTTGTACCTGCCTTCTCTAGTTCTTCTACAGTTGGAGTGAGCTAATTACTAGACCACTTGCTTATTATTAGCAGGATGTCCTCCTTAGTAACTAAGTATGGCAGCTCATACCATACCTCCTCCAAATATTTCTTTGCATGGATATATACATGGTGAAAATATGCTTTAAAGTCGGCAATGCTATGATATTCTTGAAACAAAACTGGTGATAGTTGCGACTTCTGGCTGATCACTGTGCGTAGATCCATCTCAAATAAGACCCAGAACAATTTTTTCTCTGTAACCCGGGTCAGTTCCTTAGATGCCCACAGTGAGGCATACTTCACAGCCTCGCACACATCAGGGTCCACAGTGGGGAACTGTGACTCTTCCAACATTCTCCATGTTGTCAATGCGATTAAGAGAAATAACCATGCATAGTGGAATTGCTTCCCATCTTCTTGCGCTTCTCGACAGTCATCCAAAAATTCTTGACATAAATACCCTACCCAGTTAAACTAGACCCCCTTACTGCACTGCGCAACCAAAGATACAATTGGGGCCAGTACTTCGTCCGCCTGACACTTTCTCATTATCTTACCAGCCAAAATGTGCATGGAAAAATGCACAGTCAGATCACTAATAGAGCTAATGGCATATCCCCAAGATTTCTTAACCAAACTGAAGTCATTCTTCATTTGATCAGCCAACTTGTTTCCCTGAGACTTTCTGAAAAATGCGTCGGCAACGTTCACTCCTTGGTAAGGCAATGCAGTGATCCTTCTAATTAACATATCATCAATGGGGATCTTCGTCCCGAGCCACAGACACCCATCATGCACTAATGCTAACAACTGGCACACACAAATTGTATTTATGTTACTGCGCCTAAAGTGTGAAATATACAACATATTCAACAGCCCAGCTTGTTGAATTCTTGTTGCCCACAACAATGGTTCGACCCTTGTGACTCCAACTTCTTCATAGTAAACTGACTTCAGATACTTGCTGAGCTCAAGCTGGGGATATTTTCACCGATCAATAAGATCTTAGTCCTCCATGCACAGTTTTTTGGGTGTGGAGCCTGATTATCTTCTTTATTCAGAGGTATCATCGCATTGGACCCTAATTCATAATGTGGTGGCAACACCCCCCGTAATATTTGCGCTACAAGGGGGGTACGGGGGGGTAAGCGATCTTTGGGAGCCCCCCCTAGTGGGGGATCGGGGGCAGCGCCCTCGAAGCTAAAAATAGATGTACAATTTCCTTGTAAAATGTTGTAATTTCGTAGTCAATCTAGGTCGATCATTAGGCGGAGATCTGATGGTAGAAGTTATGTTTAATTTAGGGTTTTTTCCCCTAAAAGGCAACCCCTCTCTATATATGAGGGAATTGTATTGCGTCTATGTAGATCTGTACTCTGAGTGAGAAAGAGAGAGGATATTGTGTGAGAGCGAAGAGGGAATTACAATGGATCTGCTATAGGTCGTATCTCTTCAGTTTGCTGGATAATATAAAAGGAAGGAACCATGTATATCTGTGTCTCTCTTGTTTTATGTGTTTTCTGTGTTTATATTTCTACAATATATTTTATGTGTTCCATTTCTCTATAATATATAATTTTTTAACAACCGGTATCAGAGCCGAAGGTCTATTTGGCTGATAAACTCGCAGGAGAGAAGGGTTCCTAGTTCAAGTGAGAGAAATGGCGAAAAATGGTAGGTTTAGGGTCAAAAAAATTAACGGCCAAAACTACCAGCTATGGAAGATTCAGATGGAAGATTATTTGTACCAAAACGATCTGTACCAACCATTGAGCAGAAAGACAAAGAAGCCGACGAGTATGATAGACACGGGATGGGATATTCTCGACCAAAAGGCACTTGAAACAATATGGTTGTGCCTAGCGGCATCAGTAGCGTTTAATATTTCAAAGGAAACGACAATAGAGGGTTTAATGTCGGCATTGGCCAAACTATATCAAAAACCCTTGGCCTCAAATAAGGTATATCTTATGAAGCATTTATTTAATATGAAGATGTAAGAAGGTGGATCTATTGCTGATCATTTAAATGAATTTAATACAGTTACCAGTCAGTTAAGTTCTGTAGGGGTAACTTTTCATGATGAAGTTAGGGCTATGTTATTTCTGTGGTCATTGCCAAAAAGTTGGAATGGTTTAGTTATGGCCATTAGTAACTCTATCTCTAGATCTAGTACTTTAAAGTTTGATGATGTTGTCGGTGCAATCCTTAGAGAGGAAATGCGACGGAAAAGCTCCAGTGAGACATCAAGTAATTCTTTGACTGCAAAGACTAGGGGAAGAAAAATGGAAAGAGGAAAGAGCCCAGGATATCGCATTAATTCAAGGAAAGGTAGATCCAAGTCCAGATCGGGGATAGTGTGCTGGAAATGCGGGAAGAAAGGACACTTGAAGAAAGACTGTAAGTATCGGAAGGGAAAAGAAGGAGGCCCACAGGAAGAAAACAATCATGAAGCGAATATGATAGGTGATGTGTTGCAAGATGCTTTGATTCTTTCATTAGAAAATATTATTGATGCCTGGGTGGTAGATTTAGGGGCCTCATTCCATGCCACACCTAATAGGAAACATTTTCGTGATTATATTCAAGGAGATTTTGGGAAGGTTCGATTGGGTGATGATAAACCCTGTAAAATCATTAGAATGGGTATGGTTTTCATAAAGCAATAAAACGGAAATAAATGGCTATTGAAGGAGGTAAGGCATGTTCCAGATCTGAAGAAAAATATAATTTCAACAGGGCAGTTGGGAAGTGAAGGTTGTGTGAGTACTTTTATAGATAAAACCTGCAAGGTCACTAAAGGAGCCCTGGTAATAGCAAAAGGAGAAAAGGTTGTGTTGAGGCCCCGAAAATCGTTGTATCAACATTGGGGGATAACCACCCGGTCCGGACCTTAGTACAACTCCTTTTCCGTTTGGAATGGTGGCTCCGACTGGGGATAATGGGACCAGTTTCCCAGCTATGAATAAACGGAATGAATGAATTGATTGACTAATCTAATGATAGGCGAACTACTTAATTTATTAGCGAAATAAAAAGAACTACTACTAATCCCGGGAACTATTGTACTTTGAAGTGTAGCGCTTGATGATCTATGTTTATTAACAGGCATGTAGATGACTCCATCTAATAAACATGGACATTTACTCATTCAAGGATTACTTTGCTTAAATCGTTAAACAAAGTGATTAGCGCAATATTGCTACACTTATATATCATCGATACATATATGATCAAAAGAAAAGCATCCCATAAACATCCAATAGTGGAGGGAATAAAGAAATGTTGTTAAAACACATACATATATTCGATAATAGCAAAGGCGATCAAATAACAATTCATATGAAAAGAATGAATTCAGACATAGATAATAGTACCATATGAGCTGCGAGTCACTCTCCAACATCAATCGCTATTTGAAATTCTTCCTCTAACACAGAAATACTTTCAAACAAAGACAGTAGTGCACATTTGCATAAAAGCTTCTTTGCCAAAATCAGAATGATTGGTCCAGTTTTATAAAAGAATATGCCTGAAGTACAGTAGTGCAACTTCAGGTTTTAAGTCAAGTACAAAACTTTACGACCCTTTCTAAAAACATGAAAGGGTCTATAAATACTGAATTAAACTAACTATCTATGAAACTGAAATCCTACTTAATTGGTATCAAATGATTTTGAGTATCTCCTTCTTAGCAACCTGGCAGTCGGCGGCATGAATCATCAAGTAGGCTGTTTGCCTTTAAACCTGAGCTGACTTATCGCAAGCATCGGCTCCACTTCGGGTGGTCTGTTGAGGCGAGAGTTAAGTTGGGTGGCATAGGTGGCATCCTGAATATCGGGGATAATATACCCGATTGCATCTGTAAGGCATTTGAGGGCGGCTCTTTGACTGTGTGGTTTTACCAAGAAAAACCAATAGGTGTCCCATGTTAAACTGTTAATTCCAGCAATTAATCTCCCCTTTTCCTCTAGATCTGGATAACATGACTGCTCCAATGTTCTCATCGCTGTCAATTTACCTGGAGTGCATTGGGAAATCATGTTTGACAAGTAGAGAGTATTATTAACCAATTCAACCAAATTACTTGTGGTTGATTTGCACCTTGAAATTGCCCTCTCTGCTTTCATTAACTGGGACTGCCATTCTGTAAACAATATATCTTTATGCGACTCTAAAATTCTTGGTAAATTCGCCGCTTGTCCCTGATCAGTATCTTGCCAGTCAAGAAATTGAGCTATCGTTTCTTCAGCTTGATCTAATTCTGTTCTAGCCTTTTCTGTTTTTTCACTTATTGATGCCGTCAATTCGCATAGTGGTTCCGCCTGGGCGATTTGTTGACATAAAAGCTTAATCTGTGCTATTAACGCCTTATTTATCTGTAATGCCTCTACTCTGAATTCAGTTATCTGTGGAACGCCCTTTGTCTTCTCAAGCTGTGCTGATAGTTGAGCAATCTGCTCATCTTTTGTTTTCAGCATTTGTTCATTTGTTGCCCTCAGTTGTGCCAAGGCTTCAGACAACTCTTTCTGCTTCTGGATTGCACTGTGATCAATCCTTTGTTTCTCTGCCTACAATTGTTGAGTTAATTGATTATTTATTTGCTGTTGTGTTAACATTTGATTTTTTGCTTGCTCCGCTTTCTGCTGTGCTTCTGTTAGTTGTGCCTGCAATAAAAAGATTTCCTGGTCTTTTGTTTTTAATAAAAGACTCACCTATGATGCTTTGTCTATTGTTGCTGCCGAATAGGCTCCAGCATATTGTGATAGTTTTGTTAAGTCATCAGAGGGGTCAAATTCCTTTTTCCAAACCACATTGCCCGTGACCGTCTGTTCTGGGAAAAGGGAAGGTTGATTAGTCCTTCTTCTCTTCCTCTGTCGTTTTACTACAGCTTTATGCCTTGGACTATAGAAGACATCCAAGGGAGGAATCTCTTCTACCTGCAAAATGATTTGATCGGAGGAGTACTTTGGTATTATTTCTACTTCCTTTGAACTGGGTAGGCCACTGGTTCCACTTGGAACCTGTTGTGAAGTGGTTTCCTGTGTGTCTGCTGCTTTCGAAGTTTCGGTGTCCTTTGAACATTCCAGACTACTGATAATAGAATCAAATTGCTGCCATTCCTGGAGCAGTTTTGGATCAATATGAGTATCCACATTTACTTCTATGTTGCTCTATTTCTGCTCTTTAGTCTGGGTCTCCTCCCGCACTTTCTCCTGCTCTTTAGTCTGGGTTTCCTCCTGCGCTTTCTCTTGTTCTTTTGTTGTAACCGGAGGTTCCTTTGAATGTTGTTGTTCAGGCTCGCTTGGTTTTGTTGCTGGGGTTGTTGCTAACAGATCTAGAGGCAGAGTTTGCAACCTCTGTTCTCTAAGTCTGTTGAATTCAGTTAACCCTTCATCTTTGTATTGCATTATGGCCAGCGATCTAACCTGATACATTGATTCAGCTGAAGAGAACAGGTCGTCAAACTGGTCTTCTACATGATCAAACTTTGTTAATTTGGCCTGTTCAAGTGCATTATAGGCGACTTTGTTGGGATCAAATCGCCTACTTGGGAGAGTTGCCAGAGTTAATGATTTGATTTTTGCAGCTTCTTTTTCTGCATGTTTGAAATCATGCAAAGTGTAGACACCACATCTCAGAGGAAAGGAGGGCCAGACCTGCTTCTTATTTTTCTTGAGAGTCTGTGTAACTCCCTCAGCAATGATCTGATAGGCTATCTCCCTTGCCAGCAGTTTGTCAGGTATGTACAAAGGAAGGACATGAGGTTCGGCTTGGCTGCTGAAAATTCTTACATAAGTAAATTTCTCCTCTCCGAACCATCTTCCTATTGATGTTAAATCAATCCCTGCTTGGTAAGAAATTTTGGGAGCAGGTTTATTAAAAATAGAATAATGAATGGGTAACATGAAGCCGTTACAGACTTGGTACAAATGGTGCTTGTAGGAAGTCTTCCACAATTTTTGGTGGTATATGTGAATAGGCGTGGGGTCTTGTGGAGTCCACCTCCAGCCGAGTATAGGAAACTCAGAATTAAAACACAGGGTATCTAGAATACAGGCGCTGTATTAGAATGGGGGAATAATCCTTTCTGAGACGGAAGTTTTAGTTCTAAAACTAAGAATTGATTTCGCTAGCTTATCTGACAGTATGGTTTCCCAATCCATTATCTCGCTATTACATGTCGCTTCCATCAAGGGAACCATTTCTATAGTGAAATTAGCAGAATCATGCAACCCCCACAATCTACACATCATTATCCCAGCATAACAATACGGAGAACAAAGAGAATCCACAGAGTACTTACCGGAAGTTTCATGCTTGTGTTTCGCCGGATTTTGCCTCCATTCCCGAATGGGTTCGGATTCAGTTTCGTTCTCATTTCAGAATTTCTCCAGAAATGCCTTGCTGTATTTCTTTTCTGGCTCAGGCAAATGATACATTTGCCTTAAATCATCAGCCTTGAATGAACCGAAGATTCTCCCATCTTTGGTGCAGAAAGTTCTATCTGTAATTGGTATTTCCTCAATTGCCCACTTTACTACATCCGTATATGGGAGAATTTGCTCCCGAGCCGCTATCCGATGAAGGAAAGAATCAGCCAAGTCTTTCAAAGTGCCATCAGATTTTCTACTGGAACCCGCTGTAGCTTGTACTCCCATTACCTTTGGTTCTTCGGCTTCGATCAAATTATAGGTACTTTGCCAAGTGGTCTTGGCGAGTCCTAAGCATGTAGTATCAGATATTAATCCTTTCTTTTTATTTGCTGGATCAGCGACGGCTTGTCCTATGGCTGGTGTAGTGGAAGAGACTGTGGTTTTCTTAGACTTCTTCCCCATTCTGCTTGAATCTATTACTTCGGAAGAATTCTGCACAGGAGTGAAAATAAGCGTAACACAGAGAATTGGTAGCGAAAACCAAATACGAGTGAGATATATTGATCAATGCGTGATGAGGGATTAACTTTAAAGTGGCCGCGGATACAATCTATGAGAAGATTTTAAGACTTACTATTTCATTAAATGGTCATTAAAACCTGCCAATCCTTTAAATGCCCATCATATCATTAATTGGCCGAATGATTTGTTTAAGCGTGCCTTGGATGTTTTGGCGGTTGAGCGCAGGTAAATCACTGTTCGAAAGATAAGGCCTTTAATATGAATAAATCGTAATATCCCTCTGCTTTAACGGTTTTTTGAAGTTTGCGCTTTTGGCTTTATCGCAATCGGGCGTCGGGGAAAAACTTAAATCATTATATTGACACCTTTTGAAATCCCCGATCGCCGATAGCGATATCGCATCGCATCGCATTGGGAGTATGGGCTCTTTAAAAAGCATGCATGGTATATTACCGATCGCCGATAGCGATATCGCATCGCATCGGATCGAAAGACACTTTAAAAAGCATGCATAGTGTATCGTCGATCGCCGATAGCGATATCGCATCGCATCGGATCGAAAGGTACTTTAATTATGGGGACTTATGATTGCCGATATCCGATAGCCTATTGCGTGTTGTCGCGCCGGAGAAAACCAATGGGCCTTTAAAGTATGCCTCCTATGTCATTGCGATATGCGATCTTGCGATCGCTTTATCGCAATGATAAAAGATTGATTATTTATATTATAAGACCAAAATTGGTTTGTCAAAAAGGTTTTTTTATAATGTTTTCATTTTGTTTTCGGACCTTTTTTGAATAATACAATGTTGATACCAATCAAAACTAAAAGGGACCCATTTCATATGATAGTTTTTGTGAATAAAAATGATATGAAATGGGGGGTTGTTGTAGAGCACAACAGGTTGGTACATTGTATTTATGTAATGGTATTTCTAATTATGTTAATGCTTTAACCTCTACAGAAGAAGATACGACATTGTGGCATCATAGACTCGGGCACATGAGTGAGAAGAGGATGCAGATTCTTCACTCAAGAAATTTGTTGCCAGCTTTGAAGCATGTTGATTTAAAATTCTGTGAGAATTGTGTTTATGGAAAACAGAAGAGAGTCAGATTCCTCAGAGTTGGGAAAGATAAGAAGAGTGAAAAATTAGAGCTTGTGCATACAGATTTATGGGGACCTACTCAGGTATCATCTCTCGGTGGCTCTCATTATTATGTTACTTTTATTAATGTTGCAACCAGAAAAAACCTAGATTTACTGTATTCGAAATAAATCTGATGTATTTGATACTTTCAAGAAATGGAAAGTTTTGGTTGAAAATGAGACAGGAAAAAGGTTGAAGTGTCTCAGATCAGAAAATGGAGGTGAATGTTGCATCAAAGAGTTTGATAGGTACTGTTCAGAGAATGGAATTCACAAAGAAGACAATTCTAAGAACACTACAAGAAAATGGTGTGTCAGAAATGATGAACAAGATAATCATGGAGTGTGCAAGGTGCATGAGATTGCATGCAAGATTGCCTTTACAATTTTGAGCAGATGCTGTAGATACTGTTGTTTATCTAATAAACAGAGGGCCTTCAAGTTCCTTGGATGGTGGTATTCCAGAGGAAGCATGGACAGGTAAAAAGGTAAACTACGCATTTTTAAAGACTTTTGGTTGTGAAGTCTTTCTCCACATTAATAAAGAAAATAGAACAAAGCTTGAGGCAAAATCAAAGAAATCATTCATGAGTGGGGTGGTCTCAAGGGAGAAACACAAGGCCTAGGAATCCCTGGACTGATGAAGGTGGGATTGCAGTAAATCCTGATTGTGTATGCCCTCATTAGGCCTAGGAATCCTTGACTGGTGAATGGCGGGATATACGGTAAAGCCTAGAGGGTGGAGCCTTGTTGGGCCTAGGAATCCTCAACCGGTGAATGGCAGGATATACAGTAAAGCCTAGAGGTGGAGACAGACAAATTCCTCATGGTTTACGTGAGGAGAACTGAAGGAATCCATGCTTATTTAGGGCCTAGTGATCTGGTGGGAATGTGATAAAGCCTAGTTGTATTGATGAGGGTTTCCGACCTAGGAATCCCTTGGTGGATATACGGTAAAGCTTGAGGAAGCCTTGGTTGGTTTTGTTGTAAGTCCCACATTCATGCTTAGAATATGGCATAGGGGTGATTAGCTGAAAGAAAGATTTGGTTCAACCCAATTTATGGTTAGGTCGTACGTGGAAGTCCCTGGCTTGGTTGGCTTTTGCATATGTTAATAAGAGATATTTTCCTCTTGTGTTTTATGTATAAATGTACTTGTTAATGGGTGGCTTTAATGGTTGTCTTATTATTGTTATTCTATTATTTAATATGTTGCTTATAAACATGGTTCATGACAGACTTTGGTTATGGCTCTCATCATGATTTGATTAGTACAAGAAATGTGAATGAATATATGACCTAATAGATGATAATGCAACTATTTTGATAAGGCATCAATTATTCTTGATGATTCTTAGATAAGTATGAGACCCCTATGCTCAGATATGTGGTTATGACCTGTAGATTACATGTTTATGATATGTTTAACGAAATGTTTGTCATGGCTAGTAGGGGTCAGGTCAAGTCCTTGTACCAATGTTTGCATTAGTAGATTTAATTCATTGTTATTTATCATTTTTGGAAGTTTCATGAAGTTCTGGGTAGAGGCCTGAGACCTAGCCCTAAAAAAGTGGCACAGAATCTGGGGTCGTTGGCTCAGAAATGCTTGAAAAATGCCACAGTCGCATGCATGCCTTGTTGTGGGAGAGACTAGAGGGTATCATTCACATGCATGGATTGTCATAGGAGTAGTTGGGGACCAAGCTCAACAAAATGACAAGTTGTGTCGAGGGTTTGGCACCTTGAAGGGTTGGTTGTCTCTTAAAGGTTTTGTAGCTCCTGAGAAAGGTCAGATTAGTTTTGTTTTGTTGGTTCCACTTTCTTAACTGTACATGGGGAGTTGAATCACATCATAGTAACTCTTCATTACATGTTTACCCCAGTGGACCAATTAGCTTGGGTAAATGTGGGAAGAGGGGGTTACATGCTTGACAAGGGATACATCAAGCCAAGTGTATCTCCTTGGGGTGCACCAATGTTGTTTGTAAAGAAGAAGGATGGTACTCTTAGGTTGTGCATTGACTACAGGAATCTGAACAAGGTAACCATCAAGAAGAGGTACATGTTTTTGAGGATTGATGATCTATTTGATCAGCTAAAGGGAGCAGCAATGTTCTCGAAGATTGATCTGAGATCAAGATACCATCAAGTACACATCAAAGAAGATTATATTTACAAGACTGCTTTTTGGACCAGGTATGGGCATTATGAGTATGTTGTAGTTCCTTTTGGTTTAACTAGTGCTCCAGCTACTTTTACGAGCTTGATGAATAGTGTGTTGCATCCTTATCTGGATAAGTTTTTTATTGTGTTCATTGATGATATATTGATATATTCTAAGAATGAGGAAGAGCATGTTGAACACTTAGCAACAGTGTTGAGATTGCTAAGAGAGCATCAATTGTATGCCAAGCTTAGTAAATGCAATTTCTTCCTGACAGAGGTACATTACTTGGGACATTTTTTTTTCCAAGGAAGGCATAGTAGTGGATCCAAAAAAGATAAGATTTATCATGGAATGGGCAACTCCTAGGAATATGGACAAGGTAAGGTCATTTATGGGGTTAGAAGGTTACTACAGTAGGTTCATTAGGAACTTCTCACAAATTTCATATCCTATCACATCATTGCAACGAAAAGGGAAGAAATTTGAATGGACAAAGGAATGTGCAACAATTTTTGAGTAGTTGAAGTAGTTGTTGACAAATGCTCCATTTCTCAAGATTATAGATTTGGATGAAGAGTTTGTGGTGTGTTCAGATGCATGCAAGAGAGCACTTGGTGGAGTCTTGATGCAGGAGGGACAGTTGGTATGTTATGAATCAAGGAAATTGAATGAGCATGAGCAGTGTGTGACACATGATCTTTGTTGGAAATAATACTGAGAGGGGGGGTGAATCAGTATTATCAAGTCAATTATTTTTAATTTCATGAGCAGATTTGTATACGCTACTTCAATTAGTAAAAAATGCGTATGTACGCAACTGCAGTTAATGAAACTAGCATATAACCAGCAGACTTGTAAATTAAATTATTCTTCAGATGTTGATCATTAATCTATGCATCAAACCATATAAACAATAACCAGGAACAATAAAACAAAACAGGCAGTCACACATAAGAACACAAGATATAAGGTGGAAACCCAATGTGGTGAAAACCACCTGCTGCAATTCGTCTCTATCTTCTTTTAATTAGAAACTACTTTTTACAATGTATCTGTACTAATGCAGTCTTATACCAGTACGCAGGCTGCTACCTGCAGAAGGCTACAACCTTCTCTCGTTCTCCAGCTTCTCCTAGAAGGGAGCTACAACCCCCTAAGCTCTTGTACTAGCTGAGGTACTAGTACATAGGTGCTAACCTATAGAAGGTTACAACCTTCTCTTTCTTCCAGGGACCACGTTTCATAAATTTTTAGATTGGATCCATCAATCAAACATCAAGTATATCTGCATCAACCCATCTCCTTTGTACAAACCAATAATGAATCAACCAATCACTTCTCAGAATGTTGTAACCAGAATACAGTAACAATAACTAGAAACTAATCCTAAACCCAGAACACTACAGTAATAAACAGAAGCAGCTAAAACATGTTTCATGAGACGTATGCTACTTCAAAATGTAGAAGCCTGCATACATACGCAACTGTATTAAGGACAACCAGCGTATACGCTGTCTTCACTTGCTGAACCGGTGTGTATATGCGCCTCTGATGTGCCGAACCTGCGTACAGATCTATAAAAGATAATTTACCCTTTTCACTTATTCAGACATCAGTTATACCCAGATTATCAGATTTATAGATCTAATCATGCGCCAATTATAACAGATCAAAAATCACACAATGATACTACTATTCAAGCCTTAAGATCTTGACCCATTAATAGAACTTATCCATCTTTTAGCGCTCAGGTTCCTCCTTGGTTCAGATCCAACAATGCACCCAATTCTAGATCTTGCTCTTCATAAGATATTCATTGCTTGAGTCAATACATTTGTCTAATGATCTCCTTCCCCTTTTATAGTCTTAGGCCTTACTCAATACCAAGGTCCAAAACCATTTATCACCAATACTAGGGACCCAATACTTGGGTTCAACACTTCGGACGCAATACCAAGGTCCAAAACCATAGGTCCAAATACCAAGGACCAAATATCATGGACTAAAAAATTAGATTTCCAACATATACATGCGTTTACGTGCATGAAAGTGCGTACCTACACATACGCGCGTTTTGATGGATGATCTCGGGTGTATACACGGCTTGGTTAAGAGGAACCTGCGTATATATTTTTTTCTTTCAGTCTGAGAGCCTGAACAGTGATCTGTCATTTGAGTGAGTTGCCATCAAGGATAGCACCTGTGTCATAGTGCCAAACCTCTGTTATAATGCCAACAATCTCCCCCTTTAGACTTGATGGCAACCCCAAGTCACTCAAATACATTCTCCCCCTTTGTCATCAAGTGCAAAGGGTTATGCTCCCCCTGAGTGCATGCTAAAATCTCTGCTCTGCCGTGTTGTCCATGCTCCCCCTGATTGTAGGCAAGGTCTGCAAGAAGATGTTCTTCAAGAAGATACATAACTTTATACATTATGACTGACCTTCCTACCACCAAAGACTCATACATACATCCATCTCCCAACCAAGTGGGGATTGACTCATCCACCCAACCAAGTGGGGATACACCAAAAGTTTACACAAGATAAAACAAGAACATTACATCATCCATCCCAGGCATAGTGGGGAAACCAAAATAGGTCGTTACATGACCTTGATAAGAAAAGAAATACATGACATAGAGACGAAATAAGTACAGCAAGATTATGATAGTTATCAACAACTATCATTAGCAGCATCTGTCAATCATCATTCAAACTAGCAACCATGTTCTCCCTCTGCACCTGTTCCACCTGAAACCAAAAACAATTGTGTACTTGAATCAAGAGATTCTAAGATAATGCCAACAATGCATTATTAGAAGTATATATGCTCCCCCTGAACCTGTGCTAGATGGTCTCTGTCAGACCCATATCAGACTCTTCTGAGCCTGGCCCACTGTTTATCTTCAAACCAACATATAAGCGACTGAATCCATAGAAATCGGCATATGTACGCGAATTATCCACATGAAACTCGCGTACAACCATTAATCTCTGAAACAGACAAGTTTCAACAGCAAGATGATGCATCAACTACTCCCAGCTTTTGTCTGAGGTATTCAAATGTCTCCCTGGGCAGTGGTTTGGTGAGTATATCAGCAACTTGTTCCTTGGAGGGAACATACTCTAATTTGACCTTTTGTTCAAGCACCTGTTCCCGGAGAAAATGATATTTGATAGGTATGTACTTGGTCTTTGAATGCATGACTGGATTCTTTGAAATATTGATTGCACTTGTATTATCACAAAAAATGGAGATAGGTGGAGTACAAGTGACTTGAATGTCTTGCAATGTTTGCATCATCCAAAGGAGTTGTGTGCAGCAAGATGCAGCAGCCACATATTTTGCTTCAGTTGTAGATAATGCAATTGAACTTTGTTTCTTGCTAAACCAAGATACTAATCTAGAACCCATGAATAATGCACCACCACTAGTGCTTTTTCTTTCATCCACGCTTCCTGCCCAATTTGCATTTGTATATGCATGAAGTGTGAGATCTGTACCTCTAGGATACCATAAGCCATAGTTTTGAGTTCCTTGAAGATACTTGAAAATTCTCTTAACTGCCTGAAGATGAGTTTCCTTTGGATTTGCCTGAAACCTTCCAACTATTCCCACTGCATGCATAATGTCTGGTCGGGTACCTGTTAGATAGAGCAGACTACCAATCATGGATCTATAGGTTGGTTGATGTACTGCTGCTGATTCATCATTTGTGCTGAGGCTGCATCCTATTACCATAGGGGTACATACTGGTTTCGAATCCTCCATCCCATATTTCTTCAAGATCTGCTTGAGATACTTGGTTTGTGATAGAAAAATACCATCTTTGTTTTGTTGGACTTGTAAACCAAGAAAATATGTGAGCTCACCAAGAAGGGACATTTCAAATTCTTTTTGCATCACCAAGGCAAAGTTTTGACTCATGTCTTCTTCATTGCTACCAAAGATGATATCATCAACATACACAACAAGTATCAGCATACTTATCCTTGTCAATTTTTATATATAGATTGCTATCTGTTGATCCTTTTGTAAAACCTTGTTGATGGAGGTACTTATCCAAACGATAATACCAAGCCCTTGGAGCCTGTTTAAGGCCATATAGAGCCTTTTTGAGTCTACATACAAGTTTTTGATCATATCCAAGAATAAACCCATCTGGTTGCTCAATATACACTTCTTCATCCAAGTCTCCATTTAGAAAGGTAGATTTCATGTCCATTTGAAATCCTTTGAACTTTTGAAAGCTAGAAAGAGCAAGGAACATTCTTATGGCCTCAAGTCTAGCAACTGGTGCAAAATTTTCTTCAAAGTCTATGCCTTCTTGTTGAGCATACCCTTTACAAACAAGTCTGGCTTTATTTCTAATAACATCTCCATTTTCATTCAGCTTGTTTTTGAATATCCATTTTGTCCCTATGACATTCTTATCGTTTGGTCTAGGAACCAACTCCCAAGTTTTATTCTTTTCAATCTGCTCAAGTTCTTCATTCATGGCCTTGACCCAGCATTCATCTTTGCATGCTTCACTTATATTTTGTGGTTCAGTGGAGGAGAGCAATGCTAGATAGCTTGAAGCTTCTGAAATAGTTCTTCTTGTTTGTACGTCTGCCTCTTTCTGCCCCAAAATTTGAGTTTCTGGATGATTCTTCTGAACGTACCTGGATGGAGTCTTTTCTTCTATCCTTATCTATTCTTCTAGTGCCTCATGGGTTTCTTCTTCATCGTAAGGCTGAATTGATGTTGAAGAATAGTCCTCATCATCTTCGAAATCTTCGAATTTTACCTGCCTAGGAATGTTTCCTTCTTCATCAACCACTACATCAATACTTTCAACAATTTTTCCAAGTCTTTTATTGTGACACTTATATCCTTTTCTGTGGGGAGAGTAACCAAGGAGAATGCCTTCATCTGCTCTAGGTTCAAACTTGCCAAGGTTTTCATCAGTCCTTTTGATGTAACATTTGCTTCCAAAAATTTTGAAGTATTTTACTGTGGGAGTCTTACCAAACCAAAGTTCATGAGGAGTTTGAGTGTTGTTTACCCGGACATTTGTCTTGTTAAGAATAGTAACTGCAGCAAATGCGGCTTCACCCCAGAAGGTTGAGGGAGTTCTAGACTCATCAATCATAGCATGAGCCATTTGTTGAACTGTTCTGCTCATCCTTTCCACTACTCCATTTTGTTGAGGAGTCCTTGCAGTATAGAATTCCCTTCTTATTCCATGTTCTTCACAAAAATCGAAAAATTCATCCGACGTAAATTCCCCTCCTCGATCAAACCTGAGGCATTTGATTCTGCGATCTGATTCGTTTTCAACCAAGGCTTTGAATGCTTTGAACTTTTCGAAAGCTTCATCTTTATGCTTCAGAAGTCCTATCCAACACATCCTGGAAAAGTCGTCAATGAGCAATATAAATTATTCTTCTCCTCGAGGTGACCTTTTCCTAGATGGAACACATACATCAGTATGGACAAGTTCAAGTGGCCTACTAGCTGATCCTTCTTTCTCAGGAAAATTAGTTCTGGTTTTCTTACCAAACTGACATGATTTGCATATTGTATTGTCTGGAATTCTGATGTCAGGGAGATCACGAACCGCCTGATATTTGCATCCTTTCCTTATCGAAGAGAAGCTAAGATGCCCCAATCTTCTGTGCCATAGCCAGTGTTCATCATTCTTGCTTAGATAGCATTGTTGTTGTCCTCCCTTGAGTATGTATAAATTATTTGAAGTTCTTATGCCTTTGATCACTATTTCTCCTGTATCAAGCTCACGAACAATGCATCCATTTGATCGAAATATTACTTCATTTCCTTGATCACACATTTGACTGACACTCAATAGATTATGCTTTAAGCCATCAACATACATAACATTTCCAGCTTTGACCTTTTCTTTCAAAAGAACAGAACTTTTACCTTTTATGAGTGCAGGGGTGTCATTTCCAAATGAGACCTTCCTTTCCTTTTCTAAGGCACTATATGCCTGAAGTTTTTCTTTATCACCTGTCATATGTTTCGAGCATCCACTATTGATGTACCACTGATTTTCCTGTCCTTCCCAATATAAGGCTATCCCACATCTTTCTGGTTGTGGTTCTTTCTTTCTCCATGTTTTGGGACTCAATGAAGCTTGCTTCTTCTGATTTGTTGGCTGAAACCTACTTCTGCATTCAGAATCTTCATGACCGAATTTGTTACAAATAGAACATTCTATTTCATTCTTAAGAGCAGAAAATTTATTGTAGGTTCTTTTCATGATCCCAGTCATACTTCTTTGTTTTTGAACTTCTCTAGTCATGATGGTCTTGTAGGCAACACATTGAGCAGCTTTGTGTCCAAAGTTATGACAATAAAAACATTGGCCATTGAAGAAATCCCTGCGATTATCAAACCTACCGACCAAATGATTGTAGTTTCCATTGACATCCATTCTTGAGGCAAATTGAGAATGATTTACCTGTGGTTGGTTGTAGCTCTTGTGCATCCTTGAAGTAGATTGCCCCTGATTTACTTGGTGATCTCTGTTCATTCTTGAAGTAAATTGTCCCTTATTTACCTGGTGATTTGCATTATGCTTTTATTGTCGATTGTCAACCTGTTCACCTCTCCTTGCTGCATCAAGATAACTTTTGGAGGTGGATGGATTCTGTGCTTGAGACGCTTCTTCAGTATATCCAAGACCTGTCTTGATTAGAGGAGAACGCTACACTTTGATAATCTCATCTAAGGTTTCAAATCCTTTAGCAAATCTAAGATTAAGAGCTTTTGATTTCTCAATATCTTTTCTAAGTCCCACAATTTCACATTCTAACTTTTCATTGTGTTTTTCCCTTCCAGCAAGTTGGAACATCAGAGTATCTATAATCATATTCTTTTCTTCTAAACAAATTTTAAGTTTAGAAATTTCTTCATAAAGACCTTCTTCATCTATTGCATCCAAGAAATCATCATCTTCAAAAGCCATCAAAAGTCTATAATCATTACATTGTTCATCTTCATCACTATTTGAAAATCCATCACTGTCTTCATGTGTATAATAGCTCTTCTTACTTACATTCTGTTTTTTGTTCCATCTAACTGGTTCCTTACCTTTGTCAAGCTTATCTTTATGAGGACACTTGGTAGCATAGTGACCAACTCTTCCACAAGCAAAACATTTGAAAGGTAGCTTACTTCTGAATCTTCCAGAACCCCGTTGAAGGTTCTTGACAAAGTTTGATTCTTCTTCTCCTTCTGACATACATCCTGACTCATTGTAATCTCCTTTTCCTGAGGCTTTGAATGCGGCTTATCTCCTGTCTAATGGTCCCCCTTTTCTCATTTTGAAAGCAGTTAGGATTCCATGCAACTGTGACATGGTAATACTCTGTAGATTCTGTTTTTCTTCTATGGCAGAAACTTTTGATTCAAACTTAGGAGACAAAGATCTTAGAACCTTTTCAACCAAAGTAACTTCTTTTATTTCTTCACCCAAGTTTTTCATACAATTAACAATCTCATCTATACCTAAGAAATAGTTAGCCACACTTTCATCATTGTGCATTCTAAGATTTTCATACTGAATTCTGAGAGTTTGTAGTTTTGCCTGTTTTACCTGATCATCTCCTTCATAGCTCAGAACGATCTTGTCCCATATTTCTTTTGCGGTTTTGAGCTGCATAACCTTGACGAATTCTGATTGAGATAGACTCCCTAATATAGTATTGATAGCCTTTGCATTTGTTTCATACTGCATCTTACCAGCCGTATCTATAGGAGTTGCTGATGGAAATGTGTATCATGTTTCCACAATATCCCAAACTTCTGTACCAAGAGATTGAAGATAGGCTGTGATTCTTACCTTCCAATAGACGAAGTTGCTACCATCAAAAATTGGTGGCCTGATCGATGCCTCTTTTTCGTAGTTGCTCATGATGATAGATCTTCCTTCAAGCAATCAAGCTTCTTCTGAAGGACCTACTCTGATACCAATTGTTGGAAATAATACTGAGAGGGGGGGGTGAATCAGTATTATCAGGTCAATTATTTTTCATTTCACGATCAGATTTGTATACGCTACTTCAATTAGTAAAAACTGCGTATGTATGCAACTGCAGTTAATGAATCTAGCGTATAACCAGCAGACTTGTAAATTAAATTATTCTTCAGATGTTGATCATTAATCTGTGCATCAAACCATATAAACAGTGACCAGGAACAATAAAACAAAATAGGCAGTCACACATAAGAACACAAGATATATGGTGGAAATCCAATGTGGGTGAAAACCACCTGCTGCAATTCGTCTCTATCTTCTTTTAATTAGAAACTTCTTTTTACAATGTATCTATACTGGTGCAGTCTTATACCAGTACACAGGCTGCTACCTGCAGAAGGCTACAACCTTCTCTCGTTCTCCAGCTTCTCCTGGAAGGGAGCTACAACCCCCTAAGCTCTTGTACTAGCTGAGGTACTAGTACATAGGTGCTGACCTACATAAGGCTACAACCTTCTCTTTTCTTCCAGGGACCATGTTTCATAAATTTTCAGACTGGATCCATCAATCAAACATCAAGTATATCTGCATCAACCCATATCCTTTGTACAAACCAATACTGAATCAACCAATCACTTCTCAGAATACAGTAACAATAACCAGAAACCAATCCTAAACCCAGAATACTACAGTAATAAACAGAAGCAGCTAAAACATGTTTCATGAGACGTACGCTACTTCAAAATGTAGAAACATGCGTACATATGCAGCTGTATTAAGGACAACCAGCGTATACGCTGTCTTCACTTGCTGAACTGGCGTGTATACGCACCTCTGATGTGCCGAACCTACGTACAGATCTATAAAAGATAATTTACCCTTTTCACTTATTCAGACATCAGTTATACCCAGATTGTCAGATTTATAGATCTAATCATGCACCAATTATAATAGATCAAAAATCACACAATGATATTACTATTCAAGCCTTAAGATCTTGACCCATTAATAGAACTTATCCATCTTTTAGCGCTCAGGTTCCTCCTTGGTTCAGATCCAGCAATGCACCCAATTCTAGATCTTTCTCTTCATAAGATATTCAATGCTTGAGTCAATACATTTGTCTAATGATCTCCTTCCCCTTTTATAGTCTTAGGCCTTACTCAATACCAAGGTCCAAAACCATTTAGAACCAATACTAGGGACCCAATACCTGGGTTCAACACTTCGGACGCAATACCAAGGTCCAAAACCATAGGTCCAAATACCAAGGACCAAATATCATGGACTAAAAAATAAGATTTCCAACATATACGCGCTTTTATGTGCATGAAAGTGTGTGCATACGCATATGCGTGTTTTGATGGATGATCCCACGTGTATACGCAGCTTGGTTAAGAGGAACCTGCGTATATCTCTTTTTCTTTCAGTCTGAGAGCCTGAACAGTGATCTGTCATTTGAGTGAGTTGCCATCAAGGACAAAACTTGTGTCATAGCGCCAAACCTCTGTTATAATGCCAACAATCTTGAGTTGGAAGTAATCTTCCATGCATTGAAGATGTAGACGCACTATCTTCTTAGTAAGAGATTTGCACTGATGAGTGATAACATTGGATTTAGATAGCTATTTGACCAACTGAATATGAATGTCAAGCAAGCTAGATGGTTGGCCACGATTATTGATTTTGATTTCAAGATCAGGTACATTAAAAGGAAAGAGAATAGGGTTACATATGCTCTTAGCAAGAGAGTACATGTAAATCACATAACAGCTATGAGCTTCTATAGGACATATTTACATGATTATATCTTGCAGGTAGGACAACGGGGTGAAAGGTATAGGGATCTTATGCATAGGTTACAGGAGGGTACAGATGATCAAGATGTGGACTATCGTCTCATAAAAGATGGTTTGGTCAGATTTAGGGACAAGATTTGTGTGTCGGACAACATTGAGCTCAAGAAGCTTGTCTTAAGGGAATTTTATGTTAAATCGTATTCAAGTCACCCAGAATATCAGAAGCCATTGACAGTGGTGGAGAATTTCTATTATTGGTTGAATCTAAGAAGAAAGTGGCATATTTTGTGGCTAGATGCTTGGATTGTCAACAGGTAAAAGCAGAGTGTAAGCATCTAGGTGTATTACTACAGTCAATTTCGATTCCAAAGTGGAAATAGGAGGTCATTTCCATGCACTTCATTACAGGTTTTACAAGGACATCTAGACAACATGATTCCATCATGGTTGTGGTGGACATGTTAACAAAGGTAGCATACTTCATTCTAGTGAAGTTTACATATTCAACTAATGATGTAGCATATGTGTTCAACAGGGAAATAATGAGGTTGCACGATGTTCCGAAGAAGATTATGTTGGACAGAGATGTTAAGTTCACTTCCATATTCTAGAAAGAGATGTTTGTAGGTTTGGGTACATAGTTGGCCTTAAACACAACTTATTATCTACAGACATATGGACAGACAAACAAGGTTAATGAGATATTGGAGGACATGTTGAGGATGTATGTTATGCATCAACAGTGGAAGTGGGAAAAGTGTATTCCATTGGTTGAGTTTGCTTACAACAATGGGTATCATGAGTCGTTGAGGATGAGTCTGCTTAAGGCACTATATGGGCAGAGTTGTAATACTCCTATTAGTTGGAGTGATCCAATGAACAGGGTGTTGATAGGACCGAACATGTTAGCAAAGATGGAACAGGAAATGTAGGTTATCAAGAAGAATTTAAAGGTAGAATAGGATAGGAAGAAAATTTATGCATATCAGCACAGGTTGTTCAAGGAGTTTCAAGTTGGGAAACATGTGTACTTATGCATCAAGCCCAAGACGAGCTCCAGAAGGATTGGGTCATGTGTGAAGTTAGCACCTCGATATTGCAGGCCTTTCGAGATCCTTAAGAGGATCGATCAAGTGGCCTACAGACTTGTACCGCCTCCAACAATGAAATTCCATGATGTTTTCCATGTTTCATTACTTAAAAGATATGTAAAGGATGTTGATCATGTTATTGATTGGTTTGTATTGCAAGTGGAGCCAGAAGGAGAATTCTAGCTGTAAGCTCAATGTATTTTGCATAGAAAGATGCTCATACTCTGGAACCGAGCAAGTTAAAGTGCAGTGGAATCTCTTTGGGCTCGTTGAAGCTACATGGGAGATGGATGATTGGATGAGAACTATGTATCCTTCCTTGTTTGTCGGTTGAGACAAAGCAGTTTTGGTATATGTATAAATGTATATGGATGTAAATACCGCCATGAGCTGTGTTATGAAGCTCCAATAAGCGATATGGTTGTCATGTTGTTATGTTTCCATGTTGATTTGATTTTCAGCATGTTGATAATTGTAAATACTGCATCGAGCTAACTTATAAAGCTCCATGTGCATTATTTTTTGCTTTTCAACGGTCTTGCTAGTTGTAGGTGTCATTGAACACCGAGGACTGTGCTCCCCTAAGGGGGAGGGGTTTGTAACAACCCCGGGTTAAAAGTTCATGTAATAAAATTAATAAAGGAAAAATAATACCAATATCATGGGACACTTATTCTAAGTTGAATGTTGGGAAAAACATTCTAGTGGGCGTTCATTTTGGTTTATTATGGCTAAAGGAAATTGGAAAAGGCAATGGAAAAGGCTTTGGAAAGGAAAGAGGCATGAATTGACATTTTATTTATGAAAATAATGAAAATTAGGAGAAAAGGAAGGTGAAAGGTCGCAGGTTGCATGTGAGGAGGAAAATGAAGGAAAAATAATGGAAAATGAAGAAAATAGTGACCTCAGTGATAAAAAGGCTTATGAGAATTAGTTCATAACTTTTTCTCAGTTCAGTTTTGGAGCTCTCTCTCTATTCTCTCTACTCTCTCATACTATTACACACTTAGAGCATTCTTGGAGCACTCTAGCATTGGAGGAAGGAAAGCAAAGGAAGGACAAGAAAGCATAGGGAAGCAAACATCAAGCAAGGAAGAGCGGGATCAAGCAACTACAATAGGATTACTTGCAGGTCTCGAGTTGCATGCATGATTTTCTTGCTAGTTTTGGCATGCATGGTACATGCATGTGTGTTTTTTGTTCTTTTGTTGTCATTGGCATGGTTTTTTCCACGTGTGACAGTGGTTTTCAGCCTTTCCTTTCCATTTATAGATAGCCATGGTGCGATGGCATTTCTCTTTCTTGGTTGAGTTGGATTTCTAAATGGTTTCGAAACTGAGCGGGGTGGTCTCAGGAAAAATCAAAAGTCCTAGGAACCCCTGGACCAGTAGAGGTGGGATTGCGGTAAATCTTGGTTGTGTGTACCCTCGTTGGGCCTAGGAATTCTCAACTGGTAAATGGCGGGATATACGGTAAATCCTAAAGGTTGGAGATGGACAAATTCCTCATTATTTAGGTGGAGAGATCTCAAGGCATCCATGCTTGTATAGGCCTAGTGATCCATGGATTGGTATATGGTGGGATTATGGTAAAGCCTGGTAGTGTATGTTTCTTGGTTGGGCCTATAAATCCCTTGGTGGGATTGCGGTAAAGCTTGGTTGTATAGATGACGCTTTCGGCCCTAGAAATCATTGACCGGTATTAGCGGGATATACTGTAAAGCTTGAGGAAATCCTAGTCGGTTTCATTGTGAGTCCCACTTTCATGCTTGGAATATGGCATGTACTATCATTCTATCATTGTTATTTTGTTGTTTATATGTTGGTTATAAGCATGGTTTATGATAGACTTTGGTTATGATTCTCATCATGTTTTGATTAGTAAATGAATTGTTAATAAATTTATGGCCTAATAGATGATAATGCAACTGGAGGGCATCAGACCTTCTTGACGAATCTCAGATAAGTATGAGGTCCCTATGTTTATATGTGTTTATATGACCTATACATTACATATTTATGATGTGTTTGATGAAATGCATGTCATGGTTAGGATGAGTCTGGTTAGGTCCTTGTTCAAGTTTTGTATTAGAGGCCTTGACTTATTGTTTTGGGAAGAGGTTGAGTCCTAGCCCTGAAAACGTTGCTCAAAATTTGGGGTTGTTGGCACAGAACTGCTTGAAAAAGGATGCAGTCGCATGGAAGCCTTGTTGTGGGAGTGGCTGGAGGGTTTCAGTCACTTGGAGGGCTTGTCATGGGAGCGACTAGGGGTCTAGTTCAGCAAAAAAACAAGTTAACTCAGGGGTTGGGCTCCTTGAGTGGTTGGTTAGTCCCCGGGGGTCTTGTAGCTCTTGAGAAAGGTCAGTTTGGTTTTGGTGTGTTAATTACACTTCCTTAAATGTACATGGGGATTTGAATCATATCATAGTAACTATTCGTCACATGTTTACCCAGGTGGACCAGTTAGCTTGGGTAAATGTGGGAGGAGGGTGTTACATCTTGGGCGAGGTTAAGTGGACAACTAGAAGTGAGCTGAATGGTGGAATTTCTCTCGAGCAGCAGCCTACCATCACTTTGGACTCAGCCTATCAGGGCTCAACCAAGACGCTATTGTGGGTAATTCACACCAGGTACAAAAATAAAAGCCTGGCACTGTGTTTTTCATCGGTTGACTGTGTGTTGTTGTTTTCTAGTCTGAATGGGATTAGTGGGGTAGAGTGGTTGTTTAGTAAGGTGTTTTCTAGACCACCTTCTCTGTTTTTTGTGGGGAAGTTGGATCATCTTATGTTTAACTAGGGCGCGAGCATTCAGGACTCTGTTGGTCTCCAGGTCCTCTACAATTTACAAGAAGAGATTTTTGTGACTCTCTTGGAATGTTTGGTGGGAGTATATGGTACCGGGGTCGATTTATGTAGCAATGTAGCAGCCACTCTTTCCAAATTAGAGGTCGTGTCTATGATGGATTTCGAGGGCCTCTTGGGAAAGTGGATTTGGTATAGGAGAAAGGGGTTGGTGGTGACCCCAAAAGTGACAGAAGCGCACTCTAGGCTGGTTTCTTGGACTAGCTAGGGCATTGGAAACGCCTCCACTATGGAACACGGTGGTATACGGAAGGCACTAGACATGTAGCTCAGTGAGGCTGGATGCACAAGGGTAGAGAGGCGAGGGGTGTCTTGGGTTGACAACAGCCACCAAAGTAGAGTCAAGGAGAGACTGTGGAGTCGCTACTTTCTTTGTCATTTCCCTCAATGGGGACTACCTCCTCATTAGAAGTTAGTGTCAGTTTCATTCAACAACTGAGTAGTTCTCTATAACAGCTCGATAAAGATTAGTAGGATGATCATAATGACACTCTTGATTTCATGAATCATATTCATCGGAACTTATGAGAGATGTATGACATACTGGTCAGCATATGGAGAGGAGAACAACGCATCCAAAAGCAACTTGATCAATTGGAAACTCGATTGCCTCACATGGAGGGACATGTACACTGTGAATCCAAGCCCCTGCCATCCCCTGGATTGGGTCCAAACCATCCTGGCTTGATAAATTCTGATGATTTTTTATGTTAACTAATTGTCTTTTGGTTCTATGGGTGTTTTGGCATTTTTTTCCAATCAATGTATGCAAATCCTTGTCATTTTTTAAGTTTGTTATGAATCTAGGTATGCATCAGTTGGTCAATAAATCTAGTAAGAATGATGCCAACCAACTTCACGAAAATACCATAAGAAAATGTACCATTTTGAATGAATAAAAAACTTTAATTTAAAAAAAAAATATATATGTAAATATTAAAAAACTACCGAATTCAAGGTCTTCATGTATATATTATAACACAACATAAAAAATTAAAAAACATGAGTTATAATTAAATATATTGTAAATATATATAATATAAAGTATAGAATATAATAGATAAAAAATATATTATAAAGAAAATTATAATAACAAATATAAAAATTTTAAAGAATCGTTGTGACGAAGCGTTGACGTCACAACAAACCTCCTCAGGGATGAACCTCCGTTGTGATGTGGACTCACATATATCACAAGGGGAGCTCGAAGCATTAACTAAACAAGGCATATGAGAGGATCCCAAGTGGGCCCCCTCATCCCCTACCTTTTCCATTTTACATACATACCATTAACCCCCTTCATAAATTCAACCATATGAATGTTTGACCCCCTCCTTCTTTAAAGTTAATTTTTTATTTTATATATATATATATATCAATTAAGTATTTTTAATTTATTAAAGCAAAAATTAAACTTCCTAGAATTTTTATAATTGAACAAACTGTAATGCATTTTGATCACTAAAATTTAGAAGGTCGTTTCATGAGTTCTATTTGGCTAAATTAGGAAAATGAGGGCTCGTTGGAAAGCTAACTTAATGGAAAAGAATCATGCAATGGTTATTTCACTAAATCTAGCCATTTACTACCCTAAAAAATCAACAGAATTTATGGATGTGAATTTGCAACTGAAAGAAGTTTTTTGAGTTTATGTTAAAGGAATTTCATTGGCCTCTAGTTTCTTGTTGTTGCCAATTCATTTCAAATCATTCGTTTCCAATGAAATTTCAATAAGAAGTAATGGAAATCTTGGATTTTATTTTTTATTAATTTACTAAATTGAATTTTAATTCATTAGTTCGTGTGATAGATTCGAGAATTTGAGTTTTATTTCCATTTTTAATTGGGTTTTGATTTTAATTTTATTACTTTTGCAGAATTTGTTCCAAGGGATCAGGATCTGGAGCTTCGAGAGTAATAGGATTGGAGCAACAAAAGAACAAAGAGAGGTTTTTCCCAACTAAAAATCAGAGATCGAAACTACTTTGTAATAGGCTCCTTCTTTTGGGATATGATTTTGTAAATTATAAATATGGGCCAAAATGATGAGACAAGGGTTTCTTTTTCTGCAAGTAGGGTACTCTTTGCGCTACTATAAGGCGGATTTTTAATTTAGATTTAGTAGGAATACTCGGATTTGAGCTTTGGTAGTTTTCTTTCTAAAATTAGATCTTTTTTGTAGAGGTTGATCTTGCACTATTGTGGCTCCATTCTCTATTGGCAGAGTTGAATGTATTGGGAGGATCGTTGGAGAAATTCATTGTAAAGATAGAGCATGAGATATACATGTTTAAGATTGTATTTCAAATACTTTTATTTGTGAATAAAAGATTATTCTTTTATGGCAAATTTGTGTTAGTGATTCCATGTTTTAGCACTATTGTTAAATATGAAAATTTATGTTTATTTGATCAACTATCTAATCCAATAATCACATAGATTAGCCATTAATGTTTTAATTTTCTCTTGTATTTAAACAAATTTTTGAGTAATTATTTACTTAGAAATTTGTTATCATAAATTCATTTAATTGTCATTAAAATTTTGTGAACTAATTCCATATTTTAATGGCTCATCTTTTATCATTTTCATCTCTAAACAGAGCATGTTTTGTATTAATAATATCAGTTTTTAGAACTACTTTAGCAGCTTGGTATTGACCACTTGTTGGGTAGCGGAGGGCCCGCGTAACGGTTTCGAGGCTCAAAGCCCACAGTTTTGGGAGAAAGTATGGTAAAGACTCTGCGAAGTGTGCAGAGCGCGAATTGTAACGAGTCAAGTCAAAGGGTTGTCCGCCCGAGAATAATGTAAAATAATAGGAAGTGAGTCGGCTTGCCCACGATCTGTGGACCATAGGAATGTATAAACAGAGCAAGGCTCTAGAGCTAGAGGTCAGTTTTTGGAAAGTTTTGGTTTTGGGTCTTGATGTTTATGGGTTTGTGAAGGCAATATTCTCTGCGTCTGTAACATAGAAAATTTTAGGGGCGAATGTTCGCCCTTTGGCGAAATTAAGGGGTTTTAAATTTTTAGTGGGCGAATATTTTGTATCATAGTGCATTTTTACAAATCACCTCAAATAGCCCACCTTATTTTAAGGGAGAGGGTAAAAAAGGTAAATTTAGCCCTTGAAATTAGGAGTTACAACCTTCCATTCGCCCATTTTCAAGAATAGGTTTTATTTAAGTGAATCCATTCGCCCATTTTCAAGAATAGGTTTTATTGAAGTGAATCCTATGGGCCAAAGGCCCAAATACCATATTTATAAAAGAGGTATGGTAAATTAATAAAAATATAAATAAATGAGAGGTAGGTAAATAAATAAAACATTTTTTATATTTACTCCATGAGTCACCTTATATACATGCCAGGGTGTAAAAAAATAAAAATATAAGTAAAGTGGAGGTATGGTAAATAAATAAAACGTCTTTTTATAATTACTCAAAAGGTATGGTAAATAAATAAAAATATAAATAAACTAGACGCATGGTAAATAAATAAAACCTCTTTTTTATTTAGTCCATAACCCTAAGGCTCAAGAAAGAGGTTTTATTTAAGTGAATCCTATGGGCCAAATACCATATTTGTAAAAGAGGTATGGTAAATTAATAAAAATATAAACAAACCAGAGGTATGGTAAACAAATAAAACATTTTTTTTTTATATTTACTCCATAAGTCACCTTATATTTACGATTACTCAAAAAATGCGTTATATTTAGGTGACAAATACCATGGACTAGATTGTTATTAATACCATGCAAAAAGACATTATTAACCCTAATATTAGTATTAATAAAAATAAAAATGGCACATGGTATTGACCCATGGTATTCACCAAAATAGCACATGGTATTGACCCATGGTATTCACCTGGAATGTAGCCTATTTAAATGGGGGAATTAAACCAGCTTAGATCCATCTTTACTCTAGATCTACTAACCCC
Organism: Pinus tabuliformis; assembly: GCA_031772625.1. NCBI lineage: Eukaryota > Viridiplantae > Streptophyta > Pinopsida > Pinales > Pinaceae > Pinus > Pinus tabuliformis. The sequence continues at coordinate 372,306,224 of CM062808.1, read as the reverse complement.
CGAGAGGTATCAAATATCGTGATATGCAAACTAGCATAGAGTGAAAAAATATTTGATCTGATCAAGAGTAAAAATGGATGTTGTAATTTAATGTATGTTAAACATTTTAGCTTGGTTAAAATAAAAAATAAAATAAAAATCAACTATTAATTTTATTAATTTTTATAAATTACTAATAGTAATTTTTAAGCTCCAGGTTTATGATAACCCATGGTATTGACCCATGGTAATACCATGGTATTCATGTGAGCATAGACTATTTAAAGGGGAAATTCTATCATCTTAGATCCATCTTAATTCTGGGTCTACCAAGTGCTCAGAGGGATAAATAGATTTCATCCCCCTAAGAGTGGTAGATGTGGAGTTAAGATGGATATAGGTTGGTTTTTATGATAATGAAGATATTAAATACACTTAGGAAATTATATTGTAAAAACATCTTAAGGTGAATGGTTAAAGCATAGACATTGGACAAGTATATTTGTATACTTCTGTTTTAAACTGAAACAAATCCAGGGCTAAAAGGAATGGATTGATTGCGCTAGTCATCCTTCTATAACTTTCCAACATATGTTGGAGTAAATAGATTGTAATTTGGGTAATTTTTCTAATTGCAAACAAGAACATACTTGTGTATTGGCAGGGTGGTTACGAGGTCCCTAGAAGTGATGAATTTGAATTTTTCTTGGTTTTATATATAGTGTGTATTGGCAGGGTGGTTACGAGGTCCCTAAAAGTGATGAATTTGAATTTTTCTTGGTTTTATATATAGTATTAGGTTTTTTCTCATGCTTTCTATGAATGGCACGGGTGAATTTTATCCTACACCCACTAGGTTATCGATATGTAATTTCGGTAATTTTGATTTTAAAATATATTTTAAAGAAATGCAATGATTTCATTTGTGTATTCAATAAACACAAGATTTTATAATTGAGTAAAATATTCGCCATGCCTGGTGAGAGATTTGCCAAAAAATTATATATACATATCATATTATTGATAAAATCGCCTTCCATTTTTCCTATATACCATGGAGATTCGCCCATTTATTATACATGTAAATTTAGAGGGGGTTCTTAAAATTTTCCCTAGTCTATAAGTTTGAGTCAAGGGTGTTGGTGAGTAGATAGAGGCTCTGCAATTGTGTGCGTAGAGGCCTGGTAGAGTCCACAGTTGTGTGCGCAGACCCCTGTAGCTGAGTGCGCAGGGCAGATTTGGTTATATTGGAAAAAGAGTTGAATAAAGATAAGTTGGTTCTGAAATACTGTGTTGATTCTGAAATATTGTGGATCTGGTTAATTTTTGGTTTCTATATCTGTTTGATCTGTGCGCTTATGCTAACGTTCTAAGTTTATGCAAATCTATAACATTTCTAGATGCGCGCTCTGGTTATCTCTATTAAGTGTTTGCTTAAAGACTGTAAGAAGTAGATCTAATCCGTAATAAACTCAGTAATAATAAGTATTAAGGATTTGCCTAGTTCCGGATCTACGCGAAAGCAAAGTGGCATGAGGCCACAGAACGATGCGCGACCCCTCCAGACCACATCAAGACATCCCAAGGGTGCGTAAACCTGCTTCCAGCACCCTCCCCTGCTACCTTGGGTGAGACCTCAGTCCGCACTCCGCCGGCTATTACCAAAAGGGCCAGTAGCTGCAAGATTTGTTTGGCTAATAACTCTTCCGAACCTGGGTCAAGGCCCAATAAGCCAACAAATGGTTCCATTTCCGAGACCGAGATCTGCCTAAGGGATGTCTGATGTCGAAACACTGGAACCCTACAAAGAAAGAGCTTGAAGATTGGTTGGATCATAAGCTTCACGAGTTCATGGTTCAGGAAAACAGGAATTCACGAATATCGGAAGAAAGGTGGTTGGATCGTTACATATACACAGAGATCCACGAGATCTTCTTCGCGTCATTCTCGACAGAGTTGTATGAGTGGATCGTGAGGTTATCTGACAGCGTGGGAAGGTGCAGACTAGACCAACCCATAGTGTGGATGCCGAAATTGGTGTACAGGCTAGAAGCATCTGAAGACAAAATTGCATGTGCGGTAGATCACTGGTTGGATCAGATAATAGGAGGGTTTATTATTGAGTTCGCGATAGACACAACTGTGAGTTATAGTGAAGCAGAAGGGCGCTTTCTCCAAGGACCGCGGGGTAAGTATATCAAATCGTTGAATACTTGGATTAAAATGCTGCTATGTGAAAAATGGGTTATGTGCATCCATTAATGTCTGGGGTAACAAGGAGTGGAAGAGGCTATCGCGGGAGCAGAGGATTAGAAAATAGTCCTCTGGTTTCACTTTCGCAAGAAAGCGAGGAGGAGCTCACAGGGTTCTCCCCGAGAAGCGCAGTCCGACTGATAAATCAATGCATTCAATTGATACCACTACCATCCATGCCACCACTTGCTTCACCTGCATCAAACCCATCTTCACTTACCCCACCGCCGCCACCACCAAGGGTTGGGATGGCAGGTGCGATCAAGTTGCTAGTACTTAGAGGCATAGGAAATGAGGAACCAGAGCAGTTCTGGTTCATGGTAAAGGTTGTGTGGGAAGCCCAAGGAGTAATAGATGAGAACATCAAGAAGGCTTCTCTGGTTAGCGCACTGTAGGACCATGCGTTGACATGGTATATAAAGTACTCGAGCGATCACCCAAATGCAGGAATAGCGGCGATCCAGGATGCATTGAATAAAGAATTCAGTCGACCTAAATCAGAAACGCAGTCGATCATTGGGTTCAAGGAAATCGCGATGCTACTTGGTGAAACCCCATGGGATCTAGATCAGAGATTGAAGAATACAATCTGCGAGGCTAACATGACGCTGACAGATGCGCAGCACTGCGCGTGGTTTGTGGCGTCTTTGACACCACACCTGAGGATGGTGCTATCACAGCAAAAGATCTCAACCCAAGCTGAAGCATTAGAGACAGCAATGAGGTTGCATGAAACTCCAATTCAGGATCCAGGGTTGGGAGTTTAGCAAATCCACACGCAACTACAAAACCTATGCTTAGAAATGCAAAGTTTGAAACAAGATAAAGCACCCCGGTCAGAAGTGCGCGCAGAGGTATGGTGCATAAAATGTAAAGGCCAGGGCCATGATAAAGATCACTATCCGATATTCGCGAACTATCTGGCAGGAGGGGGACCAATGCCATTGCGACCAGAGGCACAGGTAGGGCCGAGCGCAGCGCCCTCACTCTGGTGCGCAATCTGTCAGGTGGGAGGAAAGCACAACACAGATAACTGCCATCTATTACCGAAACTGATACAACCCCCTCAGCAGCTATTTTGCAATTTTTGTAGATTGATGGGCCATGACAACCACAATTGTTGAAGTTATGAGTTGTTGATGGAACGGACACCTGATTATAGGATGTAGACTAAAGCCCAAGGTCAGGATCCAGCTGCAGTGATAGCGCGGGGCGGATTTCAGGGACGCGGACGGGGATGAGGAGGACTAAGACCCGGACAAGGCCGAGGACAATTAATTTGCTACAATTATGGAGGACCTGGGCACTATGCACGAGATTGCACGAACCCGACCAGAACATGTTGCCCGTACTGTTACCAATTCAATCATGAAGCAGTAGATTGCCCCACACTAATTGCACAAATGCGGGAAAAGGGGGTGCTTCCGGCTACTCCCACTCAGAACGTCCAGATGATGAAGGCGAAATAGAGCGAGGAGGATCTTTATGTGAACATGATGCTCAGAAGTGGTGCAGCTACAGGAGAAGATAAGGGGAAGCAACCTGAGGACGATGTGTGGGTTCGCAAGGCCCCTACGAAGCAACCTGAATTTGATTTGGAGCGCGTGAAGGAAACATTTATGGAAGCTAAGAAGGGCTTCGCGGAGACTTCTACTTCGGGTAGCAAGGATCAAGATGAGTCGGAGATGGATATTTCCATGCTCACTACCTTTTTAGAAACATGCATGAAGCTACTACGAGACACTAAGGCGGTGAAGGGATTGCAAGAGCTGATAACTAGGTACGCAAGGCCGGATGAACCGCGCATGGTCTGGAAACTAGGCAAGCATGTTTTGCGCACCGGGCAGGAAATGCGGTTGACTGCCCAGATTGGGGATTTTGAGATGGATCAGGTTGTTTTGGATATGGGGTTCGATGCGAATGTCCTACCTAAACAGACATGGGAACGCATGGGTAGGCCCGCACTACCAACAAAATATCCTACCTATGGGGAGACTGCAAGGAGTCACAGTGGATATTGAAGGTGCCAGCACACAGACCGATTTTGAGGTAATAGAAATTGTGGATGATAGTAATCCTTATCTCGCGTTATTAGGGATAGATTAGGCCATGGACATGAATGGGGTCATTAACCTGAAAAGATGAAAAATGATATTCGAGAAAAAGTCTCTCCACGTAGTGGTCCCACTGGATCCAGCTGAAGGGGCGCGCTACACTGAGCCTGTGCGCGATGAGGACAATGAAGAGGAATTGGACTGCATCTACCAGATCACAGCACTAGATCAGGATCAGGTGAACCCAATAGCGGACAGGAGAATCTCATGGGAACGTGATAGTTCCTGCACATCGGACTCCGATGAAGAGATCGAGTGATGGCAGAACCGATTACATGAGGTCACAACGCTAAATTGTAATAGGATGGTTAGATCATTACGTCGCGTAACAATAGAAGCAAGGGAGTTACTCACAGACACAACGCACAGGGAGGAACTGGTAGACCGCTGTGAAACGGAAAGTCTGGAGCAAAAGCAGCCAGGCGCACATCTGGGGCCGCTGAGCAAATCAACGGCACAACAATGGAGGACATGCCAAAAGAGCAGGAGAACACGACGCGGATGTAGAAGGCAGGCACGCATATGCGTTGGAGGACAAAGCAGGGGGAGCATCCATCGACGACATAGGATACAGGTGTATAGGATGGATGCGTTGAACCGGCTAAGAATCAAGAATCTGAAGGCACCACAGCGAGGTAGTCTGCCAGCTGATCATGACAAAGCCAGTACAAAAACCGGGGGGAGCAGGACTAGTGTCCGTCTGATACAACCACCCAATAAGAATATGTAGATACCAGGGGTTTTATGGGCCTCTAAACTTAGCAGCAAAAGGAGAGGGACGAAGGTAATAAAAGTAACTCCTCAGACTGCAAAACCCGCAGTTCACGAGGTCCTGGGCAAAGAAATTTGGCAGTTGTAGGAAGCTATTTAGCACGGCACCAGCAGGCTTCGTGCAGTCAATGAAGACCGGGCATGATTGAGGAGGAAAAGTGCAATGTTGGAGGAAGATATCAGCAAAATCAAAGTCGGCGTCAGCCCGAATCTGCAAATAAGTGAATCAGGCCTGGGTGTGTCTAGTTTAGCACTAAAACGAGCAGTGACCCTGCTATCATGGCTACGACTGCACCAATGAAGAAGTGTACCATATACAACAGCGCCCGATGGGATAACAGAGACAAAGGCACACGAACGGTGCCCGCAGCCCAGGCTAGCAGGGATGGGGAAATCTCGGCCCTGGGGTGCGACCACCTGACTAGCTATGGAATGCATAGTCTCAATGCCCCAAGCAGCTGAAAGGAGGCGCGGGACTATAAACAAGTCTGTAGGAGGCCTGCACGGGAAAAGGATTCCAGGTAGGGCCAGTCGATCTGCCAAATCACGGTCGCGCCGAAAGTGTTGCGCTGCCACGTGGAAAGGCTGGGAGGTGACCATTGAAATCATTATTCATGAAAAGAGGTTCAGGTTACGCCAAAGAGGAGCAGGCGGCGGGTCATTAAGATAGGAACCCTGCGTGAGATACAGGAAGATCTGCTGCTCAGAAGATATGAATAAATTGAAACATGACACTTTAGTGTTACTAGTAGGCGTGGTCTGAGCCAAAGCCAAGGGGGACATGTGAAGTTGGGAGTTGAATTTGACCGCTCTGCCTCGCGAAACCCTCTACCACCTGCAGGATGGGGTAACCGCTGAGTTGCGTGCCAGGGAAGGTCGCACCCTCCAAATCTTAACAGAGCATAAGGAAAATCTAGAGCAGGTCAGCTTACAGCGTGATGACTTGGTTGTCCACAACCAGGAAGTGGAACAGGCCGTGGCAGAGGCTTGCAGCAAGGTACCAGAGTTGGCTATCCCAGCGGAACTTCCAATAACTGATAAGATCCATCACATGGCGGCAGGATTCTGTACAGCCCGGGAGGAGGCCACGAGAGCTCAGTGGGAATTAAATTTGCAGATTGCGGAGCTACGACTGCAGGCGCAACCACCCACACCCCCGGAAGTTCACGAACAGTGACGCAACAAAATTCAAGCAGGATTGGAAGTCATGAAGCACGCGGTCCAAGATTGCTCGGGATTGTTGGATCAGTCCCTCCTTACGCTCACATCCTTACAGGACAACCCAACACTACAGCAGGTAGAAGCCGAAGCATGAGAGTTACAGCAGGCATATGACAAAGTCCGGGGGACTGTGCAAACGGTCGCTATAACACAACGACTAGCCAAAATGAGGGAGGCCCAGGGCCTCAAGGCACAAGTTGACGCCGCTCGACAGAAGGAGGCAGTACTTAAAGAATGCATCCAGCCTTGGCTGGATGAAGCCTTCACGGTTTCCACCAACATCGAGGGAAATTTAGCACACATGCAGGTAGCATCGGAACTCAGGCCAGCAACGGAATCTGATGAGGATGCCTCGGTGGCTCGCATAGAACGGATAAAGCAGGTGGCAGAAGATTTTGCTGCGAGGGTAAGTGAAGCCCAAAATTTGTTGAATGACCTCCGTGCAAAGATTGTTGCACCAGCCGAGTGACTTGGGACGAGTCACGTTGATTGTGTTGGGGGCCTGTTGGGTAGCGGAGGGCCCGCGTAATGGTTTTGGGGCTCAAAGCCCACAGTTTTGGGTGAAAGTATGGTAAAGACTCCACGAAGTGTGCGGAGCACGAATTGTAACGAGTCAAGTCAAAGGGTTGTCCGCCCGAGAATAATGTAAAATAATAGGAAGTGAGTCAGCCTGCCCATGGTCTGTGGACCATAGGAATGTATAAATAGAGCAAGGCTCTATGGCTAGAGGTCAGTTTTTGGAAAGTTTTGGTTTTGGATCTTGATGTTTATGGGTTTGTGAAGGCAATATTCTCTGCGTCTGTAAGTCCGAGTCAAGGGTGTTGGTGAGTAGATAGAGGCTCTACAGCTATGTGCGCAGAGGCTGGTAGAGTCCGCAGCTATGTGCGCGGGCCCCTGCAGCTGAATGCGCTAGGTAGATTTGGTTGTATTGGCGAAAGAGTTGAATAAAGATAAGTTGGTTCTGAAATACTGTGTTGATTCTGAAATATTGTGGATCTAGTTAATTTTCGGTTTCTGTATCTGTTTGATCTATGCACTTATTCTTATGTTCTAAGTTTATGAAAATCTATAACATTTCTGGGTGCGCACTCTGGTTATCTCTATTAAATGTTTGTTTAAAGACTGTAAGAAGTAGATTTGATCTGTAACAAACTCCGTGATAATAAGTATTAAGGAATTGCCTGGTTCCGGATCTACGCAGAAGTAGAGTGGCGCAAGGCCACAGAATGGTGCATGACCCCTCCAAACCACATCAAGACATCCCAAGGGTGTGGAAACCTGGTTCCAGCACCCTCCCCTGCTACCTCGGGTGAGACCTCAGTCCGCGCTCCGCGGGCTGTTGCCGAAAGGGTCGGTAGCTACGGGATTTGTTTGGCTAATAACTCTTCCAAACCTGGGTCAGGGCCCAATAAGCCAACACCACTAAACACATGTCAAATCCCCATTATATTTTAATCCTTGCACTTGGTATTTAGGAACTATTTCCTATGTGGCGAGTTAGAGTAGTTTTCTTTGTTTTTTGCATTAGTAATTAGGCATGCATTTAGTATTAGATTTAATTCTCATTTTCAAAAGTCTCCTTACGTATAAGTAAAACATCCATGTGGCTTGGCTAAGCCCTCATTTCAGCTAGCACCAAAGATTTCCTTTTCAATTGGCCACAAAAGAAAAACTCTTTACCTTTGTCGACTAGCACAGGCAGTAAATATCATAAGTTGATTCATGCATTTAGATTAGATTAGTTTTAGGTTGAGGCATTGGGCATATAAACAAACAAAATCACCACCCCAAATGGATAAGGGTCTAATTGGGTCCCTAACTAGGTGATTTCCTAAATATTGAATATGGTCAATTTTGGCCATCAACAATTTGGCGCTAAAAGGAAGGCTAGATGGGCAAGTTGACCCTTTTGGAGTTTTTTTTTTTTTTTCAATGGCTCCTTCCAAAATCCCTATGTGGAGTTACATTTTCGGATCCTCATCTTCTAATAATCCAATGAAAATATCCAAAATCTTATCGAAAAAATTGGCGGTGATGGTAAGATTTCTGCATATCAACATATTTATCAATTTATTCAAAATTGTATCTCTCATGGTATGTTTTACGAGAATTTTAGATGTAGGATTTTTACACTTACTTTCAAAGGAGGCATGAAGAAATGTTGTGAGATGTTGTTGGTCGTGTCAATTCATTCATGGGATCAATTTATTGGTGAATTTTTATCAACTTTTCAATATTATGATTTTCATAGATTATGTGATGAAATCAATAATCTTAAGATTAGACCCGCTAAATAATTGGAGAAGTTTTCAATCAGATTTATTAATCTTTGTTGTAGATTTCCTATAACGGAGTCTCCTTTTATAATTGAATATTTCAAATATCTGATTTATCTTCCTAGCAATCAAGGACAAATTATTTATAAATTTAAATCATGTATTCTTTTTTTTTGGCTCAAGCAAGAATCGAACCTTCTATTCAAACGAAGCTACAAATTGGTTACATAAAATACAGAATGTCAAAGAGTTAACATACTCCCTACATTGGGGAACTGAGCCAAATGCTCGAGAAGCAGGCTAAGGGCCCACAAAACCATAAAACCAACAAAGTCATTGAGCGGACCCGATGGTGAAAAAGAGACCGCGGTGAAAATATTTCAATTCCGCAAAGTAGATAACCATCAAGCAGTTGTTCCACCCGATAACGAACAAGAGAAATATTATGTACCCACTAACAAGCCTGAAAAACCTTAGTTGTAGATATGTCGCCACAAGAACCATCAGCTGTGAGGGATATCGAGCTGGAAAGATGCGCGAGGAATACCCGCCTGATGAAGGTGGTATTCTCACTCTTCCTGGAGCCACGTGTTACACGATTAGTGGCATTGGAAGCTTTTTTGAAAAACCACTTGTGGTAATGCGGATGCCCGATAACCACGGAAACTGTAGCAAAACCATCACGGTCCCACCAACAAGCACGACAAACCTCAGCCATAGATCTGCTGCCACAAGATCCAATGGCTATGAAGGATATCGGGCTGGAGAGAAGAGCGAGGAATACCCGCTCGATGAAGGCGGTATTCTCTCTCTTCCTTGAGCCACGTGTTACACGGTTTGTGGCATCGGAAGCTTTTCTGAAAAACCACTTCTGGTAAAGCAGACATTCGATAACCATGGTAACAGTTGCAAAACCACCCTGAACTGTAGCGAAGCTTTTGGAGCCACTTTCTAGTTTCACACTCTTTCTCCTCTGCCTACCATTCCTCTGCGAGACCCAAATGTACCAAATCTCAGGCCGCCTGTTAGTTAAACCCTTAACATCCATCATCTTAGTGTTCTACTAGTTGTTTCCCCTTCATGTACTGATAATGCTCCCTGTCTGCGCGAGCCAGAGTGCTGCAGTCCTCGCGTAGTTGTCCTGCATGAACCAACTCCCATGAGCAGCACTTGTTTTCTCTTGTACATATCACCCCTTCATTAGCTAGCCGATCCGCCACTCTGTTGGCATCTCTGTGCACATGTACAAAGCTTAGAGTTCTAAGTATTCTGAGGTGAGATTGAATTCAATGATATACTTGCATAAGTCTCCAGTGGTTTGAAACTTTGTCTGGTGCTATGCCAGTACCTATCCTTTTGACCGAATTAATCGTTAATTCCGAGTCTACCTCTATGATTGTGTTATGTAAATTGTAGTCCATCAGGATTTCTAAGCCTTGCTCAATGGCCATGAGTTTTGCCATATTGTTGGTTGCCCTCCCCAAATGACTGTGAAAGATGACTTTGATATTGCCCTTTTCATCTATTATGACTCCTCCGTAACCAACATCCCCAGGGTTTCCTTTTGAGGCTCCATCTATATTAAATTTCAAGAAGCCATGGGGAGGGGGTTGCCAGAAAGCCTTTCCTTCTGATGTGTGCCTTGCTATCTTTTTAGTGCCTGCAGGGATATATGACTGGAGTCCCAACTATTCAAGAATGTTAGCATCCCTTTACCGAGGGGGTTTCTCAAGAGGTTGCTTCAGAAGGGCATTAATTGTTTCTTTGAGCTGTTTTAGGATCTGAGCCATGATGCTTTGAGTTGAACCAGATTTCACTTTGAAGATCCTGTTGTTACATTCTTTCCAAACATCCCAGATCAAAAATCCTGGAATCAAAGTCCAGGCTAAATTGACTGTCTCATTATCCGAGAAGTCTTTCCTCCAATTCTTTAAAGTTACAGTAATGTCATTTTCACTCCTGACTATTTGGTTGAAGATAGAGGCTACCCAATTCCATATGGAGGAGGTGAACGAGCATAGGTTGAGAAGGTGATCCATGGTTTCCTCCTGCAAACCACATAACTGGCATCTTGATGGACCGGAAAAACCTCTTTTCCTGAGATTTTCCCAAGTCAGAATCTTTTTATGCTGAACTAGCCACATGAACAATTTGATCTTCATCTAGTGTGGGTTGCTCCAAAGGTCTTTCCAAGTCTTGTCAGGGTTTGGATGGTCAAGTCCAGTGACTATTCTTTTGGCTTCTTTGAGGTTGAAGATGCCCTCATTGTTTCTACCCCATCTTAGTAGATCATTCGAGGTTGAAGTCAAAATTTGCCTCTTTTCCAGAATCTCTTCAAGAACTTTAGCTTGGGCTTTCAAAGGGGTCTCTTCACTGTAATCTGGTACCTTCCAAATTCTCCATTTCCCTGTGTCTCTTGACTGATCCCAAAAGTCACTTACCCTTTTTAGTCCTTTGTTAATGGTGTCGTTTTTTATGATGTCTAGACCTTCTCTGCAGAGGTTATGTTCTTGCTGCCAGTTGTCCTCCCAGAACCAGGCTAGATTCCCATTTCTGATCTCCCAGAAACTATGTTTCTGAACTAAGGCTCTGTTCTCCCAAGCATTGTTCCAAATGTGGGAACCCCTAATGTGTCCTATCATCTGAATGTGGTCCTTTTCCTGCCAATCCATTACATATTTTTTTTTCCAAAGCTTAGCCCATGGGTTTTTCGTTTCCTTTAGCCATCTCCACCAAAGTTTTTCCCCCAAAACTTTGCTTAGGGTGTCCGGGTCGTGGAGACCCAAACCACCATGGGTTTTAGGTTTGCAGAGCTTGTCCCACACTACCAAGGCCCATTTCTTTTTCTCTTCCCCTTTACCCCAAAGAAAGTTTCTTTGAATATTCTTGATTTACTGTAAAACTCCTTTTAGGATAAGAAGGGCTGAAAACATGAAAACTGGAATGGTTTGTAGTACAGCCTTTGTAAGAATTAGCCTTCCTGCTAAATTCAAAGATATGCTAGTCCAGTTGTTGACTTTGTCCTTCAGTTTATTTGTAACTAAATCCCAAAATTCCTTACTCAGAGGTTTGTCAGTGAGAGGCATTCCCAGATATTTGGAGGGAAGATGCTCTCTTTGAAATCTAAGAATTTTGGAGAGATGTCTTTGAATATAAATATCTGTATTGAAAAAGAAAACTTTTGATTTTGTGAGGCTTACCTCCTTGCCAGCAGCCATTGCGAAATCATGCGGGATTTGTTTGAAGGCTTTGGCTTCCTTGATTGTGGGTGTGCCCCGCAGCATAATGTCGTCCACAAATTTTTGATGAGTCAATGTGTCCCCATTCTGAGTGAGTTTTAGTCCCTTGATTATTCCTTCCTCCTTGGCTAAAATGATCGATTTGCCCAATCCTTCCATCATGAGAATGAAGAGAAATGGGGAAAGTGGATCTCCTTGCATGAGGCCCCTTGATGGCCTGAAGGTTCTTGATGGAGAGCCATTGAGAAGGATTAAGCAACTTGCTGTGGTAACTAGGGCCATGACCCACTTTATCTAGTTGTAGGCAAAGCCATAAGCTTTAAGAATGTCCCTGATGTAGGACATCTTAGCTTATCATAAGCTTTTGCTATGTCCAACTGTATTATCATACATGCTTGCTTATTAGTCTTGAGGGAATGAACCACTTCGTGAGCTTGGATGATATTATTGAGAATTTGTCTACCTTCCACATATCCAGTCTGCTCCTCTGACACGAGCGTTGGAAGTAGAGGTTTGAGTCTGTTAGCAATAACTTTGGAAATGATTTTGTACACCACATTGCATAAATCTATGGGTCTGAATCTATTTGGTGTCATGGCTTTTTCCAGTTTATGTATTAATGAAATGAAGGATTCATTAATCGCTCTCAAAATTGTTCTTGATTTTCTCAAATCCTCCACCACATCAAGAATGTCATGTTTGACTATTTCCCAGCATGTTTTGAAGAAGTCTACATTAAAACCATCCGGGCCTGGAGCTTTCCCATTGTGCATCTCTTTGATTACTTCATTGACCTCTTCCTCCATTACTGGCCTGTTGAGATTATAATTATCTTCCTTGGTAACCAGTTTTGGAATATGCTTAGTGAAGCTCTTAATGAATTGAGATCTGTCTGCAATGGTCTCCTCTGCTATGCTTTGAAAATGTTGTACCAGAACAGATTCCATTTCCTTGTGAGTGTTTAACTCTTTCCCTTGAGGATCTATGAGTTTTGTGATCCTATTATGAGCCCTGTGTTTCATGGTAGACTTGTGAAAGAACCTGGTATTTCTCTCCCCTTCTTTAATCCATTGTACTCTTGATTTCTGTCTCCAAAAGATTTCCTCCTGCTGACATCTATTGTCCCATTCTTGTTGCAGAGAGTCCACTTGCATTTTCCTTTCCTCTGTGAATCCTTCTGTGATGAGAATTTGATTAGTTTCCTGTAATTTTCTTTCCACTTCTCTTTTGGCTTCAAAAATGTTTCCAAACTCATTTCTGTTCCATTCTTTGAGCCTTTGTTTGATATGTTTGAGTCTCTGATGCAGGAGGAACATTTTTGTGCCTTGGGTGGGCATGTCTTCCGCCCACCAATTTCCAATATTAGTGATGAAGTCAGGGTGAGTGAGCCAGGCATTTTCGAACCTGAAAGGTCTGTTTCTCGGGGTTCCAATAAAAGAAGCTTCCAATTGGATGGGCCAGTGGTCCGAGCCTCCAAAAGGAAGGATAAAAGCTGTCATAGTGTGACCGGAGAGAAGGAGATCCTCCGAGATTATGAATCTGTCTAATTTCGAGGCAACTTGGGAAGTTCCCCCTCTCTTGTTATTCCATGTGAAGGTGCCATTTATTGTGTCCATATTCACCAATCTCATGTTGCCTAAGAAGTTTTGGAAGGCAAGTGAGTCTCGTCCTAGCATTCTGCTCCCTCCTTTTTTCTCCGTGAGAGATCTAATCATGTTAAAGTCCCCTCCCATAATCCAAGGGATAACTGAGTGTCTCTCTCTCAGCTCCTCCAGAGAGGTGAGGAGCCTGAGTTTGTCTTCTAGAAGTTGAGGACCATAGACATTTGTGATCAAGTAACAATCTTTGTCCCCCAAAGGTTGTATAACCATTGAAAGGTGGTTTCTGGATGCCTCAACATCCAGGATCTCAAATTTCTGAGGATTCCATAGGGTGAGAATTCCCCCCGCTGTGTTATTTTCTTTGACTTCTAGGTACTCATATTTGTTAAGCCATTTTCTATGTATTTCTCTAATCTTGTCTACTGAGCATTTTGTTTCCTGTATAAACACCATGTCTGGTTTTTCTTCTTTTATTATGTCACTGAGATATCTCTATTTTCTTTTACTACCTAACCCCCTAATGTTCCATGTTGTGAGCTTCATAATGATGTGTTTGTGAAAGAGTAACTGGTGAGATCTTTCATCTTACCTGAATTAATCATGAGTTTCCCACATTCTGATAGGAGATCATTCTGTCTCCTTCTTCCTCTTTTCTTGCCTGGGTTTTTGGTGGAGTGTCCTGATGTAATCTCCATTGGTTTGACCCCTTTATTCTCCTGGTTGTCATAGTTCCTTTTGACTCCTGCAGCCTTTGTTTGAGACCTTCGGAGGAATAGCTGTTGTACTCTATCAAACTCCTCTTGAGGCAGAGAGTCAATCCCTTTGTTAGTTCCCTGCTCTAGAAACTTTTCTAGTTCAAGGTTCTCCCTTTCGAGAATCTCCTGTAGGTCTTGGTCCTCCGTTCCTCCTTCGCTTGGGGTCATCTCCTGGTCCCTTCTGAGTCCCATAGTGCTTGGTGGGTCCTCCTTTAGTTCATTGTATACCTGTATGATTTCCATGTTATCCTCTTTTTATTTCTCTGTATCGATGTCGTCCGGTTCCTTATTTGTTCCATTCCCCCCCTCTTCTTCTAAAATCTCGAAACTATTGTGACTTGGTAGCTTGTTCTCACTAGGTTTCTTTTGGTACTTTTTTCCACCTCCTTTCCCTCTGCCTCCCACTTTGGTGAAACCTTCAGGGTCTTTTCCTGTGTTGTTTTTCAGGTTGTCCTCTCTTTTGTTGAGTGGGCAGTCTCTGAAGAGGTGCCCATGTTCATGACATTTACGGCATCTGAATGGGATGTGTTCATATTCGACTGCCTGTACCCATTCCTCATCATATACTTCCAGGATGACTTCATCCGGGAGTGCTCCCGATAAGTCCATTTCTACACATATGCATGCGAAGGATGTATATTTACCTCGCAGAGTCGCCTCTGATATCTTTATAAAATGTCCTAATTTATTACCTATAGCTTTTAAGGATTCCGACAGCCAGTAATCTAAAGGTAAGGAGTATAATCTAATCCATACTGGGACCGATGTGAACGTTTCTCACTCCAGAACAAAGTTCATCATCCAAGGTCACATGTAGAGGCCTGCAGCAGCATAGAAGTAGGGTCCTCCTTCGAAAACTCTGTCTTTATCCTCCAGGTTAGTGAAAACCACTGTAAAAAAACCCTTGGACCCAAGATGTATATTTATTTCTCCTTTTGGTTTCCAGGTGTTTCTTATCCATGTGTACAGAGCTTTCTCTGTGGGCCAAATACCCATAAACTTGCATATGACCACATAGGTTGCCATGTGATCTCTGTGCACCTGTAGTGCAGGATCATTTAAGACCACCCGAGGTTTGATATTAGACTTGGGCTTGCAGGGTCCTGTTGTAGATCTACCCTCCATTCTCTGACTACTGTCTCCAGATTTCATTTCCCTTCGAGCCTCCTTGTGGGTCCCTTCCTTTTCATGGGATTTGCTACTTTCCGGCTTTTGGGTACCAGTTGTCTTTGTCTCAGCCTCCGTTGAATTCCAGAGATTGTTCAGACTCGTCTCTCTACCTCTATTTGAAACCATGTTACTGTAGGAGGGAGTGGAGCTCCCTCCTCCATGCCCCTCCATAGTTACCAGCTCGCTTCTGTCACCCTCTGTTCAAAACCCTAGTCACTCTCGTTTCTCCCAACCCCAGCTCCATGGCACACCACATTTATATCATATATTCATTCTCATCCACCAAATAATTTAGATTTAAATGTGAATTTTGAAGATCTGGAAATTATGAATAAAACTTCGAAGGAAGAACACAAAACCTCTGCTTTATCTCATTAGCCTACATCTTTGTTTATTGAAGAGCAGATTTCTTGTGAGGATAATACAAACTCAATCACCTTCAAACAAAACAATGAGGGAATTTTAATGAAAGATGAGGAAAATCATTTTATTTCAAAGTCATTGTGATTTTTCCTCATCATTATTGGATTGCAATAAACATAACTTCATTTTAAACAATGCTTCTAATTCAGATTTTCAAGAAACACATATTGAAGAAGTTGATAAATTAATTGTTAGCGAAGAAGAACTAAAATTAGGTGTTCAAAGTGCTCATCCAATAAATTCTTTTCATTTCATTTCCCCTTACTCTCATTTTTCTCTATATCTCGATTTATTCAATGATTTAAATCAACGGACTATTATTTCATATTCATTAGATTTTCATTCCAGTTGAATATGAAGTCCAAGATGAAATTAATTTACAATTTAAAAATGAATTCATTTGCTCCCTTGTTTTTCAAACCTCTCCATCTCCTTTATCAGACAAAGGGAATTTCTTAGCAACCACAATCCCCAAGCAAACTCTTAATGATTTAGTCTCGTTTACAATCAGTGAGGTGCCTTGCAATTTAAATAATCAACCTAGTGGAAAAAAAAAATCAATTAAATAATGCTAATTGTTGTCATTTTATTAATACTAATTTATCTTTCTCATTGAAGAATGATAATTCAGATGCAATATTTAATTATTCTCATTTATCACATGTTGATTATTTAAAATCTGAATTTTTAAAGAATTATCAAGATGATGAGACAACTGAAGTTCAACCATTGCTTATGCCTGAATTTCATGATCTTGCTAAAATTGATTGTACAAAGATTCCTCCACAAAGTCTTTCACACAAACTCTACTTTCGCGTCGATTGTTCTCAACATGATTGCACCAATTTTTGTACATTACCTGTAAATATTTATTTACTTCTCTTGTATATTTTAGAGTCAGTTTTAGAGATTTTAGATTGGTTTTTAATTCAATGCCTACTTCTGAGTTATAATGTACATATCACTATTATTTTTTATTTCCCTAATAATCTTTGTTGGCATTTCAATGCTCACAACATAATGGGAAAAATGCATTAACTGATTCAGCTAATCTGGTTCAGGTTGATGAAAAGTATTGCAATTTCAATTTATTGTTAGTTTTCTTCAATCAAACTTTTATGATCCCACAAAAATTCTAACACTTAAGAAGAATTTAAATTTTTCCTAATAGCCAAATCTTTTGCCCACAATTTCTTTCCAATATCTAATATCTCTTCAAATTAATTTTAGAAGCTCAATTCAATTTTGGTTGGAAGAACTATTGATGAAGGAGAGCTTGTTAAATAATGATTTTCGTGACAGAGTAGCAGAATGGTTGGAGGAGTCATTTCATACAAAGTTTCCTACTAACAATAGCATTGTTTTTTTTCAGAAGAAAAAGCATGATATTTATATTGAGGCAATATAAGCAAAAACTCAAATGAGGTACAATAGTAATTTGGTTCCGAGAATCGGAAACCAGACTGAAGAAGGCCAAAAAATGAGCCTACACCACAATACCATATAGACAACCAAATTGACACATTACACATAATGAAATACACAGATCCATGCAAATAAGAAGGCTGATATCCAGACAACAAAGAAGGCAAAGAACCAAAACTGCATGGATGAGACCGAAACCTGCATGAACTCAAGAACACTGCATCCCCCTTGGGAACGACTCATAAAGAGCATAGATGTTCATCACAACAGACTCGAAAGGAAGAAATGAGTCATCAAAAATTTTCTGATTCCTCCAGTGCCAAATATTGTTATATCACACATAATGTGTGGAATTGTGAATAGTTCATTTCTTTTACTTCCTCCTAATAGATTAACTCTTTTTGCAGTACTAATTTTTGGTGTGCATTTTTCTGCAGGATGTAATCAATATGAATGGTTACATTGGAAATATGAGTTTACGTAGTTCCGATTGTCCTTGCATATTAGAGTAGGGTAGATTAGGAGTACTTTTAGTTCTTATTTCTATTTTATTTCTCTTTTACTTATTAGATAATGCAAGTGTGAAATAATCAAGTGGCATGCCTTCAATTTTGGAAAAGAATGGTTTAGGGCAATACCAATCAAAACAACCTGCTCATCAAGAATGTTCAAGGAATCATTTTAATATCATCAGAATTGTACTAAATTATGCTTTGGTTAATGTTTAACAATGAATGTATACATGTGGGTTATTTTACATTTGTTTGGCTTTGCAAATTCACAAAATCTCTCTCTGTCAACATTGATGTTAAGGTGATTTGGATTGATAATAAAGATGTGTTGATTTGGGAATATTTTGCAATTCAATTATATATATTGCTCCATTCATATAACAAAAAGGGCACACAATGCAAAAGCTCGAAATCCTCTCTCTCTCTCTCTCTCTCTCTCTCTCTCTCTCTCTCTCTCTATATATATATATATATATATATATATATATATATATAATCACCACATAGGTTGGGAATTTTGCATTTTTCAATTGGTATTTAAAAAGAAAAATGGGGCTAATATATATTTATAGGACTTTCATCCGGGCTACATTATACAAATCATAATTTCTATGAAGGATATCAACAATTGAAATGCAAAACAATGTACGCTCAAACAAATTTCATTGCAAATATCTTGATTCAACCACAAATCTAAAATTTCCAATGATCCCTATTATCTTGAACATGAAGTCATTTCTTTCCTAACAAGTGTTTTTTCTGCCTTGATGCTTACCTTATTCTAGTTTCAATAAATCTAATGATCATAGGCATGTGTCAACTTTGATAAAGAGTCAAGTTCTTCTTGCTCTTTAACCTTGATCATGAGAAGATGTTACTTCTTTAAAACATAAATTTGGAGAAAATCAAGATCTTTGAGGTAAATTATAATGAGATTCTTGAAGGTAAATTTCATATGTTTATTTTCATCTTTCACTATTTTTCATTCTAATTTCAGTTTCAATTTTATTTTAGTATTTCTAATTCAAGATTTGTTTATGTAGGTATTTGTTGGTTACACAAAATGTTTGATTTTGTTGGAAAAATAGCCTAGAAATCCTTCAATTTACTTTGCATGCCTCCTAGTTCGACAAAGCAGTTGTGTCGATGACCAAGTCGCTAACAAGTTACATCAGGGTGTCTTTGCACCTTTTTCCTGTTTTCATTTAGTATCTTGTTAATTTTGTTTTCAAAACATATTGTAAGCCTCATCCCTAATAGATAATTATTAAGGCTTTTCAATTAAGGCTTAGCTTTGAGGCAAGATATTTATAAGACAAGGGACATCTTGATGTGACTTCATATTTTACTCACAGTTGCTCCCTACATTTAGGATTTCCTTTTTAATAAAAAAATCCTAATTAATTAAAATCTTACGAGACATAACTAATCACTCAACCTAAATGAGAATGAACATATTAACTCTCTATTCTTTCTCTTTATGTTGAGATCTCTTTCTCATTTTGTCTTGTTTAAGTTTTCAAGTTTTCATGGCTTCTACTTTGCTTTCTAGTTTGTTTTCTTCCTTTCCTATGTAGTTTTCATTATTCCTCCTTTAGTTTTCATTTTTTCAAGGGCTGCATAGTTTTACGTTTCCAAGAATTGTTTCATTCTTTTGATTCAGATTGCATATTGTGATATTTCTGAAATCTATATGGGGGAAATATTTTCCTATGCTACATCAATTAGTTTACATGGGTAATCTTTACTATAGCATTACAATAGGATTTCATCTATCTAAAGGTCATCCTTACCGAGTTTTCACTTTTTTATCACATCAACCATTATCTATGAGGAACATTAAGATACAATTCAATATTAGAAGTTCACCTTTATAAAGAATGAATTGTCTAAAGTCTTTGCTTTGAATCCCTCCCATGCCTCTCCATAATTAAATCCTATACTTTGGTAGATGAAGAGAAGAAGAGGATGAGGATGGCGACGGGGTTAGGGTTTCTCTGCAAAGACCGCCTGCATTTCTCTGAATCTGTGGTACGACAGTGCTTGCCCCCGTAACTTCTCAACTATTGTTATTCTCACCCCATTTCACCCACCCATCTCTTAGAACGGGCTTTCATCGGTGCTTCATACTGCAGACGGTCGGGTTTATTTTACTCCTTAAGCTCCATTTTCACCAACACACACCTTTCCCTCTTAGCATCAATTCTGAAAGCAGCTGTCAACGGGCAAGCAAAATGGTTATGGATGAGCTGGTCGATTACTTCGCGGATCCTTTGGAGGATGTGCCCATATGGACACCCCCCAGGACCACTACGGCCGGTTATTTTCCCTTCGACAGTGCACTGTCCGAGGAGGTTGATGCTCTCTCGCCCATCTCTCTCTCCTGCATTACATTTGTATCACTCCATGAAGATGCTTCTTCTCCCCCTGAATTCATTACACGGCCGCTCTCACCGCACACGCTAGCATTTGCAGACCCTCTGTCAAACCCTTACGACAAAACCCTTGTCGAGGATCCAGCTCCAAACCCTCCTTCGTCTACTTCTAGCATACCCTTGACGGACCGTCTCTTGGTCTCAGCTGCTCTGGGGCCTGTCTCATTTGCTCCCTTGTCCTCCACAGCTCCCCCACTGAGAAATTTTACTGGGATTGTACATATCTCGGGGATATTCGCCTCCATACCATTGATGGCCGCAGCGAAATCTAGGGCTTCCCCTACATCGGTGACTGCTCATATAGCCTCGGCTCCGGAAACCTCTGTTGCGAGATTATTTGGTGTATAAAAAAAAAGAGGTGCTTAAAGCTTCGGACCTGCGAGGGTTTCCTCAATCTCACCGAGGACACTCAACTTCTGGACTCCATGGATATCGCGAAGAAAGTGCTTATGGGACGGGTTCATGGCCGACATTGCATTGTGGATAAGCTTCAACAATGGACCTTGGAAGTCTAGGGTCATCACCTGAAAGATCCCCCAAAGGTTTAGACATTTGTAAAGGGTTAGTTTGCTTTGCAGTTCAGCTGTCTTGCACACACCAACTGGGTATTGTCCACGGTCTGGCAAATAGATCAGGCTCCTGTATTTCTTTGAAGATGGATGCCATTGTTTGATCCAGAATGGGAGAGGGTAGATGCTGGACCTATTTGGGTACGACTCCCAGGGCTTCCGCTTCATTTCTAGATGGAGGATGTCTTCAAGAGGATTGGAAATGCCCTTGGCATCTATCTCACATATGACGACACTTTTCAGACTATAGGGCGCATGACATATGCCAGGATACTGGTTCACCTGGATCTCTCTGATGGTTTACTAGAGCACATAACCATTCGATGGAGGAATAATGATAGGAGACAGATTCTGGATTATGAGGGGGTGCCATTTAGATGCAGGCGTTGCCACAAGGTGGGACACCTATATAAAGATTGTCCTCTTCTTGGCAAGGCTAACAAACAGACCCCGGTTTAGGAAACTGTGGCACAAGATCCCCCTACACAGGAGAAGCAGCCACAGAATATGGAATCTACAGAGGATATGGACGAGATGCAGACAATCCCGACAGACAAGAATGCGGCCCCTCCACAGACCAATCAGAAGAAGCGCGGCAGACCTCCCCATCGTCCACCTCCGCCACCTCCTGCTCATACCAGGGCGTCCACCGAGGGCTCTCTTTCTCCGGGTAAGAACCTACCCTTCACCACATCTTCCCTTTGCAACTCATCATTTCTTGATATCATATCATCTGGATCATCTTCTGGTTTCTTTTCTGACATATCATCTGGTGTTACTTTGGGATTGAGTCCGGCCTCTGCCTCTGTTGCCTTAGCCCCAATTTTTTGTCAGTTTGCATCCAGCCCCATTTACACTCCATCTCCCCCCTCCCCTTCAATTACCCCTCACCCACCACCATCCACTTCAGATCAGGATTCAGGGTACATGACCTGCTCAAAAGCCAAGTGACAGGCACTGGATCATGTAGGGCTTGACATCATTACCTCCCCCCCTCCTCATAAGCACCATAGGGGGAGACCCTCCTCGCTCTCAAAAGCCCAATTTGTGGCAGGAAATGAAACTGCTTTGAGCAAACAATCTACTATCCTCGGGGTACTTAGAGCCAGAGACACCCCATCTGAACCCCCTCCATGAAGATCATCTCCTTCAATTGCAGAGGGCTTGCTAGGCCTAATAAGAAATTAGCACTTCGTCATTTATTTACATCTAACTCGCATGATATTTTTTTCTTACAAGAGACCCTAGGCCCTACGGCTGACATTTCCCATACCTTACAAAACATGTTTCCTGGATGGGTATTTATTGGCCTAGATGCTCATGGGAGATCAAGGGATTAGCCTTGGGTTACAATATTCACACTATTAAGCTGCTCAATTTTTGGGGAGGAGCTGGCCATTTTGGTGCTGAAATACACTCTTCGGATCTAGGTATGAACTTCCAGATTTTCAATGTGTATGGGCCTTGTCAAAATAGACCTGAATTCTAGCAAAACCTGCTAGGTTTGGAATTATTTTTGGCTGAACACCTGATTCTTAGAGGGGATCTAGATTTGTCCATCGGACATGCCGAATCTTTGGGACATAGAGCATAGCGAGACTCCCTATCGGACTACTTCTTATCCATTCTAGACACTCATCAGTTGATCGATATCCCCTCAGTTATACTACAAGCGACCTGGAGAAATAATAGGACTGGGGAAAAAGGATTGGTTCGAAGACTTGACCGCTTCTTAGTCAAAGAAAAGGTTATGGAACTAGGATTCCACATCCGATAGAGGGTTGGCTCTAGGGGGATCTCCGATAATCTCCCCATATACTTGGTTATTGATGGAGGTAGAGCAAAGCCTAAAGGACCTTTCAAATTCTGCTTTGCCTAGCTCAGGGAAGAGTCATATATCAATATGGTCACAGATTTCTAGAAAGCCAACCCTCCTGGGGCGAGAGGTGACTATATTAATGGTTTTACACACAATCTTTCTGAATTGAAGAAATTGTCCAAGCAATGGGCTCACAATAAAAGAACACAGGAGGAACAGTCTCTCAGACTGATTGAAGCAGATTTAGTTGATTTTGAAAATAATCAGGGAGGTTTATTCACTTCTGACAAACATAAGGAGAGGATTACTTCCCTTTACACTTCCAGAGGGAAAATCCTTAAGGATTGGGAAGAAGTCTGGCGATTAAGAAGCAGGGCCATCTGGATGCACGAGGGGGATGAAAATACTAAATTTTTTCATAAGTTCACCAATGGAAGGAAGGCGATTAATACCATCTGGCAGCACCAGAATGAACAGGGACATGTTTTAAACTCTTTTCAACAACTGGCTGCGTTGGCAACCTCTCACTTCAAAGGTATTTACAGTGCCCCACGGGATGAATCTGGCAATATCATCAGGGTGGCACAACTTTTCCCAAGGTTTGTAGATCAAGAGGAGGAAGGAGAATTGACCAAAGAAGTTACTCTGGAAGAGTTGGAGGCTACCCTAAAATGGTTTAAAAAGGACAAAAGCCCTGGACCTGATGGATGGACAATAGAGTTCTATTTGGCTTTCTTTGACATCATTGGTGGAGATCTGCTAAAAATTGTTGAGGATTTCAGAACCAGAGGATATCTCGAGGCACCCATCACCTCTACCTTCATCGCACTCATCCCTAAAACTGATAATCCGACCTCCTATGAAGAATATCATCCCATTTCTCTCTGCAACTGCATATACAAGATTATAGCTAAGATCATTGCCAACCGGATGCGGCCCATCTTATCCAACCACATTTCACGGAGCAATTCGCCTTCCTATAGGATCGGCAGATACATGAAGCAGTGGGCACTGCTCAGGAAGTACTTCATACTCTACATACCAGGCGAGCCAAAGGTATGATTCTGAAAGTTGATTTATCCAAGGCATTTGACAGAGTAAATTGGTTATACATTAGAATGCTTTTAACCCACTTGGGTTTTCCATTCATATACATCAAATGGATTATGAGCTGTATAACTAACATCCCCTTCAGCATCCTGGTGAATGGTAGTGCATCCCCCTTCTTCTTTTCTGAAAGGGGTTTGCGGCAGGGGTGTCCGCTATCACCTTTACTTTTCCTTCTTGTCATGGAAGGCCTCAACAGACTTATAAATGATGAACATAGAAGAGGCTGATTACAGGGCATAAAGATATCTGAAGGTTGCATATTAACTCATCTACTTTTTGTAGATGATATCCTGATATTTCTCAATGGTAGCATTGGTGATCTTACCAATATCAAAGCCACCTTCTCTCTATTTCAAGTGGCTACTGGCATGTTGATTAATGATTCAAAATCCACCTTGACAGTTGTGGAATGCACTCCACACGAGATCCATTTCGCACAACAGCGCTTCTGATTTACTCAACTGAGCCTGGCAGAAGGATTAAAATATTTGGGGTACAAGTTAAAGCCCTTGGGCTACAAGGTTTCCGACTGGACCTGGCTCATCTCTAAAATGAAAAAAAGGCTCAATATTTGGTATCTCAAATATCTATCTCATGTTGGCCGTCTCACCCTCATCAAAAGTGTCTTAGAGGCCACTCCTGCCTATTAGATGTCTCTAGCATGGATCCCCAGAAGCATCCTCTCCAGAATTTAATCTCTCTGCTACAGATCTCTATGGCAGGGGAGCAAGCAGGGCAGGATTTTTGCTTGGGTCAAGTGGGAGGCCCTAAATTTACCAAAGAAGTGGGGAGGTTGGGGATTAAAAAAACTAGAAGATTTCTCATTTGCACTAGCTGTTAAGCTTGGTTGGCACCTTGTATCAGCTAACAGCCTATGGTCTAAGGTTAGTTATGCAAAATACATCACCCAGCGACATATTATGGATTGGATAAGGCGACCCCACAGGTGTACTTCTGGGATTTCCATTATCTGGAAAGCTGTCATCAAGGCATTGAATCCAATCAGAGAAGGCATCACTTGGAGAATCCGCTCGGGTAATAAAGTCTGCATTGGTATCGATCCATGGGTTGGCTGCGGAAATATGCATAGACTTCCTATTGAGCTCATACAACACCTCCAAAACCAAAATTCTTCTCATATTGCTCATATTGCCGATATGGATAATACCACTTTCCTGCATCAGGCTTAGAAAACTGCACCTCAGTTAAACATTCCCCCTCTATGGGTACAGTATTGGGAGGATTTCGCTCAGGCACTTACAGAAGCTCATATACGAATCACTGATGGCGATGATGAAATTATTTGGGCACTATCTAAATCTGGTAGATATTCCCCCAAAGAGGGATATTTGGCCCTGACTGGAGCTAGAAGGCCTCAGATTATTGCAGATTGGTGGAGGCACCTTTGGAAGCTTAAAGCTCCCCCCAGGACACGAATGTTAATGTGGACCATCCTTCATAATAAAATCCCTACGGGCGATAACCTCCTTAAGCGAGCACATTTTGGCCCTCATTGGTGCTACCTGTGCAGAAGTGATAATGAATCTGTCAGCTACCTGTTCCTTGAATGCACAGAAGCCCGAAAACTATGGGATCTTATTATTCCTGTTGTAGCTCCATCATCATCTGGTCTGGCTCATCTATTATTGCGGCCTGACAATCTTGGTACTCATTTATATCTACTCATAAACAACGCAATGTGCCCCTATTGATTTGTTGGGCAATTTGGATCGCTAGAAATCGATTAATATTCCAAAATACAGAGTCGAACTAATCTGTCTTGACAACCAGGGTGCTGACTGATTACGCCCTCATCCTTGATGATCCTCCCCCACAACGCACTCAGAACATTACACCTGAACATATAGAACATCTTAAGCCATGGGCTTACTTCAATGGGGCTGCACAAGAGACAGGGTGTGGTGGGGGGGTTGTATTACATATAAATCATCAATATTCTTACAGCATGCTCACGGGTTTCAGATGTGGAACTAATAATTTTGTAGAGTTTTTAGCTGCAAAACACCTCATACAATTTGCATTGGAGAGGAATTGCAGAGATTTACAATTATTTGGGGATTCCAAAATCATATGTGACTCGCTGAATAGAAAATCTAGATGCACTACTTATTCATTGAATCATATACTAGACGAAACTCTAAGATTACTTTCATCATTTGATTCCTTTACATGTAATCACATTTTCAGGGAACAGAACGGGGCTGCTGACAGCTTATCCAAAGAAGCTGCGATCGGGGAGCCGGGCATCTGGATGATCCGAGAGCTTCGTGATGGAATTCACTATCAATATTACCATCAGCCTTTTATGGACATACAAGCTTAATTTTTGCTGATTTTTTGCAGACATAAAAACATTTATTTTTTGTGTATATATTTATCGTTGGATAGTCAAACAATTTCTATTATTGTTGGTTTACAGTCTTATATATTGCTGCCTCCCTGCATGGATAAAGGCAACAAATTTTGATCTTTTGTTAGTTGTCGATAGTCATGTCCTGGGTATGATCTGAATATGCATATACAAAATATAATTTCCTTTTATTAATGAAATTATGATTTTTCCTTAAGGAAAAAAACAAAAACGAAGAGAAGACTAGTGGGGTCAAACTTAACTAGTATCACATATATTTTCTAAAATAGAAAACCTTTTGTATCGCCTCGCTCTCTTCACTCAATTGCTAAAAGCAATTCTCCAAATATGTCAATCAAAAGGGTGGCACATAAGAGAGTTGAAAGCACATACGTGTGGGAAGTACAAGAAAACTCGTCGGGGGTATAGATGCTCGTTGGAAGCAAGGCCATGCTTGTATGGTATCGAGACACCTTCGTCGGGGCTATGGACTCTCACGGGCAAAAAAGTAATGTCAAGAAAAAGAGGTAATTTTATTCTCAATAGATGCAAGCTAATCTTAAAAAAATCCTCCCAACTATCTTTGTTATCCAATAGTAGAGAGATGATTAAAAAAAAAACCTATATTTGGATTCCTTGTTTTAGAACTAGGCATTCAAGTTTTCTTAAGAGCTTATCTTACTTTGATTTCATCTTACATGGCACCTTTAGAAATGGTGTAATATGCGAGAATGTTTTGGAAGCTTTTATTTCGATCTTTGATAAATTTAGCCATATTATCCGAACTAGAGATAATTGCTTCATCACATGTGTCACAAACTATTGAGGCTTTAACCACCCCCCTTAATTTCTTTGAAATTAGGGGGTCCTACATGTAAATTTTGGCCAATATCGCTTCTATAATGCTTTGATTTTGCTAATTTTGGGTGATTTTTACTTTTCTTACTTCTCATTTTGATGATTTCATTGCTTGAGTTTTGTTGTCAACTTTCCAACGGTTCAAATTTTACTTGATTCTGACTTACGGTTTGGATGATATCCTTAGTCAAAGTTTGGCCAATTTCACCACCTAGGCATTAACATATGTAAATATGTATTTTATTATGTTTTTATAAATTATAAATTAAGTTAATTTTGATATGTAATAAAATTTAACTATTGTATTGAGGCTTCTTTGATCCATAATGTATTAAGCAAAGTCTTTCGATAGAAATCACATAAGAGAATTTTTTGGCTGACGCGTTTTTAACCAACAAGTGTGGTTCATCATCAGGACCAGATGAAGAGGTAGATCATGGCAAAGGCTTAAATAGAGAGCAATGTAGAACCATAATTTCAAGTAACAGCTATATTTGAACAATAATATTTAAATTATGATATTAATACATTAAAAAAAAATATATTATGGCTATATTAAACGGCGAGTTTTTGAAAAATAATATTTAAATAATGATATTAGTTTATTAATTTATTAAAAAATATTAATGGGTAACGGCTAGTTTTTGAAAAATAATATTTAAATTAATTTATTAAAACCAAATATTACTAGTTTTTGAAAAATAATATTTTTAATTATGATATTAATTTATTAATTTATTAAAAACAAATATTAATAAGTAACTGCTATATTAAACAATTAGTTTTTGAAAAATAATATTTAAAAAAAAAACAAACAAACAAAAATTATAATTAAATATATTTGTGAACGTAATTATTTCCACATCTTGTAGTAATGTTGATATCAACCTAGATCCATCATAACTCTGGATCTATCAAGCGCCGACAGGGATCAAAAACCGCCAATTTCAAACTTTTCATGTATATTTTATAGTTACAACATTAAAAAAAACAAACAAACGAAAATTATAATTAATTATATTTATGAATGTAATTATTTCCACATCTTGTAGTAATGTTGATATCAACCTAGATCCATCTTAACTCTGGATCTACCAAGCGCCCTCACGGATCAAATATCTTTTCACTCTAAAGGAGGTTTAAATCTCAAGAGATTTCATCGCTCTCAGCATTTGGTAGATCTGAAGTTAAGATGAATCTAGGTTTGGTTAATTTCCTCTTTTAAATAGGCTATATTCCACATGAATACCATGGGTTCTAATAAACCTGGAGCTCAAAAACCACCAATAACTTGACCAAGTCAAGTTTACCTTATTATTTTAGTTTAAAGGCATTTTTGTTTTAACATGGAGTTATTTTTATTTTTATTTTTAATTTATTTTTGACCGAGTAAAAATGTTTAACATAATGTTATTTTTATTTTTATTCTTATGTTATTTGACCAAGTAAAAGGTTTACATAACATAACATGACATGACAACATCTCTTCCATACTGGGTTGGAGTGCGCCTCTCGGCACAATAAGATTCTAGATATATGTTGTGAGCGATTTTACTGATGCCCTACATTTTCAATGGCCTCACCACCCATCAACAGGGACTCAAGTAAAGCATGATAGATCATAAAAGAGTGATGAGGTATTTATAAAGAAAGAATCAACTAGTGACCGTTAATATGAATGTTTTTTGTTTAAGGCTCGGCTTTATATTACTGATGCAAAAAGGTACAGAGAGTTTGTCTTTGTGTTACTAGTTACCTTGTTTTGAAGCCGGTTGAATAACACAAACTAAGCTTCTTCAAATTGCAAATATTTCCTCTAACTAGCTTATCCAACAAAATTAAAGATTGACTAGTGCCAAAGCTATTGTGCCATAGGTTACAAAAAGGTTAGATCTGTTTTGGAGAGCCAATTAGACGAAGGCAAAATTGATAGACATTCTCCATGAATAAAATAATGCATTATAGAAAACTATGGTATAACCTAGGACTAACCATGTACCTACGTCCTTTAAGGAATCTCATGTTGTGAACTTGTGAGCAGTTGCTAGCCATCAATCAGTGATTGTCAAGGGAGGAACCACTATTCACCAGCCAACCCAAGGCTTCGTGCAAACCACCATGCTAAATAATACCATGCATTGCTGATTAGGACCACTAAGAAGTTGCGAAGATCCATGAGCCATCTTACTTAGAAGTGCCACAAGGCATAGGCTTTATCCACCAAGGAGAGATGCCCTAGATCCCTAGGAGGCGAAGCCACATAGAGCACAAAGCCTGCATATAATTTGATTTGGAACCACCCTTTTCCTTTGGCTGCCAGCGTAACCCCATATAGAAGTTAATTGAATTATATTGGAGCCACTCTTCCCGGACTGTGATCCAAAGTGGCCTGTGAGCGAGGAATTGCACATAGAAAAGGTTAATTCCTGTTGATCGTGATCTATTGGTGTTGTGAGGGTATCCATCCTTGTAGGATGGAGAGAAACCGAGGAAAGAGGCCATCCCAACAACCACTAGACCACAAAGCACTTCAAAATTTCCCAAACTCGTGTTTGTCACCCAAAATTGCTTCGTTGATTGAGCAAAAAGGATGTAGTTAGGCCATGCCTTTAATGGAGCCCACAAAGTTATAACCTATGAATAGTGATAAAACAAATAATTTGTTGGGAAGGTTGTATTAGAATGGTGAAGCTAGGGGGCATTGGAGATGCCAAAACTAGCTTGTGAGAAAGGGATGCCGAGGATGGCCAAGTGCGAAACCAACAGCTATGTAGACATTTCAGTTTCGGGAATTGCAGATTGCAATGAGAGAATAAGCATTAGACGCATAATTCCCCTTCATTAACATAACACAAACCATATTTTTTTGTGTCGAATGACTTTCGTGAGAGGTTGCAGATAACGGAAATAGGCTTGAGGTGGAATGTCGGCTCACCATGGCGCCACCCTCGTCCAATTGAACAAGAAACCCCTGTGAACAATGATGAGGAGCCATAATGTTTCCGCGACACAAACAAACTAAGGAGTATGACGACCAAAGATCCATTGGTGTGGGCCTCTTTTCAAGGTGAATGCAAGCATGTTGATGAATTGAATGTGTGGTCAGATGGCTAGTAACCTAATTTGGCCTTGATCTCCTGCCGACATTCGTCGGCGTTAGGCACATGTCATGGGGTAACCATTGATATAAATGTTAATATGACCGCTAAAACATATTTTTAGGAAATTAAATATGTTTATTAAAAAGATTTGACCATAATTTAAAATATTTGATCACAATAAAATAAATTAAATTAAAATTATATATATATATATATATATATATATATAAGGTTTTAATCACAATTTAAAACGGAATAAATTGTATTTATTAAAATATGTATTTATTTTTTAATAAGGTTTTTTACCACAAAATAAAATAAACAAAAGAAATTAACACTGGATTGATTAGGTCCCAGGATGACAGTTCAATTGGTGATCGAAGTAATGTGAAATCTATGAAAACTGAGAAATCCAAGGTTCAAATCCCCTTGTTAGTAACTCGATTGGTGGAGAGGAGGACAAACCATAGGCCGCCAAAGGTTTTCTAGTAGTTATGTGTTAGGTGGGTTGCTAGATATGTTTGAGATAAAAAATAAATAAAAAATAAAAAATAAATAAAAAATAAAAAATAAAATAATAAAAATAATAATAATAATAATAATAATAAAAATAATAATAATAATAATAATAATAATAAATAAATAAATAAATAAAATAAAATAAAATAAAAAATAAAATAAAATTACTGGAATGATTAAAAAATATTTTCTAGAATTTATTTATTAATTAGAAATTTGTGTTAGAAGGTTTTAACTATAATTTTCAAAAATTAAGAAAATGAGAAAGAAATTGAGAATGTGAAAAAACTAATATGACTAGGGACTCATTCACTTAATAATGTAAATTTGACTTATGATTAATATTCCATTAATTATGGGGGAGGCAAGAGCGAGAGGGGTCATTTATCACACTGACCATGAAATAGAGATGGAATTCGACTTTTTTTTTTTCCGGGGAAAATAGAGTTCGTAATTTCTATTAAAAAGTTGTTAATAGATATTACATGTTGTAGATGCCGAGGCATATGCTGTAGAGTGGCCAGAGCCACGTTACAAAGTAGTAAACTAGATATAAGTATCCAGAGAGAGTCCAGGTGAATACATGAGCTGTATGTCACCAGTAGTTACAGAATCCCCAAAATTCTCAAAAATAAAGCCCAAGGCCATACAGGAATATGTACATCCATATGTCCATACAAATATATACTCGGTTGAAATAGATTCCTGCTATACAAAAAGAAGCTCCCAAGTAGCAGTTCAAAAAACTAGTGAGGGGGAGGACCCCCCATCAGCAGGCCGTCGATGTAGGGACGATGATAGAACCTGTGTATCCCAGCTGGTGAGTGTTCTTCGATCAGCCAGTCTCCTAGAGGCCGATCCGCCGCCTCTTTCGAAAGCTGGTCAGCAAGCGCATTTCTTTCCCTGTAGATATGTGAAACAGTGATCTGGTCAAAATGTGTTTTTAGAAAAACAATTTCTTCCAAGATATGTTTCAAAGAATATGCATGACAGATAGATCTATTGTTTGTCCAATCAATCACAATCTTTGAGTCCCCAAAAATTTGAATTTGTCTGCAATGTTTAGTATGGGCAAAATAAAGGAGGTGTCTCAAAGTGATGAGTTCCGCAAAATTATTTGAGCCCGACCCCAGACCCAGTCTTAGGTGAAAAAAATGAGTATCAGATAGGAAAAAAGCGATCCCCCCACCACATCCTTGTGGCGGAGCTGCCCCGTCAAAATATGCCCAAGGCATATCCTTATTAATGTTTTCAGGCTGAATAATTCTAGGTCGGGGAGGTTTGCTCTCAAAAGGAATTTCATTGTAGGCAGCACAAATGGATGCCGAGAGTAACTGATTGTTGACTCTACAGTTCTCAAAAATATAAGCGTTTCTGCTCTGCCAAATGAAACTCGAAATCACTGCTGGGAGATTTAAGGCTTTTTCTGTGGCAACCGCTTCCCACCAATATGTCCAGGCAGTCGGAATGTCCTCGCCCTGCCAAATCGTTCTGATATTCAGAACCTGTGTGACCTGTTGCCAGATTCCTTTTGTTGTCTCACAGTGGAGGAACAGGTGGTTCGAAGATTCTTCATTACTTTGGCAAAGTACGCACCAAGATGGTCCTGTTATGGCCCGCTTCTTGAGGGCATCCCCTGTAGGTAATTTATTTGCGATTATGTTCCACAGGAGAAGTCTGTTTCTGGGCTGCACTTGGAGCTTCCACACTATTTTCCACCAGCCTAGTAGGTTTGCAGGTTTTCTGTCTTCCATAAGCCTGATATAACCCAGTTTGGGTGAGTATGTCCCGGATTTAGCAGGGGCCCATATAAGCTGATCTTCATCCTCCCGAAGTTTGATATGAGTTTCAATAAGAGCTCGTATATATCCATTCCACTGTTCTGTCCATGCCTCCGGGAACTGACCGAGCCCGACATTAATCCAAGCTTGAGTAAAAATAGTGGAGTGCTCCCGATCTCTGATCTGTGCTAAATATTTGATGCCCCTTTGATTGAGGTGATGGATCAGATCTCTGGGCAATATGTGAGCATTCCTCGAACCAGGCCAAGGGTCAAGTCCAATACGAACCTGAGCCCCATTACCCACCCTCCAGAGTAGATTATCTCTAATAAGGGGCATCGCCTTGAGAGTGGCACGCCAGATCGCTGAAATACCTTGTTGATTCCAAGAAGGTCTGCGAAGCCATT
This sequence comes from Pinus tabuliformis, assembly GCA_031772625.1. Taxonomy (NCBI): domain Eukaryota; kingdom Viridiplantae; phylum Streptophyta; class Pinopsida; order Pinales; family Pinaceae; genus Pinus; species Pinus tabuliformis. The sequence goes on along the minus strand of CM062808.1, from coordinate 372,273,515 downwards.
CCGTGAAGCAGGATGGCCATATGTATTTGTGATGAATAATCTTAGCCCATAGACTGTCCATCTTGGTGAGGGCCCAGCCCTGCTTGGCCGTGAGAGCAAGTGCAAATTCCTGTAGGGACTTTATACCCCAACCACCCCATTGCTTTGGCAATGCAATGGTGGACCATCTGGTCCAAGCAAAAATCCTTCCTTTTTTGTTTCCATTCCAAAGGAAACAGGAACATATTTGTTGAATCCTGTTCAAAATGCCTTTAGGGATCCAAGTCAGAGACATCCAATAAACAGGGGTGGCCTCCAGGACTGTCTTGATCAGTAGAAGTCTGCCCGCTTTAGACAATAGTCGATGCTGCCAACCTGTTATCCTTCTTTCTATTTTGTTAATAAGCCAATACCAGTGAGTAATTTTATACCCATCCGGCCTCAATCTAAATCCCAGATATTTGATACCATCCATCAACTGGCATTCTAAGAATGGGAAAAACTGTCCAGCTAGTAGAGCTTCCTGCTGTGAGCAATGCATCATGGACCTGGTGGACTTCTGCTCGTTTATTTCCATGCCCGTGGCTTTACAAAAGAGGAGTAGGATGTCATTAAGGGCGACGGTGTCCCTGATACTGCCATTCAGGAAGATTAATATATCATCCACAAACAATAGGTGGGTTAGGACAAACTGCTCCGTTATTTTGAGACCACTTATGTCTCCCGTCCTTCTAGCTTCCGCTATAAGCCTGCTCAATCCTTCCATAACAATGAGAAAAAGTAATGGGGATAGAGGGCATCCTTGCCTGATCCCCCTGGAGATATGAAAGCGTTCCGAAGCCGCACCATTGATAAGAATAGCAAATGAGACCGAAGTAACACAGCCCATGATCCAATTAATGAGAATATGAGGGAAACCTAGATGAGTAAGTATCATCTTCAAATATAACCAATTAACTTTGTCAAATGCCTTGGCAAGGTCAATTTTTAAGGAGATGCCTTTCAGGTTCTTTAGCTTGATAGAGTGTAAAGCTTCTTGGGCAGTGCCAATAGCCTCTTGAATATGTCGGTTCCTGAGGAAGGCAAATTGCTCAGCCGAGATATGCGTGGATAGGATTGGCTTTATACGGTTGGCAATGATTTTGGCTATGATTTTATAGAGGCAGTTGCAGAGGGATATAGGCCGAAAGTCATTGAAGGATGTGGGCTCGTCAGATTTGGGGATCAAGGCTATAAAGGTCTGGTTCATGGGTGGGTGAATGTGACCCGTGATCCTGCTTTCCTCCACCACCGCCAATAGGTCCTCCTTCATCATCTCATAGAAAGCCAGGTAGAATTCCACAGGCCATCCGTCTAGTCCTGGGCTCTTGTCCTTTTTGAACCACTTAAGCGTGCTTTCAAGCTCTTGTTCGCTGACTGGTTGGCAGAGATCCTCAATGTCCTCCTGTACCACGAACCTTGGAAACTTGCCAGCAAGTCTGATAATCTCTGGAAGGTTTACAGAATTTGGGGCCGTATAGAGTCCCTTGAAATGAGAGATCCCCAGTCTAGCCAGCTGTTGATGAGTGGTTGCCCAACCATCAGGCTCCATAGGAAGCTGCCATATAGTGTTAGCGGCCTTTCTGCCATTGGCAATATTATGAAAAAAATTTGTATTGTTGTCCCCTGCTTTAAGCCAGATGGCTCGGCTCTTCAGGCGCCAGAGTTCTTGCCTTTCCTTTAAGATCTTCGATTTTTCCTCAATCAGATGGCAGAGTTCAGCTTTTGATTCATCTGATTGATAACCTGTACCCCTTTTGTCTGTTAATTGGCCTATTCTATCTTCCTTATCCTTCAGGTTTTGTTCCTCTCTGCTTCGCTTCAGACGAGCCCAGGTTTCTGACATTTTGTTGAGCTTTTTAAGCCTGTCACAGAAGTCCGAAGCTTTCCTCCCATCTCTCAACTGGGGCTGTGAGGCCCAGAAATCCGAGACCATCTTGATGTATTCTGGGTCTTGAAGATGGCCAGCAAAGAATTTGTAGGGGGAGCGCGGCTTTGGTGAGTTGCCACTAATCTGAAGTAAGATGGGGTGATGATCAGACAGACCCCCGTTGCTGACCCACTGTCTATATAATGGGAATTTTTGTATCAGCGCCACATGCATCACGTACCTGTCCAGCCTCCTTCCTAGTGCAGCCTCTCCTGTACGCTGATTGTGCCAAGTAGGAAGTTTTTTATTCATGGGAATGTCCACAAGATGCTGGGCATCGAGGAGCATGGACATTTGTTCCGCGATAGGATCCCCTTGTGAAGATATCCCCCATGTCTCCCTAGATCCCAACGAGAAATTAAAATCACCCCCTATGATAGTGCTCTGTGAAATATGTCCTTCTGAAAGAAAGTTTTGCCAAAAGTCGAGCCTGTTCTGATTGGGTCCATAGATGTTGAGAATTCTGATGGGTAAGCCCAATTCACCCATAGTGATGTCCATACCAAGGAATCCTCTTCCTCCCCATACCGAAAGAGGTCTGTGTATTCTAGGATTGATACCAATGAGTAGACCACCAGATCTACCACAGGCATCCAACCCATGAAGGAACCATCCAGGGAGAAAAGAGTGTAGACATCGAACTGCTAGTTCAGAGGAGCATAGGGTTTCCTGAAGAAAAATGATATCACATCTGGATTCAAGTACCAGTCTCTTGAGAGCCAATCGTTTTTTAGGGCTGGCTAAACCCCTGCAGTTGAATGAGAGACAAATCATGGGGTCACCCAGTTCTGGGGCTCATTCGCTCTAAGTGCCCTTTCAATAGTGATCTGTCGACCCGAAGCCACATCTGCCACCGCAGATAATTTTGCAGAAGAAATTTGGGATGGCCGGCCTCGCTTTTGTTTACGATGCCGACCTGGGGAGGATCCCAGTCCTAATATTTTAGGCCGAGTTCTGGATCTCAAAAGATAATGGTGCCCACCAGATACCATCGGGGAGGGAGGGGAATCCGGGACACCAGTCTCCGGGATATAGGAAGGGGGGGTAGTTGAGAAAGTAGGGAGGGGGGGATCGATGGGGCAATGGATGGTGGGTAAGGAGACACTCTCAGAAAGGGAAGTTCTGAATGCAGGGTGCATAATGGATTGCAATTCATTCGAAATAGAAGGTTGACAAATAGGAATGGAGTTATCACCTGAATGTGAAGATGCCGTCTCCATCGGCTTTGCTGCGGCTTCAGCTGTCTTGGATCTGGTACGCGGCGGCTCAGTTGAAGGCACAGCAAATTTCCTGGATGTTCTCTTTTTCCCCCCTTCGCTCGGCCCCTTTGATGGCGTCTCCTGCTGCCTCGGGTCACCCTCCGTAGTATTGACATCTGCCATTGGAGTGACAGGAGGTTGTTTTCTGGGACCATGCACGTTCTCCTTGACCCCCCTGTAACCAATGGACAGTCCTTATAGAGATGACCGGCCTTGTGGCATCTGCGGCAACGGAAGGGTACACCTTCATAGTCCAGTATCTGCTTCCTGGTGACATGGTTATGATAGATTTCGATAATCTCCTCCAGTCCCGGTCTAGTATCCATGTGAACCAAAATGCGAGCCATGGAGCGTTTACCTGACTTCTCGTATGAGCGATCATGTTCCAGGTAGGTGCCTAGGGCGTCACCAATTTTCTTGAAAGCGTATGGACTCCAGAATTGCCATGGCAAGCCTGGTAAGCGCACCCAGATAGGGCCAGCCCCAAGTTGTTCGCGCTCAGGATCAAATAAGGGATCCCAGCGTTTAAGGAATACCGGCATAAGCTCAATGTGCCAATATTTGCCCAGAATCCATTCAGCGAATTGATGGTGGCAGAAGTGCAGGAAGAACCATCCTCTGGTAAGAACCATCACCTCGGGTAATTCTTTAAGCAACGGTCCCCATATCTCCTCCACCCACGCCTTAAGCCTCTCCGCCGTATAATTTCGTCCGCGAACACGACCAACAAGAACCTTTCTCGCGGCATCCATAATGTCCGGCAGCGGAGCTTCAGGCCCGAAGTTTACCTTGAAACCAGAATTATTAGCTTTAAGGCATCTTCCTTTAGTAACCTTCTCTGAGCGTTTACCCGAGAGGGTCTCTCTGAGTAGCTTGCGACACGGGTCCGAGGAGCTTTGCTGAGCAGAATGTACCGACTGAACAGGGAATGGCGAAGTAAAGCATCCAGAACGAATAGGGGAGCGAGGGGCCGAGGAGTCGGTACCCTGCAGGTTCGGGCCGGAAGTAAGGGGGGGCATACGCTGACTCAGCGGCATAAATGAGACCGAGAGGGAGTGAGAGCTAGATGGAGGGGGAGGGGACGGGGGCGGAGGGAGGGGAGGTCGAAAAGGTTGATGGAGAGGAGCGTCTAGAGATTAGAGATGGAATTCGACTTATTATTAATATTCCATTAATTATGGGGGAGGCAAGAGTGGGAGGGGTCATTTATCAAATTGATGATGGAATACAGAAGACGAATTATCCCTATGGCAAGGGCTAGAGGTTGCCATTTGAAGAGAGGTTCATCACTTATCAGTTTTGGTGATTCCATGATAGTCATCCAAAAAATTCATAAAATTAAAGATCAACCAGATATGGATTTGTCTCTGATGTATCTTAGAATATGTTTACAACTTCAGAAGTTTGAAAGTATTGAATTATGTCATTTTAAAAGATGGAATAATTGAAGTGCTAATGAATTAGAAAATGAGGGATTATTATTCAGGACTAAGGAGAACCATATATATTATATATCCTATTATTAGGAAATTAAATCTATCTTGGGATACTATATCCCAATTAATTTCCATAAGGAGTATGATTAGACTGTATAAAGCATTTGTCACGCCTCTTAATGTAGACTCAAACCCCATTAACCTGAAGAGACTTGTCGAGCAGCCCTCAAACAAGTCGGATTGTGTTGGTGGATCAACCAGCTGGGAGATCAACACAAGTGAGACCATGCCTCTAGACAGATGGTGTACCTCCTCATGCACATTTATACTCTGCACTACAAAGGAGAAAGCTTTCGCATTGCAAACCTTGGGATTGTTAAATTTGCATGAGTCTGGCAACAGTGCTAAGGAAGATGTATTGATGAAAATTCTTGTCAGGTGTTATCAGAGATAGGTCTGTGGAATTGAATGCGAGAAAAAGGATGTTGGAGAGTGAAGAGATCGAGAAAATGGCTATAAATGGGGATCGTAGGTCGTGGATTTTTTGTTGGATTATATCAAAGTTGGAGTATTTTGCAGCATGGGGCAATCAGATAGAAAGGTTCATGAAGAGTATATGAAGGAACAACTAGCTTCAAGTATGGCATACCTCTCGATTCTTATCTCCATTCAAGGAGAAAAAGTGACCATAGAGTCTAGATCTCATTTCGCTTTAGTAACTCGTCAATTGGAGGCATTGCAAGCGGATGTGGATCATTTGTAGATGATAGTGGATAATTTTTCTTTGAAGGTGGATAATTTGGCTCTAAAGGTAGACAACATCGAGTTGACAGTGGAAACAACAACCCTAGGCATCCTCAAGAAAGTATTTGGGATCTCTAATAATTCCCCTCCTGGAGCGCAAACAAAACAACAACCTGAGGGGTTTTGGGTTCAGTCTATGGAAACGACCCCCTTCAACAAGTGGAACTAGTGTAGGCAGGACACATTAGAAGCCCCAATGTTGTGAAGGATGGTAGTGATTAGTCAACAAATGTTTGGATATGTTTTGTAAGTTTATCAAATATCATGGAGTCCTTTGGAGGCTCTATAAAAAAATTTCAATAAGAACTATAGTTAGGAAAAGGCAAGGTAGAAATAGGTTGTTTTTATGCAATTTTGGAATTTTGATGAAGAAGATCTAGCTCTGAATGTAAGGTTTTGGTACATATTCCAGTTGACTTAATATAAAATACTTGTTTCTTTCACACACACACACATATATTCAATTAATTATTTAGTTTAAATTTTAAAGAAGAAAAAATTAGGATTGGGTAAATTGATGATAAAGATAACAACGATAAAAATAAAAAATTAATTACTAATCATGATAATAATGAGGAAATAGAAAAGAGAGAGGAAAAAAGGAAAGGAAAGGAAGGTGGAAAAACATAAATAAAAGAAAAGAAGGGATAGGGGGTGCATACAAAAACATAAAAATAAAAGAAGGGGGGGTGGTAGAAGCCAAAAAGGGGGGAAAGAATAGGGAAGGGAAAGGTTAGGTTAGTTACTAAGGTGGTGGATAAGAGGTTTCCACGAGTCACTGAGCTTGTACCCATCTTTCCTATTGAAATTTTGGGTGCTTTTTGATCTCTGAAGCTTCATGAATGAGACGGTAGACTAGAAAGGGGCGGTGCCAAGGATTTTAGTTTGGTCAAAGTTGATAAGGTGCTTGGTCTTGAAGGAATGTTCAGCCAAAGCTAACTTTAAAACACAGTTGTGGGCAATATCAACGATGTGATCCTTTAACTAGGCTTTAAAGGACTTACTAATTTGGCCAATGTAGGACTTGCCACATGAACAAGGAATTTGGTCTTTATTTTATTTTATTTTATTTTTAAATTGTGGTCATATCTTTTTATATTATGTTCAAATCTTTTTTAATAAACATATTTTATTTCCTAACAATATGTTTTAACGGTCATATTAACATGCATATTAATGGTCACTTATTGATTCTTTCTTTATAAATACCCCAACACTCTTTTCTGATCTATCATGCTTTACTTGAGTCCTTGATGATGGGCAGTGAGGCCACTCGAAATGTAGGACATCAGTAAACTTGCACAAAACATATATCGAGAAACTTATATCAAAATTATATATCTATATAGATATCTATATATATATATATATATATATATATATATATATATAGAGAGAGAGAGAGAGAGAGAGAGAGAGAGACATAGATATATCTATATATATATAGATTATAAAATTTAATAAATAAATAATATATTATAAATGAAATTATAATAACAAATATAAAATTTTAAAGAACCATCGTAGCCAAGCGATGATGTCACCCATGTTAGAGTCGGTCCTTACAGCCCTCCGTCAGAGATCTTTTCACTTTTGCATATCATTTTTAGGTGTCTCGCTTGTTCCACTTCGTTGCATTTCGCTAGGGGCATGCCATTGACTGACGAGGGGGTCTGGTTGTCTTGTGTTTCCTCATGCTTGTACCTGCAGGGTTAGTCCAAATTCCTAAAAAATTACCAAAGTTCATCGTCATAAATAATTGGTTTCGGTAAAGAAGAGTCTTTAGTCCTAGAGTCTAGGGTTTTCAGTCCTTTGCATATATGTAATAGAAGCCTGCAGGTCATGAGGTTGGTTTCAAAGATTTTCATTTTATATTCTTTCTCAAAAAAGCATTTAAAGACATTTTTAGTCCAAAACTCTGTTTTGGAACTAAAAATTGTCAAACTTCATTTTTGTAATAATTGTATTTGTTTCATCACAAGAAGATCCAGATGCAAGCCTCTGATCTTTTCCAAAGCCAAATGCCAGATCCCTGCAAAAATCAACAAAAATGATCAGTCCAAACCTCAGAAAAGCATGAGAAAATCAAAAAGCAGTGTTGTATGGAAAGACCAAAAGTGAAAAGTGCCAAACCTTACAAAGTGGGTTTTGAAATCAATTTAAATCAAATGAGATATTTTGTTTACTTATAAAAAGGGAAAACAAGTTCATTTGCATACAAATTCCCAAAGCAACATCGTGTCTAAGCGTTTGAAGGCCAAAACCGTGTTTACAAACCCGTGGACAGTGTTACAGGTGTGCGCTGCGCATAGGAAGTGCGCGTTGCGCGTTGGGTGGTGCGCTGCGCATTGGGCAGTTTGAGCCAGTGCAAAATTACACAGGCGCTGCGCATAGGAGCGTGCGCTGCGCACTGGGGTTGCGCGCTGCGCGTTGAATCTCAGCCACAGGAAACATTTGTCTATGCGCCCAGAACTCAACCAAACTCACTCCTAGCTTGCAAATAGGTATGTTATTGCTGCCTAGTAATGTTAGGGTGTTGGATATATGTTTCAAAGATGGGATTTAATGTATTGGGTTTTGGGAAAATGAAACCCTAGGTTCATAACAAAGGCATCCCTTAAATTGCTTTAAAAATATGTGGGTGGTTTAGTAAGATGTCCCTCATCCTCTATTGATGACAAACCAACTCCTTACTCATTTGTGCACCCTAGTCTAACATTCCAAAGAGCACACTTTGTATTTTGCTCATTTGTCAAAAGGGGACTGTTTTTGTCAATTTATTGAAAACAGAGCATTGTTAATTATGGCATGGTTTGTTTGATGCTGTGGCAAAATTACTAAAGTTTTGAGTATACATTGAAAATTGACTCTTCACACCTATATCACTCTATATATCATAGACATCTTGACACCAAAGCCATGTCAGACACGGAGTCAGAGTATGAGCAGCAGTATGACAGTGATTCTACAACAGAAGGTAATGTGCCACGAAGGTCTCGCAGAGGTGGCAAAGGTGGTAAGCCTCTCAGGGAAGAGCCTATTTCTTTGGTTCAATTGCAGGCTTGCCCGCTTGCAATGGATTGTTTTCGTCGTCAGTCATGCTATCACTATTGTGAGCTAATCTCACAAATTCAGTGTCATCGTGAATTAGCTCGTTTGTTCATTCTACATTTACATGATGGCCATGTAAACCTCGCTGGAGTTGATTTCATTTTGTCACCAGAGACTATTGCAGAGGCCACTGGGATACCAAATGTTGGAGAGCAATGGAATAAACGTCAGCAGTTAGAGAAATCTTACTATCAGCCATACATCAAACCTGGGTATATGAGGCACTTGAGCAGTGTTTTTCCTTTCCAATACCTCAATGATCAGTTTGCACCTTTGATGAAACTCATCATTCGGTATTTCAGTTGTGAGGGCAGATTCTCCCGTCTTTATGCATACCATGTCCGTTTGTTGATGCATTTTACAAGGGTACGTCTGATGAACATTCCATACTTCATGTTTCACAACATAGAGAGGATGGTTGTATTAGTACAAAGGAAGACCCCAGCACAGCAGCACAGGAGTATTTATCATTATGCGCTGATCAAGATCGCAGTGGTTCATCAGTTGGCACAGCAGGGTATTACTTGGGAGGATTTCATTTCTCTCACAGTGCCACAGCCACCTCCCGAGATTGTTCATGATGAGGGAGGGCCTTCACATCAATTTGACATTCCTGAGACCGAGCATGTCAGCACTCCAGCATGTGTGACATATCAGCGAGGCCACAGGGCCTTATTTGCAGCTACACGGCGAGTATTATCTCCACATAGTGTGGAAGGGGTCTCGCCTTCTTCTTCAGTACAGGTACAGGTTCAGGACAGAGGCAAGGAGCCAATTTACGAAGAGGGCCATTCAGGTGGTCATGATATTGATGTTGCATTGAGTGATGTGGATAGGAGCTCTCCTAGCTCGAAACAAAAGACCGAGATTGATAGATTGAATGAGAAGTTGTTGAAGGCAGAATGTCGGATCAAATACTTGGAGCAGCGCAATAAACAGTTAGAGGACGAGCACACACTTATAGAGCTGCAACGAATCCGTGAAGACCGTAGGTTGGCCCGTAAAAGACCGGGTGATTTGACACCTGTTGCGCGGAAATTTGTGCTTGAGAAGGTCAACCGACATTTGGAGGGGTTGTTGGCGAAGGCCAATAGAGACAAAGACTTGCTTCGTCACATGAAGAATCATTATTGGGCTCGCATGCATGTTTGCAAGGCAAAAATGAAGATTTTGCAAAGGAGGTTGAGCAAAGCACTAAAACGGCGAAAGAGGCTAGATCCACTTCGAGTTTTGGCCGAGGCTTCGCTGGCTGAGCATAATGCATGATGGAGGGTCTTCACTATGAAATTGAGCGAATTCGGAGAAAAAAAATTTCATTTTAAAATTTTTGGTCCTAAAAACAGTTTTTTCGGCTCAACGCGCAGCGCGCATGCGCGCTCGCTTTTGATTGGGACACTTGCTGGAGAAAAACCTTATATTTTTGGGTTTTTCATGGTGAATTATACATGCTCAGTTATTGCCGAAGCATTTCATCAAGTTCTGGACGGTCAAAAGGCACAAAAACATCATGAAAACCACTTTGCTGCCACCTTTTGCAACAGCAGGAAGTACCTCTAGGAGAATGCAGTTTTGAGGGGGCAAATGAGCTCCAAATTGGGAAATTTCACTTAGGTTGGAAAGTAGACATCTAGGGATTTCCAACAAGCTATCATGAGCTCAATTTGGGTGCCGGGAAGTGCCTTAGAATCAGCTTGAAAAGTGCGCTGTGCATAGAGATCGGGGCGCTGCGCATTGAGGATTTTGGCCAATTTTTCACCTTCCAGCTCAGAATTTCGGCCAGTTATGACCAGTTTCACCTCTTGATGTAATTTTTGGTTTTCCTTGATGTAATTTGATGTATATGATGTAATTTTGGCACTATATTACCTATTCTAGATGATTCATTCACAAAATAGCAAAAATTTAATGAATGAATCAGTTTCCTAGCATATAGGGGTTAGTTGTTTGACTACCTAGTTTTCAGTTCCTTGTTTAGAATTGGTTGAAACAGCTCCTAGAAGGAGGAGATCGACCCCTAGAGGTTAGGGAATGAGGTTAGCTTGATCTATATATGTAAATTTTCATTCAGTAGCAAGGGTTGGACTCTTGGGGAAGAGGCTTTGAGACTTTATTGTACATTTTACTTCAGCATTTTGGCAAAGGAAAGACCAGGGTTTTGCAGCACTGTTTGGAATTCATGTGGCTTTATGTCTTGATGGTGTGCTTCTTTCAGTACTTGTAAGTTTGTTATGTGTATCATTTTCCTTCTCTCATCTTCTGCAATTGAACAAATGAAGTGTTAAGGTAGAATTCATAATTTGTAATGCTCTGCCTTTAAGTTTGTTTGATATTCTATGTTTTCATCTGTTTAAGGAGAATCCTTGAGGTTTTCTTGCTCTCCTTAGCTCCTCACCAGTCTGATCTATTCACCTCATTGCTTTTAAGGCATCAAAACAATTGCCTACCTTGCTCCAATCAGACCTCTGCAGAAACTGTGTCTCATCCCCACACCCAAAATTGCCTTTCCCTTTGATTCAACAAAAATCTCAAAAAATCACTTTTAATCCTCTGCACTTAATACCTAGCCTAAGATTAGTTACAATTTCAGTCATCTCGAGCCTCATTGATTATATTTTTCCGAGATTGACCCGGAGAGAGCCCTCTCCTGTCCTCGTAGGGCTAGCTACGAGGCTGAGCGTGGTTTGATGTTGCCTTGAGTTTTGCTTTCCTTAGCCTGGGGCAAATTTGAGCGTTAACAACCCTGAAGATTCATCCCCGAGGATTTCATTTGGAGTGCCAATGAATCCCACCAAGGGTGAACTTCTGAGCTAATGTGGGTTCACATATATCACAAGGTGTTTTGGAGAATTTAGTATCTACGGATAAATACTAATTCCCTAGATAAGTAGCTGTATCTAGAACAATAGTTTAAAGTGTTTTAGACTTCTCCTATAAGCAATATATGAGATGAGAAGATAGAAGGCCTACTTGTAGTTCCGCTTTCCTCTTGTCTCCCTTGTATCGATTCCGTCACTCCTTCCCGTAATTAATCCATTTGAGAAGTACCCTATAAACACAACAGAAGACAAAAACTGATCAAAGCATACGATCTATTGGATATAAGTGAAAGGAATCAGATACAATTCACACACATAAGAATTATGTAACAATAAAACATATGGGAAAAAGGTTCAAACACTTTATTAGATAGAAGAAGGAATTACAACCATTGGTGTCTAATTCAAAGCCATTCCTCCAGCTTGGATCCCATCCACATCACATCAAAAGCATGACAAACTTGTAGCATCACAATATTTGCTTCAAAGCAAAATCTCATAGCAGCATTATCTCCTTACAATTCAACATAATCCAGCCCCTGATCACTTAGATGAGTGGTCAATTTATAGGAAGATGAAGGAGGTTTTGTCATTAACAGTGGCATTTAATGGCCTTCCATACTTAGAATTAGTTCCATGGAGGGAGGGAGGAGAGGATAGGATGCACCTTAACTCAGTCCTCATCAATTTTCGAGCTCATAGGAGTTGATAAGTGAGGGAAACTTCTAGATGACTCCAAAAGATAAGAATATTCCCCAAACCTATGTGAATTTCACTCATTCTCACCTAGCACAGGTGAAAGGAAGCCTAAGTGCTCTACAGAGCACCCTGGCAGTGGACTTAACTGCTCTGCAGTGCACCTTCATAAGGGCTTACCTGCGCTGGTCCCTCTAGAGGTTATTTATGGATGTCTTCAAGTCATGAAATTGTCTGGGAAGGAGGCATTCAAAGGGGTGACTTGTTTAGGGCATGAAACAACTGAAATTAGGGTTTGATGAGCCCTAAAACACTGATCTGGATGTTGGGATTTGATGTGCCCAAATGGATCTGTAACAGCTGCCCCCTAAAGCATGAAGTCGGAAAAATTCCAATGTCGAATGAAATGCTTTACGATGTGATGAGGAGGTATCAAAGTGGAAGGTGACCTGCATCAATTACAATACATGTATCATGATATTTGACTTTACATGAATTGTTGAGGGAAGGAATACCCATGCTCGGCTTATAAACTTTCATTACATGTATATAAATAGGCGTCTAAAGATATAGGCCCATGATTGGAATGACCATAAATGTAAAGCCATTGTACATATGATTTAGTGCTCTTGAAATCGCAGCCCGGATGGATGAAACTAGATCTGGGGTCTTCAATATCGTTCAACCATTCACTCAAGTACGAGTCTAACCATGTGAATATGTAATCTAAAGTCGAACATGGGAAGATACCATCTGATTACCAGCCAATGATGTAAGTTGTCAAGAGATGCGAGAGAGATCACCAATAATGATAATGATCCTCAAGGTACTATAGTACATTATGTATGGTGTGAATAAATGATTTGATGTCAAACACTATACAAAGTCTTTCAGTTGAAGGCCATTGATGTATTCCTATCGTCGGAAGTGAGAAACCTACCATTGATGAATGCAAGCTTCAAGGTACTAAATGGGTGTTTCTAAGTCGGCTTCTTGGATAATGAGCTGAGGTCGACAAGAAGCGACTTGTAGCAGGAGAGCCTTGATGTATCCCTCATCAATGACACTAAATGAGTGTAGTGATTTTAGAGATGGAATTTGACTGACGACACAAGATTCGGGAATGGAGGTCATGAAAATGAAGGTTTATGGTATTGTAAAGGATGACTTCTCTTGAACATATCGACGACACTAAATGAATTGGTAGCATTGACCCAAAACCAAAGTAATGGATGGTGTGATAGACCATAGGTATGATAACCATCAAGCACATAACCCAACTCAAATAGTCTGAATGAACTGGCAGCATTGAACCAAAACCAAAAGTGATGGATGGTGTGATAGACCATGAGTATGATAATCGTCAAGTAGATAACCCAACCTAAATAGTCACGGAGATAACATATGCTTGTTGTATAATTTCACCCTTCGGGCGAATCCATCATTATTTGATGTTTTAACGAGTCTAGCGAAGGTGAAACTCAGTCTTGTCTAGATGGACAAGTTTGTCGTTATTTGATTTTTTAACGAGTTTAACGACAAAGATAACTCGGTCCTTTTCATGTTTAGAGAGTTTGAAAAGGTACAAAAAGAAAACTCCACAAGTTCTTTTTCATAAATTAATCTCTCAAGCCCGAAAAATAATAAAATAATACAAGAGAGATATCATTTCCAATTCGTTAACGAGCTGGAAAGGACAAGCGCTCGGCAATCTTTTCATATTTAGAGAGTTTGAAAAGAGCTTAAAGAGGACTCCACTTTGAGGAACGAGTGGTGTCTAGGGTAGAAACCGGTTCCAGTGATGTTGGAACTTCTCAAAACACGTTGATTTATGTGAAGAGGTTGGCTAATAAGACCACTCATTGCAACTGTTCCTCAAAAAAGGGTAAAACAACCAAGTGAAAGCATATGATCGGCCAAAGGGATGGTGACGATGGGATGAAAACAACCAAGGCTACTCTGACGAAAGAGACTGATAGAATGGAAATCACGAGGGTTAAAAATGGAAATGGGTTCAATTTTACATAAGCTTGAACCATAGGGAACCATGCTTGGATTCATTTTCATGTTTACACAAGCTTGAAACGACAAATTATGCTTGGATTTAGTTTCATTTTTACACAAGCTCGAAACGAAAAACTATGCTTGGATTCAGTTTCATTTTTACACAAGCTCGAAACAAAAAACTATGCTTGGATTCAGTTTCATTTTTACACAAGCTCGAAACGAAAAACTATGCTTGAGATTGGTTTACATGCCCCTAACATGATGAAAGGGAGAATCTCTTGTAACCAGATGGAAGTTGCTACAGTGAAGCAGGACGGTTATCCAACACCTTTTTGGCTTCGTCCAGATAGGGACAAAGGTGAATGGGGTGATTCCCTTCACATAACCTACAGGGAAACTTAACTTTACCACTAGGTGCATGCCCCCCAAGCTTCATTACATTCACCTAAGTAGACTACTCATGGCTATCAGGTGGATGGAATGAAGGTTTTGTTATGAGATCAAGTGAAAGACTCGATTGGGATTTTACGAGATCTAATCAAAGACTCGACTTGGAACTTTGCTCCAGGGGACCTTGTTTCTTTTTTTAATGAGCTTGACACAAGACAAGGAACTCTACTTAGATTCCTTGTTTCATTTTTTAACGAGCTTGACACAAGACAACGAACTGTCCTCATGGGCCAGTTTCATTTTTTAATGAGGTTGACACAGTAAAAGAACTATCCTCATGGGAATTGTTTCATTTTTTACCAAGGTTGACACAATAAAAGAACCATCTTCATATTCCTTATTTCATTTTTTAACGAGGTTAACACAAGACCAGGAACTATCCTCATACTCCTTGTTTCATTTTTTAACGAGGTTGACACAAGACAAGGAACTATGCTCATGGGAGTTGTTTCATTTTTTAATGAGGTTGACAAAGTAAAAGAACTATCCTCATTTTCCTTATTTCATTTTTTAACGAGGTTAACACAAGACCAGGAACTATCCTCATACTCCTTGTTTCATTTTTTAACGAGGTTGACACAAGACAAGGAACTATCCTCATGGGAGTTGTTTCATTTTTTAATGAGGTTGACACAGTAAGAGAACTATCCTCATATCCTGGGTTTCATTTTTTAACGAGGTTGACACAATACAAGGAACTGTCCTCGTAGGAGTGGTTTCATTTTTTAATGAGGTTGACATAGTAAAAGAACTATCCTCATATCCTTGATCACGACCCATACGAGGTCATGAAGGAGAGATCTGGTTCCAATGCCCCTAGTACATGATGTACGACATCACTGAATTGATCGTCAGTTGATGTAGGTATGGAACGGGTTGCCACATAATTAACCCGTGGTGGGGATGATACCATTGGTACAAAAGGACCATTTAGGGAAGATGGTTGACTGGAAGCCATATTTGGACCAGGAAATGAAAGCTAGTCAACGGTGATAATTCTGCCTTCATGTGGGAAACACATCACTCGAAAGAGTGTGGCAACAATTGCTCCCATTCCATAAACATAGTCGCGCCCAAGAAATAAATTATAATCTAAAGGGCTTGGGACTACCATCACATTCAGACAAACGATTTTCCTCCAAAGTAATAGGCAACTGAGGGAGGATCCCTAATGGTTGACAGGTTCCTCTGTTAAAAGCCAACAGATTTTGGGTAACAGGCACAAGAGGCGGTGAACTGAGCGCTTGCCAAGTAGTTGAGGAAAGGATACTCATTGATGCACCTTCATCTATAATAGTGCTAGATACAATCATATTACAAACTTGTACTATGATCTGGAAAGGAACATAAGAAGGAAGACAAATCCTGCCAGTTGATTCCAATCAAAGGAAGTGATCAGATTACTTGGAGGGGTACCGTAGAAATGGGAGAATTAACCCCTTGTGTTACGAGAACGGGAGGATTTTCCTCCTGTTTTGATTGAACAGGTGGGTTGCCCACAAGCTCATCTGAATCTCAAGAAACAAAAAGAATTTGAGTGGTATCATATTCACTATCTTCGGGAAAGGTACGATTAGATGAAGGTGAAATTGGGTCAACTGTTACCTCGACCTGTTGATTTGGGTTGGGTATAGACTCATAGGATTCACTTTCAGAGAGAGTGGGTTTGACCGACGGTTGATTTTGGTCAGTCAATTCATCAACTAGTGAAGGATTAAGGGATAGTTTCCTGTAACCAGATGGAAGTCGCTGTGGTGAAGTAGGACGGTTATCCAACACTTTTTTGGCTTCATCTAGATAGGGACAAAGGTGAATGGGGTGATTCCCTTCACATAACCTATAGGGAAACTTAAGTCTACCCTTCTTTCCATGAACTTTACTACCACTAGTTGATGGTGTGTCCCCAGCATGATCTCCAGAAGTTGATGACACGGGTTGATGTGAACGAGAAGACCATTCTTTTAAGATTTGAGGAATATCAGGACAATTTCAGAGAAGATGGTCTCCCGCACAAAGTTTGCATGGATATCGAACTTTGTGAGGCTTGACAGATGGTTTCTCATCAGATGTTGCATTCAAAGCAATGGTTGCTCGATTTCCCCTCTGCTAAATTTGCTTCTTCTTCTTCTTCTTCTTCCCTTTCTTCTTCTTCTTAGCCACCTGCTTACTAGTACCAATACCTTCACCGGGTGAAGAGGAAGGGGAGGAAGAAACAACCGAGAAAGAAGGAAAAGGGCCAACTTTAGGATCAACTGGAGGTTGATTTTGTCCATTTGGAGGACTACTCGATTGCGGAGAAATCACGACATTTTGAACTAAGGAGGTTGAAAACAACCATACTGGCAAGCCAATGGTAAACACCAGAAGGGACAATGTAGCCATATAAGGAGCACCAATATTTCCGAAAGGAGGAAAAGGATTGGGATTCCCACCAAAAGGAATTCCTTGATTAGTGGAATCCGAATTTGTCACCATATGTTTCAACCTAAGATCAACTAAGGAGCGAGCGTGGAGGATGTTATCCGCAGTCAATTAATTTTATTTTAATAAAAGTAACATAACAAAACAAAAAAGGGATAATCTAGGCAAAAGGTTTACCAAGAAACTGTAAACTGCAAAAGACCTCCTAGCGAACCAAGAAGTACGGGCAAGCAATCTCCCCGAATGCTGTGTTCGGTGTATCACAGTGTACAACGCGACCAACTCGGTTACCTAAGGATGGATAGCAACCTAGTGTTGTCCTTCCATGTATACCCAAAAGTACGTGGAGGCCCAATCCATATAAGCGTTGTCTAATGCAAAACCGCACAGTGAGAGCATTCCCATATACTTGACGTACTGTAACATCGCCCTATATACCCGAAGGTACGTGGACGAGCTACGATATACTCACGTATGTGGAATGAGGTATCACACTCGAGATGTAATGTAGACAAGTTACCGACAACTGCTTCGTTTTATGACGCCATAACACGTCTCTAGCCTAGAACTTTAAATGTTTTTCATTAGGTGATAATGCTCCTTTAGGTAAATTCAGATAAATTTTAACTTGATCTTCTTTAGAATTTGCCTTTCAAGGTTCACCACGTGATGTATGTTTGCAATTCCTAAAATGAAACTAATATGATAAGCATTCTTTCCATTCAATTTAAAAATGAAAATCCTTAGCTAGTAGGGATAGAGCAATCAGATCTTTGACAAAGAGCAAAGAGCACAACTAATGCAATTTCCCTAGCTATTCCTTTCAAGCATTCACAAACTACAATATGAACGATGCAAGTTTTTCTTTTCGAATCCCTTAATGTTATGATGAACAAAAAGGAAATATGCACATACAATCAATCAATATTTAATAAGAACGAAGACTTTGACGACAGTTCTGTTTCGAAGGAAAAGAAGACTTTACGACACTTTCTTTCGAACAAAGATTAATCAACTATATTCTAACTTTGACTATAGACTGATAATGACAAAGAAAACATTTAAGAAACATTAATCAATCAAGTCAAAGTAGGGCTAGACAAGGAGATAAAAAACTTGTTCTCTGAGACATGACATTCATTGATCAATCAGCAAGCAATCAAACAAAAGAAATTTGGCAAAAAATCAATCCAAAGGTGGGAATTTGACCTAAGGTGGATCAACGTAGGTCAAAGAGGGCCTAACTGCGCTACAGAGCACTGTCTCTCACTCAAGGGTGCTCTGCAGAGCACTGTCCCTTGACCAAGCCTGTGCTGATTTCTGAGAGGCCACTCAAGAGTCATCTAACCTCAAATTTTGACCAAAATTCAATGCAAAAGAGCTGAAATACAGTCAATGAACACAAGTATGGTCTACAAGAATGTCTTAGGAGGTGAATAAGCTACTAGGAAAGGTGATAGTTTTCCCCAGTGGAGTCGCCAATTTTTTTTGGAGAATTTAGGATCTACGAATAAATACTAATTCCCTAGATAAGTAGTTGTATCTAGAACAATAGTTTAAAGTGTTTTATACTTTTCCTATAAGTAGTAGATAATATGAGAAGATAGAAGGCCTACCTGTAGTTCTGCTTTCCTCTCGTCTCCCTTGTAACAATTCCGTCGCTCCTTCCCATACTTAATCCACTTGAGAAGTACCCTGTAAACACAACAAAAGACAAAAACCGATCAAAGAATACAATCTATTGAATATAAGTGAAAGGAATCAGATACAATTCACACACATAAGCATTATGAAACAATACAAACATATGGGAAAAAGGTTCAAACACTTTATTAGATAGAAGAAGGAATTACAATTATTGGTGTCTGATTCAAAGCCATTCCTCCAGCTTGGATCCCATCCACATCACATCAAAAGCATAACAAACTTGTAGCATCACAATACTTTCTTCAAAGCCAAATCTCATAGCAACGTTATCTCCTTACAATTCAACATAATCCATCCCCTAATCACTTAGATGAGTGGTCAATTTATAGGAAGATGAAGGAGGTTTTGTCATTAATGGTGGCATTGAATGGCCTTCCATACTTAGAATTAGTTCCATGGAAGGAGGGATGAGAGGATAGGATGCACCTTAACTCATTCCTCATCCATTTTCGAGCTCATAGGAGTTGATAAGTGAGGGAAACTTCTAGATGACTCCAAAAGATAAGAATATTCCCCAAACCCTATATGAATTTCACTCATTCTTGCCTAGCGCATGTGAAAGGAAGCCTAAGTGCTTTACAAAGCACCCTGGCAATGGACTTAACTGCTCTGCAGTGCACCTTCATAAGGGCTTACCTGCGCTGGTCCCTCTAGAGGTTATTTCTGGATGTCTTCAAGTCATGAAATTGTGTAGGAAGGAGGCATTCAAAGGGGTGACTTGTTTAGGGCATGAAACAACTGAAATTAGGGTTTGATGAGCCCTAAAACATTGATCTGTATGTTGGGATTTGATGTGCCCAAATGGATCTGTAACACAAGGGGAGCTCAAAGCATTAACTAAAACAACCAGATAAAGGTTTTAATGGTTGTTTAAATCATAGTGATGAGAGGGTCCCATGTGGGCCCCCTCATCCACTACCTTCTCCACTTCAAATACATACCATGAACCTCCTTCATAAATTAAACCATATGAATGTTTGACCCCCTCCTTTAAAGTTATTTTTTACAATATATATTTATTTATTTTGTTTTATTTTTAATATTTTTTATTTATTAAAACAAAACTGCCTAGAATTTTTATAATTGAACATATTTTAACTAGTTTCGATCACTCAACTTTACAAGGTGGCATATCAAGTTATACTCTACCAAATCAGGTAAATGAGAGCTAGTTGGAAAACTAACTCAGTGGAGACGAATATGACAATGGTTATTTGACCAAATTTAGTCATTTATTGCCCCAAAAAATCAGAAGAAGTTAAGGATGTGAATTTGCAACCAAAAGATTTTTTTTTTGAGTTTGTGTTGAAGAAATTTCAATGGCATGGAGTTTCTTGTTATTGCCAATTCATTTCAAATCATTCATTTTCTAGTGAAATTTCAACAAAAGGTAATGGAAATCTTGGATTTTGTTTTTTACTAATTTATTAAATTTAATTTAATTCATTAATTTGTTTGATAGATTTGAGAATTTGAGTTTTCTCTCCATTTTAATTGGTTTTTAATTTTAATTCCGTTATTTTTGCAGAGTTTTCTCCAAGGGATCAAGATCTGGAGCTTCAAGAGCAATAGGATTGGTGCAGCAAAAGAACAAAGAGAGATTTTTCCTAGCAGAAAATCAGAGATTAAAACTACTTTGTAAGAGGCTACTTTTTGGGTCTGATTTTGTAAAATATAAATATGGGCCAAAAGGAGGAGTCAAGGGTTCCTTTTTTTTGGCAAGTAAGGCACTCTTTGCACTTCTGTAAGGAGGATTTTTTTATGTAGATTTAGTAAGAATATTCAGAACTGAGCTTTGGGGGGTTTCTTTCTAAGATTAGATCTTTGTTGTAGAGGTAGATCTTGCACTGTTATGGCTACATTCTCCATGGGCAGAGCTGAATGTATTGGGAGAACTATTGGACAAATTCATTGTAAAGACAATGTACGAAATACACAAGTTTAATATTAAATTTCAAATATTATTATTTGGGAACAAAACCTTATTCTTTTGTGGTAGATTTGTGTGAGTAATTCCATGTTTTAGCACTATTGTTAAATATGCAATTTTTTGTTTATTTGATGAACGATCAGGTTAAATAATTACATAGATCAGCCATTAATCTTTTGATTTGTTCATGCATTTAAATGATTTTTTGAGTAACTATTTACTCATAAATTTGTTATCATAAATTTATTTAATTGTCATTTAAAGTGCATGAACTAATTCGATATTTTAATGGATCTTCTTTTATCATTTTAATCTCTAAATAAAGCATGGTATGCATTATAATATCAATTGTTAGAACTGCTTAAGCAACTTGATATTAACCACTAAAACATGTCAAATTCTCATTATCTTTAAATCCTTGCACTTGGTATTTAGAAATTATTTTCTTTGTGCTGAGTTAGAGTATTTTTCTCTATCTTTTGCATTAGCAAGTAGGCCTGCATTTAGTATTATATTTATTTCTCATTTTCAAAAGTTTCCTTACGCAAGAGAAAACATCCATGTGGCTTGGTTGAGCCCTCATTTTAGCTAACTTGAAAGAATGCCTTTTCAAGTGGCTAAAAAAGGGAAACTCTTCCCCTTTGTCGGTTAGCACAAGTAATCGATATCATAAGCTAGCAGACAAAAGTTAGAGTAGATCCATGCATTTAGATTAGATTAGTTTTAGGTTGAGGCACTAGGCCTATAACTAGGAAAAATCACCATCCCAAACGAATAAGGGTCTAATTGGGGCCCTGACTGGTTGATTTCCTAAATGTTGATTATGGTCAATGTTGGCCATCAATAGGTTGCTAGACAACAGCCAATCAACAGGCATGGATCCCTCAAATTTGTGTTTATGACTCTCATTTGGGCACCGTATCATCCCCTTAATTGTTGCACAATTGTTGATGCGTAGACCTACTAATATGTTGTGTGTATGGTTTTCAATTGGAAACATATATGGGGGGAGAAAAGGGGAGTTAACTCCCCCAAAATCTCCAACAAATCCTCCCAAACAATCAACATATATGTAGGCCATGAGAAAGGAAATTTCGACCTACTAGGTGGGCCATTCGACCAATTAAAATCAATTGTCAAACTCAACCTAGTGGGAAATCCACTTTGCCTCCCTTGTGGGCCACTAAATCAACTATTATGCTACTGCCAAATCACCATTTCACTCAATTTATTTTTCCAAGTCACTTTATTTGACCATTTGACTTGTAACTAAGACTTTAGTATATTCCCCACTTATTAATTTTTGCAATTTCCTTATCCTTTTCTCCACTTTTATTAGTAAAAATGGGTTTTCATGGGGAAAAACCATTTTTTGACCCTCAAAGTGGATACTAGGATAACGTTGGTGCTCTAAGCATTATTTTTTAGCACCCACATGCCATCAACATTTCCTAGTATTTTTAATTACATTATTACATAGGATATTAATTAAAAATCTCGTCTTGCACGAATTTTTAAATATTTAAAAAAAAATCGTTGAAAGACTTAGTCAAATCCTGTAAGACTTTGGATATGACCTAGCATGGTAATATACATTGACCCTAGACATTAGGACACACTCAAGGCCTAGTTATTAAGCCGCACTCCAACTTTGGAGGTATATGAGTGGGAAAACTCGACTAGTTATTTGTCACTAAAGAGTGAGAAAAATTAGTCAAGTGAAAAAAAACTCTACAGTGGACTCACTTAGTAACCAGGTCTCAAGTTTCCTAAGTCTATTACATAAGTTCATCATGCTAGTGTTCATTTATTACAATTCCCCCATGGGGGTATGAAATTTGAGAGAAGAAAGTAAAAGAGGAGAGAGAAGAATGGGAAAAAATTGCCCAATTAGACTTCTGATCATTTAAGAATTTTTCAAGTGCCTTGTGTATAATGCCATGGGGTCTTCTCATCCTACTAGGTGGAACTACCTACCCACCTACCCAAACTTGGTTGTACTATTGCCTATAGCTTCCTCATTTAATTTCTAGTTGTTGGGTTTTTCTCCTTTTGCTACAAATTGTTGCACTTTCCTCCTTTGGAATAAATTGTTGAGAGTGAAGTCCTTTATCACTAACAAATCTTTCTTTTATTGCTCTCTTGTTCAAAATACTTTTTATGTCTTTCTCCTCCTCCTAGCCTTGCTTCTATAATCTTGAGTTGTTGACTAAATCCATAACCTTAATCTCTAAAGTGATTAACAATCAAGATTAAATCTCACTTCACTTTAAATCAACAATTGAGATTAATATAATTCACTGATGCAAAAACATGTGCATTTTATTAGATTAAACTCATTATTTTTATAAAAAGCACTTCATTTTAATTAATCATTTATTTAAAGTTATTTTTCTAATGTTGAAGGATTTGGATGACTTCCACACATCTAGACTTGTGTGAAGTTTCTTGTTTGATGCTACAAACACAAACATTCCCTCTTAGAAAGCAAAGGAATTCTTAAACAACCACCTAGAACTGAATTTCCCTCTAACGTTGACATAATATCTCATGCGTCATCCTCGACCATGGCATCCCTCCAAACTTGCTGGTGTATTGTCTCTTTAATGATGTTACTCATTAGTTCCATATATTTTAAATTTTTCTTTGTAGGTGAGTGATCCAAATTGGATCATTATATTGTTTGCAATCCATCTCAACGCATTTGCAGTGGAAAAAGTGGAGGAATCAGCTCACGGGACCGTTTTTACCGGTGGGACCCAATTTGGCGAAATGGGGTCTGAAACCTTTCGGGAGAATTTTGAGGAATTAACAACATATTTTGGGGTTAAAAATTTTCCGCTTAAGTGTAGAACCTTATCATACTATTCTACACACAGAGCTATTTCCAACGATGCAAGAATCGCGTCAATCAGAGTCCATATGCAAAAGTTATGCCACTTAAAAGTTGACCTTCCTGTTTTCACACCTATAGTTCGAGAGGATGTTGCGTCAGCCCCCATTATTCATGGAAAAGGGGCTAGCCACATGTTTGTGATGTAAAAGACTAGAAGATTATATTTTGTAACTCTAGTTAAGAGTTGATGTAGTCAAACTGAACCACTAGTAGGCTATTGCGCTGTGTTATAACTGGGCCACTAGGAGGAAGAGGAATTTCATTCTCTTGAGAGCATTTTGTTCCATATTTGAGCAAAGATAGACAGGAGAGATAGGAGATAGAGCACACATAGAGTATATGGCATTGTAGCAACCCAAGGGTCACAGACATTAGTTCTTCGTATCTGCGGTCATATTTCCAGACAGAGAAAGAGAGCGAAGTGACTTCACCTTCTAGTTGGGTTTTCTCCCGAAAGGGTTTCCCAGAGAGCATATCTTGTGTATTAAGTGTGTATGAGATTATTTTTTCATTCTCTACTTTTCAACTTGATTTAATTTTACATGCATGCACTAATTACGGTTAATTTTACAAATCTATAAATTAAATAAAACTGTAATAGTGTAGAATCTCAAATTTTTAATATAATATTATCAGATATGTTGTGCCAACTGTCTAGTGGAATATCCACGGTAGTTTAGGGATCATTTGGTATCATAGCCAGGTTTCTTTGGATATTTTGTGGAGATTGTATGGATCTAGATCGGCTCGGCCGAAAATTGCAAACCCTAATCGTGGGCAACGAATTTGTAAATGAACCTCGTGATCCTGAAGAGGTGAGGTTTTCGCGGCTCGAAGAACAAGTCGCCAATATAAACCACAATGTCAACATCCTCATGGCGGCCCTAAGCAATAAGCTGGGGATATTTGGAGAAGAAGGGGGTTCGAATGCAAAGGACAAATCAGAAGGGGGATCAGGAGATCAAGAAGACACAGATAACTAGCCGAAGAAAGAACCTGGAAAAGATCAACCCAGTTTGAGTGTCATGAACCAATCCCTGTTTAAAGTGGAAGAAAAAGTCGATATCAAGCCATACCATCATGATATTGACGCTTTGAATCTGAACCACTGGAAGTTTATTTTAGTGTCCTTCAGATCAAGGAAGGGCAGAAGATCTCATTCAAGCGGCTGAAATTAGTTGGCCATGCACTAACTTGGGCGGAGAGCCACACAGAAACCCTGAGGTTGGAGGGAGAACCTCCAGTGACTAAGTGGGAGGATTTCAAAACCCTCATTAAGTCACAGTTTTATCCCAATGGGTACATGGAAGACCAGTGGATCTGATGGCATTACTTCAGGCAAAAGTCAGGCCAAAGCGTGCAGGAGTACAACACAGAATTCAGAAAGATGGCTATAATGTTGGGTATCTCTCCAAAGAACCTAGATGTACTCCTAAAGTATCTGGGGGGGTCTACATCGCCATCTGCATGAGAGGGTGATGATGTTCAAGCCCAAAACAGTGGACAAGGATTGTGTACAGGCACAATACCTGGAGAACATAGGCCTGAAAAGAGTGCAATCAAGTGGATCGAAGCAAAAGGAGCAACAAGATGCTTCTAAGGATGGGAAGAAGAAGCAAAAAGGGGGAAAAGATAAAAAGACGACAGCCACAGTACACCAGTGCAAAGATCCTAGCAACCACTGCAACATTGATGGCCATATAGAGGAGAAGTGTTGGAAGTTGCATTCTAAGCTAAACCCAAAGAACAAGAAGAAAGATAATAAGAAGAAGAATCTCATGGCCATTGATCCGAGCAACCAAGTTGAAATCATCTCAAACGTGGATGATAAGATCGTCTATACATCATTGCATAAGGAAGTGAATATGAGTAGCCTTCAACAACAGGAAGAGAAAGAAATGACCAAACTCTTCCATGTAAAGATACAGGTCAAGAAGATGAATATTGATGCTCTGTTTGACTCAGGATCGCAAGCAAATATCATTACAGCAGATCTAGTCAAGAAGTTGGGGCTGTAAGTTCTTAATCATCCAAACCCATATCCACTAGGATGGGTACATAAGGATGCAGATTTGAAGGTAACAAAACAATGTAAAATTAGATTTGCGATCAGTGTTGATTTTATTGATGAAGTAGATTTGGATGTGGTTCCCCTTGATGTAGGTGGGGTCATGTTTGGGATTCAATACATGTACATGTGTGATGCAATATTCATGAGGAGAGCTAACCAGTACCGGCTCATCAAGGATGGAAAATCATTCATCATCAATGTGCACAAAGGCAAGTCGAAAATTTCACTGGTAAGTGCCAACCAAGCCAAGAAATTGATCAATTCCAGCAAGAAGTATGTTTTATTGTTTGTAAGAGAAAATCAATTTGTAGAGGAGTCAATAAGAGGCAAGACATCCCTAGAGGGGTGTATTAAGAAACAAAAACAACAATTGGAGGAGTTGTTACAGGCATATAAGGACGTGTTCTGAGAGCCTAAAGGGCTACCCCCTAAGAGAGAAGTGGAGCACGAGATCCAGCTATTTCCAGACTCCCCATTGCCAAATATTGGGATGTACAAGCAGTCTGTTATAGAAGCAAGTGAGGTGAAGAAATAGTTGTAGCAGTTGCTGGAACAAGGTGTCATTTGACTGAGTACATCACCATGTGGGTCATCCATCATCATTGTGCCAAAGAAGGATGGGACTTGGCGGATGTGTATAGATTACAAGGTGTTGAAAAAAATCACGCTCAAGAACATATACCCCTTGCCCAAGATAGACGATCTTCTAGATCAGTTGTAGCAAGGAAAGTATTTCACCAAGTTGGAGTTGAAGTTTAGATATCACCAGGTTCGAGTCAAAGAAGAAGATACATAGAAGACCACCTTCAAAACCAGACAAAGTTTTTATGAGTGGTTAGTTATGCCATTTGGCCTATGTAATACACCAGCTACATTTACGAGATTAATGAATGATGTATTGTGTCCTTTTATAGATTCATTTGTTATTGTCTATTTGGATGATATAATGGTATATAGTACTACCTGGGAGGAGCATATTTCACATTTGATGAAGGTGCTGGAAACATTGAAGAAGCACTCGATGTTAGCAAATCTCAACAAGTGCGAGTTTGTGTAGTAGTCCTTAGTGTATTTGGGATATGTGATTGGTGGAGGAGAATTGAAGATAGATCCTTCCAAGATGGAGGCCATCATGAAATGGTCGGTGCCTACTAATGTTACTGAGTTTAGGAGTTTTATGGGAGCAACACAGTAACTGAGGAAATTCATAGCCTCGTTTTCAGCGGTAGCAGCACCACTCCACGCCATAACATCAAGTGGCAAGGGTTTCCAGTGGGGAAAAGGGAAATAGAAGGCTTTCGATGAGTTAAATAAGAAGATCAATGAAGTACCAGTTCTGGCATTACCAAACTTTCAATGACCCTTTGAAGTGGAGACATATGTGAGTGGGTATGTTATGGGAGTTGTCTTGATGCAAGGAGGAAGGCTCGTTTGCTACCATTCTGAAGTATTTCATGGGGTAGTTTTTAACTACCCTACCTACGATAAGGAGCTCTATGCCATGGTGCAAGTTGTGAAGAAGTGGAAGCACTATATGATGGGAAAGGAGACAATAATCCACATGGATCACCAGCCGTTACAGTACCTGCAAGCCCAGAATAAGCTACAATAGACCAAGAATTACAAGTGGATGGGGTTTTTACAACAATTTCATTTAGTGATCAAGTATAAGAAGGGAAACACAAACAAGTTGGTTGATATGATTTCAAGGCCACCCACATCAAATATTACAGCTTTGGGGACTCTTATGCACATGGAGCCATTCACCCATGATGCATACAAAGAGGCATATTTAGAAGATGGGGACTTTAAGGAGGTGTATCAATAGTTTAAGAGTCAGAGTCATGTGCATGATGGCGAAAACACCGTTGACTACCATCTCCAGGATGGGTTACTCTACAGGCTAGATAAGTTATGTGTTCTTAAAGGTGAGCGTTTGCAGCTGATTAGAGAGGCTCGCACCTTAAAGGTTGCAGGGCAATTTGGTGTAAGGAAGATAGTGGCTAACTTGCAGAGGTATGTGTATTGGCCCAAGAAGCAAGAACAAGTATCTAGGTTCATAAGAGGATGCATGATTTATTGTACCAACAAGCCTAACAATAGGAAACAACGTTTGTATCATCCCTTACTTGTACCTACTCATCCTTTTGGAAAGCATTTCCATGGACTTTGTGGGAGGTTTACCAACAACCAGGAAGGGAGATTACTAACTATTCGTGGTAGTTGACAGGTTCAACAAGATGTGTGTTCTGATGCCATGTAAAAAGACCATAAACAGACCAGAAGCAACAAACTTGTTCTTTGGACAAGTCTGGGTACACTTTGGGATGCCAAGGAGTAACATTTCAAATAGGGATACAAGATTTCTCAGTGCATTCTGGACTACATTTTGGGAGAATATGGACACGAAGCTAAAGATATCTACAACTTCCATCCACAAATAAATGGCTAGACAAAAGTAGTCAACAGGACTTTGGTGCAGCTTCTGAGAGGTTACAACTAGAAGCATCAGAAAACCTGAGATGAAAATCTGGTATATATACAACATTATTATAATAGAGCGGTCCACACTTCTACAGGAAAGTCCCCATTTGAAACTTGTTTTGGATATTTTCCACCTTCACCTTTGGATATTGCATATGGGCAGCAAGGAGAAGTGAAGGAAGACATTATAGGAGATGCTTTGAGGGATGAAAAAATTATGGAGAAGATCAGGCAAATCCATCTACAAGTATAGGAAACACTGCAAAAGTCACAGGTGAAGTATAAGGCCAACCATGATCAACACAGAACAGAGAAATCATTCAATGTGGGAGACAGAGTATGGCTACAGTTGAACAAGGAGAGGTTGCAGGCGCCTGGTAAGAAAATCAGGGCTCTAAGGTATGGTCCCTTTGATATAATGGAGAAGGTGGGTGATAATGCCTATCGACTAAGTTTACCATCATATATGTGCATTTACTCAGTTGTAAATGTAGATAATTTGAAACTCTATGAGACTTCCATGCTAGATCAGGAAGAGGAACATGTCCTACCTTCTGTGGAGGATTTAGCACCAGACGCTCAGGCAGAGTTAACAAAAGATACAATTTTGTAGAAGATGTCCATAACTACAAGACAAGGGCAACAAAACCTTTGGCAGATTGGGTTGAAGAGACAACTTCCAGGCAAAACTAAATGGTACACCAGAGAGAAGGTGGAGGAAAAATTTCCTCACCTCATTCAGTAAAAGCTTTTGGGGACCAAAAGCCTCCCAAAATGGAGAGGTGTGATCTGAATTAGATCATTATATTTTTTTCATCCATCTCGATGCATTTGGAGTGGAAAAGGTGGAGGAATCAGCTCATCAGACCGTTTTTACCAGTGGGACCCAATTTGGTGAAACGAGGTCTGAAACCTTCCGAAAGCATTTTTGAGGCATCAAACGACACTTTTTGGGGGGTAAAAATTTTCTTCACAAGTGCAACATCTTTTCATGATATTCTACACACATATATCTTTCCAATGGTGCAAGAATCGCGTCAATCAGAATCTGTATGCAAAAGTTATGTCACTCAGAAGTTGACCTCCCTGTTTTCACACCTATAGTTCGGGAGGATGTCACGTCAGACCCCATTATTCATGGAAAAGGGGCTAACCACATGTTTTTGATGTAAAAGACTCTAGAAGAGTTTATTTTGTAACTCTAGTTAAGAGTTGATGTAGTCAAACTTAACCACTAGTAGGCTATCGGGTTGTGTTATAACTAGGCCACTAGGAGGAAGAGGCATTCCATTCTTTCAAGAGCATTTTGTTCCATAGTTGAGAAAAGATAGCCAGGAGAGATAGGAGGTAGAGCACACAGAGAGGATTTGTGCACTGTAGTAGCCCACGAGCCACAAACATTACTTCTTTGTATCTGCAGCCATATTTCCAGACAAAGAAAGAGAGCGAAGTGACCTCACCTTCCAGCTAGGTTTTCTCCTGAAAGGGTTTCCCAGAGAGCATATCTTGTGTATTATGTGTGTGTGAGCTTATTTTTTCATTCTCTACTTTTCTTCTTGATTTACTTTTACATGCATGCACTAATTACAATTAATTTTACAGATCTAGAAATTAAATAAAATTGTAATAGTGTAGAATCTCATATTTTTAATATAATATTATCAGATATGTTGTGATGAACTGTCCAATGGAATATCCACGACAGTTTACAAATCAGTCAACTCTCTTTGCATTTGCTCCTAGGAGCCTTAAAATGCTCTTGAGCATCCTCCAATGTTTATGTAAGCCACTTGGGTCTCCTGTCAAAACTCAAAGGATTTATTGACTCCTCCTTCCCACCTTAAGGTTGACTCTCGTTGCTCCAAACTCATCTAGTTGGATCTATATTAATGCTACTATTTGTTTTTGTTTCCCTTTCCCCTTCTTCTTCAAACACTAAGATGCATGATGTCCATTCTTGTGGCATATGAAGCACTTGATATTGCTTAAGTCTTTCTTCCTCCCCGACTATGAGGTTGACTCCTCACCTTTACCCTTCTCGTTGGAACCCTTCCTTTTCCCTTTCTTGTCTGACTAACAAGGGCAAGGTTCTCCTCCCCTCCTCCTTATCTGTTGGCTTTGGAATCCTCCCAAGCCTCTTCTTGAATGTAGTCATCCTAAAGGTTCTCAAAATTGGGAAGTTTCTCCCAAGCATAAATACCCTTGAAAAATGGTTCCCAAGGCTTTGAGAATCCATTTAAGGCCACTTTAACTAGGTTTGCATCATCCACCTTCTCCCTAACCATTACAAATTGACTATGTACATATGTGATCTTCATGAGGTAGATGATAACATTGTCAGAACTTGTCATATGTACTGACCTGTGATTTTTCTTTAACGTTATCTTCTTATTCATGTTATCACTCAGGAATAAAACCAATAGAGTATTGAACATTTCTTTGGTCAATTTCCTCCACCAAGTGAGGGATCAAATGATCCTTCATGACATCCATAATAACCCATTAAGCCTTGGTATCCTTCTTTTCATGAGCTGCTAACTGCATTAGTTCTATCAGTGAAGAAATTACCTTATTCAGAATTTCCTAAATGTCATTTTCCTTCAATAGAAAGGTAACTCTTTCCTTCTAGGGAAGGAAGTTTGAAGCCCATCCAACCTATATTCAAACCTAAGACTTGTTATTGCCATTTCTAGATCAAAATAAAAATTGTCTTGTGCTTATTCCTTCAAGCATCAACAAGAATTTTATTGTTTTTGGTTTATCAATTTGATGATACCTCCTTTCATATCTAATATATCTATTGCAAAATTTATTGTTGCTAAACTAATTGACTAGTACAACCTCCCTCACTCCCTTTAAAGTGTACGATCTCCACCAATCTTACCATTGACTAATTTATTCTACAACCTTGAAACTTTCTTCACTCTTAGAGTGTAAGCTTTGATATCGTGTTAAATTTCCTATACCCCAACAAATAGGCAAATTATTTCTTGGTAATTTCCTTTTTGTGAATTAATTAATCAAATTGAAGCTTACTAAATAAAATGCATTGTTGGGATTTTAACTGGTAAATAAAATAAATTCAATGGAAGAAAATTAGACACCAATTTCACAGATGCACACAAAATATTTTTTCCCTTCAAATATATTTCTCATTAAAAATAATATCTCAGTTGGGCTTTCCCAGTCTAGGAAATAAATTTCCCACTAGGGAAATTACAAGTTACAAAAAACCTTGTAGTTTTTCTAGTTTGAAAAGAACCTCTATTGTGCATTCCATATGGTATATATGGCCCCCAAAATCATTGCCTACTGCATTTTGAACCCACATGTATGGTTGTACAGTATGCAACCTTGTTGTATGTCCTGCATGTGTGTTATACGGGCCCACACTTCCGATGTATGACTTATGGATTTGTTTTTGTATGGACTTATGGTCCTAATGCATAAAATATACAACCTATATGACCTACCACCTACCCACACTTGGTTGTACAACTACTTGAAATTTTCTCCTTTGATTTCTAACAACTAGGCTTTTTTCATTTTTTTTGCAAATTGTTACACTCTCCTACTTTGGACTCAATTCATGATAGTGAAGGCCATTTACCATTGTCTTTGTAACGAACAAGGTTCATATACAATACATGATTTTCAAAATATCTATAATATGTAAATATCCATTGTAGGACAAGCAATATTTATATAAGAAATGTTGAAATGTATAAGAGATATGATATGATATATGGTTACAAATGAGGTTTTGCTTATATACCTAGGTGGGTGCCCCTTCATGAATGGTCATGTCCTTTTAGACATTCCTCTTCAGTAACTAATTATTATTATTTTTATTTTTATATATTATATTCATAGCATTGCCTTCCTCTTTAGAAAATCTTTGTCCTCAAAGCTTATTGCTAAGAAGGTGTGTCATTTGTTTCATTTTCTTATAATCTATTCATACCTCTCGAAGTTCTTCGAGTTTTCATCTTCAATGAAACAAGATGATAGGATCCTTTGAGTGATAAACAAAAATTTTGAACAGAGAAGGGATCAGACCATCCTAAATCCATCTTCTCTGGAATTTTTCAATTACTTGATAGCTTGGATGAATTGTTATTGTAAGACTCGATTGCGTAGACATCGGTATTCTTCGAAACATAGGTATGTTGTTTCTATTTTGAGTGATATAGATACACAGATTGATTGATACGTCTACCCTTGTGATTCAGATGTTGATAAGGACTTTTTGTGATTTGATTTTCCCTTATCATGCGCGTGGAAATTTCTTGATTTACTTTAGGTACTAATTTTGTTGAGTTGGTTACATAACCTTCACTTGGAATTTTCATTGTTTGAACTACAACATCTCAATATGTTTTTACTTCAACTGATTTGTCATTTTCTTAAGTTGTGATATTGATTAGATCAATATTCGATCTTTTTTCTTCAACTTGGACTGTTATGTCTAAAGACTTTGATGCTTCTTTCATGCTAAGTTCTTCAAATTTGTTCTTCAATGATTTTTCATCATTTTTAAGTTTCTTAATTTGAGTGAGTAGACTTTGATTATTGATTTCTGAGACGTAAGAGCTCTTTAGTTTTTGAATTAACTTTATTTTGATATACAAACTTCTCACCTATTAAACCTCTATTTTTTTCTAATAATCTTTGATTAAGGTCTTTAAAGCACAAATTTTCTTCTTCCTTCTCTGATAAATTCTCATTAAATTTCTTCTTGAGACATTCTTTTTAAGTAATCTGTGACTATGGGCTCTTAGAAGCAATATTTCTTTGTTAGTTTATGTTGATTCTTTATAAAACTGAACTTTGAGACCTTTGTATTTATTTTCTGATGCTTCATTCTTTTGTTGAATTTTTGCGAGTTCTTCCTTTAACCTTTTAATTTGTGTCTGTGTGCCACCTTGATATTCTCCCAAAGTAAACAATTTCCAACATGTTGAACAAATTGTTGTGCTATTTTTAAAAGTCGACGAATACTCAATTTTTGTTTTACAAAACAAACATCTAGTCCAAAACTTAGAATTATGTATGCAATCTATATTTCCTTTATTCATTTTTTAATTATAATCCATTTTTTCCTTCTTCGGAGATTGACTCCCTTTTGTGCTTATCGCTAGTTTTTTCAAACGATACTTTGACAAAGGAGTTTAAATATTCTTTGTATGAGAGAACCACTTCTTCAAATTATAATAGAGTCCCCTTTATAACTTTTATTGGAACTTTTAAATTGAATTTGGGCTTAGTTTTTTAATCTTCCCTCTCTTCCTATTTTTCTTCTTTTAACTTTATACTTAAAGTAATTCAATAATAATTTTAACTTTATTTTTTTTGTTGGTTTACTTTAATAAAAATAATGTTTTTTTATTATATAAACACCCTTATTAGAACCTTCACACTCTTTTTATAATACTATCTCCTTTTTTCCCCATATTTTCTTAAGTTACTTCTTAATATAAAACCTCATATTAAATAATTTTCATTATCTTTTTCATTCGACTTAAATATGATCCAATTGCTACGATATATTTGCCTTGTAGTTAACTAAAAATTGTACAAATCCAATAATTAATGTACTGATCATGGATGCATCGGTACAAATAGGTACATTGATGGATATTTTAATTTGATGGTATGGATTGGGTCGTAATTCAATTGTGTTGTTGCATGGATTGCACGACATATATGGCAACCAACTATAATTCATATGATGGTATGGCATCATAGTCATCTAACAGTTGCGTTTGTGTTATGACGGTGTACGAAGACGTTATGTCTAATTGGCTGCATTTTTTCTTTTTCTTTTTTAAACAATAAAATTTATACTTTTCAAGGAATATATATATATATATCATTTACTTATTTATTTATTATTTTAATGGCCAAAGACTTGACGACAAAATGGAGATCCTTTAATAGCTTTCTGTGGCTAAAAGCCTCAATTATAATGACAATGAACTTAACAAAGAATTGATGGCCAAAGGCTAGGTTTGGAGAACATGGCTTTAATACCAATGTAACGAAAAAGGTTTGTATATGCAACGAAATTTTCAAATTATCTAGAATATGTAAGTATCCATTATAAGATAGACAATTTTTATATAAAAAATGTTGAAATGTATAAGGGATATGATATGAGATATGGTTAAAAATGAGGGTCTGCGTGTATACTTAGGAAGGTTCCCCTTCATGAACGGTCATGTATTTTTAGACATGCCTCTTCAGTAACTAAATATTATTATGATTATTATTATTTATATTGTTTATATTATTTTTATATATTATATTCATAACAATCCCTTGAATGTTAGAGCAAAATTCCCTTATCACTCTCTTGTTTAAATAATTTATGTGTCTTTCTCC
This sequence comes from Pinus tabuliformis, assembly GCA_031772625.1. Taxonomy (NCBI): domain Eukaryota; kingdom Viridiplantae; phylum Streptophyta; class Pinopsida; order Pinales; family Pinaceae; genus Pinus; species Pinus tabuliformis. The sequence goes on along the minus strand of CM062808.1, from coordinate 372,239,095 downwards.
TCCATCTAGCCTTACTTTTATAATCTTGAGTTGTTGTAGGATCCATAACCCTCATCTCCAAAGTGATTATTGGTTGAGATTAAATCTCACCTCATCTTAGATCAATGGTTAAGATTCATGTAATTCACTAATGTAACAATCAAGATTAAATATCATCTCACTTGAGATCAATAATTACTATTCATCTAATTCACTAATGTAAAGACCTTCATATTTCATTAGATTAATCTCATTTTTTTTTATTGAAATCACTCCACTTTAATTAATCCTATAATTAAATTGAATTTGTTGAGATTGAACAAGTTCCACACATCTAGACACTTAGACCTGTATGGATATTCATGTCCAAAGCTACAACATCAATGCTACCTTCACTCCTCCTTCCACATAATAAAAAAATAATCATGCTAGGAGTTTAGGATATGATCACATGGTTTCCTTATCATTATACCCTCTACATGGAGCTATTTTTATAGCATCTAGGTGATTCCTCTTAAGTTTTGACTAGTCCAACGTCATGCTAGGAGTTTAGGATATGATCACATGGTTTCTTTATCATTATATCCTCTACATGGAGCTATTTTTATAGCGTCTAGGTGATCCCTCTTAAGTTTTTACTAGCCCAACGTTTATAACCCATAGGAAGGATTTTGTTTTATTATTATTATTTTTCTCAAGGAGACATGTGTCCTAAGCATCTTATTCACGTCAACTTTTGTGTATGCATAACAAATTCAATTTTTTATTTAACACATGTCATTTAGCAATTACAAGTGTCACTTTTATTTTCTATGAGTCATTTCCAAAGTCCACTTTAGAATAACTCATATATCACTATCTATATAATATATAAAAAGTAATATTTTATTAAAATGGTATTTCCTTTACCTTGTCATTTATATATATATATATATATATATTTACTCATTTTTATTTTTATTTTCCTTTTAATGATTGCAAGGTAAGCTTTTAAATTATTAACATCTAGATCAAGTAGGTGGAAACTAAGTCATTATCATTGAGCTTAGACATCAATATAAAGGTAGTTATAAGAGTCATGCACACCCACTTAGGAGAACCCTTAACTCAAAACCATTCAACGTTGCCATGGATTTTCCATATAATGTTTATTTGAATAGTCATGTGGCCCCCACCATCTGACCATTTAATGTGGGATGTAATGTAACTAAGTAGCCTACATGAGAAATCCACATGTCTCTACTCTCACCTCTTATTACACACAATTCTAATAGCACCTTGATTATGTTTGGGATACTTTCCCTCCTCTTCCTACTATCATATCCCTAATTAGAGCTATCTTACCAAGGTGATCCCATCTTAAGCTTTGATTAGCCTTGCATTTATATCCCATGAGAAGTATTTCCTTTTAATACTATATATTTTTCTCTAGGAGACACATGTCCCAAGCATCCCATTCATGTCAATCTATTTGCATGTTTAACAAATGCCAATATTACTTGAGAAATTCCATTTATCAATTGTACATGTCGTTTTTTTAACAATTTCATTTCCATATCTCACCTTAAAATGACTTACAATATTGTTTTATTTATATTTTATAACAAATGATATTTTATTGAAACAATATCACATTGACCTTACCATTTTTATTTATCAATGAACTCATTATTTTCCTCCCTTAATGGTCCCAAGTTGAACTTCTAGGTCAATTATATCTATATCGATAAGGCAAACATTGAATCATTATCAATGATCTTAGACATGAGCAAAACTCATTATAAGAGTTAAACATATCTACCTAGGAGAATTCTTGATTCAGAACCCATCAATGTTGGCAAATAATTTCCACATAATGTTTATTTGTATTGTTGAGCGGCCCCTATCACCTGACCATGTCAGTGTGGGACTTGTTATAACTAAGTAACTTGCATGTCAACTCCACAAGCATTAATGTTAGCTGAATCAATATAGAAAATGAGATGACCAGTTCAACCCTTAAAACAACCCATCGCACAACACAAACATGTGTAATTAACACCACATAGAGACATAATGTCCCTTATGCACTGTAGAAACCACATAATTACTAGTTGCACCATAAGAACTACACATACACACTACATTGCATGTGTCATTAACATAGTCGTCGCCATGCCACATATATGTCATGCATGCATAAGGAGAGTCGATGACTATTACACAACATCGAACAACTAATTCATACTCTTATCACATGCTAACCACTTGTTCCCAATCCTATCCCACAATCTACCCCCACTCCACTTTCAATACAATTCTAACATAATCATGATTGTGCTCATGATACAATCACATGGTTTTCCCATCATTATGTCCTCTCCCTAGAGTTATTTTTCTAGCATCTAGGTGATTCCTTCTTTAGGTCTAAGTAGCCTTGAATTTATAGCATATGGGAATAATTTTCTTTTAAAATTACTTTTTTTCTCAAAGAGACCTATGCCGTGAGCATCCCATTCACATCAACTTTTTGCATGCCTAGCAAGTGTCATTTTATTTAACAAGTGTCAATTTTATTTTATTTTGAGTCATTTTCAAAATTCCATTTTATAATGACTCATAATATCACTTTCTATGTAAATTATTAAAAATAATGCTTTATTAAAATAATGTTTCCTTGACTTTGTTATTTTTAATTTATGGATTTACTCATTATGTTTTTCCTTTTAACAATCCCAATGTGAGCTCTTAGGTTAATAACATCTAGATCAAGTAGGTGAACATTGAATCTCTATCAATGATCTTAGACATCGACATAAAGGTCATTATAAGAGTCACACCCACCCACTTGGGAGCACTCTTAACTCACAATCACTCAAAATTGCCATGGATTTTCCATAAAATGTTTATTTGTGTAATTATGTGGCCCCACCATTTGACCATTCAACACAGGACATAACATAAATAAGTAACATGCAAGAAAATCCACAAGTCTCTACCTCACTCCTCATTCCATATAGTTCCAATGGAACTGTGATCATGTTTGAGATATGATCCCTTGAATTTAATATTATTATATCCCCACCTAGAGCTATTTTGGTAGGTTTATCCCTTATTAAGTTTTGATTGGCCCTAAATTTATAACATGTGTTACTATATTCTCTTAGAGACAAGTCTTGGGTATCCCTTTCACATAAACCTATTTACATGCTTAACAAATGTCATTTATCAATTACACATGTTGATTTTCTTTTTCACACATGCCATTTCCAAATCCTGCTTTAAAATGACTCACAATATTGCTTTCTTTATATTTTATAAAAAGTGACCTTTTGTTGAAATAACATTTCATTGGCGTTGGAATTTTTGTTTATCAATTTACTCATCATATTTCCCCTCTCAATTATCCCATGTTGAGATCCTAGGTCAATTATATCTATATTGAAGAGGAAAATATTCAATCATTATTGATGTTCTTAGATGTGAGCCAAAAAGTCATCACATAAGCTACATATATCTAACTAGGAGCATTCTTTGTAGATTCTAGCCTTGAACAGTTAAATGATGCAAATAAATTCTTAATAAAAATTGAAAAGATGCAATGACGCACACACACACAAATATTAACACAAAGATTTTACCTTGGAAACCAAAATTGGGAAACCATAATATCTTTTAGTATATTATATCTTTATATTGTAACAATATAATATGTATATCTCACGACACCCATAAACCACCAATCCATTTACCTTGGATTAGAATATAGTTGTAGTTCACTAAGTAGAATTACAAAACCATGGGTTGAACCATCATGCACTGCAAAACCACTAAAAGCAGAAACCATATGTAAAAAACACTAATAATAGATGCAAAATAATTGCCTAAAAATAAATTCCAGGGGCATTTCCCTTGAACACCCCCATAGGGGGGCTTCAACCCACGTGTGACTGCCCCCTCCCCCCATTGCACTTGATGCAACATACAATGCATGGGGAGTCATGCAAAGAATATAACACATACAGAATATTATCCCACTTGTTGTTTTATTTGCATACATGGGGTCACATGAGTACATGATCAACAATCTAGGGCAATAATACCCATTTTTTCTCTACACTAAGAGAATTTCTCAGTGCTCACAAAAAATGTTAATGACATGAAACATTTTTCAAAGTATCCACCTATACCATTAACACCTTCTTGTCTTCAATCATATCTCTCATAAAATGATACTAAACATCATTATTCCTTGTCTTAGAATGATAAGTTAGGTTCTTCACTAGGAAGATTGCACTTAGATTGTCACAATATACCCTTATAACTTGTTGTACTAATCCAATACCTAAACACAATTTTCGTAACCATATTTCTTCCTTTCTTGCATGAATGTATACCATGTATTTAGCTTATGTAGTTGAGAGTGCCACTATAATTGTCTCTTGTTCATATAACTGATTGCTCCTTCAAATAGGTTAAGCACAATATACACACTTGCATATCTTTTGTGATCCAGATCTCGAGCCCAATCTGGATCAATAAAACCATGTATTTCCAACACTCTATCCAATCCTAGTCTTCATTGGTAACATAATCCATAGCTAGCGGTTCCACACAAATATCTAGAAACTCTCTTTGTTGTTGTCTAATACTTGTTCCTTCGTTTTGAAATATACCTGCTCAATACTCCCACTACATGTGCAAATTCTAGTATAGTACATACAATTGAATATCTCAAACTTCTAATTGCATTGGCATATGGAACACAAGACATGTCCTCTTCCTCTTCCCATGTCTTGGGACACCGATCTACAAATAATTTTACACCTACAATAATAGGGACCTTTGTTAATTTACATTCCTACATATTAAACCTCTACAATATTGTCTTAACATAATTCATCTAATTTAACCAAAATTTCCTATTTTCCTTATCTCTTTTAATTTCCATGTCTAAAATGAAATTTGTAGCACCCATATCCTTCATTTCATATTTGGAGGACAACTAAGTTTTCACTTCCTACATTATTTCCTTATCATTTCCAATTAACAAAATATCATCCACATATAAGACCAAATAAATAAGATGATCACCAATTAATTTGAAATACACATAGTAATTCGCTTTGCTTCTTATGAAGCCAAACCAAAATATATAAGTATCAAATTTTTTATACCACATTCTTGGTGATTGTTTTAACCCATGCATGGAATTTTTTAACCCGCATACCAACTCTTTCTTTGCTTTCACTACAAATCCTTTTGGCTATTTCATATAGATTTCTTCTCCCAAATCCCTATGTAGTAATGTTTTCTTCATGTCCATATGTTCTTCGAAATCAAAAGAAACAATAACAATTAAAAGAAATATAATAGAAGTTGACTTGGCAAAGAGAGAAAAATTATCACCAAAGTCAATTCCCTCTACTTGGGAGTAACATTTTACTATCATTCGAGCTTTGTGTTTCTCCACTTTTCCTTTTGCTTCATCTTATTCTTAGACGCCAATTTTTTGCAAATGGGATTTATTCTAGCCAACAATTCCACTAGATCCCAAGTCTCATTTTTGTCTAAAGTTTCCATTTCTTCAACCATGGCCTTTGTCCAAACTTTTCCATCCTTTGAATTCACTACTTTCCTAACGATTCTAAGATCATCATTGGTAATAAATAAAGAAAAATTAAATAGGAAATTAGGTGGAGTATGCCTTTCTAGTTGCCTTCTTTTCCGAACTGATCTCGTCAATACCAGAGTATAAGTTCTTCCTCTTTTGATTCTTGTTCTTCTGTAGAGTTCGATTCATCATCCTTCAATTCAAACTCTATCTTCTATAGTTCTTTCTCCATTGGTTGGACTTCCTATTTGACAACATATTTGATTTCTCTAAATACCATATCTAAACTATACACAACCTTCTTAGTTTTCAACTCCCAAATCTTATAACCTTTCAAACCATCTTTATAAAGATACATTTTTCAACTTTCTTATCCATCTTACTCCTATTATTCTTTGGAACTTGTACATAAGCATCATAACCAAATTCCTCGAGATGTTTAAAATGGGGTTTCTTACCAATCCATATCTCATGTGGAGTCTTTCCAACCAACATTGATGAGGGTGATTTATTTATCAGGTAACACGCAATGTCCACTACCTCTGCCTATCATATCCCAACACCATTGAGCATGCTCCTTGATTTTTCCATCAACAACATGTTCATCCTTTCTGTAACTCCATTTTTTTGAGGTGTGATGGAGTGGTTTTTTGCCTTGCTATACTACACTTCTTACATAATTATGCAAATTCATCATTGTAGAATTTTGCACCATTACCTATCCTCAACAACTTAATTTTCTTCTCTGTTTAATTTTCCAATTAAATTTTCAAAAAATCATATTTCTTCTTGGGGAAATAAATCCATGTATTCCTCAACAATTCTTTATAAATGAAACACATTACACAAAATACCCAATGATGGAATTGACATAAGTCCAAACACATCACCATGCACAAGTTGTAATATTCCCTCTTCCCTTGTAGTGCCAAAGGAAAATCTTACCTGATTTTGCTTTCCATATAAGCAAAGTTCACATAAATCAAAATCCATAAAGAAATTAGACATACCCTCTACCATACAATTACCATGTAGTCCTCAAAGGCCCTTTTATCCTATTTGTCCCAATCTTGGATGCCACATCATAGTCTTTCTTCACAGATTGCAAGATTTTTTCCTTTTCTTGATCCATTCTTAAGAACAACTGAATTGCTGAACCCATCAATAATAGTTCTTCATAAAAAAATTTACAGAGTTCCAATCTGAACTCCCTTAGCAATACCATTTCTCCTCGAACCATCTTGCAAGTATCCTTTTTAAACATTGTTTTTACATGTGCATCACTCAACTCGCTTACAAAAATCAAATTTCTAGCTAATCATAGGATGTGAAGAACACCATGGAGTGTTCTAATCCTTCCATTCATGAGCTTCAAATTTACTTTCCCTCCTCCTATGATTATGGCTATTGAGTCATTTCCCTGGAAAACATAATTGCCATCATGTCTTTCATATTAGCAAAATCACTCACTGTGGAAAGTAATATGAAAGGATGTGCCTAAGTCAACCAACCATGCCTCATGATCTACATGTGTACTTGAAGAAGCCAAGTACACATGCCTCTTTCATCTCGAGAGGTTTTTGCTTCTGTAGAAGGAGAATCATCAGATCTCTTCTCTTTTCTTAACAATTTTGGTTCTATAGTCTTTCTTATAATTCCCTTCTTTTCCACATCTCCAACATACCATTACGAATTTTCTTAGAGATTTAGATCTCCCACTTGAGGACTTATTTTTATTTCTATTTTGGGAGTGTCCTCTTATAAACAAGGCATCTATGTTCTGACTTTCTATGTTTTATCATCTCATCTCTTCTGGTAACAAGGATGAAACTATTTCATCGAAACTTAAAATAGTCGTACTACTATCTATGATAACAACCAAACTATCCCACATGTTTGATAAAGAACACAAAAAATTGCTACACATATCTTCATCTAAAATCATAATATTAACAAATAATAACTGACTTACCATAATATTGAAGGCATTCAGATGCTCTGCCACCAAGTCTCCATCCTTCATCCTTGGGTTATATAACTTCTTTAGCATGAATTATTTATTCACCAGGGACTTAGATTGTTACATATCCCCTAACTTGTTCCTCAATCCATTTGTTGTAGCTTCTCTTGAAACATTTAGTAATATTGAATCTGGGAGACACAATTGGGTTGTGCTCTTTGCCTTCCGATCCAATTTGGTCTAGTATTTTGTTGACATCCCCATCAATGCAGTACCCAAATCCAAAACGATCCACTGATCTTTGTCCACCACTAGATCTTCCATTTTGATCTTCCACAACTCAAAACTTTACCCATTGAATTTCTTAATCTCTATATTTGAATTGCTTGCCATATCCTTTCACCACAAGAATTAATACCACGGACCTCCCGTTGCGACAAGGTTATCCGCAGGTCCAAGCTAAAACCCTTAGACATAATGACATCCCCTTGAAGCCAAACTGCTCTTATGTTAAATGTAGATTTTAATCCTATATAATTAATTACTACAAACATGTTCTTAATAAAAAACATAAGATATGTAATGACACAGACACACACACACACAAATATTTTACCTTAGGAACCCAAACAGGGAAAACTAGAAACTTTTTCCAGTATATTCTATCTTTACAGTGTTACAATACACTATTTATATCCCACAATATCCATAAACCATCAATCTATTTACCTTGGATTAGAATACAACCATAGCTCCTTAACCAATATTGCAAAACCATGGGTTGAACCACCATGCACCAAAAAATTGCTAAAAGTGAAAATCAGGTGTTGAAAATTGCCAAAAACAGATGCAAAAAGCCACCCATTTTTTTTTTGGCATTGCCCCTAAACATGAGCACAAGGGGGCTTTCACCCCCTATGACCCCTTGTTATGCCTAATGCAGCGTACAATGGGGATAGTCATGCAAATAATATAACACATACTCAACATTCTCGACTTAGAACTCCTCCATATTGACATGAAATTTCTACATAACATTTAGTTGTATAATTGGGTGGCAATGTCAAAGTGGGAATTGATGTAACTAAGTAACGTACATGTTAACTATGCAAGCATTAATATTGTTTGAATTAATATAGCAAATAAGATGAGTAATTCAAACCCCCAAAATACCCAACACATAACACAAACATCCATAATAACCACAACATAAACACACTTTGTATCCCTTACACCACACATACCATATAGTCAATGTTGCACCATACATGCTACAAATAAAATTAATCATATATATATATATATATATATATATATATATATATATATATATATATATAACACTAAATAAATGCATAATACATATGTGATTAACATAATTTGTCACCATACCACATATGTATTATGTTATACATATATAAAGAGTAGTCAATACTTATCACACATGTTACACAACTTGAGTGAGCCTAATGGTTAAGAGCATATGTTTTCTCCTAAGAGATCTCAGGTTCAAAACTAAAGGGGGTAGAATATGTATGCCTTCGTAGACTTGGTAGTAAAATCGTTGCGTGGAAATGAATCCCTTATCCCACAAACAAGAGGGTCTCATACACCAATTTGGTGTCTAATTAACATAGTTAAAAAAAAACACATGTTCTTTTCCGATACAAACAACAAACAACACAAACCAAAATGACCCTATAACCAAATCTACCCTATAATAAATACAAAATTAAAATACTTTATAAATTACAACAAAATTAGATTAATTTTATAAAATATTTATTATTAACAATATCAATTATTATTAAACACGATTTTAAACTCCGTAAACATCTCACCACTAAACACCATACGGATAAAAACAACACAACTTCATGCTAAATCACTCTCACCTTTTTAAAACACAAGTGTAACTAAAATGCTATCTTCGATATGACAATTGGTATATATTTAATATAAATTAAACATCAGCATGATTGAATGATTTTAATGTTTGTTTTTGAATTCAACATATGTTTGAATTGAACCAACTACTTTCTCCTATGAATGAGGACAATCCTATATCACATGAAAAAGAAAAAGATAATTGTAGTAACTTGGACTTCAACCATTAGTTTGACTTACATGGTTTCGTTGGATTGATGTAGTAACATATGAAATTTATTATAGTTTTATAATTAAGAGTAAATATTTAGTTTTAAGTATTAAGTTGAAAGGTTTATTTTATAGTCGAGTATGATAAGTAAGTATGTTTGTACGTTATTAAAATTGAAATTTTGCAATGTTCACTAAAAAAATATACAAAACATTTAAATAATATTAACTCATACAAAAAAATTGCATATGAAGAAATTGGATCCCTTTCTACTCATATTAAATTCGTATTTAAGATAAATCTATACTATTAACAATACATTGACATGATTAGATTAATTTAAACTAACTACAAAGTAAGCTTAACCTTGAACATGCATGCTTATATACATAGATAGTACATTTTTAGATTTAGCAAAGTAAACCTAGTTATGTATGTTTAATAAACATGCAAGGGTTGGGTTACATGGTTAAAAGTTAGTTAGATTTTTTAATATTTTATCCAAACAAAATTAAGTTATTTTTTAATATTTTATCAAAACAAAATTAAGTTAGTTTAATTTGGATTTATTTTATTCTTTGACATTGTAGGTTAGGTTTGATAGTTTTAAATTTTGGATTATGGTATATAGCTATAATTGAGTATTATCCAGCAAATAATTTAAATTTAAATTATAATTGAATATTATTTTATAAATAATTTAAATTTAAACTCTAACTTGTATAGAAATTTTGTATTTTGTAAAGAGAGGATGAGTTCGATGCTAACCATAATAGTCAATAACTTCGAGAGACTTCACCAAAATTTGTCCTTTAAACTAAAATATATTTATCAATAATATGTCTTTATTACATAGCTTATGATTTTTATATACAACTTTATATTGTAATAAGGTTAGGTCAAGACTCTATCTCCTCTAATATTTAAGTATCAAGACAACACAAATATATAAAATATTTATTAAATATGATATACCTTTTTATACTCCAAAAATATCATGTTTTTGATTAAAAAGTCAAGCCAAATTAAAATTTCTAATTTTATTGTTTAAATATATATATATTTTTAATAATATTTGTTTTTTTTTTTCAAATTAAATTGTGTGTAAATTTTTGAAAAGTCAGAAAATGATCGTTACTCTTATGTTGGGGTAATTTTTACAATAATATGTTAACAAATTTAATAAAAAATATAATAAATAATATTACTATTTTATTTAAATTTAATTTATTTATTCAATTTGTTTTAAAACATTTATTATATTATCAGGAAATTATAGATTGCAAAATGTTTTTTGTTTTTTGTTTTTGTTTTTTTTATGACTTTTTTGACTTCATTCCGTTCGAATTTGTTAGATAGGAAAGTCGGAGTATGAAAAAATGTTCCTATTGAACCATTTTTTTTGACATGCTGAATAGTCTTACATGCCAAAAAGGGGATAAGAATACCTGTATGCACCCTATCAAGGAGGTGGATGAGGAGGGTGCAAAGGAGGCACAACAAATAGACCAGATCTCTCATGCATGTGGAAATCTATGTGCTCAACTCTGGCCTCCAACTCATGCAGGTGATCATTCGTCTAACGTTAGCTTCGACGAATATTAGTCAACTACTCCAAAATCTCATTATCACTGAACTAGATGTCGTTCATGTATGCCACGAGTTCATTCCTATCCTCATATCGATGCTCCCTAAGGATATTCAGTTTGGCTTGGATTCCTCTCAGTTGCTCCGCGATGGATTCTAAAGTGATTGGCATAACCATGTGGCTTGAGGAGTGGCCTTGTTCCTAAGCTACCTCCCTCGCGTGCTCCACACTGGCAAAATCGGTTGTTGACGAACTATGGCTACCTGCGTGATGGTTTGCTCGCCTCTGCTAACCACCGCCTCTAGGAGGTTGACCTCGCTAGTGAGGCATAACATAAGCCGCACTAATCCCAAACTTGAAATGCAAATATGACCACAAACTCCACGAAGACACCACCCCCATGACCACGAACATGATAAGCATGGACCAAAACACAAGGTGAGGGTAAAAACACTACTACACTACAGATCCCACACAACACAGGGGTGCCCGCAAACTTGGTCGACCCCAGGCAATTCATCCAATCAAAAGAGCAGAATTTAGAAGGAGACTTACGTACCCACCCTGCCCATACAGTTACATGCTGCACAAAACAGCCAAACAAGGATTGCAGGAGATAACCTTCACCTTAAGACAAAACCACCCAAGGTCAGGTCCAACAGAGGGTTGGACTGAAGGCAAACTATACCCTCGAGCAACAGGAAGAGACAAAGCCCTCGAGGCACAGAGGAATCTCCACTTGAAAGCCGTTGGGCACACCCCCTCACAAACTAAAAAGACCACATAAAGACTCTATTATATGCACGATCAACAGGGTTGGGTTCCAACCATCTACCCAAAACCTCGAGCCCATAAAAGCGTTCAAATGCAACTAGAATAGCACCACCTTCAGAAAGAAAGCCTCATAAAAAAACCTCAACCAGATAACAGTAGGTACCTGAAAGCCACAGAACACTAGGCCGAATGAGGGTCTGCTCCGCTGACTAGAGCCAGAGTTTCCACTGTCAAGTCCAATACTGAGAGAGAGGTCTGTCAAACAATTCAAATGCGCTATAGAGTCCCAGATGAACACCTGAGAGTTAATCAAGATACAAATTGCTGCATTAAGACTTGTCGTTGCTCCACACTGGTTGTTAAATGTTCAAAGTAAGCTCGCATGGCCACCCTTATTCACCTTACCACCACTCATCTCCCAAACCTCATAAGCCTTCCCAAAGTGCCTAAAAGACATTATAAAGTTAGTCGCGGTGTCTAAAAGCGCCTAAAAGACATTATAAAATTAGTCTCTAAAATGATTACAAGATAGCCATCCTGTCCCATAATACCGTTCATTACTTAGAACATGTCTACCAAAAAGAGAAAACCCCGAAACCGATTAACCGTGAATTTGTACACCTGTAAAAAAATATTTAAATTTAATTTTTAAATAGTATATTAACCAATTTAATTCGTCATAAATACTATCCTTAAAAATAATAATAAATATTATAACAAATTATTAAAAAATAATTTATCCCATTGCCTAATTCATTTACCAATGCGTGGGATATGCCCGTGCCCCCTTTTTCACATATCAAAAAATAATAATAAAAAGGTTATATTAGCATTAAGCTTGAGAAGACGATTTAATCAAATTAATTTAAAGAATTATATTTTAAAATCAGTTTTATTTTTTTGGAATATTATAAATTTTATTTTTATTTTTTATGGTTAAATCTTTTTGTATTATATAAGTGGTAATCAAATTTAATAAAAAGATTGAAAATCATTACGATTAGAATAAAATCAATTATATTATTTATAAAATAAATTTAAATGAAAATAATAATCATTTTTCTAACCATTTAAATAAATACAATTGATAAATTATTTAGTGTTATTATCTGTATTAGATTATTATAATATACATTAATATATTATTATTATTTAGTAAATTTCTTTCATGAATAAATATTCATATAAATGAAATCATAACGTATAATTATAAATAATATATAAATAATATTATTTAAAATAAAAAGTAAATTATATTCATCTTAATTTTAAATAAAAGTCGTGTTATTTGAAAATTCATGATTCTATTATTATAATTTTAAAAATGATATTAATAATGATAATATGAAATATTGATTTTTTTCATAAATATTATTTAGGTTAAGATTGTTTTTGTGTTTTTTAATAGGTTTTAAAATTGTGCTTGATTATGATTTGTTTTTTTTTGATATAAATAAACATGTTAAGAATTAGAGATTTCAGTACATCAAAAGTTTATTCTAGTAAAAATACTAATAGGTTATTTTAGGTGATGTGGTTTTCTTTGAATAATAATGATGTATAAGATCATATTTGCCAATATCACCAAATGACAATTGTCTTCATTGATGGTTTACAACTAAGTTATAATAAGTTTTGTCATCTTTAAGAAAAAAAAGAAAAAGCTACTAAGTAATTAACAATATCCTTTCAAATTTTGACGCTAATCCAGTGATTTTAGTGTCATACCTTCCAGTATTCTTGCTCTTGCAAATAAATATCATTGGCCCAATGGAATGTTGCACCCTTTTTGCTGTGGGGTGTACAAATACAGGTTATTGTGCTTGTGGTATGTTGCACCCTTCTTATTGTGGGGGTGTACAAATACAGGTTATTGTGCTTGTGGTGATGCCATGTTAGTGGGTCAATGCCTCAAGAATGGTATAATTTGTGTTTGTGAACTTCTGATTCTTGGATCAAGCCATATAACAATTTAGACCATATATCTTTACAAGAAAATAAGCATATATTCATCTAAACACCCATTAATAATTATTTTCAACCATTATTATCAAAATATATATTCCAATATTAAAATTTTGTTCTCACATTAATACTCTCTCTTTATTTATATTATAAAACATTCACTTCTATAAACCTTAAATACCCTAGATATTATAAAAGAAATTCCATATGGGCATTATGCTTAATTTTTGTTATAATCAAATCTTAAATAAAAAATGACAAGCTGGCCAATTAATATAATCAACTTTATATGCTTATTAAATTTTTTATGATATTTTAAACCTAACTTCTTTACTTCTTTTAAATAATAGTAAAAGAAGAGTCACTAGTTTACTATTTATACAAATACTTATCATTACTATCACCCTTTCTACACATTCATGTGTTGAATTGATCCTTCAAATATATTAAACAAATACTTATCATTACTATCACCATTTCTAAACATGATATTATACAAATACTTATCAATAATAGAAAAAGAGTCACTAGCTTCACTAATTATACACATATTTATCATTGTCAGCCCATTACATGATTCATGTGTTGAATTGATCTCTCAAATTTATAAATGGGTAAGGAGATTTGAACTATTAATATTTTATAAATGGATAAGGAGATTTGAACTATTAATATTTTATCCATAATATGGAGTTGTGTTTTCACTAATTATACAAATATTTATCATGGTCAGCACATTACTAAACATGATTTATGTGTTGAATTGGTATCTCAAATTTATAAATGGATAAGGAGATTTAAATCATTAATATTTTATTTATAATATGAAGTTGTGTTTAGTATGATTTTTTGGAGTTTCGAATGTGAGAATTTGGTTGAAAAATTTGAGGTGAAATTTGATTTGTGTTATTTAAACTAGTTTTTTTTTACTATATATATGGATTCAACACCTTGAAAGGGCACTTTTATTGTGTAAGGATTACCCATCAAACTTGTGATTTCAAAGAATTCCTTCCAAATTTTAGAAAACATAGAGGAAAAAATCCAACAGAAAAATTTCCAAAAAATCATTAAAAACAACTCATTTACAATAATACTAATTAAATTGACCAAAAAACAATAAATTTAATAACAACATAAAAATTTCCAAAAAATCATTAAAAACAACTCATTTACAATAATGGTAATTATATTGACCAAAAAACAATAAATTTAAAAATATTATTTATATAACTTTAAAATTAAATTATTATTATTAATATTTTTATTTATATATATATATATATATATGTTTAATATTTCATTACCCACCATCCTGGTCATTTAACACGAACACGGAAAAGAAATTAGGATTCTAATCGATCGAATTGTGATCACCAAAAAGACATCGACAAGTGGTAGATAAATAGCGGTAATACAAATAATTAAAAAAAAAATATTAAAAAAACAGTAAGATATTTTGTTTTAAATTTTAAATAAAATAAAATGCATACGTGGGAGCGCTCGTTTTAAATTTTAAATAAAATAAAATGCATACGTGGGAGCGCTCGGAGGGAGGAGAAGAGGACTACGTGTGGCTACCAATTAAAGTGCAAAATATTTCAAATGAACGCGATCGAATCTCGCCCACTCCACTCAAGTCCATATGGGCTCGGCAGAGGACGGAGCAGGGATATATTCAATGAATATATCCCCTCTCGGGAAGCTTGGATCCTTCGAAGTTATGCGCGTCGGGTTCCTGTTCCTTGCAGAGGCGTATTGATTTCCGTCATCAGACGAAGGACATATGCCTCTGGACTAATATGCCGATCTACTGTTTGGAATTAGGTATGAGAAATTAACAGAATATTCCACGAAGCGTCCCGGGGCCCCGTAGAAGATTCGATCCCCGGACGCTGCACGACTTCGGGAATTCAAAGTCTTTTTCGTCAGTCAAATTGGGGAAGTAGATCTCACGCGTGGACTTGAAGGAGGGAATATATGTTCCCAGTCTGTCTGTTTGTCAATTGCTCTGAAGAAAGAAAACAGACAAGCAATTCTGTGAGTTAATTCAGCTGATGAGAAGAAATTCAGAAAATATTTGCCTTCCAGTGAAATAAAGATACAGGGTCCGATTTTCATGGTTGTGAATTAGTGATATAGGGTTTGATCGGCCCTACGATTTAAATTTCCGAGCGAATATGAGTTTTCTTGGTTGTGTGCGGTGACTGGAGTATGTAGGGTTTGATCGGCCCTACGATTTCAATTTCCGGACAAGTTTATTATTTTTTTTTTTCTGGTAGTTCGTATTGAACTAAAGATACGAGGTTTGATCGGCCCCATATTTCATTTTCTTGGCAAATTTTGAGCATATCTCGTGAATTAAAGACATGGGCCCTAGGATTTGAATTTGCCAGCCAATTAAGTCTTTTCTGGGCTGTCTGTAGTTAATTAAAGGTGCATGGATTGATCGGTCCGGGAGATTAATTTCTGAGGATATTTGAGCATTTCTGGCTGTCTGGTGAAGTAAATAGATAGGGTTTGATCAACCAGAGGATTTCAATTTCCGAGCAAATCTTAAGCATTTCTAGTTGCAAGTCGTCGCAATTTCCGCTATTCAGAAATTCAAGAAATCGACTTTTGTCTGTTAATCGTGGTAGATTTTTTTTTTCGGGAAAATATTTGTTGTAGCAAAGATTGGAGTGGTTTTAAAGACATAGGGTTTGATCGGTCTTCTTGAGTTCAATTTCTGAGCAAATTAAAGTATTTTTTGGCTGCAACTTATTCTAATTTAAGCATTTCTTTTCTTGTTGCTAGTAATTGCAAGCATCGAAGCTCGAAAATTCATGTCGGGCGCTGGCCAGGCCGTTGACCTTGCTCCCTTCTCCAAAATGGAATCTATGCCAAAGACACAGCCGGATAATCGTCGGGCCGAATGTTGCAATCCTGTGAGAAATACAGGCGAGGTGTCCTTAGAGCATGTTATGTTAGCTTTGAGGGAGACGAAAGAGGAGAGGGAATTGAGGATCCGGAGTCTGTTTAATTTCTTTGATGCAATGAACAGTGGGCACCTTGACAATTCGCAAATTGAGCGGGGTCTACAGGCATTGCGGATACCGGCCGAATACAAGTATGCCAAGGATCTGCTTCAAGTTTGCGATTCTAATCAGGATGGTCGTGTCGAGTACCAGGAGTTTCGGCGGTATATGGATGACAAGGAACTCGAGCTTTACCGCATTTTTCAGGCGATAGATGTGGAACACAATGGCTGCATTTTACCTGAAGAGCTATGGGAAGCACTCGTTAGAGCAGGTAAGCCCGTGTCGATTGTTTTGAGCTAAATTCCATGGATTTATTGAAAAGTTGATTTGGACAAATAAGTAAAGGTTCCATCAGGGAAGGGTCCCTTTCAAAAGTCCGTTCAATTCTGAAGCTGATGCTTCTTTGTTTTCCAAAATTCATGTAAATCATCATATAGGCGATAGAAAATGTTTTGAAGAAAGAATTGAATTGTGTGGCAGTTGTTTCTCTGATTGCTATTCAAAGAGCTCATTATTGTTGATTATGTTTTGTCACAAGGAGATAATTTTTGTTGCTTCTGGTGTAGGTATGTAATTCAGAAAGTATAAGGATCCTTGCTAGCAATAGTTGCTCCCAAAATGCAGTTAATTGCCGTGTCGATGCAAGGCCAACTGTTTTGTTCTTTGATATTTATGATAGGATCCAATTCCAGTGACCAATGTACCTACTGAAAGACCAAAACCTTTCATCACCTGGATGATTTAAACTGTCATTTCCTGCTTTCAAATTGAAGGATATCCTTTTTGAGCTTGTATAGTGCAAAACAATTGCTGCTTTGAAAGAGTGAAAAATTGGATGCTGTAGTTGTCATTTATTGCGGAGTCCACGAAGAAAACCAAAGGTGCTTGTGCAGGCTCCTTCAGGTTGCTAGTTCGTTGGAATATATGCATGTCTTATGAGGATTGCTCACACTATAAGTTGTTATGCAAGTCACATAAGGTGTATTCTCTGACTCTCTATTTGGAAAGTGACGGGAGCCTTTGTGAGACGTGAAATGGGTTAAGAATTCATAGTTTAGAAATTGCAAAGTCTGCAGTAACCAGCAAACAGAAAGGCATGCTTAGCAGCTAAAATAAATTCGCAAAAGTAAGGAGTCAGGGCCACTAGTACATAGTTCATACGGGTTAATCAGAAGGGCCATGGGGGGCGAATTGGTGATTTTAGAGCATGAGGATAGCCAGGAGACAAATGAATATATGCAAGAAAACATTTAATTATAAAACAATAAGCAAGTGAACAAGTTTGGACATGATTATCTATGATGAGTTACGAGAAGCCGAGGTCATGCAATATGCGCATTAAGTTGTTCGTTCCACTTCTCTTAAATTCCAGCCTTCAAAATTTTAAAGTTAATGTCGAAATATCTGCCGAATTGTCCATATAAATGCGGCTGAGAATTTTAACCAAACGCTGAACAAATCACTTGAGCAATGTCTACTATGCCACGGCTATGGTTATGGTGCAACTTCATTGCTTCAACTTAAAATTACAAGATTGACCATTACTGGGGTTTGAGGTTCTGATGCAACCAATACAAGTATTACTATTCAATAAGTGAAAAGGTCATAAGTTACAACTGATTGAAATATCTATGAAGACAAACCTCAGGTCAAGCAAGGATGCACTTTAACTCCAGCACAGGCAGAAGAGAGTTATTTCCCTGGATCTGTGATTTGCCTAATGTCTCTCTTGAGAAACTTATTTTTGCTCGAGCAATCAAGTAAAATATGGTGATGGGATGTTACCAGTGTTATTAGAACCGGAATGGTCACTGAACCAGTGGACCCCTAAAACTGGAAACCTGCTGGAACTGGACATGAACTGGGAAAAAAAACCATATGACCAAAAAGTACATAAAATATTCATATTTTGATTAAAATATATATGTTTATGTACATACATGTGAATCCAAACTATTAGACACAAATATGCAAAGTTTTCTCATGAACATAGCAAGGGTGCATATAACCAAAATAGCACTGAGTGCAATCCATATCTGAACTGAAATACATAGACAAAAAGTTCATAGCAAGGGTGCATATAACCAAAATAGCACTGAGTGCAATCCATATCTAAACTGAAATACATAGACAAAAAAACTCTAAATGGCATTTAGATTGCCAAACCATTATGCTACAACAAGTAACTACATATCATCACTATCATTACCTATATTATGATCCTCAACATCAGGGTCATCCTCTGCCCCCTCCTGTAGGCTCTAGCCTTTGTCTCTACCTCGAATCTTGATCCCCAAGGGACATCCGTCAACACACTGCAATTTAGATGAAACTCCCTAATCCAAGCACTAAAATGGGTAGGAAAAGCTTAACATGCATAATTAATGATTTTGCTAGATTGAAGGGTACATTTTTACTATGATCATGATTCATGATAGAAGAGTTCAACAGCCAGTATGTACATATAGGGCCTGGTGCTTTTGATTAAAGCTGGTTATATACTCTTCTAAATGATAGAATTCAAAGGAAATGTTGCAATCCTGCCAATCCTAAAATTCTGATAACTGCCAAGTCCACTCAATTCCAAATGGGATCTAAAATTCTACTTTTTACATATGAAGTCCAGTGAGATTGGGACCATTCTCAAACATCCTGAAATACCTATTGGTATTGTTAAAAATTTAAGTAAAAGTTGAAAAGGAAATATAAAGGAGAAAAATAATAGAACAAGAAAGATAAAGGAGAATGTCAATTTTTACTTTAAGATTTTAATATTACCATTAATTAGTAGGGTTTTGTTCTTTTTTATTTTTAAAATTTTGAGAATAATGTTTATACATCAGCATATGGACTAGTTTGGAACTGGCTGGTTTTGGCAAAACCAGTTCAGTTCTGATAACATTGGATGTTTACCTGTCAAGCCTTTCTAACTTTGTATCAAAAAGAGCCTACAGCTAAAATAGTTATTGGTGCTTGCTAGGTGCTGATGATGTATGCCTGATTAATACGGAAGTTACAACATATTCGATGTAATATATGTCGACAGAAACCCTGTAAAATGAGTGCCTGGTTCATTGTATGCTTTTGGCAAGTCATGGACATTATTATTGTTTTTTTTTACTAGATCCTGCCCAACTGCTATGTATTCACCTCTATCTTGTTATTAAAGGTTTATGTATTGCTGATTTATAGTTTTAGAATCATCATTGAAATGTTTAATGTATTCCAGAAATTCTATGTTTCACAAAGGCCCAGGGAGGGGGATGGCTGTACAGAGTCAAGACCTCCCAAATTTCAAGCTACCGCAGGGAACACTGAATAGGATATAGGGACCCCCACCCTCATCATAGTATAGAAAAGGACTAGAAAATATCAAACATTGGTAATTTTGTTATAAATGAATCATGTTTATTTGTTAATCACAAATAAACACAATGTAAAATCCGGTCGCTCAATTTGAAATTCAATTAGGTGCAACCATACATTCATATATCCACATCTGGTTTCTGCCATGGTATAAAAGTTTTATATGACACAATATTAATCTCTATATAATCCTAGATACGTCAGTGATGATTCATGATACAAAATCAAAGCAAAAAATAAGAGGAGCAAACTACTATAGGCTTAAACAGCCACAAGCCAGATTATTAAAGATACAAAATGAAGACAAAAAGTACTAGGAGCAAGACTATACAAGCTTAAACAGTCATAAGTCAATTCTTTGTGAAATTCTCCCCTCCCCTGCCCACACAAGTCTCTTCTCTTAGTTGAGTAAAATACTCAAACCCCTATTTCATCACATTAGGCTTCTATGAGATAAAGGTGCTTTTAGTTTTTGAAACCATTTGTAACCTAATTATTCTGGCCTTTTGTTGCAGGGTCATTCTTCTATATATTTTAACTCCCGTGCACAAAATGCACAAAAGGTTTTGTTTCGACTGGCTACAACTTCAAGTAAAACCTTCATTGCAACTGCTGTGATATAGCCATTTTTGTGACCCACAATAGTTTAGGGTTATCTTTGTCATATATTAAAGGGGCGATCTTTTGTAGGTTGAATGGGTGCTTGTTAATTCTACTTTTTTTTAATGGACATTTGGTTCCAAACCCTCTTTGAACTATACTCTTCTTGTTTCTCCCATTTGGCTCACTTTCGTTTCACTACCAAAAATTGGATGAACCATTCTTTCTTTGTTTTTGTTGAGTTCTCAAAAGCCCTCAAATTTGGGTGAAACTTGGGGCCCCACTTTTGTCACTTGTCAGTATATGCTTTTTTCTTTGGAGTTACACATTGACCTTGGTTCTTTATTGCCTTTGCACTGATTCTTTCTTCCAATTGGGCAAGTTAGACTAGTCTTCATGTGCTATTTGCTAGGTGTTGATTTATTTTTTCTTGAATTTGATTTCTTAGACAATTTTGGTTCTTTTGTTTTATGCCCTAGGCCATTTTTGTCCTTGATCTCTAGATCGGGCTTGATCCTCATATCAGGTCTCTTTTGCAGTTATTCCACTTGATTAGCCCAATGATTTATGAATTGGCCTGATATTTGGATCAAATCCATCTTTCACTAACTTGGTGTGGACAAGTCCCGACTTTAGAATCGGTCTCGATCTCTTGATGTACCCATGCTTACTCCTTTTAACCTCTCTCCCTTATGGATTTTTGATCAAGTCAAGATCTTTTTGAAATTGATTTCTTAATCGACATCAGCGTTGAGATTGGGTTTTCTTTTCACTTTCGCACTATTACTTTGCCCTGATGTAGAAATCGACCTTGATATCAAAATCGAGCCATCATGTCATTATAAAGACCATACCTGTTAGAAAATCAGAAAGGCAGAAATATTTTCTTATGTTGATAATTATTTATGATATCTTTGTGTTCTTATTAATTTTCCTATGTTCTTTTTTTATCTTTGTTTCATCAAGCAATCATCAAAACAAAACACGAAGATCAATGACAATAGATGTAGGCATTCAATGGGGAAAATCCAATCAAACTCTTCCACTAGCAAATTCAAGTTGAGATAGACCAAGACCCTAGACCAAAAGACCTTCCTCCTCCACCAAGTCAACTCTTCCTTCCAATAGATGATCTCTCCCAAAGTCACCAAGTGTCAGCTTCTCAAATGCAGCTTCAACCCAAAATTTCGACCCCCAGCTTCAGAATTTTGGCCCAGCTTCAGGATTGCAGTTTCAGCCCTTCCAGCAACTCAGCAGCTTCACACGTGTGAGAGAAAGAGAGAAAATTTCGACGACCCTTCCAGCAACTCAACAACTTCACACGTGTGAGAGAAAGAGAGAAAATTTCGACTTCTTGTGCTTGACAAAGTCTTCCTTCTTTTTCACTAGCCCTTTCCTCCTTGTTCCTTGAATTTCACACTTTTTCTTGTCCCAAAAATTGCAGATTGAACTTGTTGAGTGAGTGCTCCAAATGAGGTCGAGTTGTTGCCTTTATATAGGAGATTTTGCCCCTCAATTAGGCCGACTTGTCCAATTTGAGGCCGACTTGGTGGAGGAGGCCTAGAAGACCTAATTTACATCAAAATAAATTTGTTTCTTGATTGACAATGCCCAAGAAGGGTCTATTACATTATGACATGGACAAGGACACTTGACATAAGGACACTAGAAACCTTTAAACCATTGACCCAAGCATGAAACACATGCTTTAATAAGTCAATTTCTTTAATAATAAAATTCATTTTTCTTTCTTTTGACAAAGACATTACATCATGACTCAAATACAATTATGAAGACCGACACAATACAAGCAAATCTTGATATGAGGAGGAAATCAAACATAAAAGAGGAAACAAAGAACAAAATACTTATCTTTTGGTAAAATGGTGGAGGCTCCACCACTTATGACAGTTGTAACATTCAATCTTGGATAGGTCAACTCTCTTCTCTGGTCCTTTGAACTTCTTGAAGGTTTCCTTCTTCTTGTGATGAGAAAAATAGGCATTAGAGGTGTTGTTTTCTTCATCCTTCTTATTGTTGTTTACTAATGATATTTTAGCTTCTTCTTGACTGCATGCATTCCACATTTGTTCGAATGTTGGAGTATCCTTCCTACTGCTAATTCATGATGAAAAAACACTCCAAGATTTTGGTAGACTTAGAAAGTTAGCCATTGTCATCTTAGTAGTTCTTCCCAATGTTGTACCCCCACAGATTAGAAGTCAAAACCGTGAAATGTGCAAATCCATGAGTGAATCGTGGATGACAATGCGCACCTGAATTTTGGAATCTCTCTTTGCTTGGAAAATCGAGGTTCTTGGACCTGTGGGAATTGTGACAGTTCCGCAGGACGAACCGCAGTTCTGGCACAATTCCGCCACGCTCCCCACGCGATTCCGAAAAGCACTGACATGGTTCTACAAGGCACTTATTTTTTGGAATTTTAGAAATTTGTAACATTTTCCTTTATCTTTCATTTTTATTCCTTTCCTTAAATTTTTAACATTATCATGAAATGACTTACGATGTTGGAGAGTGGTTCCAGCATCATCAAACTTCATATGGAGAAAACAAAATTTCATATCCCATTCGAAATTCAACAAACTTAACATTTTTCAGGATTTTAGGATCGATGGGATTGTGGCATTTCATTAGATTATATCATGTATGAGGGTATGTGATTGGCATTTAATCAAGAGCACCAAGCCCTATATGTACCCCAATGTTGGTGGTGTTGATTGTTGAACTCCTTTGTCATGGCCTTAGCAAAAATGTATCCTTCACTCAAGTCAAAATCATTGATCAGGCATGTTAAGCTTTTTCTACCATATTTTAAGGCTTGGATTAGGTAGTTTGATCAAAATTGGGCAATGTTGACTAATATCCCTAGAGAATTGAGGTAGAAGCAAAGGCTAGACAAAAGGAGAAGAATCTAGTTTCTAGATGGTTGATGCTCGAATTACTGTTCATTAATGTACTATGGATGTCGTTTCTATCTTGATTTGTGTACAATATGCATGCTTTGATATATTCTGCAACTAATTTGGCATTTTCGATGTTTTTTGAATATAAATGCAATGATATATATATATATATATATATATATATATATAGAGAGAGAGAGAGAGAGAGAGAGAGAGAGAGAGAGAGTCTTCTAGAGCACTTCTCTTTCGAAGATTTTTGGGAAATGACGGTTCCGATGCTTTGCTTCCAAAAAACATACTCGCTTCATTCTCGCTTTATGCAACATTGGTTCTTCCTCTCTCTTTTGTTTGGCTCTTCTCTAACTCAAGTGGGATATCCTCAAATAAGATTGTTAAGGCTATGGAGTGGGGGTTTTAGGTGATATGAGAAGAGTAAGCCTTAACAAAATGTATGGTTTTTGTAGTATATATGGAAGGGGGTGGAAATACGGAAAGGGATATGGAAGAAAAAGAGATTGGAGGAAGAGGGAAACAGGTTAATGAAATGATGAGGGACCAATGCCTATCAATCTAGGGGTTGATGGAGTCATGGAGCATTGCAAAATGAATGAGCTTGTTTGCCACCATCAAATACTTAAAGTTAGGCTATGAGGTAAAAGGACTAGTTTGACACTTTGCACCAGCGTAGATAAATGATCTAGTTTGATACCTCCATCAACTAATTGTGTCAGGGTTGCAGGGGTGTGCCCCCCCCCCCCCTCACGCTCCGAGCGGGAGCGGCTCCAGAGCACCTCGAGAGCACGTGCCTCGGGAGCGTTTTCGGGAGTGCGCTCCCTAATAAAAAACCCTTCTTGCCTTTTCGGGAGCATTTAGTCTTTTTTGCAATTTTTTTTTTTTTTTAGTAATATTGCAAATGCAATCTTTTTTCAAAGAAACAAATAAGTTTTGAGTGGGGCAGCCTAATGATCAAGTATATGGCCCTAGTATTGATATGTGATTCATGGTAATGTTAAATTCTTAAAGTAAAAGTGACATTCTACTTAATCTTCATTTACATCCTATTACTTAAATTTTTAACATTACCATGAAATGACTCAGGATGTTTGAGAGTGGTTCCGACCTCATTGGATTTCATATGGAGAAAGTAGAATTTTAGATTTCATTCAAAATTCAACAGACTTATCAATTTTTCAGGATTTCAAGATTGGGGGGATTGTAGTGTTTCCATTGGATTTTGTCATGTATTAGGGTATGGAACTCGTATTTAATCAAGAGCACCAATCCCTCTATGTACCTTGATGTTAGTGACATTGGTTGTCGAACTCCTCTATCATGACCCTCCTAAAAATGTACGCATCACTCAAACAAAATCTTGACTTGACATGCTATGCTTTTTCTATCTTATGTTAATGCTTAGAGGGTGATGTTAATGACAAAGATCCCTATATAGATCCAGAAGTAATGACAAAGATACCTATGGATATTAATGCTTAGAGGGTGATATTAATGACAAAAATCCTGATTTTCCAACAAGACTAAAAAATTAGACATTTCTCGTGGTGGCAAGAGGCCCAAGCATTAGCAATAGATAATAGATTTACATGTCTTTTCTAGTTTCTAGTAGTTTTTATAACTATTGACTCTTTCATATTTATTATGATATTTTTTGTAAACAATATATGACAATTTAAGTTTGAAGTTGGCAATTATAACTCATTAGTAATGAATTATGAATATGATGCTTCATGAAAGTTTAAAGTTGTTTCATTTCATTTCATTTTATAACATGTCATTTCATGTTAGATATTATTTGTTGTAATGGTTACACTTAGCTCACAAGTACAACTTTGGTGATCAATGATGATAAATGTTATATATTGAAATTTGAAATCTTGAAACTTTAAGATTGATGAATCATGAGACTCAATATATTGTATGTTACTGTGTTACTAACTTGTGGACGTGGTTGATGAAGATTATAACTTCTAGATGATTGTTGTTATATGGTTCAATCTATGTTTTGTTTGTTTGTTTGTTTAATATATAATTCATCATTCTACATGCTTTTGTTGACATATATGCGTCAAAATATAAAAAATATATATTATATAAAAAACGCTCCCGGAATCGCTCCCAAACCGGGAGCTTCTGAAAATGTCGCTCCCGCTCCTGGTCCCGCTCCCAAGTAACCTTGAATTGTGTATCTAAGGTAAAGTGAACTTATTTGGTACATTGAACCTTATGTTGCTTGTTGGAAATTATGAGATGGAAACTAGTGTTGGAAGGCTTAATTTGCCACACATCAACTAGGTGCTGTTTATTAGCTCAATTATTTCTTGATCATCAACTAGATATGATAGAAGAAAGATAGTAAGAGCATAAATAAAACAATGAATAAGACAAAAGGGTAATATTCTCATTACTAGGGCTCAATGTTAGAGTAAAAGTAAGAAATTCCTTTGTTGGATGAACAACAAATGAAACATAGTAAGATATGCCCAAATATAGTAAGATGACTAAGTAAATGCATGTAATGTGCCATGTGTGGCCCTTCAAGTATGCCACACACCTCCCAATAAAAGTATCCGTAAGCACCTCAAATAAAATAATACATGTGCCAAGTCAAATAGGTGAGGGTGCTCTCCAATAAAGGTCAAAAGATGGCACGTGTCACTAAAATATCCATGCAACAAAGGTGAGAGTGCACCTAGGAGAGGTGTTCCCTAGAAAAGTGTGCCATGGAACTACCTCAACTACCCAACAAATAATTTAATATCTCCATGTGATATGTGCCATAAGCAAAAGTGCCAAGGACGTTAGAATTCATCAATAGCTATGCCAAAACCATGTGCTGTTTCTTAATACCACCAAACCATGTGCACAAGAGAAAGTTCACCCTAGCAGAATGTGCCAACCTTTCCAACATTAAAATCATCTTGTTAGCATGGAAATTGTGCCTATTACTATTCAAACTAGCAAGGGAACTAAGGGGGATCCCTAAAGGGAAAATGCTAGGCCAAGGGCAACAAATGGAGGCTTAGGCAAATAGGTGAGGGTTCTCTCCAATGAAGGTCAAAAGATGGCACGTGTCGCTGAAATATCCATGCAACAAAGATGAGAATGCACCTAGGAGAGGTGTTCCCTAGAAAAGTGTGCCATGGAACTACCTCAACTACCCAACAAATAATTTAATATCTCCATGTGATATGTGCCATAGGAAAAAGTGCCAAGGAGGTTAGAATTCATCAATAGCTATGCCAAAACCATGTGTTGTTTCTTAATACCACCAAACCATGTGCACAAGAGAAAGTTCACCCTAGCAGAATGTGCCAACCTTTCCAACATTAAAATCATCTTGTTAGCATGGAAATTGTGCCTGTTACTATTCAAACTAGCAAGGGACCTAAGGGGGATCCCTAAAGGGCAAATGCTAGGCCAAGGGCAACAAATGGAGGTTTAGCCCATTGTCACCTTTGCTAAGGCTCCCTTCTATTTACGGACTTTCACCGATGGGAGGAGACGCGATATATATGGAGTCACCAATGAATGATAAGTCAATGGATATGAGTGACCCAAACCCTTTCTCGAAAAAGCTTGAAGGATAGATCTTGCTTGCTTTCTAAGCAAGGTACTATGTATTTCTAGGGAAAGGAAGAGAGGATTTTGAGGGTTAGGTTTATGGGAGTATGCTTGTTAAGGAGTTCCCCAATCCCTAAAATCCTTGTTAGAATTGGTATCCTGGATGGTTCTTGAAGGATGGTCTTTTGAAGGAGTGGGACCACACGGGGCCAAGTGGACATGGTCTAGGATATGAAATGCGAGCTTCGAACCCTGCATTTTCACCTCAAAGCGAACCTATTCTTCTGTGAACGAGCCTCAGTCTCGTGCGAGCCAAAAACCAAGATAGAAGAGTGTCTCATGATTGTGTCCAAATGAGGTAGAGGTCACTAGTATTTATAGCCTTCCAAGAGGGTCCACTTTGCTTTAGGGTCGACCTTATCCGATTTGAGTGATCTTTAGGTCGATTTTGTTCCTCTTGAAAAGAGGAATTCAATGCAAACATTATCTAAATCAAGTGAGATGTCCAAAGTGAAATTTGACCGTAGTTGCATATTTTTAACAATATGAAGAATGTTGAGGCAAGCTCAACATATGATACCTGACAAATTAATAATTGAAAGGTAGCAGTGCTAGAAGATAACCTGAAGATCAAGCTCGTACAAAGGAGATCACTTTCATAAGGAAGCTATGATTAGCTTGAAGTTTGGTAAGGCTCAATATAATGCCTTCATTGTTGATGACAAGATGAAAGTGATGGCTTGGAACCTGTCACAAGATTGAAGGAAGAAGATGGCTCCATGATACCCAAAAAGGAAGAAAGCTTAATATAATGAGATGAGAAGGAAAGAGGGAGCCATGCAACTATCTCCATAAAGAACAGGTGGTCAATACTCCTATGGAACAAGCTAGAGAGCTTGTGGTTATGACTTCCCAATTGAAAGGAATTCAGGAATCTCCTCTAGTTTTGAGAGGGAGTAAAGGAGTCTCCTTGAATAGGAGCAAGGATCTATTCTCTAATAAAAAAGAGAATAGGGATATCCTCTCTAGTTGAGAGGGAGTGATGATGGACATCACATGTGCATTCTCTTCTTCATGTGTCATGCACTTGACCAGGACTAACAACCGTAAGTCTAAGTGAAGGCCATGGAGAGAGAATGGTGGAGGATTGGATAAGCATTTATGGTTTCCTTGAGGATAAACAATCCAAGAAAGGAAAGGTACCGAAACTCTTTGAGGATAATACATGTATCTAAGATAAGAGTGGTCAAAGAGGACTTATATTCTCTGAGGATTGGGAATCTAAGATAAGAATAGTCCTAAAAGGACATACCTAGTGAACATCCGGATGGGGTATGTGCCTTGTAGAGGTAGAGCGATCGTAAAGTCTCCCAACATAATGCTCTTGAATGAAAGACAATGTTGGTCAGAATGTTGATGCTTACAAGTTGGCTTATCAATCTGACTCTTCTTATGAGAACTCTTCAGTGTGAAAATCATGTTGTACTGGTTGTACAATTATGAATACCTCCCTAGTTAAGAGGGAGTGTTGGAAATGTAACTGGTTTTGGTCTTCATAATTGTTGTTGTGCTCATTTCAATATGTATATCTTATGTAACAAGCAAAAGAAGAAAGAAAAGTTATTATTTTAAAGCACGAGTTTCATGCTTCTTATTGATGGCCTTCTAGCTAAAGGCATGTTCTTCATGCTTCTAGGATTTGTTAGGTCATAGGATTTATGGCGCGAGTAAATGGGTATTTAAAATAATTATTTTATTTGAATAAAGCGTTGTCGCTGATGGAACTAAATCTCAAGTAGTTTTCAACGACCTGAATCTTATCGCTCCAATCAACGGCGATAACACAATTGCGGGACCCTTCGCACTCTTGACAGTTAATGAAGGGGGGGGGGGGGGTTCGCAAACCCTTCGCACTCTTGACAGTTAATGAAGGGGGGGGGGGTTCGCAAAATGGTTTCCGCCTTACCATCAATGTATATGTGTCGCTCTCCCAGCAATTGCAGGATCCATTTACCACTTACGGCCTACTACCCCCACCCGCAAACCACCTCCGCTCTCTCGCCAACACTCTCGCAACACTCCCGCCAAAATAACCACTACTAAATCTCCTGATAATTTATTAACCGTTAAATTATTAAAAACGTTCCTGCCAACGTTCCAATTATTAAATGCGGAGGCGCCAATAACGGTCATTAAGACTAAACAGTTAAAAAACCTGATAAATTTAAATCTCTATTATTAGTCTCTTGCTTATTCGTCTGCTATTCTCAATCAGAATGCTCTGTCGTACCAAAGCGACCAATTACAACAATCACTAGTGTTACTAGCCACCGACTACCACACGGGACCAAGTGGACTTGGTCTAGGATATGAGGAAGGTATGAAGCAACCAATGATATTCTTACCCTAGACAAGGTGGGGAAAAGGATCAAGAGAAGAATTTCACTTGAAGATGTTGTCTTGACCCTATGAGGTACTAGCCTTGGGGATGGCAGGGCAAGTTTTGATCCCGAAGCTAGGGCTTGA
Source organism: Pinus tabuliformis (assembly GCA_031772625.1). Lineage (NCBI taxonomy): Eukaryota > Viridiplantae > Streptophyta > Pinopsida > Pinales > Pinaceae > Pinus > Pinus tabuliformis. Next base: position 372,209,123 of record CM062808.1, on the reverse strand, counting down.
CTTTTCTTCCAACTCCACTGTCAGAATGGCTTCAAAATTAGAGGAGGGCAAGAGGAAAGGCCAGCGCAAGAGACCCTAGGAGATCGATTTTTTTTGATGGCTAGCTTGCTGGGAAATTGATGCCCTAGTCACCCCAATGTGGCTAGTCTTGGAAGAATGTGAGAAAATGTGGATTTTAGTGACCACCCTTGGTAGATCAGTGCCTTAATCTTTGGGAGAATGGAGTCTATGTTGAGTAAGAGTAGGATTTCTTGGTTCCTAGTCAAGGAGGCCTCAAGATCACTTCGTTTACCTTCTAGGTCAAGATGAAGCAACCCTGCAACTTTTATACTTCGATGTGCAATAGAAATGGCTTGTTAAGGTGAAATTTTACCCCTAGGAGATTTCACTCCTATTACATGGCCCATATGTTGAAGGAAATGCTATAATAGAGACAAATTCTACAATATTAAGCTGTAAATGCATGCAACAATTATGCCCTAGAACAATGAAAATCCTAGTCCAACATATATGGCAAAAGTAAACTAGAATAACATCAAAAGCACGTACTCTAGAACAACAAAAATCCTAGTCCAACATATATGGCAAAAGTAAATTAGAATAACATCAAAAGCACGTGCTTACATGTAATAGAGTATATCCAGCTATTCACAATTGACAATAAAGAAGCTCCAAGGGATGATAGACCAATATCCATACATCAAAACTCATCCATAAATCTCCAATTCATCCTTAGAAAAAGTGCTAAAATCTCAAGAGAGATAAGAGATCCAAAACCAAAGTAATGATGAGAAATGAACTCATCTCACTTGAATTTATACACAACTTAAGAGTTCGAATTAGCCTCCTTGGCCTACATAAGCCCCAAAAATAAAATAATGTTCTAATAATACAACTTTTGGTGACAAGCCCACCAAAGTAGCTCATAAATGAAAAAGAAAGCCTCTCAATAGGTCAAATAATAATCTATGCATGTCGTAGGGTCCACTAAGAGGCCTAATGAGGTCCATCGGTGCCACAATGAAGAATAGGACCCTCAAAAGCAGTGGACAAGGGTTTGGCCCCTCGTAATAACCTGTGGTGGTCCAAATGACATGTGGGAGCACACAAGTGTCCTCATGGGTCTCCAAACAAATCGAAGATGCCTGTAGATCACTTGCAAGGGCTAGGATGATGGTGTAGGTGATGCCACATCATCGTACAAGTCCTGGATCATCTACCAAGTGTATGGTGTAGATCTGGGGACTGGGCATGATGGATCAAGTGTATCCTCCTTGTCCAATAAGTGAACCACGAGCAATCTCTGAATCGCTGTGGGGATCCATGGAGTGAAATTTGCTACTGTGGAGGCCCATGGCTCTCAACGCTCAACCTACATGTGCCAATGTAACCCTCTAGAGGATTAGGATATCGTATAGGGAGACTAAACCCCAAATGGAAACCATCTGCAATCCTGCATAAGATCCAATGCATACCCAACCTTCCAGTCTACGTTACCGGATCCGGCAGCATAGGTGTAAAGATCTCCGTATCCTCGGATCTGATCCGGATCCGGATACGGATACGCAAGAATACGGCTCAAATACGACAGGTGGCGGATGTGCTTTTTTGGAAACGGCTCCTCCTCGCCAGAAACGTATTTCTATTATAAAGCTGGAACCCGCATAACTATTGCCCAAATTCTGAACCCCGAAAAAGTTAAAAATTAAAATGGGTGTATGCGTTGGAGTTTAGGGTTTTCGCTTTTTATGCTAGTTAAAGTTAGGTGGTCCCTATTTGGTCGGCAGTGCACCCAACAGGCGGAACAGAACAGAACAAGCTTTCAGTGTTTGGCGTTTAGCGTTCAGCATATTCCTTCCGGGCCCAGCGTTTGTCATTTAGCTTTCAGCCTTTCACTTTCAGCGCTTCTTCAGGGCCCAACGTTTGTCGTTCAGGGCTGTTCAGGTTCAGGTTCAAGTTTCAACGTGTGTGTCGGCTAGACCAATAAACCGCGCAAGGTATTTTAATTTTTTTATATTACCGCCATTTCAATGTGCTGAAGCCTGAAATCTTTCCCACGGCCGCATTTTTTTATATAACTACAACCGCACTATTTATAAACGATAACCACAGCAGCGTTTTATAATTTATAATGTAGAAACGATAAGTTATAACCACAGCCGCATTTATAATTTATAACGACAGCCGCATTATTTAGAAACGATAACCGGTTAATTTTTTTGAAAACCTGTTTTGAACTAGCAACCTGTTTTGAAAACCGGTTATTATCAGCACTTACGGTTTATCAACGTTTACGGTTTACCCATTCTGTGCCATTATGTTTATTCCGCCTTTTTTATGTATTGATAATTTGAAATATATATATATATATATATAAATGGACCTTTCAAATGAACATTGAAAAGAAATTCAAATCATATATATTTTAGTTTTTATGTATTGATATTTCAATTTGATATATACATAATATAATATATTATAATAATAATATATATACGTAGCTTTCACATGAATATTAAAATTTCATATATATTTTAGTTTTTGTATGTATATATATATATATGTTATTTAATTCAAATTGTGTATTGATATATATATATATGTTATTTAATTCAAATTGTGTATGGATAATTATTAAATTTTAATACGTTATATTTTGAATTTTATATGCAGTAGTGAGTAACATAATCTATATATCATTATGGAGCCATCACAACGCGAGCAAAGTGAAGGGGAAATCATCAAGACAGACCCAAAATCTCCTCTATGGCAGTATGTGGAGATTATTGGAAAAAATCCTGGAGGTGGTTCATTTAAGTGGAAGTGCAATGAATGTCAAGATATAAAAAATGGCTCATATACTAGAGTGAAGGCCCATCTCACTGGGCAAACTAACACAGGGGTGCAAGTATGCACCAGGCCAAAAGATGCAAATGGCAAACTTGGCAAAGGTTTGAGTCCTGGAAAAATGCAATTCTATGCATCTTTGCAAGACGTTGTTGATAGGAAGCATGCTAAGGGAAAATACCCTGTGCAAAGCTCTACAACTAGGCCTCCATTGCCATTTAGGCCTACTGCCACAACTAATAAAAGGCCTACTCTAGGCCCTCTTGAAGCAGCATTCAATAATCAAGGTAGAGAGATAGCTGATGAACATGTAGCTTGTTGCATCTATGCAAATGGGCTAGCATTCAATTTGGTGCGTTCCCCTTATTGGCAACAAATGATTAAAGCAGTTAATGAAGCGTCGAAAGGGTACAAAAGCCCTGGATATGAAAAGGTCCGCACTACTTTGTTGGCATCAGAGAAACAATCTGTGGATAGACAGCTACAGGCAATCCGGGATACATGGGCAGAAACAGGGGTGTCCATCATTTCTGATGGATGGAGAGATCAAAGAAACCGTCCATTAATTAATGTTGTTGCAGTATGCCCCCAAGGGGCAATGTTTTTGAAGGCTGTTGATTGCAGTGGAATAGAGAAAGATGCATCTTTCATATCCACAATTCTTATTGATGCAATAGAAAGTGTGGGGCCACATAATGTTGTCCAAGTCATTACGGACAATGCACAGGTTTGATTGTGGAGGGTCAATATGATCACATCTTTTGGACTCCATGTGCAGTACATTCATTGAACCTTATGCTTGCCAAGATTGGTGAGATTGAATGGATTAATGAAATATATGTAGCAGCAAAGGAAATCCAAATGTTCATAACCAATCATTCAATGTCTCAGGCCATTTATAGAGGTTTTGCAAAGTTGGAGCTACTAAAGGTACTTTCTTTTAATCAATCTTATTTGTATTGGAAATTCTTTTAATTGCAAATTTATATATGATTTCTCATTTCAATTTGAGATTTGACTTTTGTACTTTTTGAAACTTGTAGGTTGCTGAAACTCGTTTTGCCTCCCACACTCTTGTCATAAAGAGGTTTGTGGAGGTGAGACAAGCATTACAAGCAATGGTCATTGACCCTCTTTGGGAATCATGGAGGACTTCCACTTCTGATAGAGGGCAAAAAATCAAGTCCATCATTCTTGATGATGCATGGTGGGACAAGGTCCAATACCTTCTATGGTTCACTGAACCAATCTTGACCTTGATCAGGGCATTTGATACAGATACACCTTGCTTGGGGGAAGTTTATGAAAACATTGATAGTATGTTGGAGAGGATAAGGGAAATTATCAGGGCAAGTGAAAATGACCCTTATGAAACATTCTATTATTTAGTGAAGGACATAGTTACAGAAAGGTGGAACAAAATGACCACACCATTACACCTTCTGGCATATGCATTGCACCCTAAATACTATCATTCCAAAATTTTGTCTTTACCAGGTAGAACAACGCCAAACAAGGATTCTGAAGTGGTACAAGGATACAAAACAACTTTGAGGAAAATTTATAGAGATATGGGAGTTGCAATGGAAGTCCGCCAAGAATTTGGAGGGTTTGTACAGTTTACAGGTAGCTTTTTAGATCCAGTAGCTATGGACGATCGAGGACATCTTGATCCTATTACTTGGTGGGGCTTCCATGGTGGGGATAACATTCATCTCTCTACTTTAGCCACCAAGTTATTATCACAGGTTGCTAGTTCCTCATTAGCTGAGAGGAATTGGAGTACATATGGCTTCATCCATTCAGTGAAGCGAAACAGGTTGGGGGCGACAAAGGCTGATGATCTTGTTTATGTTCATTCCAACCTCCGTCTTCTATCACATGTTGAACCAGAGTATAAAAAAGGTCCGAGCAGGATGTGGGATGTGGAGCCTGAGATCTCTAACTTGAACCCGACACACAATGCCATGACTCACCTCAACTTGAGGATATTGTTCCACCACCAGTCCAGCCTACTGATGCAACTTCCTACATTCCAGGACCCCCATCATCTATTCATGATGTAGAGTTGCAATATGCAAAAGATAGAGATCCATTTGAAGATATGTAAATGTATTTACTATTATCATTTATGATATCATGATCCTTTTTGTTACTTTGTATGACAGATGATGCATCATTTCAGTGTTTCAGTGTTCATATTGATAATATATCTAATGGTTTCGGTTCTAAAAGTGTTTGATGGTTCAATGGAGTATTTGATTTTTGAACTCTAAAGTGTTTTCTAAAATTTAAAAAATATTATTATATTTTATTTTTTTGTACGTGATGTATCCTTGCCGTATCCGGATCTTGGATTTTCAAAAAACTAGCGGATCCGGATCCGTATCCGTATCCGAATCTTGGTAACTTAGCTTCTAGTACAACAAGTCATTAGAGAAATCGAGTAAATGAGCTTACTTAATCATGGACCACAGGTGGGGACTTCATAATGGTTTTCCCTTCCATAATGGGCTTCAGGATGTGCCAATGTCACCTAAACTCCAAATGGGGTTAACCAAGTACCCTATTAGGTGGTTTTTACTTCTAAAAGGGATCATATTCAAGGTACATCCTTCAAAAGGTGGTGGCACGTGACAAATATGGTGAATGAAGTAGGGTATGAGAAAGGACAACCCTGGGTCACATGCTGGGGTGCAAGGGTAGCTAATAAGAGGGAAGCCTACTCTTGGGTTTATAATATATAGGAGGGAGAAATCATGGTACATGAGGTGCCCCGACCTTGATTTTTCCACCCTTCTTTTATGCCTTTTGGCTTTTTATGATTTTTCTTTGATTGACTGCTCGGTGCTCAAGGGTTAGAGCATGATGCGTAAGATATAGCAGTGAAATCCCCCTTTTAAGGTGGGGCGGTTCATCACCCACCAGGGGTTGGGACAATCATGACTTCTTTATATGATGAAGAAGGCTCATAGAACCTGTAGGAACTAGGGTGATGGCCATGATGATGGGGTAAAGCTCATGTATTTGCTTTTGCCCACGTGCTAAATGTTTTTGTCCCGACCATCTTTTGCATTTTGTGGTACTTTTCTTGTTGAATGTGGCTATATATCTTTTAACTTTCTTTTCAGCTGCATCAACCTCCGGGTTTCATTCCAGGCCATGACCCATGCTGTGGGCAAGGGGAAGGGGCAAGCTAACCCATTGTGGACCCAATGGAGGAATGTGGACCCAAGTGGGAAATATGATGGATGGGGTAATAATGAATGGAAAGAGGGTAATATAAGTAGATAAGGGAGCGGGACCACACAACCAAAATCAGGCTTTCCCGTGAAATACCATCCCTGGAACTAGATGGTCAATAAAAGAGATCCCACAGTACTAGAATCCAAAGTTAATTCCTAAAAGGGGTCTAGGGGAAGAAAGCACAGACCTAGCCCATTCTTTCCGCCGAATCCCACCATTAATCCATGCCTAGAAGTCCATGATAAGCAAACTACAATACTCAATTTCCAAATAACAAGGCATACCTTTAGATTCGGGAGGCACATCTTCAAACATACGATCATGGCAGATGGGCGAGGGACCACATGGTTGGCTCAGGCGGCAGAGAAGATGACACGATGAGCTAGCTAGTGGTTATAAGGGGCTATCGACTGAGGACCATCTTGGAGAATTTTTCTTTTTTCCTAGGGATAGTACCGACAAAATGGTGGGTAACATTTGGCTCCAATTGGGAAGTGATCTCTCGAATAAGTGGGCGAAGCTACTCGAATGGGAGGTCAGGAGAACTTCAACAATCTCTTGGTTACCGTAGACCTGTCACCTGGACATATAATAGATGGAAAAACACGGGGAACATGTTTTCGCGGTGTCTCATGATCACAAATGCTATATGTTAGGCCATAAAATCAACAAAAATTAAAATATGCAAACTATTTAACTCACATGGAATGTAAACAACAAATGTGAAAGATAAACATTAGATTGCATATATTATTGATATGATATACATTTATAGTACATTGATGTGACCCTTGGATTCATATTCCAAGTGGTCTCTTGGACTCCGGTGGCTGTTCACATTCCACACTGTTAATTTTAGGTATGTTCTATGGTTAGAGCAATTTATTTCAATTTTCACAGTTAGCTCAATATCTTTTCGAGATTAGCAATCACATTAGCATTAAAGTAAACTCCAGATAGAACATAAACATAAATTGCAGAAGACAAGCCAAGACAAGAGGACACAAGACGTGGCGCTAAGCCAGGGACAAACCCCAATTTGGGGAAACCCTTGATCAATTCTTCTTATATGTTCTTCAATAGTTCAACAGAGAGAGAGAGAGAGATAGTACGTTTACAACAAAAGTCAACACTTTGACTTATCTAGGTAAGAACATAGATCATCTCTAAGAAGATGATACATGAGATCAGTTGAAGACATGCTGCTTCAACTGATTCTCCAAGGTGACTCTTTCACCTATCGTTGTGCTGCATTTTGTCATCATGCTACATCTCACCGCGCTGCACCACGTTGCACCCATCATCACTATGCTGCATCTCATCATGCTTCATAAATCATGATTGTACCCATCACTGTAAATCATGATTGTACCCATCACTGTATTGCATTATGTGCCATTGCTGCACCATGTTGCCATACTAACCTATGTGCTGGCTGCATCTTGCTTGCTTGTTGTCCCTACCATGCCTGTTGTCCTTTGCATGCTCGCTGTTGCATGCTAGTTGTCCTTTGCATGCTAGCTGTAACATTGCATGCTTGGTGTATTTGTTGCTAAGTACCATACAACTGTCCCAATGTTAGTTAGTTGTCCCTTGCACGCTGCTCTCCTTCGGAGACAGATGCTCTAGCTGTTCCGGTAGTTTCGGCAGTTCCGACAATTCTGGCTATTCTCGGCAGTTCTGGCAGTTTTGGCTTCTGCCCTCTGCGTCAGCTTTCCCAGCAGTTCCGACAATTCCTGCTATTCCCGACAGTTCCGACAATTCCGTCTTTTCTTGGCAGTTCCGACAGTTCCGACAGTTTTGGGAATTCCAGGAATTCCGGCTATTCCCGGCAATTTCGACAATTTCAGCTATTCCCAGCAATTCTGGAAATTCCGGCTGTTTTGGCTTTTCTCGGTAGTTCCGGCAGTTCCGGTTATTCCTGGCAGTTCCTGCAGTTCCGGCTTTTCCCGACAGTTCTGGCTTCTGCCTTCTGGTTATCCCTTAGGATCTCTCCTCCTACTAAAACCCAAAGACAAGTAGAGAGGAAGAGATCCCAAGTGTGTTGAAATTACTTGAAGGCCACCTCTATTTATACTAAAACGTTGAGCACAAGTGGGGTTTATTTGGTTGCTGGCCGACCTTGACGAATTGTCCCATAACACAAATAAATTCATATCTCCATGAATACTTATTGAAATTGGATGATCTTTAGATCAATCTTACACCTCTCGATGAGTGGGATCCAAGAAAAATATCAGCTTCCATTAATAAGATGACCCACATGCAGTTTGGCCCTAGTTGCCAATTTTAACACTCCCTCTCAACTAGGGAGAACTCCATCCACTAATCCATATGTCCGACTGTACTATCTCTGCCATCAATGCTCTTCACTGCTCTGCTCTGCTGAACCATGAAGATTAAGAATTGATCGATAATGTCTCATACCATTCTCTACTGACCCGAAGTCAGTTTCATTTGAAGAGAGTGTGTCACATCACTCTTACTGGCCCGAAGTCAGTTTTATTGATCCAAGATCAATATCACAAGAGAGTGTCTCAAACCACTCATACTGATCCCATATCAATGGAGGTCATCCTAGCATAGGGAGTACGGTAGATACATCGATGCGTCCATTGATAGTACTACTATGGTCCCTAACCCTATTTCCCTGCTCATTGATAAGATGAGAGGTACTTTCCATGAGTCCCAGACTGCATGGGTAGGATGCCTCGACAGGAGAACTAATCGTCTTGTCCATAGGAGAACGAATCATCCTGCCCCACAGTCGCCACGGGAGAACTAATCATCCCGGCCCACAGGAGAACTAATCATCCTGTTTCACAGTTGCCACAGGAGAACTAATCATACTGGCCCACAGGAGAACTAATCATCCTGTTTCACAGTTGCCACAGGAGAACTAATCATACTGGCCCACAGGAGAACTAATCATCCTGTTTCACAGTTGCCACAGGAGAACTAATAATGTCGGCCCACAGGAGAACTAATCATCCTATTCCACAGTTGTCATGGGAGAACTAATCATCCCGGCCCACAAGAGAGCTAATCATCCTCTTCCACAGTCCCCACGGGGTATCACAGGGGAAGGTTAAACCTATCATCCTGTACATAGCGCACCACCAGGGGAGGGTGAGTCGCCCTGTGGTTGTATGTTGCTCTAGTAAGTACCCCAAGCCCCCCAGAGCTCCCAGAGCTCAATGCATGCAACATGCAGGACCCTTATAAGAAGGTCTCTCAACGACTCCAAGTCGTTCGGGAAAGTCACAGATTTGACCTTTCTCGAGGCTTTGACAAAATGTCTACGACTTGTACATTAGTCTCAATGCGATGGAGCCTCCTCGCTCATCGACTTACCATATCCCAGATAAGGCAGTATCTGATGTCTATCTGCTGGAGCAATCATCGAATACGGGATTCCTCAATAATTGAATCCCCCCTTTGGTTGTCATAGAGAATCACAGTGGTATTCATCATGTGTACAAACATCTCACTGAAGAGCTTCCACAACTGGGCAGCTTCATAAGAGATCATACTCATAGCTATGTATTCGGTCTCAGCGGTGCTTATAGCGACCGACTTCTGCTTTTTGCTCATCCATGATATCGAAGCAGAACCCAAAGAGGACCAGCACTGAGAAGTGCTCTAGTGATCCTCCACACTGCCTGCCCAGTTAGCATTCGAATAATCATGCAGTTTCATATTTTCGGCATTGTATCTCAATCCATGAGGGATTGTGCCCCGAAGATATCTCAGAAGATTCTTGGCACCAATCCAGTGAGGCTCAACCAAATATGAGCTCACCATGCTAACTGCAAAACATATGTCTGGACAGAAGTTCACCAAGAACATCAACGCGAATGAGTTTATGAAACTCAAAGGCATTTCCCAAATCTGGTCTGACATCACTACCATATAACTTCTGAAAGTTAAGATCCTTGAGGTAGTCACAGGCTTGCAGTTTATCATTCCACGTCCGGAATCCAACTCCCTCTTACTTCTGCAAATGAGAGGGTCTGCACCTGTGAGAAATAGGTCGTCCTCATAAGGTGCTGGTATGAGAGGTCTATCATCCACAACCTTCAAACAATGGTTTGGATCGGCTTCACTCTTAGTGAATCTTAGCTTCATCTGACAGTTATCAATCCTCTCATACTACGCCCGAGGAGTTTTGCTTCAAGCCATAGAGGGCTTTCTTCCACCTGCATACTTGAGATTCCTGATCATCAATCTCAAACCCCTCGGGTTGTTCCAAACCTGTGGACCTGCTACATGAGGGGAATGGTCCCCTTGTAAGATTTTCCTTCGGTACATCTCAGACATGTACTTTCATGCTTTTTTTGAATTCAGGCATCCCTGTCACCAACTGACTCACAGACCTCTGGTGCTTATGTGTCAATGGACATGGTCCCCAGTGGACTTCTTGCAACTTGAACTCAAAAACATATTTGAAAATTCTATTTTCAAACACGTACCTTTCCATCGACGAGTGCCACCTCGTAACCTTTGACTTCCATTGCTGAAATGGACACCAGGTTCTTCTTGCGATCAGGTACATAAAAGAGATTGTATAAATGAATCGAGTTACCCTCATTCAATTGAGGGGTAACATTCCTTACACCCTTTTGCGGGATAGGTGGCATCAGCTCCAAGTATAATCCCATGATTGTTTCCATCTCTACCAAATTAGAGAGTGCACCCTACTATCCGATGAAGTGCCTTGAAGCACTACAATCAATAAGCCAGATTCCCAAAGAATCTGAAGGAGAGGGCCAATACAAGATAACGCTTCTTTATCTTATCAAAGACAACATTTGATTCTTCATACCTGGTGTTCCTTGCTTTCTTTGAAGAGTCGGCCATTTCCTTGATGACTTGCATTACCTGTCATTCCTTTGATCATTGAAGATGTCCCAGGAATGATTGTTATCTTCATCAAGAGATGTGTCTCTGCCATTTAGACACTCATTTGCATAATGGCCAAACTTATTACAACCAAGGCATTTGCCTTTCCTTCCACCCTTAGATCCGGACTTCCCATTGATGTGATCTTTAGGTAAGCCATCAGATACTTCTGCTGCGCCATTCTGATAATATTCTCTGCTTCGACTTCACCCTTGGTGAATTTGAAGAGGGATGAGGAATCCACTGATCCTTTTGTCCTTTCCCAACTGTCTTCGGTGATAGCTCTTTCACTCTTGCTTGGGCATTGCCTTCACCTCAGCTCTGATACCATGTTAATTTTAGGTATGTTCTATGGTTAGAGCAATTTATTTCAATTTTCATAGTTAGCTCAATATCTTTTCCAGATTAGCAATCACATCAGCATTAAAGTAAACTGCAGATAGAACATAAACATAAATCGCAGAAGACAAGCCAAGACAAGAGGACACAAGATGTGGCGCTAGCCAGGGACAAACCCCAATGTGGGGAAACCCTTGATCAATTCTTCTTATATGTTCTTCAATAGTTCAGCAGAGAGAGAGAGAGATAGTACGTTTACAATAGAAGTCAACACTTTGACTTATCTAGATAAGAGCATAGATCATCTCTAAGAAGATGATACATGAGATCAATTGAAGACATGTTGCTTCAACTGATTCTCCAAGGTGACTCCTTCACCTATTGTTGTGCTGCATTTCGTCATCATGCTACACCTCACCATGCTGCACCCATCATCACTATGCTGCATCTCATCATGCTTCATTAATCATGACTTTACCTATCATTGTATTGCATTATGTGCCATTGCTGCACCATGTTGCCATACTGACCTATGTGCTGGCTGCATCTTGCTTGCTTGTTGTCCCTAGCTTGCTTGTTGTCCCTAGCATGCTTGTTGTCCTTTGCATGCTTGCTGTTGCATGCTAGCTGTAACATTGCATGCTTGGTGTATTTGCTGCTAAGTACCATACAACTGTCCCAATGTTAGTTAGTTGTCCCTTGCATGCTGCTCTCTTTCGGAGACAAATGCTCTGGCTGTTTCGGTAGTTTCGGCTGTTCCCGACAATTCCTGCAGTTCCGGCTATTCCCGGCAGTTCCGACAGTTCCTAGCAGTTCCGGCTTCTACCCTCTGCATGAGCTTTCCCGGCTGTTCCGGCAATTCCCAACAGTTCCGGCTATTCTTCGCTGTTCCGACAGTTTCGGCTGTTCTCGGCAGTTCTGGTTATTCCTGACAGTTCCGACAGTTCTGGCAATTCCTGCTATTCCTAGTAGTTCTGGCAGTTCCGACAGTTCCGGGAATTCCTGGAATTCCAGGAATTTTGGCTATTCCCTGTAGTTTCGGCAATTCCAACTATTCCCGGTAGTTCTGGCGATTCAGGCTGTTCCAACTTTTCCTGGTAGTTCCGGCTATTCTCGGCAGTTCTGTCTGGATTAGCGCAGCGTTATCCCTTAGGATCTCTCTTCCTACTAAAACCCAAAGACAAGTAGAGAGGAAGAGATCCCAAGTGTGTTGAAATTACTTGAAGGCCACCTCTATTTATACTAAAACGTTGAGCACAAGTGGGGTTTATTTGGTTGCTGGCTGACCTTGACGAATTGTCCCATAACACAAATAAATTCATATCTCCATGAGTACTTATCGGAATCGGATGATCTTTAGATCAATCCTACATCTCTCGATGAGAGGGATTCAAGAAAAATATCAGCTTCCATTAATAAGATGACCCACATGCAGTTTGGCCCTAGTTGTCAATTTTAACATGTTTTCGCAGCGTCTCATGATCGCAAATGCTATATGTTAGGCCATAAAATCAACATAAATTAAAATATGCAAACTATTCAACTCACATGGAATGTAAACAATGAATGTGAAAGATAAGCATTAGATTGCATATATTATTGACATGATATACCTTTATAGTACATTGATGTGACCCTTGGATTCATATTCCAAGTGGTCTCTTGGACTCTGGTAGCTGTTCACATTCCACACCAACCCATAGAGGATTAGGTGTCCAACATCCCCCCCCCCTCTTAAATCGAAGGGGTATGTATGAGTCCAAGAAGAGAGTTGTGATACAAAATGTACAAAAATTGCATGGCAACACTAGATTGAATGTGCTCTCTGAAATGTTGGTACAAGGGGTGTGGTTTAAGGCTGACCACCAACATTGGAACGCTTAGTGCAATTCCCAGAACTCTTCCAAATTTGGCATGAAGCTGAGGTCTTCTGCTAGAGGAAGTGCTCCTAATGTTTTGAAGAGGGAAACCTTCAACCTTGAAAGGGAGGTCTCACCCCGCATAAAAAGGGAGAACCTCAACCTGAAAAGGGAGGTCTCAACTTGTGATGGTTTAAGGATGACCACCAACTTTGGAATGCTTAATGCAATTCCTGGAACTCTTCCAAAACTGGCAAGAAGCTGAAGTCTTCTGCTAGAGGAAGTGTCCCCAATTCTTTGAAGAGATGTCTCAACCCTGCATAGATGGTTTAAGGCTGATCACCAACCGAAGGCATGCTCAGGGGCATCTTTGTCTCTGGCTACAACTTTGAATCTGGTATGACAGGTTGTGGCTCAGGCTCGCTTGAACTTCTGTGTCTTTGAAGCTTGTATATGACCATCACTTTCCCCCCTGTCAGATACAAGGTGGGAAGAGGAAGAGATCTCAAATGCAAGGCTTTCCAATATTCTAGAACAAATCCTATTGTATGAACGAAATATCTTCCTGGTTGTTGAAGCCCATTGCCAAGAAGCGATCCATCCAAGATGAATCTTTGTTCTTGGAAGAGGCTTGTTTTTGAAGTATCTGTGTGAAGAATGAGTACGCTGACCACAATGCTTGCACGGATGAAGATCAAAACAATGCTCTTTCATATGGCCAACTTTCTCACAACGTTGGCATTTGACAACTTTTGGCTACGAATGTCGAGGAGCAAAGTTTGGAACAGGTGAAGGTGAGTTGTCATGAAGAAATCCGACACTCTGAAATTTGATGGGCTTTGAGTAATTTGGAATATGAAAGGACACATCCTTGTCATATCCAAGACCAGTTTTGTGCTTGTTATGGAGAAGCTCTTCCCAAGGTCTGATGATGGGCTTGGGAAGTGTATGATGAATTTCTGCTTCTTTCTGCAAATCTGGTCCTTCATTAGGCAGTGAATGTGAATCAACCTCAACCTTACTGATTTCATCACTTGCTGGTTGTTGATGGGTGTCTGTCTCAATGTTCTGAACAAAAACAGGTTCAAAATGATGTCTATTTTGATGTAGCTCTTCTTGCTGGAATTGAGATTCGAGCTGCAAAAAATCAATTTTCTCATGTGCATTTTGCAGACAAATTTTAATATCAGAAAGTGTATCAGACCTAATTTTTACCATTCCATCAACAGTGGAATGAATTAGGATATTTAACAACTCTAATGTATCATCAATTCTAGCCATTGTCTTAGCAAAGAAATGAAGGCTCAACAATCTTAGTGGACACTGTAGCAAGGCTAGACAAACCCCAGCTATTGAAGATTTCAAAAATGAAGAATACCAGTTGTGCATCAAACCATCATTGAATATATAATGCAGGCATAAATGTCTCTTGAATCATTTAGTGATGCCACCCATAGAATTTCCTTCTTCAGACCTATGCATGAAATAGTTAGGATCTCTCGAGCAATGCGAGATTCACTGCGTTAGTTGATAACTTCAGTTTATTGCATGGAGGAATAGTGACAATAAAGAAATACAAAGCCACATCAAGCAAGTGTTGGAGGAGGAGCATGCACAACTGTCTAAGGAGGACTATGAACTGGTGTACGAGGTGCTGCACAAGGAGTGGGCCTTCCTCCTGGTATTTAGATGGCAGCGAACAAATATTGCATATACATCTGAGATAACACAATTGGAGGGGTTTTCCAGCATTAGTTTGAGAAATACGTTGTCCAATACCAAATCTTAGGCCCAAATTTCAGACTAGACTTTCAGATGTGATAGAAAATCCAACCAACAGTCAACAAAGGATGCAATGATTTGTTATAAACACAATAAATGAGTCGTAGCTCCTTCCAGTTCACCAACAATGGCCCAAAACTCCAAGCAGTTAGCACAAGATCCAAAATCGAGCCTCTATAAGGTGATATACAACCTCAATGCACATGAATAATTGTGGCCTTCGAATAGACTATAACTCGGCCCAAAAAATATCCAGCACTAGTCTAGACTTGGCAGTGAGGGGATTCGACCCTCTTTCCTCCTTGGAATCACACCAGAATTGTGATAATCGACCAGCTTTAATTGAGGAAAACCCTGTGATGTTTAATCTTCATGGAATCGTTCTACTGTCTTCAAGAATGCTTGACCTCCATGGAAGACTCCATTCTTCAACTCATTTCATGTCTTCCTCCATCTCTAGCCTCATTAAAATTGCGTTGTCGATTAACTAGTCTAGGCAGACAGGTCTTTGGCGAGAATCACTAGTGAAAATGACAATTACCTCACACATGCAAGTTCATGGTCACAAGGCTCCATCAACTTTCAACAAGTTCCACTACGATGGATACATTTAATGGGATTCTGCTCAACACAGACAATACATTCATTCGACCGAACCATTGAAAAATCAAAGATTGAATGCAGGTGTCAATACAAATAATCCAACGCACACACAGAGAAACTGACTAGTTGGCTTAGTGTGCATGTGACCAGTCTTTAATATAGCTTATAACTACTCTCTAAGGTATAGAAATTTCTAACCAAAGCATATAAAATGAACCAATAAGGTCACTGAATTCAAAGATTTGAAAACAAGAAGCCGCCTTTCAATACTATACGTTATCTTCAATTTTGTGTTGAATTTTTGTGTTCATTCTTCCATGGGTTTTGTCAACATTGGGTGAGTGGTCGTTTCATTTTTTTTTAAATGTAACTCCACTAGATGCGTCACCTCAAATTTGTTGAGGTTGTAGCAGTTTGGCTCCTCAAGCTCGTATTCGAGCCTTAACAATTGTGTTCTCAACACATGATATAGCCGACGTGCGAGTGGCACGACTTCATGAGCTCGACCCTCATCACAAGTCACAATAGGAGTAAATGCCCAGCTATCAATAACAGGTTGCTATAACAGTCTAATATCTCGAGCAACTCGCCTCAAAATAGAAGAAAAGAGCACATGAAATGGGTATGTGGAGCTCGTCTCTTGAAATGCCGCAGACATGCACACAGAACTTGACAGTCAAATAAGAATACGTTGTGCTAGCAACACAGCGGTGGATTTTCAGTGCGCAATCAACATGTTATACGTTACGGTAAGTAGATTAGGGACATAGCAGGTCAAAGATAGTAGATTTTGGTCGCATACCTCACTAACAGGGATGGCAGGACTTGATGGAGCATCAGTTGCACAGGGAGCGTTACTAGTGAAACAACCAACACCGAGGAATCTGTGAGGAAAACGGTCAAGTCAGATAGGTAACATACAACAGGAGAATTTAATTTGTAACAATGCAAACGATTTTACCAAGGCAGGTATTGTCAGATTTGGAAAAGTTACAGTGGCAAACAGATTGCTAAAATGGGACCTGCGCATTTTAGGGTCAGGCATATGACAAAGAAACAGTGATAAATCAAAGGACTTACACCAATTTTGACAAGTTCAGAATAACATACGCATTTTGAACAAATTTGGCTCCGATACCATGTTAAACTCACATGGAATGTAAACAACGAATGTGAAAGATAAGCATTAGATTGCATATATTATTGACATGATATACATTTATAGTACATTGATGTGACCCTTGGATTCATATTCCAAGTGGTCTCTTGGATTCTGGTGGCTGTTCACATTTCACACCAACCCATAGAGGATTAGGTGTCCAACACAAACATGCATCTATCTACCATGAGAAATATCATATGATGTTAGTTCTAATGCATAAATCAACATGCAATACATTCTACTCTAACATGCATATAGTAACGCTGATACTAAGTGTAATCATAATGCTAGTGCAACCAACATATCATCACATCAATATACATATGCCTGTCAGTATGATTACTCATGCAACAACTCCCAAGTCGAATGTGGACATAGTCACATGGCGGATGAAGCGGGTGGGAGGTGGGAAAATATGATCTCCATCCGAGGTAAAGGGAAGTCCTAGGAGAAAGAAAACAGGTCAATCTAGAGGTCCCGAGCTTTCCTTCTAGGTACACAATGGTGGAATGAATGATCACTCTCAAGAACTCATCACAATCACTATTTGTAATATCATGCTTTGAAGATGTCACACGGTTGTGATGAGAGGGGAACGAAGGGTGAGAGAAAGGAGTGCAACAAATAGGTTGCTCAATGTGATGGTCACATTGGAGAGGGGAGGTCAAGGAGTGATCAAAACCCTGTGGGTGAGTCAAAGGGGATAAAGTATATTCAATAAAGGGTTCTTCCTTGACACCATATTCAACAAGTGGAAAAGGGGGATGGTCACTCGAGATGATAGCAAAAGGGACAAGGGACTTACTTGAGGAAGAAGACTCAAGATGATGAACAAGAGGGAAAGGCAAAGGGGAGGGTGAAGTGTCATATTCAAAGGGTTTTCCTTTCCCATAATCTAAAGGCTTAAGTGATTTGAATGTATAATCATAAGGTGGGTAGCTAGGAGCCTCATTACTTTCCTCATCATAAGCATCAAAGATTGGGTTTTCATTAAAAGGAGAATCAATCACTTCCAACTTTCCTTCTTTCTGCAAGGGAAAATAATAATTCCCCTTCCCAAGGGTATCGATGGATATGTCATCGCAAATAATACCTAGGGAAAACCAATCTCAACCTCATCTTCTTTGTCAGTATCATAAATGGATTAGATTGAGACCCAACAATCTCCCATTTCTCCTTTTCAATGCGGAAATAATCTCCAATGTCATCCTCCAAGGAGCTCATGGGATTACCTTCCTCAAGGTTCTTAAAAGGAGAGTCATCAGGAGTGAAACCCTTGAGAGAGGTAAGGTCAGTCTTGGCCCCACTTTCCATAGCCTCATTCTCCTCAATACATGTGCTCTCAAAATCGTCCTGGCTATCTTATGGTCCCGATGAGGACTCATCTTCCTGCTCATCGTCGAGATCCTCAAGGTCATCTTCATCTTGGTTGGTTGACAAGCGAGACTTCTCTTCTTCTCTCTTCTCTTGAAGAATAATGGCTAAGGTATTTGTTACATGATTTTGGTAATATGCTTCTAGGAGGAGAGCATTAGTAGGGTTCTCTTTATATTCACATTTCATCTTATGAAGCTTCACCTCTTCATCATATAAACAGGAGAATACTTCATTAGAATTACATTCCCTTACTAACCCCCTGCATGACCTACTATATTCATCCATTCTTTCTTGTGTGATTTGGAGGCTTTTAGGATCCAACTCTTCGTCATCCTCAGAGGAGATATCTTTCACTTCACTACTATTGGCCCTCAATTCCATAACTGATGTTTGCTCATCATCCTCATTTTCTTGGTCATCCTGGTCATCCAAATCCTCATTTGGTAATGAGCCATATTTTTCTTTGATCTTGTGAGACAAGGAATTAAATGCACCAGTATAATAGGCAAGCTCCAAGAAGAGATAATTTGTGGGCCCTTCTTCATACTCCTTCCTTATGCTGTCGAGGTTTGACCTGCTCTTGTTATAAAAATTGAGTATGAAGTCCTCATTCTCATGCTCTATCAGATGATCACAAAGCTCAGACCACGAATCCAATCTTTCCCATAGGTCTTGTTCTTCTTCGGGGCTAATGTCGTGGATACTTTCTTTAGCCATTTTTCATGATCTTGCATATAATGCCAAAATGGAGTCGCCAGGGTGAATTAAAATGCCTTCACAAATGCTTGCTTCACCCTACAAGCATTGACTTTGAAGTTCAATGAGGAACTAGGACTTCGTTCCTCCAATGGAGTCGCCAAATGATATATCAATAATGTCGTATGGGGAACAAAACACACGTTTCGTGTCCCTGACAACGACGCCAAAATGTTACCGCTCAAACTAGCAGGGGACCTAAGGGGGATCCCTAAAGGGCAAATGCTAGGCCAAGGGCAACAAATGGAGACTTAGCCCATTGTCACCTTAGCTAAGGCTCCCTTCTATTTACGGACTTTCACTGATGGGAGGAGACTCGATATGTATGGAGTCACCAATGAATGATAAGTCAATGGATATGAGTGACCCAAACCCTTTCTCGGAAATGCTTGAAGGATAGAGCTTGCTTGCTTTTTAAGCACGGTACTATGTATTTCTAGGGAAAGGAAGAGAGGATTTGGAGGGTTAGGTTTATGGGAGTAGGCTTGTGAAGGAGTTCCCCAATCCCTAAAATTTTTGTTAGAATTGGTATCCCGGATGGTTCTTGAAGGATGGTCTTTTGAAGGAGCGGGACCACACGGGGCCAAGTGGACCCAGTCTAGGATATGAGGAAGGTATGAAGCAACCAATGATATTTTTACCCTAGACAAGGTGGGGAAAATGATCAAGAGAAGAATTTCACTTGAAGATGTTGTCTTGACCATATGAGGTACTAGCCTTGGGGATGGTAGGGCAAGTTTTGATCTTGAAGCTAGGGCTTGACTTTTCTTCCAAGTCTAGCGTCGGAAACCCTAGGAGATCAATTTTTTTTGATGGCTAGCTTGCCGGGAAATTGATGCCCTAGTCACCCCAATGTGGCTAGTCTCGGAAGAATGTGAGAAAATGTGGATTTTAGTGACCACCCTTGGTAGATCAGTGCCTTAATCTTTGGGAGAATGGAGTCTATGTTGAGTAAGAGTAGGATTTCTTGGTTCCCAGTCAAGGAGGCCTCAAGATCACTTCGTTTGCCTTCTAGGTCAAGAAGAAGCAACCCTGCAGCTTTTATACTTCGATGTGCAAGAGAAATGGCTTGTCAAGGTCAAATTTTACCCCTAGGAGATTTCGCTCCTATTACATGGCCCATACATTGAAGGAAATGCTATAATAGAGACAAATTCTACAATATTAAGCAGTAAATGCATGCAACAATTATGCCCTAGAACAACGAAAATCCCAGTCCAACATATATGACAAAAGTAAACAAGAATAACATCAAAAGCACGTACTTACATGTAATAGAGTATATCCAACCATTCACAATTGACAATAAAGAAGCTCCAAGAGAAGAGAGACCAATATCCATACATCAAAACTCATCAATAAATCTCCAATTCATCCTTATAAAAAGTGCGAAAACCTCAAGAGAGATAAGAGATCCAAAACCAAAGTAATGATGAGAAATGAACTCATCTCACTTGTATTTATATACAACTTAGGAGTTCGAATTAGCCTCCTTGGCCTACATAACCCCCAAAAATGAAGTAATGTTCTAATAATACAACTTTTGGTGACAAGCCCACCAAACTAGCTCATAAATGAAAAAGAAAGCCTCTCAAGAGGTCAAATAATAATCTATGCATGTCGTAGGGTCCTCTAAGAGGCCTAATGAGGTCCATGGGTGCCACAATGAAGAATAGGACCCTCAAAAGTTGTGGACAAGGGGTTGGCCCCTTGTAATAACATGTGGTGGTCCAAATGACATGTGGGGGCACACAAGTGTTCTCATGGATCTCCAAACGAATCGAAGATGCTTGTAGATTGCCTGCAAGGGCTAGGATGATGGTGTAGGTAATGCCACATCATCGTACAAGTCCTGGATCATCTGCCAAGTGTATGGTGTAGATCTGGGGTTCACTGGGCATGATTGATTAGGTGCATCTTCCTCGTCTAATAAGTGAACCACGAGCAATCTCTGAATGGCTGTGGGGATCCATGGAGTGCAATCTGCTGCTGTGGAGGCCCATGGCTCTCAACACTCACCCTACATGTGCCAATGTAGCCCTTTGGAGGATTAGGACCCCATATAGAGAGACCAAACCCCAAATGGAAACCATCTGCAATCCTGCATAACATCCAATGCGTCCCCTAGCCTTCCAGTACAACAAGTCATTAGAGAAATAGAGTAAATGAGCTTACCTAATCATGGACCACAAGTGGGGACTTCATAATGGCCTGCCCTTCCATAATGGGCTTCGGGATGTGCCAATGTCTCCTAAACTCCAAATGGGGTTAACCAAGTACCCTATTAGGTGGTTTCTACTTCTAAAGGGGATAATATTCAAGGTACATCCTTCAAAAGGTGGTGGCATGTGACAAATATGGTGAATGAAGTAGGGGATGAGAAGGGGCAACCCTGGGTCACATGCTGGGGTGCAAGGGTAGCTAATAAGAGGGAAGCCCACACTTGGGTTTATAATGTATAGGAGGGAGAAATCGTGGTACATGAGGTGCCTCGACCTTGATTTTTCCACCCTTATTTTATGCCTCTTGGCTTTTTATGATTTTTCTTTTGATTGATTGCTCGGGGCTCAAGGGTTAGAGTATGATGCGTAAGATATAGCAGTGAAATCCCCCTTTTAAGGTGCGGCGGTTCATCTCCCACCAGGGGTTGGGACTAGTGTTGCAGGATCCGCCTCCCCTTAAGGATCCAGAGGCGGCATCGCATCCTGTACGGATTTGCCACCGATCCTTCAGTGGAACCGCGGATCCGAAAATCAAATCCACAGTTCCGCCTTTTTTTGGCAATTTCTAGAAAATCGGATCTGTTGGGGTCCAATCTGCGGTTCCAGTTGCCCAATCCACAGATCCAGAAAGGATTAGGTGCAGATTCGTGGAGGTTTGGGCGTGTATCCACTGTGGATCGCAAGCGGATCTGAGAGAAGGTGGATGGTTCACACGGTTCCGTGGGGCTTTTTTTGTTTTTTTTTGGAAATTTCGAATATGTATGTGAGGAACTACACTTTCTGAATATACCGAAGGTGGCCCTTGATGCTCCCTAGATGCTTCCTAAATGCTCCCTATTGGTAATGTTAAATTCTTAAAGTAAAAGGATGGAAATGAAAGATAAAGGAGAATGTCACTTTTACTTAAATTTTTAACATTACCATGAAATGACTCAGGATGTTTGAGAGTGGTTCCAACCTCATCAGAGTTCATATGGAGAAAATATAATTTCATATCCCATTCAAAATTCAACAGACTTAACAGTTTTTAGGATCAATGGGATTTTGGTGTTTCATTGGATTATATCATGTATGAGGGCATGTGATTGGCATTTAATCAAAACCATCAAGCCCTGTATGTACCCCATTGTCGGTGTTGTTGATTGTTTAACTCCTTTGTCACGGCCTTAGCAAAAATGTACCCTTCACTCATGTCAAAATCATTGATCAGGCATGTTAAGCTTTCTCTACCATATTATAAGGCTTGGATTAGGTTGTTTGATCAAAATTGGGCAATGTTGACTAATATCCCTAGAGAATCGAAGTAGAGGCAAAGGCTAGACAAGAGAAGAGGAATCTAGATTCTAGATGGTTGATGCTGGAATAATTAATCATTGATGTACAATGGATGCCATATCTATCTTGATTTATGTAAAAATATGCATGTTTTCATGTCTTCTACAACTAATTTGGTATTTTGGATGTTTTTTTAAATATGATTGCAAAATAATATATATATATATATATATATATATATATATATACGCTTTCGAGACGCTTCGCTTCCTAGATTTTTGGGAAATGATGCTTCCGCGTCCCCGCTTCGTCCCTACTTCGTGCAACGTTAGTTGGGAAATCATAGGTTCCTATATGATGAAGGCTCATAAAACCTTAGGAACCAGGGTGGTGGCCATGATGATGGGGTAGAGCTCATGTATTGGCATTTGCCCGTGTGTTGAATGTTTTTGTTCTAGTCATCTTTTGCATTTTGTGGTACTTTTCCTGTTGAATGTGGCTATATATGCTTTTAAGTTTCTTTTCAGTTGCATCAACCTCCGAGCTTCATTCCAGGCCATGATCCAAGGCGTGGGCAAGCGGAAGGGGCAAGCTGACCCAATGTGAACCCAATGGAAGAATGTGGACCCAGGCGGGAAAAATGATGGATGGGGTAATAATGAATGGAAAGAGGGTAATACAAGCGGATAAGGGAGTGGGACCACGCAACCAAAATCGGGGTTTCCTGTGAAATACCATCCCTGGAACTAGATGGTCAGTAAAAGAGATCCCGTGGGACTAGAATCCAAGGTTAATTTCTAAAAGGGGTCTAGGGGATAGAATCACAGACCTAGCCCATTCTTTCGGACGAATCCCCCCATTAATCCATGCCCATAAGTGTCCATGATAAGCAAACTACAATACTCAATTTTCAAATGACAAGGCATACCTTTAGGTTCGGGAGGCCCATCTTCAAACATACAATCATGGCAAATGGGCGAGGGACCACATGGATGGCTCAGGTGGTGGAGAAGATGGCACAATGAGCTAGCTGGTGGCTGTAAGGGGCTGCCGATTGAGGACCATCTTGGAGATTTTTTTTTCTCCTAGGGATATTACCCACAAAATGGTGGGTAACAGTGCCCAAGAGGGGGACTCTCCATCAAAAACCTTGAATCTCCTCTAAATCAACTCCTCCAAGTGAATGGATGCCAAGTGAAGTAGGGCGCTCAAGCTAGTAACTTCCAAGGTAATAAAATGGATTAATTTATTCATTAAATGGTTAAATCAATCTCAACATGTCTGCACAAAGGTTAATGCTTAAATTAAACCTTAGTCCAACCTCTCAATAGGCACCAACAGATTAATTCAACATGAACATGTGTGCCGATGATTCATGAAGGGGGGCTGTTCTCTAATAAGTGTTATGCCATGGAAATAAGATGTATCTCCTAGCAAAAACCACCATGATAATGGCATGATGACAAAATAGAAGCTCTACCTAGGTTTGAACTCAGGGCCATCAAAGCACTATAACATGATTAATCCTTCATCAAACCTTATAGAAAGGCTTGATCTTCAAAGATGTATGTTATACCCTCTCATTAAACTCAAACTTAGGAACAAATGCATCAATGAGATTAAACACATTTTACTTAGGTGATGTCTAGCAGATGTTACAAATGTTAAGTTAGATTACTTAGGGAAATCCCACCAAGGCAAGGTGCACCACCATAGTACATCCATCTAACCACATCAACATCTCAAGAGAAGGGGACAAGTGAAAAGTGTCAACTCCATCTAGCATCAAGTATGTCCCTTCAATTTCAGTCTTGAGAACTAGATATTAGAACCTTATAATAGTCATCCATGTAAGACATTGACGCCTCAGAATTCCCAATATCATTTAAATCTTCAGCAGAATTGTATATTTCAGCTGCCATGTCCTTTATGCATTATATTTCTTAAGCACCATTCAAATGAGATCTCTGAATGCTGTATACCACTTTGATTTTCTGAACTCGTTATCTTCTGATGGAGAGGGAATAGATAAGAAGGCAGCAGTGCTGTAATCTCTTCCAGTTCACATGTTATCACTATCCTCAAGATCAGAGCCACTGTTCATCAAGTATTTCCAAAGTCGAAGGGCATTTCCATGCATAAAATATTAAAATGATCATGCCTATCTTGGTTTGCTGGGATACCTCTAAATGCTGAACAGTTAGGCATCTAAGGGCACTGGATTCTTCAGTATGACCTCAATGTAACATGATTTTAATAATTTGAACAACTTACATTAATGATACTTCTGCAAACTGATCTTCAATGCAGTGTTACCTTCAGCAGTATCTGTGAAGAAAACTTAAAAACCTTTTGATACTGCTATAAGTACTTCATTTCTGACTTGATCTGGTACAGCCTGCCTACGCATCCATTCTTTGATGGGTTAAGCCACCATGGGCTTCAAAATAACCCCAATCCCCTTTCATGGTTACCACACGAATTTGTGGGTAACAGGCCCTAGGTAGGCGACAGCATTGCATGACTGTGACTTCTAGTGCACGAATTAAACAAGGGTGTGTATTGAATGAAGTGGGGTCTATAATCATCGAAATTGGTGTTTTTCTAATGATTGACGGTTATGTAAAGTATCCAATTGTTGGTTTGTTTCTTTTTCAAATCCAAACAAAGGTGAAGTGTATGTAAGTCTTTGCCACAACTAAACATGTTTTTGTTGGAAATACTGAGAGGGGGGTTGAATCAATGTTTCATTTCTTCTAACAACTTTTAGCTTTTTAAACTATTAGATGCATATAAATCAAGAGACCCAGATCTTTTTGATTTATATAAGAAATACTTATACAATTTTTATTTGTAAATATTTTGTAAACTTCCTTGTACAAAGTAAGCACCAACTTACAACTTCTTTTAGGCACCAACCTACAGGAGACTTCAATCCCATAGCTGAGCGTCAACTCAGCTAATTCCTAGGCACCAACCTACAGGAGACTCCAATCCCCTAGCTGAGCACCAACTCAGCGAATTCTTGTTTTCCTTTGTTCAATGGCCGGTCAACATGCACAGCAACAAGCTTTATGCTCCTTAACTGCTCCACAACACTGGTCTTCCACTTTGTTGGTCACATGTTGATCTTCCACTATGCTGGTCTTTCACTGTTTATCATCAGAACTTTGTCCATCCGTCCACACTCTCCTCCACGCAGATCTTCATACTTCCATGCAGCCTTACTGACATGATTTCTTCCAATAGCCCCTTCTCTGCCCCTCGTCTGCAAACTCTTTCTGATCTACTCTGCCCTTCTGTCCTGCCTGCTTATTCATCTTTGTCTCAGTAGACACAATCTCCAACACCCTCTCTGCCGCTAATTCACATTGTCTTAAAAATTCACAAATGCAATTGCTCAAGCAAATCCAACACGATGATTCATGCGATTTGGAACACGTTCACACAGAATGAACAGTCCCAGCTTATTTGCATCACAGCCTTTGCATAACCACATATAGAGATATCAAGCTTGATCTGACACTAGTCAACAGTCACCTTAGCTCTGATTTTCCCTGCATTTTGATGTGATATTGGCCTAACTTCATCGTGCAACTTAGCCTGTGGCTTGCTTCAAAAACGATCATAAACAGCCCCCAAAACAGCAGTAAAATATCTCCTACAACTCGGGTAGGGGTACGCTTATCACCACTCTGATTTCAACTTCGACTTCACCTCTCCTTTTCTTGATTCATGAGATATGAACCTTGGATCTGCTGCGTTCTTCTTCCAAGACCATGGCTGAATGAAAGGCTTGTGAGATCAGTTCTAAACTCCTCCATGCATTGCCTATTGATAGTGTTTTGGAAAAATTCAGTTTTCCTCAACCGTGAGGAGTTAGAAGGCATGCCACCTATCACTGGAAAAGTCTCGAAAAATGCTAGCTGATTATGTAACTCTCCATTCCATTTGGACTGCCTTTGACATCAATAACAACTTTTTTCTACAGTTTTTCCCAAACTTGAAAAAGGGGACATTGTAGACAATATTACTTTTGAACCTGGACAAGGAAAAGATTTTGAGATATGTTATGCATATTCTATTGTTGATCAACATCTGTCTGTTGTTGTCAATGGGGACTGTAGCTTTTATATGTAAAGAAACAACAAGAGGATGTTTTTCAGGGCAACACTATATTTTGGGATAGCAACATACATAAGTGCTGGTATATTGTGCCATTTTTCATTCTTCCAGAAGAGGTCGTCAAGCCTCAAATTATGAATTGACTAGTTTTTCCAGAGTTGGAATTTTGTGGCATGCAATGTGCATTATAGATAGTAGCGAGGAAGGGCAAATAAGTTTTTCTAGGTTTATCTTGGAGCTGCTTCTAGAGGATATGCCATGTGATCTTTATGCTAGTGAGGGAAGACGATAGTTGGAGCATGTAGATCATCTTTTGGAAAGGCATGTTGCAGTGCATTGAGGTGACTTGTAGCTTAAAGATGGGCGGCCCCAAGGTGACTTGGAGCTTAACGATGGGCTACCCTATTCACATGTTGGAGATGATATCTATACCAGCCATATCCAACATTGGATAGAGGCTAGAGCAAGTATGTAGTGACACCGACCTTGTTGTATTCTTGGTGTTTTCTTATGTCTTTAGGAGCTCACCTCAGTGTTTTTGTGATATAGTGATAGAGAGGAAGAAATTTCAACCTCCACTCCGGTTATCAGTTTTCCTTATCACTCCATGCATTTAGCTTTAAATCCAAGCATGATAAAAATTCTAAACTCTGGAAATGACAATAATTATCTGAAAACACAAATTTAGAGATTTCACAACTGTTGAAATTGCAGAAATAAAACACAGCAAAATTATGACAGCCACATAAAATAACACAATGATTTTTGGTCAATGTGACCCTGGAAAAACCCCCTACAACTCTTGGGGAAAACTAGTTTGAGAGCTCTTCTTTATTTATGAAAATGCTTTTACAGAGAAACTGAAATACACAATAAAAATTTCAGCAACCACAAATTACAACTTATCTCGATTTTCGTGCTTGAACTCTGCCTCGAAAATCGTGCCAATTAGCGAACAGCCAAAACAGAAATTTTCCAGCAATAAAACAACATTAAATGTTGTACGGCTAGCCTCGAAAAATGTGCCCAGAACTTGCTGTATGGACTGTATGGATTTCAGTAGTACGACTGCCTCGAAATTTGTGCCCAAATCTGCCTTGAAATTCGTGCCCTTGCTGTCCCTCTTCCTCGATATCTATGCTTTTCTCTTGCTGTACGGTTTTGCCTTGGGATGCGTGCCAATAAATGTTGCTGCCCAGATTTGCTGAAATGTCTTCTTGCTGCTCTCCTTCACTTCCTCACTGCTCAGAAATTTTCTCCTTGCTCTCTCTTCTCTCTCTCAAATGCTCATGAAAGAATGAATTGATCTTTTCCTCTTCTCTTCTCCTTTTATTCTCTAAATGACCTTTTGGGTTACCCTAAGATCTAATGGCTGAGATTCATTTAGATCTAAGGATGAGAATAAATGTGCATTTAATTCTCACTTTCTATTTTTTAACTCACCCACTTAAATAATGACCCACTTAGTCTTTTATTTCCATAGTCAATTTTTTTTACTTTCTAATTCTTCATTGACTTTAATAAAGTCACCTTTAAATTAGAATGCAACTTTACCACTTATAAAGTCACTTTTTAAATTAGAATGCAACTTTACCACTTATAAAGTCACTTTTAAATTAGAATGTAACTTTACCACTTATAAAGTCACTTTTAAATTAAATTTACTTCACCGCTTATAAAGTCATTTTAGGATAAAAGTAAAAAATAAATTTGGACACTTTTCCCTAGGCCAAAGATCAAAGCCTTAGGGAACCACTTGTTTTTTGGTACCCAAATTTTAACACTCCCTCTTACCTAGGAAAGTGTTCCTCACTATTCCCATCTTGTCTCTGAAGTAGACATGCTTGCCCTGTGGTAAGGCTTTGTTGAAAATGTTCGCTACCTGCTCATTTGTGGAAATGTACTCAAGCTTGACAGCTCCCTTTTGGACATAGTCTCTAATGAAGTGATACTTGATCTCAATATGCTTTGACCTGTCATGAAAAACTGGATTCTCCATGAGTTTTATGCAACTCTGATTATCATAGTAAATTACTGAAGGTCTCAATGCCTGACCAAATAGACCAAACAACATCTTGCGAAGCCATATGGCCTCACAACTAGCCAAACTAGCAGCCATATACTCTGCCTCAGCTGAGCTCAATGCAACTGACTGTTGTTTCCAGCTGATCCACGACACAACTGCCGAACCCAACCCAAAATAGCACTCGGAAGTACTCTTCCTATCTGAAGCACAACCTGCCCAATCTGAATTCGTGTACCCTGCCAGTCTCACTCCATCACCCTGTCTATAATCCAGACCAAAATCCATAGTCCCCTGCAAGTAACGAAGAATGTGTTTTGCAGCCACCTAGTGCACTCTCCTGGGCTCACACATGAACTGACTCATAGTGTTAATTGCAAAACATATATCTGGTCGAGTGTTGACCAAATACATCAAACAACCAATCAACTGTCTGTATAGAGTAGGATCCACCAACTCGGAATCAGAAGCGTGAAGCTTCTTCCAGTTAGTGATTATAGGTTTAGACATGGGTTTGTAGTCCCCCATGTGAAATCTGCTAAGAATATCTACAATGTACTTCCCTTGTCCCAGGAAGAAATGCCCCTCTTCCTGCCACACCTCCAATCCCAGAAAATAATGCATCAAGCCAATATCCTTCATCTCAAACTCTGAAGCAAGATCTCTCTTGTAGCCCTCAATGAGTCTCTCTGCAATAGTGATGATCAAGTCATCAACATACAACACCAAAATAAGAGGCTCTTCACCCACCACAATGAAGTATAGGTTTGGATCAACCTCACTCTTTGTGAAACCCAACTGCTGCAAATATGTATCAATCCTAGAGTACCAAGCTCTAGGAGCTTGCTTCAGGCCATAGAGTGCCTTTTTCAATCTGCATACATGGGACTCCTTCCCATGCACCTCAACGCCCTGCGGTTGCTCAATATAAACCTCCTCCTGAATGAAGCCATTGAGAAATGCGGTCTTCACATCCATCTGGTGGATCTTCTAACCCATCTCTGCTGCAATCAATATAATGGAGCGAATAGATGTATACCGAGCTACGGGAGCGAAGGTCTCCTCATAGTCAACTCCCTTTACCTGTGAGAACCCTCTCGCCATAAATCGAGCCTTGAACTTCTCGATGTTGCCATCTGTAGCATGCTTTATCTCGTAGAGCCATTTGGAAGTAACAACTGATTTACCTTCAGGCTTCGGCACTACCTCCCAAACATCGTTCTTCATAATAGAAGAATACTCCTCCACCATGGCCTCTCTCCAGACCTGCTGGCTGGCTGCCTCCTCATAACTAGAAGGCTCTCAGGTGGTTTACTCTCCCTAACCTGTCTCTTTGGCCCAACAACTAATGTGGCCTCGTGCAAGGTATCTTGAAACCACTTGGTCTTACTCTTCCCTGAGCATACTTCTCCCACTGGAGTGAAAGAATCCTCATCATCATCAAAAGCCTGAACTCCTGAAGGCCTGCCAACTGACCTCATGCCTGAACCTGTGCCTGTAGATGCTGAGGTACTGTGCGAATTGTCCATTAGTGGATTGCCCTGTGAACTGCTCTACGGACTGTCCTGCATGTTGCCTGAAGAACCACCCACCTGACTCTGAGAGCCACTGCTCATTGATGGACCTGACACTGTAATCGATGTACCTCCTGATCCCTGACCACTGGATCCCTGTGACTGACTCAGCTGCTCCTAAGGGTCTGGTGACTTTGGATACTCTAACTCCTATGACCTCCTGAAAGCTCTCTCCTCCTCGAACTTCACATCCCACCTGACAACCACTTTCCTCTGCGCAGGAATATAAATCCGATAAGCTTTCGAGGTCTCGCTATAACCCACAAATATGCCCTTGTCTGCAGTGGGCTCTAGCTTGGTCCTGTTCTCCTTGGGGACATAGGAATATGTAAGGCACCCAAAGATACGAAAGTGCCCAACATCAGGCTTCTTCCCAGAAAAAGCCTCCTCCGGAGTCACATTCCCCAAGGCACGATGTGGACTCCTGTTCTGCAAGTACACAACAATGTTGCAGGTCTCTGCCCACAAAAATAAAGGTAACCCCTGATCATGAAGCATGGCTTTGGCAGCCCCTGTAATGGATCTGTTCTTCCTCTCTGCAACCCCATTCTGTTGGGGGTTGTAAGGAACTGTGAACTCCCTTCTAATGCCTGCCTCAGCACAAAAATCAACAAACTCACCAAGGGTATACTCCCCTCCATTGTCCGACCTGAGGACCTTGATCTTCCTACCTGTCTGGGTCTCCACAAGAGCTTTGAACTCTTGAAACCGCTTGAAGACCTCACTCTTGGTCTTCAAGAAATAAATCCAGGTCTTCCTGGAGTGGTCATCAATGAATAAAACATAGTACTCATAGCCACTCAATGATACATGAGACATCCGACCACTCACATCGGTATGTATCAAGTCAAGGATCCTGGTCGCTCTGTTGTCACTGCTAGGAAAAGGGGATTTGGCAAACTTCCCCATAGCACATCCTTTGCATACATCAAGGTGATCAGAACTGAAATTTGGCACACCAGTGGTGATCTCCCATAATGTACTCAAGGCCCCATGATACATGTGCCCCATCCTGCGGTGCCAAATCTCACACAACTCTGAACTGTTAGATCTGATGTTGGTCCTGTCTTGGGTGCTGCTACGCAATGCCATCAGGGCTGGAATGAGAACTTGTACACCTTAGCATGGCGCACACCAATCTCTCTAGCTGAAGAAGCTGGAGTTCCCCTAGGATATATAATCACTTGCCCTCTCCTAAACAACACATCATACCCTCTATCCTCAAGTGCTGAGATGGATATCAGGTTCTTCTTCATTCCAGGCACATATAGAACATCTGACACTTTCAAGGGAGGTTTGGGTCCCCTATCAAATGTCAATGTCCCCACACCGACTGCTCTAACAATGCTGTCATCACCAAGTACTACCTCCATATCAGTATCACCCTCTGAAAGCTCTGAGAAGTACTCTCTGACTCCTGTCATGTGGCGGGAAGCGCCACTGTCAACATACCAAATGCTAGAAGATGCTCTGCTAGTAGCGGGGAATGCACACTCCCTCTGAACCTGTATGGCAGGTGATCCTGCACTAGTGGCCTCACAAGCTATGAACCCAAACTCCCGATCAAATCTCTCTGAGAAGCTCTCTATCTCTGTAGAAGCTGCCATGGGTTTGTCTTTCCCTTTCTTGTTCTTCTTCTCCGGACACACAACAACATAGTGTCCCAACTTTTGACAATTCCAACATTTGACTTTGGAATAGTCCTTCTCCTTGTTCTGCTGCTTGCCTTTACCTTTGCCTTTGCCTCCACTGTTGGAAGCTTGCTTCTTTGCTCTGCCCTTCTTGCCTCTTGCTAACAATGCCACATTGTCATCCTCCTCCACCTGTTTGGCTGCCCCAAGATGGTTCTTTCTGATCTCATTCTGAATGCAATCATCCCACAACCTCTCCCAATCGGGAAGGTTTTCTTTTGCAACAATGCCATCCGCAAAATTCTCCCATGTCTTGGGAAGACCATTCAAAGCAATTCTCACCAACTCAGTGGGTGCAATGATCTCACCTACTACTGCCAACTCATTTCTCACTGAAGTGATCTTTATGAGGTATGTTGTAGCACTGTCAGTCTTAGCCATTTTAATGGCCTTCAATTTCTCCTTTAGGACCATTTTTCTGTTTTCATTTGAGCTCTGGTCAAGGCTGGTCAAGGCTGTCCACATCTCATGTGCATAAGTCTTTCCTCTCACATGAGGAATGACATGGTCTTTGATTCCTTCCAGAATCAATCTTTTTGCCATAGCATTCCTTTTGTTAAACTCTGCCAACTGTACAGGGTTAGCAGGTACTACTACTGGGTTTTGTGTGGTATTTACCATAATGCCTTAGACTTTTACTTCCTCAAAGATGCTCTAGATTCTCTCCTTCCATGCACTGTCGTTGTTCTGCCCATCCAACCTGCCTTCAACTCTCAAACCCAAAGACATGTTTCACTATCCTACCAAACTGAAATTTTCAAATCTGTGGTAAAGGTTTCTGTTTTTTTGTGTAAAAATCAGCTTGCTGTAATTTTCACTTTGCTGTCCCAAACTGCACTTTTTAGCCAACCAAGCTTTCTGATACCATGAAGAAATTTCAACCCCCACTCTGGTTATCAGTTTTCCTTATCACTCCATGCATTTAGTTTAAATCCAAGCATGATAAAAATTCTAAAATCTGGAAATGACAATAATGTTCTGAAAACACAAATTTAGAGATTTCACAACTGCTGAAATTGCAGAAATAAAACACAGCAAAATTATGACAGTCATACACAGAAAATAACACAACGATTTTTGGTCAATGTGACCCTGGGAAAACCCCCTACAACTCTGGGGGAAAACCAGTTTCAGAGCTCTTCTTTATTTCTGAAAATGCTTTTACAGAGAAACCAAAATACACAGTAAAAATTTTAGCAACCACAAATTACAACTTATTTCAATTTTCGTGCTTGAAATCTGCTTCGAAAATCATGCCAATCAGCAAACAGCCAAAACAAAAATTTTCCAGCAATAAAACAACATTAAATGCTGTACGAACAACCTCGAAAAATGTGCCCAGAACTTGTTGTATGGACCGTATGGATTTCAGCAGTATGATTGCCTCGAAATTCGTGCCCTTGCTGCTATCCCTCTTCCTTGATTTCTGTGCTATCCCTCTTCCTCGATATCTGTGCCTTTCTCCTATTGTACGGTTTTGCCTTGGGATGTGTGCCAATAAATCGCTGCCCAGATTTGCTGAAATGTCTTCTTGCTGTTTTCCTTCACTTCCTCATTGCTCAGAAATTTTCTCCTTGCTCTCTCTTCTCTTTCTCTTAAATGCTCATGAAAGAATGGATTGATCTTTTCCTCTTCTCTTCTCCTTTTATTCTCTAAATGACCTTTTGGGTTACCCTAAGATCTAATGGCTGAAATTCATTTAGATCTAAGGATGAGAATATATGTGCATTTAATTCTCACTTTCTATTTTTTAACTCACCCACTTAAATAACGACCCACTTAGCCTTTTATTTCCATAGTCACTTTTTTTATACTTTCTAATTCTTCATTGACTTTAATAAAGTCACCTTCAAATTAGAATGTAACTTTACCACTTATAGAGTCATTTTTTAAATTAGAATGTAACTTTACCACTTATAAAGTCACTTTTAAATTAGAATGTAACTTTATCACTTATAAAGTCACTTTTAAATTAAATTGACTTTACCAGTTATAAAGTCACTTTAGGAGAAAAGTAAAAAATAAATTTGGACACTTTTCCCTAGGCCAAAGATTAAAGCCTTAGGGAACCAATTGTCTTCTGGTACCGAAATTTTAACAAGAGATGTTAGTGAATTCTTATGGGATGCTTGACAAAACCTTGTTTTGGCTTATTGCCAAACATAAGAGGAGATCTGATGCTTTTGATGAGTTGCCATAGTGGTTACATTGGTTGTTTGATTTCACTTAGCATTTGCATCTTTCTATTGTAATGTAAGGCATGAAGAATGAGCTCGATGTTTATGAGTAATAGATTTTATTTATGTTCCCTTTGGCATTTTGGGTTCATGGCTTTATTTGTCGTGACCCTTGAGAATGAGTAGTTTGATTGAGATTCTCAAGTTTTGTAATGATTTGAAATTGAAGACATATTGTATCATGTGGTGGGGATGTGAAGTTCTTGATCCATCTCATCATGGAGAACCAATGCTTTGATTCACCTTGCATGTACAATAGAGATTTTGGAGTGTTCTTGCATTCTATAAGCGAATGTAGTTCCTATATGGAGTTAGATTGCTAACCTTTGGAAATATAGGATTCATTTCACATTTTCATGGTCCCTTTTTCCTCTCACCAAGCATAACATAGGACCCCTCAAAGGTTAGTAATAGTTACAAGTTGATTGGAGTTTTTTTAGTTTCATATTGCATCAAGGGATTCCGTTCTAACAAATTTAGCACCATGGAGGAAGGAAACTGTAGAACAGGAAGATACTACCATGTTAGAGGTCCAAAACATGATTTATGGTAATTAAGGGGTTAGATCTGGGCAAAATAGGGATGCCATATATTATTAGAGGTTCAAGGAATGACATATGTCAAGACAAAGTCCAAGGAGCAAAACACCTTGCCTTGGAGGAAGAATTGGGGTATGATAGGGGGCAAGAAAGGAGGCAGAAAAGGAACTCCCTAGCTTGGATGAGGCCATGTGATAGTGGAAGGACTTGTTTGATCAGTGGAGGTCACTTTGTGGGAAGCATTCCATTTCAAGGAAATATTTTGGTGGTTTGATCACGAGTCTACTCCCTTGTGGGAGGGCTGCGTTTTGCAAGAAGCCATTTAAAGCATATTGAAGTGTTTGTATGGCACATTGCACATTATTTAAGGCATATTACACATATTTGGAGGCATGTTCTATCCTTGAGACATTTGGGCAAGGACACTTGGTTCGAGGCATGGTCTATAGTGTTCACAAATGGAGGAGAGTCCTTTGCATGAGGGAGCACCATGTGACATGGTTGACATAGTCTAAGACCCTAGATAAATATTTGATTCATACTCAATATTTTGAAAGATGGCAAGTGGCAAGTGGACCTATGCAAAGCTAATGGAGGTTCCATGTCAATATTTTGAGATATAAGCTAAAAGAAGACTAAATGTAACATCGTTTGCACTCTAGAAGAGGAGCACTAGGTTTTGAAGATCTCTCTAAGGGGAGTGTTAGAGTTCAGGAGGTCCCAAATAATATAAAGAGAGCCCTAAGTTGGAGGACTCTGTTTATGATCAAAATATTATATTCACCTCTTTAGACCTAAGTTATTGGAAGCATTTAGAAAAACGGGGAATACCCCATCCCCATTATAGAAACTGAAATGGAAGGGACCAACATCCCTTGCTAGTGGTATGACATAGAGTGCAATATTGCCTTGTCGTTAAGCTTTTCATCATATCGCTCTATGCATGAGCTTACTTATCTATACTTGAATGCCTAAATAATCCACTTAAAACATTGTTGATTAAGTGAACTTTGATCATCCAAGTTGGTCTCAGTAGGTAGACAAACTTGTGAATTTAGGCCTTTTTATTCATTTGTTCGTTAGTTGATTGAAACTAATATTGCCTAGTCGATTGTCTAATCAATGATTGGACCAACCCAAATACACCTCAATTGAGTTACAGAGGGACCTCCAAAGTTGGATTTAATCACAGTTTCCAACACTTCTTCTAGAGGTGCTATCAATGTATTCTTTTGTTAGATGCTAACAATTGGGTTAAGCCTTTGAGTAATTTTAGGATTTAAAAGTTGTCCTTTAGAAGTAGTTGACACGTCCTTGATTAAATGCTTGAAAAGGGTTGACTTATCTATAGCACTCGAGATAGATGAATATTTTCTATGACATTATTTGAGTTTGCTAATTTCTTTTACTATAAATGACTTGAAAGCTTCTAAACCTATTGGTGCATGGTAATTTGGATTATTTTTTTTAACAAGATCGGATAGTTGTTATATTATCAAAAAAGTTTTTGGAGCAAGCTCCTTTTACATTCCGCTGTTCTGATATGATAGACTGAGCGGTTAAATAGGCACACAGACCTTT
This sequence comes from Pinus tabuliformis, assembly GCA_031772625.1. NCBI lineage: Eukaryota > Viridiplantae > Streptophyta > Pinopsida > Pinales > Pinaceae > Pinus > Pinus tabuliformis. Next base: position 372,172,983 of record CM062808.1, on the reverse strand, counting down.
CTTCTGTGCTTGGTATCAAAACTTCAGAAGTTTTTTTAGCTATTCTAGAGTACTGTTTTACATATTGACCCACTAAGAAAACAAATTTACATAGCATATTTCACAGAAATTTATGGTTTGTAAACTGGGAGAGTATATTCTGTGGCCTTTTCCATATGTTTTGCATTTTGCTGTTCCTTAAGTTTGCTGTTCCTTGTGCTGTTATTCGTTCTGCTTGTTGTCCCTTGCTGCTGTTCCATCGACCTGCTGTTCCTTTGGTCTGTTTTTCTTTCGTCTGCTGTTCCTTATGCTGCTGTTCCTTTTTCTGGTTGCTGTTCCTTCTTCTGTTGTTCATTTTGCTTGCCGTTCCTTCGGCCTACTGTTCCTTCGTTCTGCTGTTCCTTCGACCTACTGTTCCTTCGTTTTGCTGTTCCTTCGGCCTGCTGATCCTTCGGCTGCCGTTCTTTCTGCTGCTGTTCCTTTTGATTGCTGTTCCTTCTGGCGCTGTTCCTTCTGGTTGCTGTTCCTTCTATTGCTGTTCCGTCGTCTTCTTGTTGTTCCTTTGGCCTGCTGTTCCTTCGGCCTGCTGCATGGTAATTTGGATTATTAATACTTGAACTCACTTGTTTATACTTAAGTGCCTGACCATTCCCCCCAAAACATGGTTGATTAAGTGAACTTTGATCAACCAAGTCGCTCCCAAATGGGTAGACAAGCCCACAAACTTAGGCCCTTTATGCACTGGCTGATTAGTTGATTGAATTTAACAACATTGAGTGGATTGTCTAGTCAATGAGTGGACCAATCCAAATACACCTTAGTTGAGTCACAGACTAACCTACAAATTTGGATTTAGTCACAAATTTCAATACTTCTTCTAGAGGTGCAATTGGTGTATTCTTTTATTAGATACTAATAATTATATTTAGCCTTTGAGCAATTTTAGGATTTAAAAGTCAACATTTAGAAGTAGCTAGCATGTTCTTGATTAAATGCTTGACAAATGTTGGCTTATCTATGACACTCGGGATAGAAGAATATTGTATATGACAATATTTGAGTTTGTTAATTTCAATTGTTATAAATGACTTGAATGCTTCTAAATCTAATGGATGCGTGTTAAACTAAGTTATTTATATCTCAGGGTGTTTTTGCATGTGCGTGTGTGTCCTTGTCATATTGTATCCAACTTTTTTGTAAATTTGCCATATTTGTAACCATTCCTGTATTCTTTTCAGTACAGCTGAACTTTAACCCGTAGATGGATGAAGCTCTAATTTGGGATGAAGGTATAGATAGATGAATGATTAATTTGCTATAGACATAGTTGGGAGTGTGGGAGTTCTTATGCAAGCTTAGTTGAAGATATTTTGGGCCATTTCAGTGTGAGGTTCTTCATCTTTCTATTGTTTTCTTGAGTTGATTTGATGAATGGAGATTACTAGTACAAATATGCTAGTATACACTTTGAAGAAGGGCGAGTTTTCTTCAATAAGAAGACGCTAGATTTGAGGTGAAACCCTCCCTTCATCTTGCTATAATCATTATGCTTATTGAAAGAGATTTGTTGTTGTAATGTGTTGGTTAAGGCTGCTCACTCCATTGTGAAGGTCTCCTTAGCCAGGGTTGAAGGTTAAGTGGCATGTTTAGGCTGTCTTGGTCTTTTGATGAAGTCACACTTGAAGAATGATGTATTGTTGGTTTTTTGTTCTATAAATATGGTTTCTTACTCTTGTCTACTAATTCGTGGTTTCAAATATGGTTGCATGTTATTGCTTGGTTAGTTTTGTGCTTGTTGTGAGGAGCATCTTTGGGAGGGCCTTACTTTAATTTTCTGCATATTGAACTAGATCGATGTGCTTAGTCAGAGCATGTTTATAATAGCCTAACAATGTCTCTGTCCATACTGTTTGAACCCTCTTGATTGTTGATTCTGACTCCAATACCCGATTTCATAGGCACTAGTCCCAACAATCCACCATCTTGTAAATTCCAAAGAATATCGTAAACCTTATTTTTTCTAGGGTTTTCCCCCTTGTGCTAGAGGAAAACTGCCCCCTTGTGGTCATAGTGAGAATCTTCCTAAGTGCCTATAGCGTCGCACTTAGTTCAGGGACTTGAATATCTTTGGGAGTATGTTTAGGAGTTAACACATATGATTGATATTAAAACACTCTATTTAACCTTCATATTGATTTTTCTTTTCCATGGAAAACCTTGCGGGAAAACACAAACGATGCTTTCCCACATTCATGGATGATAGCCCTAGTGAACTCGTTGCTGTGGACTAGTGCGCCTCACATAGGGGGGATTCAAACTTGGCGTCTGTTGGCACTGAACTAACCAAATGCCTAGCAACATTGGCAACAACTGGTTGAGCTAAGCCCTTGGACTTCATATTGATTTTCTTGCCCAAAACGTATGTAGTTTTTTGTGGTTTTGAACATTACTACTCGAAGTGTTGTGAGAGTTTTGTGACTTCAGTATGTTTGACAAGTCCCTCTCAGAGTGGGTACTTGCCCAAGACTTGCCGCTAGGAGAAAAATTGCCTCGAACACTCAAAACTCGTCAAACTTGCCTCACCTTGCCTCAATCTCATAAAACTTGCCAAATTCAATTGTCAAATTTTATGTCATCATATTTCATACCAGTGGAAGGGTATACTATGATGGAACGTATATCCTCTTCAAAAGTAATAAGGAAGGAATGAATCAGAATAAGCTACCGCATCTAAAAATTTGGCATCCTTTATCAGCAAGGAACCTTTGGCCAACAACTGCATATGTGTGTGATTGGCATCTTCAGCTGCTTCCAAAAAAGCTCATGTGTGGCAGTATAAAGACCACCTGTTTGCTGGGAAACTAACAGTGGTTGGGAGGATTCTCCAGGCCCTTCACATCCATTATGTCCCCTGCTGATTGCCGAGTCGTATTTGTCGAATTTTGCTGAACCTTGAGCTGAGTTTTTGCTGAGTTCCAGTCACACTTTGCTTGTAGGGTTGTATAATAAACAATGGTCAATTAAATAGAGTTTGCCTATACGTCATATTATTACCACATCAAATGTTTTCTAGACAGTGAGAAACATGAATAGTTTGATAAATTTCTTCACACATGAGGCTGTTAATTGACTTGCATTTGTGTGATATGATGTCAAATATTTCACAGATATATCTCGATGAGATCTTATACAGATCAAATATGCACGTAAGATGGGGTAAATTTATTTTGTCTTCTGTGCTCAGAGATTCCTTCATTTTTGCAACAACTTACAGTATTAGACTTGTGGGACAGTGTTGGTAGAGAATATTATAAGATATTATGATGCTTATATGTGGTTGAAGTTTTCTTCTTGTAGACATAGTAGAATTTCGAGAGAAGTCTTAGATTTGCTTGAGTGAAACTGTATTTTCTTTAAATCCATATATCTATATCTATTCATATCAATACTATAGGACAATCAGCTTCAGCAATAGCTTTTTACTCTAAGCCAAAATTACAGTATTCAGTGTAATTATGGGAGTCAATGAAAATTTCAGTCACTATAGTCTATAACCAATTAACTTAATTATGTTAGTCAGTGTAATTAAAGAAAAATGTGGGAGTTAACAAAATGGGTCTGTTGGCTCATCAGTCAGACTAATTATGTTAATAATAATTAGTTAATTTTTGTCAGTCGGTCTAATTAACAAAAAAGTTGGATTTCTTGTTATAAAGGGGCTTTTAGGCACTAAAAGGGCAGGCTTTTTGGGAAGAGTGCAATTGGAGGTAAGCTGGAAGAGCTTATTTGGGCCGAGATCATTGTCCATGTTGCCTTGGATTTGGCTTGAGTTGCCATCCACATGCTCTCAGGATTGTTTCAGATTGTATGTGCTTGAGGATTTTTTGAGCAATTGAGTGTTGGTACTACCTGCCACCGTTGTTTTTCCTTGCTTGTTAGTGTTTGGATCTGCTATCATGTGCAATTCCAGATTTTTTTTCAAAAGAAAAAACACAAAATATCGGAGTTTAAGGTTTGGAACAGAACAGTGGTATCAGAGCCACTTTTCTTGATCTTGTATGGGGAATCATTCACTATAGCAAACTTTTCTAGAGAAGCTATGAGAGGGGTAGTGCACCTATTATCCCTCACTGATGAATATCCTGGATTATGGGAATCTAATAATGAAGAATCTTCTGAAGACACAAGTCTTTGAGAATATGTTTAGCATGAGGAAGAAGATTGCTCTCAGAACTCGATTTAAAGATTTTGATAGAGGGGTAATCTATAGGTGATGAGGAAAATGCAGTTAATGTCCATGAATTGAAAACCTCACTTGACAAATTGGGAGCTCCAGAATACCTCACTTGTCAGTAGTGGTATATTGTGCCGTTCATGATACAAAGTCACTACTGGATTTGAAGGAATGAGTTATTCATGAGAAAAAAACCTTAGTTATATGCCACAAATGCTTTAATGATGATTGGTTGGATTGTCTAAGGCATGTTCCTATTTGAGAAATGAATCCAGGCTGGTATTTGATATTTGTTATTTCTGATAATAGAATTATTGAGCAGCAAGTTCTCGATCAAACCCGCTTCTACAGGCATTCTGCAATAGAAAGATAGTTCAGATTTTTAACTCATGTTGCTTGGGAAAATTTGCAGATGTCTTCCAAGAACTACCCCATGGACTGCCACCAGTTCGAGGAAAGTTCTACCAGCAGATGAGGTAACACAAGAAGACGAGATGTCCTACAACACCCATCACTACCATTGCTTTTGGGGCAAAGCAATTCAAGTTGGGGGGACTGTTACAATACTTGAGGATGATCAGCTTCAGCATTAGTTATTGGTATTCATTACTCAAAAGACAAAAATATCAGTCTAATGATGGGAATCAATGAAAAAGGCAGTCAGGAAATCTAACAAGGCTAATTAGCTTAATTATGTCAATCAGTATAGAGAAAAGTGGGAGTTTACAAAAATGGCTAGTCAGTCAGTGTCAGTAGTCTAATTTTAAAAACTGGGAGTTTTCATTATGAGTAGCCTTTTAGGCATTATAATGGCAGGCTTTATGGGAAAAATGCTATTGCAAGTAGTCTGGAATTGACTATTTGGGCCAAGACCAGCGTTCATACTGCCTTGGATTTACCCTGAGTTGGTGTCCACACCTCATTGGGATAGTTTCTGATTGTATTGCTGAGGAGTTTTCACCAATTCAGTTCTGTTACTAAAAAAAGTGTGACTTTTCGTTATAAAGAGGCTTTTTGTCATTATAAAGGCAGGCTTTTCGGGAGCTGTTGCAATTAATCTGGAAGACACTATTTATGCCAAGAACAGTGTTCATTGGTTCATACTGCCTTGGATTTGCCCTTAGTTGGCATCCACAACATCTCAGGATAGTTTCAGATTGTATTTACTAAGAGGTCACAGGTTCAAAACCAGAGGGGTAGAGTATGTATGCCTTCGTAGACTTAGCAGTCAAATCGCTGCGTGGAGGTGGCTCCCTTGTCCCACAAACAAGGGGGTCTCATACACAAATTTGGTGTCTGGCTTGGCTGTGACCTTAAAAATGGATAATAATAATAATAATACTGAGGATTTTTGAGCAATAGAACATTGTTACTAGCCACCAGTGTTGTTTTTCGGTTTCCTTGTGCTGTTAGTACTATAATCTACTGTTAAGGCCAATACTGCTTCTGGATGTTTAATTTTTCTATAAAAGAAGAAAATGCCAAAAGTATCAGATTCCATATTTTGGAACACTACAGTTTTTCGGAAGTGTCATTATCATCAAAAATGCCAAAACATGTACACTACTAAAATGGTTATCAATGGTTCAGTCTTTGCTATGTATTATGTTTCTCCTTCCTTTTTCAATATTTCTTCCCCGTTGGTTGGGTGACCTCTGAACTTTTGGTGGTGCAGTTCAAGACATTTATGATTTAGGGATGGAGAGACTCCTTCAACTAAGCAACTAGATAATTTCATTTAACAAAGTCAAAATAATTACACTTTTGTTTTTTACTGCAGATATTACTACATTGGTTTTGGGTTAGATGATAGATAGTGTTGAGGATAGGTCTATGTTAGGATATGTCAATTTGGCCAATGTTATTCTAAAACTATTGATTTTTAGACTATAAGCGGGTTTGAAACTTATTATTTCAAAACATTGGTCAATTTAATCTATCGGAATACATGTGTCTCAAGCAAATCCTTCAACAGGAAGATACATTTGTCTTGCTTGTAGGACATTAGTGTAATTTTGTTTTGCTAATGTGATGAGTTCCTAACTGGGCTTCTTAAGTTGATCTCTTCCATCTTTCTAACTCTTTGTTCTTTTAACATTGATAACCTGCACATGTAAGCAGGTAAACAACAAGACCTCTAATTTGTGTCTTGATTAATAAACTTTCTTTTAGCCAGATAATTCATTTCAAAAAACAGTCTTACTCTTTGGGCAGATGTGTGAGAAATTCAGGATAAGCTGGTTGAACCTTCCCTCCTTTATAGGTTGCCAATGAAGACAGGTGAGAAAATCTGACCTAGGTTGGATAACTGCAAGGGGCAATGTTCTTCGCATGGTTGTGATGGTAAATCATTTTGCCAACTGTGTGAGAAATTCAGGATAAGCTGATTTTTATGAGTTACCAAACTTGCCAATGAAGGCAGGTGGGGAAATATGACCTAGGTTGGATCACCGTAAAAGCACGATGTTGTTAGCATTGTTGTGATGGTAAATCATTGTGCCATCACAACAACATAGATTCTATGCATTTAGCCTATTTACTGTTACACTGCTTGGCTCAGTGCATTGCAAAACTTGCAATTGCTGTCCAACAGAATGTACTTATTCCTTGAGGGATCATGTTTCACCTGTGCTTCTTTTGATGTAGTTGGGTATGATAAAATGTTTTAATAAAGTAGATATCATTGACCTGAAGATTTCAAAAGAATCAGTCCGTGTTTAGAGTCTAGACAGTTGGTGCTTCTTACAATCTTTTATGATGTATGCTGGCTTGTTTATGGTTTCCATTTTTACTTATATATAGATCAATCCCAATAGTTCACCTGTTTCTTATGTTTTTAACCTTTTCAGATTCCCCTTTACAGGCATTGAAATGAGTGATGAAGAACTTGCGCGTTTCGTGGAGCACATAGATAAGGATAATAATGGAATCATAACATTTGAAGAGTGGCGGGATTTTCTCCTTTTATATCCACATGAGGCAACCATAGAAAACATATACAGGTATTGGGAAAGGGTTTGCCCCATAGATATTGGGGAGCAAGCAGTTATTCCTGAAGGTATTGACAAGCACACACATGCATCCAATTATCTTATTGCTGGAGGGGTTGCTGGTGCTTTGTCTCGAACCGCCACAGCTCCTCTTGACCGTTTGAAGGTGATATTGCAGGTGCAGACATCAGGAGCTCATGTTATTCCAGCTATTAGTAATATTTTTAGAGAAGGTGGTCTTAAAGGATTTTTCAGAGGGAATGGAATTAATGTTCTGAAAGTAGCTCCTGAATCTGCAATCAAGTTTTTTGCTTATGAAATGATGAAAGATTTTGTTGTTCACATGACTGGAGAAGAAAAGGAAGATATTGGAACTCTTGGCCGCCTTTTTTCTGGTGGGACAGCTGGTGCAATAGCCCAGGCTATTGTTTACCCAATGGATTTAGTAAAAACGCGTTTGCAAGTATATGGATGTGAGGGTGGAAAAGTTCCAAAGCTGCCAAAGTTGGCAAAGGACATATGGGTTCATGAAGGTCCTCGAGCGCTTTACAGAGGGCTTCTTCCATCTTTACTTGGGATGATACCATATGCAGGCATTGATCTTGCTGCTTATGAGACTTTTAAAGACATGTCAAGGCAATATATACTCAAAGGCGAAGGTGAGTCCTTGTGTTTCTGCTGCTGCGTTGATAAAACTGCTAAGTACTAGATAGTAGAAATGCATCACATCACATGTGTTTTGTGAAAAGGCGTTTGTGAAATTTTGGAGAGTTTTGATTTGCTTTTCCTATACATTTAAGAATTTTTTTACAGTTATGTCTTGTATCATGAAACTCTCGTATTCGACAAGGTCAGGAATAAAAAAACCAAAAATGAATAAAAGTTCTAAAGAAAGAAATTTCTACCAGTGATAAAAGTAATAAAATGGGAATTGGAATGACAACCTGTACAGTGCATGAAAGGAGTTGGTGCTATACAGCTATTGGGATTAAGTGAACTGTCCTCCCTTATTGACTACTGTAAACTCACACAAATGTGACCATAATGCTATCTGCAGAAGCATCTATAGCAATGGGATCTTCTGTAAACACAGTATTTTCCAGATTTGCATTGTAAGACTTGTTTATAAAGATGCCAAAAACATTGGATTTCAAGGGTTGTATAATCGATCAGTTTCTGTACTGATTTTCTAAACTTTTTACTCTTTTTCTAAACAAATTTACAATGCTTCATGGCAATGAAAGGCCTCAGTCTGAAAATAATATACATGTTCGAAGAGTTATGAGGAAAGCAACAGAATGTATAAAAGCTTAGATCTTGGACAAAATATTATGAGTGAAGAGATTCATAAGTCAGTTTGATGCACATTTGTCATCTTATCTTCCATTCAACTGAATAAAGTTAATATACAGCCTTGTCACCTGCACATCTAGATAAATACAGGGACACATTATAATTAGCAAGTGCATTATATGGGGGCCACATTGACACTATTTAACACCAAGCTGATTACATCAGGCTTGAATTCTGCGATGATTCCTTTATATAACCTTTACTGGGGCCCAATTCTGCTGCATTCATGCTTCATGAGAAACATGTCATGCATACTGCACTTCCCTTTGGTGAGGCCAAATGAAGATATGTTTAATATCTTTGTGCATTTGGAGCTAAGACTGCAATGCAACCCACTAATTGATATGCTCTACAATCAGATAAGCATGTTGATGTTTATGAATCTACAGTTTGTTAGTTTGTGTAGCTCGGATAGGTGTCCTAGTCTCAGATTGTGTCTATGAGGCCAAGGAACACATTTCCTCCAATTCCCAGAATTGGTTTTGCAAGAAAAAGATTAATTGGGGTAAATCAATTTTCCTTTAGAGACATCTAGAAAAGTCACTTGATGGAGTCACCATGATCTTAGCCATCGATTGTGATTAGATCATGGCTGTTGAATCATCAATGAGAGATTATAAGAAGAGACCGAGGGTAATTTGGAGAACACATTGAGATACAAAGTTGTGGTGAGAGGAAGGGCGCAAAGGAAACGCGAGGACATTGGTAGCAAGGGTTTCATCAGAGATTTCCAGAGAGATTCTTCACAGTGATTTCCAGGGAGAGTTGGAGATCGATTTTACTGCAGTGAGAGGCTGATTTTCCAGTAGTGCAAGTTGCTCTAGCAGGGGGTGCGAATTACCGAGACAGGCAGTGCGGATTGCTCAAAGTGGGAGAAATTCCAGACCAAGAGAATTTATAGGAGATATCAATTTGCACAGGAGGATCGATTTGCCAATTGAGGTCGAGATTTTCCAGTGGAGGCCGAAATAATTTTCCCCGCCAATGCGAGTAGGTTAGGAAGACTAGCAAAAGTGATCAGAAAAATTTGCCAGAAGTTTGCCATCTTACGACAACTAGTTGTAATATTTTTGTTGAAGAATTAATAAATAAATCCATCATTTGTTGAACTGGTTTTCCCTTCTGTAGAAAATGTAACTAGGTTCGGTCTTCATAATTATCATTGTAGTTATATCATTATGTATTTCATGTAAAATTAAAAAAGAAGAAAAATAAATTTTATTATTATTAGTTTTCTAGTCAAGGCACGTTCTGTTGATTTGTGGTAGCATTGGATTTGCTCTAGCCTTGATATTTGGAGGAGAGGCTAAGGCACATGAGATCTCCAAGACGCAGAAATCGCTTTGAGAAATTCCATCCAGATGAGGAGTTATTAAAATAATTAATATTTTTAATGGGTTCCTAAGTCTAAACTTAGGAAAATAAAAATATTAATGGGTATTAATAAAGATAAGGATGAAAAGCTTTTAAGAGACGAGGATCAAGTCTGTTTTAATCTTAGCCGTTGATTAGGGACTTAATCTCGGCCGTTATTCATCAACAGGAAAAGTATAAGAGAAGACTTGAGGGTCATTTGGAGACACACACCGACAGATACTCAGTATCTCAAGGAAATTCGATTCTCAAGGAAGAGGAGATCAATTTCTGATCTGGATTTAAACAGGAACGCAACAAATTACAGATATAACCATACATACAAATATGCAGTTGAAACAATACTTCATTTCATTACTGTAAAACACTGAAATATGCTTACAAACAGAAATGGAAATAAATTAGCTTAGGGCGATGGTAGCTTATCTCTAAGAAGAGATGCGGCGGCTACATGCCTTTGAACTGTCTTACAATGAGGCTCGAAAGCCTATTTATTGTTGAGAAACAATGGAAAACCTTAAACATCCAAAAACCTAACCCTAGGAGATGAAGCGCCAAACTATGGGCCCCGTTTTGGGTAAATTGGTACATCAACTTCTCGGGGTCGTAACTTTGGCATATGATCTCCATTTGACGCGCACAATACCTTGTTAGAAAGATCTATCCGAGAACTACAACTTTGGGAAGAGCAACATTGGGAACATCGGTCCACGGACCCATGTTGCTCCCAGTTTTCCCAAAAAACGTCGTTTAGGGCCTCAAAACGGCTCCGGAAGTTCAGGACCCTGCTAAAATTAAGGAAACTGAAAATTGAAAGAAACAATGGTGGGGGTCCAAGTGGAATTGGCGGGTGGCCACCAATATCCACTTGGATCAATTTCAGAGGGAGTTTCTGGGTGGAGGAAGAGGAGGGCTTCAACAACAAGTAGAGATTGAGGAGGAGGTGATGCAGGGGTAGAGGAAGACAACGCAAAAAGAGAGACACAACCTAGAGGAGAAGCAGGGCCTACGCGGAGGGACACAGAACCACTCAGAGCCACGTTTGGTCAATCAGAGTGACACAAAGGTGACGCAGAAGTGGGAGCAGGGTCTCCAAAGTGTCAGATAGTCTCAGAGGGAAAGTCTCAGGTGTTTTCTTTAGGTTTCTCTGTAAAAATCATTCCTTGTAAAAATAATTGTTGCTGAAGATTAATAAAGCCCTCATCTTTAGCACCGATTTTCTTGCATTAGGTTTTTCCGGGGACAATTGCCCAAAAATAATTGTGTCGATGTGATTGATTATTGTGCATGTATTTTTCTCTGGGTAATTGTGTGATGCAGTAGAATTTATTTTAATATTTGCTGAAGGAATTTCGTAAATAACTTATTGAGAATAATAAGTAGGTGAAATAAATCAGTTGCTGCAGTGATAGAATTTCAGTTTAGAAATTTTCACATGGTATTAGAGCAAAGATTCAACAACAGGAAAGGAAAATCGATTATGGGTCAAGAGCATGATGCAGAGGCATCCACTCAGAGGGACTCGCGCAGTTTTTCAGAAGGATGCAAAAGGGACAAATATTCGATGTTAGCCTCCAGATGGGAAGAAGAAGCCGCTTGCCTTGCAAGCTCTGCCTCCTTGAAGGTTTGGTATATAGATAGTGGAGCTTCCTGGCATGACAGAAATCCGAGAATGTTTTTCAGATTATCAGGAAGAAAGAATGAATTTTCAGATCACCATGGGGAATAAGGCAAAGTGTACTCCAGTAGGAAGAGGTACCATAGTTTTTCAAACCGAAGCAGGAGAGAAACTTTGGGCAACCAATGCGCTGCATGTGCTGGGATTGGGGATGAACTTACTTTCCGTATCTCAACTTTAAAACAAGGGCTATGACGTTTTCTTCATTAAGGAGAAAATATATGTCAAACACCGAAGTTGGAAAAAGAAGGCTCAAATTGGAATTAGAAGTAACAGGTTGTATAGGTTACAACTAGAATCACCAATGGCATTGATAGGCAGTAATGGAGACAAAGACTTGAATGAGCTATGGCACAGGAGGATGGGACACTTACACCATGGGGCTCTGAGAATTCTCAGGAAACTAGTATCAGGAGTTCCAGAACTAAGTATTGAATAGGATGATGTATGTAGAGGGTGCGCTCTGGGCAAGTATGCCAAAGCTGCGTTTTCCAGAAGTAATAATAGGGTGAAGAGTGTGCTAGGATCAGTGTTTTTAAAACAGGTCGGTCTGAACCAGTAATCGATCAAACTGATCAGTCAGCAAGGCCACCGGGTCAAACCGGCTTAAAAACTCGGTCAGCCTCCCCATTTCGCCGATTTTTGGCCCTAATCGGTCCTAACCAGCCGGTTTAGGACGGAACCGGTCGGTTAGCTGCCACGGCCGCGGAGGACCCACGCAGCGATTTCTCCAAGGTGGTTAGGGTGTTTTGGAGGGAAAGTAAGGGTCCTTTCCCTCCAAAAACACCCTCTCCAAGCCTTTAAGAGGCCCTTCTCCCTCTCATTTGTCTCACACATCTCATTTGGAGTATTTGTGAGTTTGCTTGGGAGCTTGGAGAGTGTTGAGTTTTTGCTGGAGTAGTCATCTTAGAGGCTTGGAGTTGGAGTTGGAGCTATTTTGGAGATAGTTTGTAGCTATCAGTGGAGTTGGCATCTTCAAGAGGAGGCTAAGGAAGCTAGTTTGCATTTCCAGGTAAGGATTTTCACTTGAAAATTCCTCATTTGACTGTTGTCCATGTATTAAATTTTTTTATGTGTTATAAATTTATAAACTTCTAACTTCTATCATTTATGCTATCAAATCTCTAGTTCTATGCTATCAAATTTTGTAGCCTACATGTGCATTTGTTTTCCTAAATTTAGCTTTGGTTTTCCATGTTTCTTAGCTGCAATTTTTTTTTTTAAATGGCAGATTTCTTTGCAAATTGTAATTATTTCAAGCAAACATGGCTCCAAAAGTGCATGGGCTCATTGTGATGTAATTGATGGAAAAATGATATGCAAATTATGCCATAAATCTATTGGAGGTGGGGGTATTCTTAGATTGAAACAACACTTGGCTGGGGTAAGAGGCCAAGTAAAGCCATGTGATGCACCAAATGCAGTGTTAGGTCCTATTAGGGCAGAATACCTTTCCAAGCTTGAAAAGTTTTATGAGGATAAGGCTAGGGAGAAGGCCATCCAAGATGACATTGCAAGGAAGAGGGAATTATTAGAAGCCATGAAAGAGAGTGGGTATGATGATTATGAGATTGAAGACTCCTCTTCTATCCCTTCCACCAATGACCCCTTTCACTATGTTCATCCTTCTTTTGGCCAACCATCAAAAGGAACAAAGAGAACAAACATCCAAAGTTATTTCTCATCTTCTGCCAACATTGCCTCTTCTAATCCCACTTCCTCCTAGCCAAGTCGTCAACCCACTTTGGATCAACATTGGAAAAAACAATGCAAAGAAACTTCTCATCAATACATTGCTAGATGGTGGTATGATTCAGATATCCCATTTAATGCTGCTCGCTCACCTTATTACCAAGCTATGTGGGACTCTGTTATAGCTGCAGGAAAGGGCTTCAAAGGCCCTAGTATGCATGACTTGAGGGGAGCTCTTTTGCAAAAAGAGATATCTTCCATTGATGAGTATTTGGTTGAGTATAAAGATTCATGGCTCAAAACAGGTTGTTCCATCATGTTAGATGGATGGACCGATGGAAAGAACCACACTATCATTAATTTCCTTATTTCTTGCCCTCAAGGAACCATGTTTTTGAGATCAGTTGATGCATCTGATAAGGTGAAGGATGCAACCCTTCTATTTGAGATTTTGGATGACATTATTCAGGAAGTTGGGGAGCAGAATGTTGTGCAGGTCATCACCGATAATGCCTCAAACTATGTTCTTGCTGGAAAGATGCTTGAGTCCAAATATAGGACCATATTTTGGACTCCATGTGCTGCACATTGCATAGACCTCATGCTTGAGGACATAGGCAAAGTGGAGTGGGTAAAAAACACTGTAGAGCATGCCAAGTGCATTACAAAATACATTTACAACCACTCATGGGTATTGAACCTAATGAGGAAAAACACTGGGGGAAAAGAGCTTGTTAGGCCTGCAATTACGAGATTTGCAACTCACTTCCTCACGTTGCAATGTCTCAATGGTCAACATAAAAACTTGCAGAAAATGTTTTCTTCTGATGAATGGACTGAATCTCGGTGGGCTCGTAGACAAGATGGAAAAGACACCAAAAATAAAGTGTTTGACAATTATTTTTGGAAAAGGTCTGTAGAGCTTGTGAAAATTACCGAGCCCCTTGTTAAGGTGCTAAGGATGGTGGATGGGGAAAAATTGGCCATGGGCTACATTTATGAGGCTATGGATCAGGCAAAGGAGCAGATACGAGCAGCTTACAAGGACAGGTTAGCTAAATATGGTTGTATATGGGAGATCATTGATAATAGATGGAACAATCAACTCCATCGTCCTATACATGTAGCTGGGTATTTTTTGAACCCAAAGTATCATTATAAAGATCGGCTAGGAGATTTGTAGGATGGGGAGGTCAGAGTTGGATTGATTGATTGCTTGGAGCGCATGGTCCCTACCCATGCAGACCAGTTGGAACTTGGAAGTACATAGACAACTTACTGTTTTCAATATGGCAGGTGGTATCTTTGGCAAAAACTTGGCAAAGATGGCAAGAGATGTGGATCAACCAGGTAAGCAATTCCAATTTCCAATTTGTTTTTCTTTTCAAGTTAAAATTGTTTACGTTCTTTACAATTCAAATTATAAACTAAGTTACTAATTAATTTCTTTTTCTTTGCAGCACATTGGTGGGAGTCATTTGGCGGCCAGTGTCCTCAATTGCAAAGGTTTGCAATTAGAGTCTTCAGTCAAACTTGTAGTGCTTCAGGTTGTGAGCGCAATTGGTCTGTTTTTGAGCGCATACACATGAAGAAGAGAAACCGTTTGGAACAAAAACGGTTAAATGATCTTGTTTTCATGCAATACAACCTTCGACTAAGGAGGAACCAAATAATGAAGAAAATGCCTGATCTAGGTCCCATTGTGTTGAATGATATTGATCCAACATCAGAATCGGTGGAGGAGACTGAAGATCCTGTGTTTGATGTTGATTTTGATATTGACATGGCATTAGTGGGGGATGAAGCAGATTTTGTGGCGGCATCAGAACCAGGATCAATATAGGCATCAAGGAAAGGCAAAGAACCAATGGAAGGCACTAGTCGTGCAGGTCGACAAACTCGTGCTTCCATTAGGTCCACTTCTATTGTTATTGGTGGCATTGCTACTGAGGTTGCAGATCAGGCTGAGGCATCCTCAGACTCTGAACCAGATGATGTCTATGTAGCTCCTGATGATGATCCTGTGTCTAGTAGTGGTGATGAACTTGATGATTGATCATGTGTACACTGTAGACTTGTAGTAGGCCAATGGCCTCGTAGCTTGCAACATTGTTTTTGGATTTTATAGGCCATTTAGAGCTTCACTGCTCATGTATTTTACTATTTTGTCGATGATATGTATTGCACTCGGTGCCATTTTGATATATTCACCTTTACATGGTATATAAATGAGCAAACTTTGCATATTTTGTCTCTATTGGCTTGGAATCATGGTTTTAAATCTTAAAAATAGTTTTGTTTCATTAAAAATTAATTATTTAATGTATTTTTTTAAAACCGGTTCGTTTAGACCTAAATGGTCCCGGTTCGACCGGTTCCGGTCAGTAACCCAGTTCATTAGGTGGACCGGTCCGGTCACTGGTTCCGGTTTTTAAAACATTGGCTAGGATTGATACACTCAGACATTTGCAGACCGATGTCCACAAAAGCTCTTAGTGGTGCTGAGTACGTCGTCACCTTCATCGATGACCATTCCAGGAAGACTTGGATCTACTTTCTGAAAACCAAGGATGAGGTTTTTGGTCGATTCAAAGAGTTCAAGGCTCTAGTGGAGAATCTGACAGGAAAGAAGATAAAAGTGTTGCGCTCGGATAATGGTGGAGAGTATGTTGACAAGGACTTCATCGATTTTTGCGCTAAGGCATCAGAAGAGAGTGGACAACTCCCTACAATCTGGAGCAGAATGGAGTAACAGAAAGGAAAAGCAGGACTATTGTGGAAGTAGCTAGGGCAATGCTGTATGATTAGGATATGCCTAAATTCCTGTGGGCAGAAGCATGCAGCACGACAGTTTATGTCCAGAACAGGACTCCTCACAGGGCATTGGGCAAAATCACTCCGGAGAATGTCTTCATTGGGAAGACACCTGAAGTTAGTCATTTCAGGATATTTGGGAGTTTAGGATATTGCCGTATACACGAAGAGAAGAGAAAGAAATTAGATCAAACTGTTGAGAAATGATATCTTGTGGGATATAGTGAGAATGCTAAGGCATATAGAGTCTATCTTCTAGGGAGTAGGAAGGTAGTAGTTCGACGGGATGTAAAGTTCATGGAGGATAGAGCTTTCAGAAAATCCCGAGAAATGCCTTCCGAGGAGCAGTCAAAAGACGAGTCGTTGGTCAGACCACTTCAACTAGCGGAAACTGGTACCAAAAATCCTCCTGAAGACAAGGCTTCAAAACAGGAGGAATCTCAGGAAGAAGAGGAGTTGATAGATGTACCTACTACTAGTGGAAGAACGAGCCGGGAACTTTGACAGATTCTACGGGATGATGAAGACTTCATTGGTGCACCTAGGAATAGTAAAAGGGAGCGAAGACAACAAGACAGATACCAGGCCTTAGTAGCTCAAGTTGGGGAACCTTCTAGTTTTCAGGAGGTCGTTCGGCGTCAAGTATGGGTAGATTCTATGGTGGAGGAATACAACTCTATAATGGTCAATGATGTCTAGGAAGTGGTACCTAGGACTCAAGCAGATCAGTGGTAGGTTTGAGATGGATCTACAAGGTCAAATATGCTGCAGACAACAGTGTGGAGAAATACAAAGCCAAGTTCTTGGCTAAGGGGTATGTTTAGAAGGAAGGGATAGTCTACGAAGAAACCTTCACCCCAGTAGCCAGGTATACTTCTATTAGAACCGTGATATCTCTTCCCTGAGATGGGGTGGGAGATTCATCAGATGGATGTCAAGACGACATTCTTGAACGGGGTAATAGAAGAGGAAGTATACATCGAACAACCAGAAGGTTTTGAGACACATGAGAAGAAATCTCATGTATGTAGATTAAAGAAAGCCTTGTATGGGCTGAAACAGGCACCTAGGGCATGGTACAATCGAATTGATGGCTACTTGCAAAAGATGGGGTTCATCAAGAGTGACGTAGACCCTAATCTCTACTATCTAGTTGTAGAGAATGAGCCTCTAATCCTAGTGTTATATGTGGATGATCTCTTCCTGACAAGATCATCTAGGCTCATCAAAGACTGCAAGAAGAACCTAGCCACAGAATTCGACATGAAGGATTTGGGACAGATGCATTATTTTCTGGGGTTGGAAGTTTGGCAGCAGAAGGGTGAGATCTTCTTGGGACAAGGGAGATATGCTACAAAAATCTTGAAGAGATTCAGGATGCAGGACTGTAGACCTATGGCTACTCCAATGATCACCAACTGGAAGAAGATTGATGCATCAGAAGATAAAGATGTTGATCCCACCTTGTACAGGCAACTCATAGGGTCCCTGATGTATCTGGTCAATACCACGCAAGATATTTGTTACGTTGTCAACACCCTCAGTCATTTCATGGTAAAGCCTAAGAGGGCGCACTGGGCAGCAACCAAACATGTTCTCAGGTATATACAAGGAACAATCGATCATGGACTATTGTACACTAGAGGCAATGATATCAGGCTGAGTGGGCTCACTGATGCAGATTGGGCTGGAAGTTTGGTAGATCGGAAAAGTACAATTGGGTATTGTTTCAACATTGGATTAGGAATGACCTCCTGGTGCAGTAGGAAACAAAAATCCGTGGCTCTGAGCTTAGCTGAAGCAGAATATATGGCAGCTAGCACAGCTTTGTGCGAAGCCATATGTCTTAGGAAATTGCTTGTGAATCTATTCAGGAGAAGGACGGAAGCGACTAGGATCATGTGTAATAATCAGCGTTGCATCAAGCTCTCTGAGAATCCAGTATTTCATGATCGGTCGAAGCACATTGATATCAGGTGTCACTTTGTCAGAGACTGTGTCCAACGATGGGCAGTACAGTTGAGGTACACTCCTACAGGAGAACATGTGGCAGACATCCTCACCAAGGCTCTAGGAAGAACAAAGTTTGTTCATTTCAGGGAGAAGATGGGGATGGTAAAGAATCCATTTCAATAGTGGATAAGTATCAGAAGTTGCAGTGCAAAAGTTAGCAGTGGCAGTGCTATGGGCAACATGATGCAACAAATTGAGATGGAGCTGTAGTACAAATGTAGTAGGGGCAGTGGCAATGTCATGGGCAACAATACAGAAAGCAACATTGCAGATGATGTAAGGCAGTAGACCAAGCATCAGCACGGGTACCGGTGCGGAGGATCAGTGTGATGTTTCAGTGATGGAGCATTACTAGAGCACATTCCTCGCTAAGAGGGAGTGTTTATTTGTGGTAGCATCAGATTTGCTCTAGCCTTGAAATTTGGAGGAGAGGCTAAGGCACATGAGATCTCCAAGACCCAGAAATCGTTTCGAGAAATTCCATCCGGATGAAGAGTTATTAAAATAATTAATATTATTAATGGGTTCCTAAGTCTAAACTTAGGAAAATAAAAATATTAATGGGTATTAATAAAGATAATGATGAGAAGCTTCTAAGAGACTAGGATCAAGTCTGTTTTAATCTTAATTGTTGATTAGGGACTTAATCTCGGTCGTTGATTCATCAATAGGAAAAGTATAAGAGAAGATTTGAGGGTCATTTGGAGACACACCGACAGATACTCAGTATCTCAAGGAAATTCGATTCTCAAGGAAGAGGAGATCGATTTCAGAGGAAGAGGAGGGCTTCAACAGCAAGCAAAGATCGACGAGGAGGTGACACAGGAGTGGAAGACAACGCAGGAAGAGAGACACAGTCCAAAGGAGAGACACAGGGCCTACGCAGGCTGACGTAGAGGGACGCAGAGCCACTCAGAGCCACGCTGGGTCAATCAGAGTGACGCAGAGGTGACGTAGAAGTGGGAGCAGGGTCTCCAAAGTGTCAGATAGTCTCAGAGGGAAAGTCTCAGGTGTTTTCTTTCAGTTTCTCTGTAAAATCATTCCTTGTAAAAGCAATTGCTGTTGAAGATTAATAAAGCCCTCATTTGCTGCACTGGTTTTCCCGCATTGGGTTTTTCCGGGGACAATTGTCCAAAAATAACTGTGTCGATGTGATTGATTCTTGTGCATGTATTTTTCTCTGGGTAATTGTGTGATAACTGCAGTAGAATTTATTTTAATATTTGTTGAAGGAATTTCGTAAATAACTTATTGAGAATAATAAGTAGGTGAAATAAATCAGTTACTGCAGTGATAGAATTTCAGTTTAGAAATTTCACATGTTCTTCATGCTTCTAGGGTTTATTGAGTCAAACGAAATTTTGTCATGAGTCAATAAAATGTACACGAGTCAAAGTCCCATTTGGACTTTTTGGAAGAAAAAGAAAATTATTATTTGAGTCAAAAGAATCAATTTGTCCTTTACAAGACCAAGTCGGCCATCTTGGACAAGTCGCCCTAGAAAGGCACCTATTCGACCTCCTGGATGTGTATATATACTATATAGAGAGCAATTCAAACTCATTGGAGCACTCATTCATCACATTGAATTCTGTGCCAAGAAAGAGAAAGAAGACTAGCGAAAATCAAGAAAAGAAGAGCGAAAGTCAAAGGAGAGAGAGCGAAGGTCAAAAGATAGAAGTTCTTGTGTTTTTTGCCCTGATTCTATTGCATGTGCAAAATTTCAGGACTGTTGTAGGCTATGTTGCACGGGTTCGCGAACCTGAGGGTGGGGTTCTCGAACCCGGGGGTAGGGTTCTCAAACCCGTCCCGGGTTCTCGTCCCCAAGTACCAGTTTCGAGTACGGGCGCTTCTGCGAAGAACCCATAAGAACCAGATTCTTCAATGAAGAAACATGTTCTCCATTAAAAAAATTTGGGTTCTTTTGTCTTGACGGGTACGGAGAACCCTGATGATGGGTACTTGGGACCCCAAAATCGGGTTCTTTTGGGTTCACTTTAGTTGTTATTTTTAAATTTTTAATTAATTTAATGGGTTTCTCCTAATATTCCAGGTAGCTTGTTTTTCATCTTGCAAGAGGAATTGGGGTACTAATGCCATTATCCATTCAGTAAAGAGAAATAGGCTAGGCTCAAAGAAGGCAGAGAACTTAGCGTACATTCATAACACACTTCGTCTCATATCTCGAAAAGACCGTGGGTACAAGGAGGGTCCTTTCAAGAGATGGGACCAATACACAAATGATGCTATCTGTGTGGACGAGGAGATACAACTAGATGACCTTATTGGGCTACCTCCAGTTGCTATGGATAAGCAGGATCCTGAAGATGAGTGTGATTCCTACCTAGAGAGCATGCTAACTAAAGATTTGAGTGATGCTGATGACATGGCTTGAGGAAGCCATTGTTCACTATTAACTATTTTTATTTTAGTATTTTTTGGAGATGCTTGAAGGCAAATTTTGGATGTAGTATGACAATGGACATATATCACGATTCTTATTAATATGTAAACTCCAATTTGCACTTGATATCAAACTAGAAATTTTGAAATTTCATTGTGAATGTTGAATGTTCAATGATGTGCATGTTTAAATATTTAAAGTTTAAATCATAAATATTTTAGTTTTCTTGTTTAAAGTTGAAAAATATACAAATTCATATGTATTATAATGTATAAAATATAATATTTATATATTATATATATAAATTATAATATACTCCCGACGAATCCACACACCTTGTTTCAAAGAATGACATACCCGTCCCCATCCTCGAACCCATGTTTCCTGGCAACATAGGTTGTAGGCTAAGTTGCATTATAATGGATATGGGAATGAATATGGAAAATGGGTTTGAAACATATACAACGAATTTTCAATAAATTTGGATATGATACGACAAAGAAATGTCATATATATATATATATATATATGACAAAATAAAACTTTCATATTACCATTCATCTTTTAGAATCTAGATTCTATATTTAAAAATACATAATCATCATCATGAATTCCACACAAACAAATCATCATCACCAATTCAACTTAAACATTGTCATCATCATTAGAGATTATTATAACATTCAACATATCATCAAGTTTCTGTTTCCAATTTCAATCATCAACACCATCACCAAAATTAGTAATGCTAAATGCACAATACATAGTACAAATTACAAAATTGAACTATGACTGGCAGTCTACTATCATATGACATATTATGGTATTCAATGTCCATTGTTCAAAAGTTTAAAACATCATCATAAATTACATTTACATATCATCAAATATGTTTTCATCCATGTAATTAAGATTCACATCATCATTTGGATCCTCTCCATGAGTGGGAGCATTATTGCCATGTCCACTTGAAGATGTAATTTTTGGTGCCTCCTCATCAAACAAAATCATATGAGACATGGAATTCAACGTCATATCCAAGTCAGGAAACCCTGGAAACAGATCCAAAACCCATAAAAATTCCCGAAACGTTTCAAAAAAATCATCCTGCACTTCCAAAAAAATGGAAACACTTCAGAAATAGGATCCTGTGTTTCCAAAAAACTGAAATGTTTATGTGACATTTCCATGCCGTTTCCGTGCTGTATCGTACCCATTTTCATTTCTGAAATGCCGAACGATGTTTTTGGGGTTTGGGAGGGACGCTTCCGGTAACTTAGGTTGTAGGGCCAAAAAGTTCAGAAATATTGCAGGGCCGAAAAACTTAGAGTTTGACCAGATTTGATGAGTATTGACCAACATTGACTTTGTTGGATTTGACTTACTTGAGGAAGGCTTGAAGGAGGGTTGACTTGGTTCTTGTTGGAAGTCTTGGTCTTGATTTTCGGGTCTTCGATATCTCACTTTGATTTGATTATATAAGAAGCGAAGTTGTTTGGGTTTTCCCCCTTGTGGGGTTTTGCCTTGGCTTGGAGCCTACAACTTTGTGTTCTTTGTCTCTTGTGATCTTCATGTTTTATATGTTTTGGTAATTGTTTGATGAAGAGAACATAATAAAAGAAATAAGAAGCCAACAAATATTCATAAGCAATTATCAAGTAAAAGATTCAACCCTAATTTGCTAGCATATTGGTTTCCCAACACGTTCAAGGTTTTTCCAGGAACATTTGTGGTTAGAAACCAAGTGGAGAGTGGATTAAGCTGGATTTCTCTTCTTTATAAGTACTTGTGAATGTTATTTGCTTTCTTATTACTTATTGTGTTCTCTTCAACAAGAAATTATAAAAATGTTCAAAACAAAAGGATCACAAAGAGACAACGAACACCAGAAATTAGGCTCCAAGCCAAGGCAAAACCCCACAAAGGGAAAAATGCAACAACAATCCTTCTCATATAGAATCAAATCAAAATGAGATATCCAAGACCAAGACTTAAAACTACCACCAAAATGTCAAGTCCAACCCTCCTCCAAGTCACCTCCAAATTTGGTCAACTCTAGTCAAAGTCAACGATGGTCAAACTGTCCAAATCTATCATCTTCATGAAATTTCAGTCCTGTCCTGAAATTTTGGGCCTGTAGTAGTCATAGAAAATTCGGCCTACTCCACAGTCCACATGTGCGAGTTGTCACTAGGTCAAAGATTTAGTCAAACTTGGAATATTCTTCTTGCTTTTGGCTTCATCCTTCTCTCTCTTTTGACTTGCTTTGATTCCTCTTCTTCGCTGGTTTCAGATGTATTCTTGATGGTCAAATGATGAGCTCCAATAGGGTTGAACTTGCCTCTAATATATAGTTGTCTAGGAGGTTGAATAGGTGGCTCTTGGAGGCCCAAGCCAACTTGTTCCCAAGGAGGGCCGTCTTGACAACTTTGGTGGACTTTGACTCAATATAAAATTCAAAAATTCTTTTTCTTACAAATGTCTAAATGGGACATGACTCAAGTACATTTTCTTTGATTCAAAATAATTTCTTTTGACTCTTTAAACATGAAGAACATGCTATGAGCAACATAAAATAATAATGATGAATATAATAAATATATCAACGATAAAAAATACAAATTATTACATTATGAAAACCGATACTAGTTACATTTTTTAACACTCCCTCTTAACTAAGGACATATTCATCATAGTTATTAGAACCAGACCGATCATTGCACTGGTAGACCCCCGGATTGGGAACCGGTTAGAACCGTACGCAAACCGATAAAAAAACCAAACCAAAAAACTAGTCAACCAAAAAGACATAAAATATTCAAATTTTAAAGAAAAACATATATATTCATGTGCATTCATATGAATCCAAACCATGTATACACAAATAAACAAAAGTTCTCATTTATATTAGCATGTAAGGGTGCACATAACCAAAAATCACTGAGTGCTATCCATCTCTAAACCAAAAATACATCAGCAAACAAGCTCTACATGGCCTCTAGCATCCAAAAAAAATTATGCTACAACAAATACCTACATATCATCAAAATCATTGCCTATACTGGGATCTTTGTCATCAATATCACCCTCTAAGCATTAAAATAAGATAGAAAAATCATAGCATGTCAAGTCAAGATTGTTTGGCTTTGGTATATCAACCTTTGTCTTGTCAAGTGTTTCTATCTTGGCTTATTTCCAACTTTTTGTCACACTTATCATTGTGTTGAAAATTGACTCTAATCCTTTATGGATCATAATAAGAGTGAGTTGACCAACTGTTGAGAGGATGGTTCTTTTGGTTTCCCTTGTCCATGATCAACTCTCCATATTTTTTCCAACCCGCTTCCACCAATTTTGTGCTAATATAAAATACCTAAAGGTGACTAATCTTTTTTGACCAAGTCATTTGTAAAATATTTACAATGAGATAGGTGAACTACAACAATGTTATTGACTTCGACATCAGGGTAAAATTGGCAAGGGGTTGAGAAAGCAAACAAATGTAAAAATTGGGAAAATATTGGTAAAAATCGGAAAACATTGACAAAATTAGAAAAATACAAAATTAAAAGAATAAAACAAGTACAAAAAATCACTTAAATCGCCATCTGTTTGCGGCTTGGTGATTTTTTCCATGGACTCACGTTTTTTTCATGTGGTTTACGCCAAAATCACAATTTTTTCACCAGAAAATTTCATTTTTGCAGTTTTTTCACGATAAAATCATGAGGTTTGCAACATTGAACTACAATCCGTAAAGCCACCCACTATCACTTTAGTGGCCTTACCTCGCACTTTTAAGCTTAAAAAACACTTCCTAACCTAAGAGAGGTATCCCTAGGGTTAGCTAGATTCACTTCATGTAATTGGAGTGGGAGAAACAAGGCTTGTGAAGAATGGAAAATGTGGTGTGCTTGGGGTGATAAGTAAGAGAATATCAATGCTTACTTTGCTTGGACTATGGAGTCACAATTGACCTTTCTTGATGTTTAATCCTATTATTAGGCTTGGGATTCTAGGCACCAAGAAACACTTGAATGCTTTAAAATATTTGTGGTTAAAATAGTGTTTTATGAGTTCTTCAAGTAACAATAAGTAGCCCCTAGTCTATCCTTAAGTTGAGCTAGAAATCAAATAAATTTTTGCTAGACTCAATACCCTAGATCTAGGAATAAATGACCAAGGACAACGAGGAAATGCCTTTACCTTATAAGCTCTTCCAACTATAACAATTCGCTCTTGTGGTTCCTTGTTAACTTTGTCATCTACTATATCATGGTACATACAAGTACTCTTACTAACCTTTTACAATGGAGAATTTTCAAGAAATAAATCAAGATAGATTACAATACAAGCATAGGTGAGACATTTTCTTTTAAGTTCAGTATTCATCCAATCCATCTTACAAATAAAGAGAACAAACCCTTTTATTGGTTTGAACTCAATGTCCCTTGTACAATAAACAATGAATTGTTTCCTTAGATCCATTGGTCCTCTTAGGAATAACGATAAAACAATCCTTTCTAACCTCTTTAACAAACTTTTCTCTAAAAATAGAGGAGTTTGTTAAGATCCACAATCTCCTCTAAAAAGTTGCTATAAAATAATTTAAAAACAATTCTCAGTTCTTAATGTAACCCACATGTGATAACTAACTCCATGAGGGGAGTTAAAGAGCAATAAATTAACTGTAGTCTAATTGTTGACGGTTTTTGCTTTTTTCTTTTGGCATTTTTTTTTTCTGATCAGTTTTGCTCGACATATTGTGGGTATTTCTTGGAATCATAAGTTTTTTCTGTATAATCAGCAGAATGTAAGTGCTCTTGTGATTTTTCAGGGTGTTGAATACATTTATACATTCAAAAACACATTTTAAACAATTAAAATTAATGATTTTGTCCAATATTGCATCTCCTGATTCCAGCTCCAAAGGCAAAAAAGACTTATAGTTAGACTGCTCGATAAAATAGTAAGTTACTTTCAACTACACTCCAAAAAGAACAAAGAGATAACAATTTAATCCATCTCGTTACTTTCTTTGTTAGGTGCCCGTAATTATCTCATGAAAAGTCGCTCCATTAACAAATTACCATAATCTCCCTGAGAGGCATGTACGGATGGATTCAGGTACATATTATATGGTTTAAATAATTCTCCTATACTTGTCGTGTACCTCGTACAAAGCATGTCCATGGCAGCTCCATTTATTTGATTTGGCTCCATTATTCCAAGTCAATCCTTCATGGTTTGACGGCTACATGTATCAGTGTATCAACTTCATGATGTCACCTCCCCTTCCAATGATCCACTTTATTAACTTCTCTCTTTGCTTTGGAGTTAGAAGAACAGCAAGGATACGGCCCCACAACGTCTCACATTAGCTGACTTATGATTAAATCCAAGGCGAAGAACCCTTCTTTGAGCTGAATGAAGTTCTTCGATTTTATATCCAAGGTGGCTAAGTGTCGCGTGGCCTCAACAATGTGGAGAGCAACTTGGCTTCATGATATATCTTTTATGTGCAGCGTGTTTTTTAATGTTTGTATGCCAAAACCTCCTTAATGATATCTCTTTTAGCAGTTAAGCAAATTTCCTCGTAATAACTACACAACAGGCAGATTCTTGACATTTTTATCAAAAGGTATTCTTGACACTTGTTGATGATATTAGTTCTTAAATCAGAGCTATAATTCCTCAATCTGGCTGTAACATATATCAGAATATACTTTTTCTTGTTTAACCGAGTTCAGAGATTTTTCATGAACTTTGAGCTACTCAATATATACAATTTACATTTGTTCCAGATTGCTTGTGTAGGCCCCTTTGTTAATCTCAATGTTAATCACGATGTATCTTATGGTTTATGTGTATATGAAAAATGAGCTTTCAGTAACATTTATTTGAGTGGATACTTTTCCACAGACCCAGGTCCTGTTGTGCAACTAGGATGTGGAACAGTTTCAGGGGCACTTGGAGCAACATGTGTTTATCCTTTGCAACTTATCAGGACACGGTAAGTTCCAAAAGATGTAATCAAGGCTTTCCATGGTTGTACTGTCTTCTTTTAGATGCTTATTTATATTGGTGCACTTTTCAGAATCTGTTTGACTTAATGACTGAACTTTTTAGATGTGCAGATTACAAGCTCAACCTATGAATTCACCTTCCAGATACAAGGGCATGTCTGATGTTTTTTGGAGAACCCTCCAGAAAGAAGGGTTTTCAGGTTTCTACAAGGGCCTTTTTCCAAATTTGCTGAAAGTGGCTCCAGCAGCTAGTATTACTTATTTAGTCTATGAGAAAATGAAAAAGGTGCTCCAGCTAGATTGAAGAACATGTCGAAGAGGGAACTCTTATTTTGTTTTGCTTAATAGGATAATGATGATAACATTTAGTTTTGACAAGAGTGGCAGGCTAAACAGCCCACCAGAATTATTTGTAGGTTATAGTTTTATCCAGATATACCAGCTGAATGGAGCTGTACAGCAAAAGATAAAATTTCTTTCATTCATTCTCTGAGCTTTATCAAATTTGGTGTTCTTCAGTGGTTTGGGGTTGCATCTTCTGAGCTCCTTGCCATGGTAACAGGTAATTATTAGTATCATTATTTTCCTTCCTGTCTCATTGCAATGAGAAGATGTCAAGATATCGGTTTTATTATTATATGTTCACGACCTTCAAGGTCTTCAAGGTTGTTCTAGATGTGATTTACATAGCAAGTCAAGTCAACATGTGCAGTGTCACCTGGGCAGTGCTTATTATTTTTAAGTTTGCTCTGAATGATTTATTTTGAATTTATAAGTATTGTCTTGTATTTGAATATCTCTGTACTGTGTCTGCTACAGGATGATATGCAGGTTTGAGAAATCTAACACGTGCAAGAGATAGGACTCGCCTGTATATTATTTCCAAGAAATTTTGTAATAATGGTAACATGCTGCCTTATTATTTTAAATATTATTGGAAGTTATGAGGACTCTTTGGCCTTGCCCATCAGCTTTGGTACATTGCTAAAGGTTTGACGTTTCTGCAAATAAATGTATAGGTTAGCAGGTTTGTTGTATGATTTAAAACCTTGTTAGGTTCTTTTGGAAAAGCTAAGAGGATTCTCCTTCTAGAACTGATATTATTAAGGCTGATCAATTTGGGGATTCTTTGTTAAAGGGATGACATTTAGTCTGTTAGTCTGATTCAATGGATGAAAAGGATGGCCTCGTTGGATAGGCATACATTTTGAAGTATTTTTTGAACTTCACTGATAACTAGTCCATTCAGTTTCTATAATGTTTCTGGTAGGCAAAATAGCCAGTCAGTGAGCAATGCTCATAACTGATTTTGCAAGTTATTTATTTGCTTATTGGTAAGCTGGGCACAACTTTGTAAGAGTAAGCTTGAAAGGAAATTTTGTGATTCAAATTCTCTCTCTCTCTCTCACGCGCACACACAAGGCAGGTTTAGTATCGAGATAATACTTGTGATTTTCAGCTCTATATTGTCATCGCAATGCTTAACTATTTCACAAAACTAAGTTTAATTTATTTGGATGGTGAATTAACTTGCTTTAATGCATATGTTTACACAGACCAAGTTTGTGTTGTTTTGGAGGTGCTTAGGGGTGTTAGCCCCCAAACCTAAATTTGAAATGTTAACCAAGTGCAACCATAGGGGAACTTGGAAATGTTGCCCATTGTCACTCGTTAGGGGAATTTTGAGGTAAAAAGTGGGTTTCAAAACAAAAAATGTACTAACAAAATATACATTAGACTAACCAATAACATTCAAGATGATGATGTGATTCCCAGGGGTAAATATTTTTGGAGGGGAAAGAAGAAAACTATTTTTTTTAGTTATATTTTTGACTTATCTCCTTATAGGTTTAATTAAATGTCCAGTGTAGGCACCTGTTGGATGTGGAATTATCAAATGAGAACTCACTCTACATACTTTTGAGTAGAGCTGAACCAAAAAAATGAAAAGACATGTTTTTATTTTTAAATTTTTTTGGTGTGGGTCTACTCAAAAGTATGCAAAGTGGGTTTTCATTGGATGCAAAGATTAATTCTGCATCCAACGGGTGCTTACACTTAACATTTTGAGTAAACCTTCAAAGAGATAAGTTGAAAATACAATTAAAAAATAGTTTTCTTTTTCTTCCTTCATAATTCTTATTTTATTATTTTACTATTTTCTTTAGGAGACCCATTTTAAACTTCAAAACTCCCCTATGAGAGCTCTTCCTCTCACTTTAGGACACTTCCTTTCTAGTAGGGATGGTGGATTCTACCAAGACCAGTTCCTATCAATTGGATCATGGACCATGGACTCAAGATGAAAGGACAAGAGGGTTTGAGCATGATAGAAAAAACATAATTAAAACATGACTAATGTTCCATAATTAATCCAAGACAGATTTTTCAGATTATCCAAGAATAAGTGAGAACCTTTAGACAAGATGCACCATCACAACCATGAAATTTCAATGAACAATAATATGCAACCCAATGTTACTTGGGAGCGGGAGAGACATTTTCAAAAGCTCCCGGTTTGGGAGCGAATCCCAGAGCGTTTTTTATACAATATATATATCTATATATATATATATTTTATATTTTTATATTTTGATACATATATGTCAACAAAAACATGTAGAATTATGAATTAGATATTAAAAACATAAAAAAACATAGATTGAACCATATAACAACAATCATCTAGAAGTTATAATCTTCATCAACCACGTCCACAAGTTAGTAACATAGTAACATACAACATATTGAGTCTCATGATTCATCAATCTTAAAGTTTCAAGCTTTCAAAATTCAATATATAACATTTATCATCATTGATCACCAAAGTTGTACTTGTAAGCTAAGTGTAACCATCACAACAAATAATATCTAACATGAAATGAAATGTTATAAAATGAAATGAAACAACTTTCAACTTTCATGAAGCATCATATTCATAATTCATTGCTAATGAGTTATAATTGCCAACTTCAAACTTAAATTGTCATATATTGTTTAAAAAAATATCATAATAAATATGAAAGAGTCAATAGTTATAAAAACTAGAAAAGACAAGTAAATCTGTTATCTATTGCTTATGCTTGGGCCTCTTGCCACCACGAGAAATGTCTAGTTTTTTAGTCTTGTTGGAAAATCAGGATCTTTGTCATTAATA
Organism: Pinus tabuliformis; assembly: GCA_031772625.1. Classification (NCBI taxonomy): domain Eukaryota; kingdom Viridiplantae; phylum Streptophyta; class Pinopsida; order Pinales; family Pinaceae; genus Pinus; species Pinus tabuliformis. The sequence goes on along the minus strand of CM062808.1, from coordinate 372,143,269 downwards.
TCGCCCTCTAAGCATTAATATCCAGAGGTATCTTTGTCATTACCTCTGTATCTGTGTAGGGATCTTTGTCATTAATATCAACCTCTAAGCATTAACATAAGATAGAAAAAGCATAGTATGTCAAGTCAAGATTTTGTTTGAGTGATGCGTACATTTTTAGGAGAGTCATGATAGAGGAGTTCGACAACCAATGTCACTAACATCAAGGTACATAGAGGGATTGGTGCTCTTGATAAATACGAGTTCCATACCCTAATACATGACAAAATTCAATGGAAAAATTGCAATTTTGAAATCCTGAAAAACTGATAAGTCTGCTGGATTTTGAATGAAATCTAAAATTCTACTTTCTCCATATGAAATCCAATGAGGCCGGAACTACTCTCAAACATCTTAAGTCATTTCATGGTAATGTTAAAAATTTAAGTAAAAGGATGAAAATGAAGATTAAGGAGAATGTCACTTTTACTTTAAGAATTTAACATTACCATGAATCGCATATCAATACTAGGGCCATAGGCTTGATCATTAAGTTGCCCCACTCAAAACTTATTTGTTTCTTTGAAAAAAATTGCATTTGGAACATTATTGCAATTTTTTTTGCAAAAAAGGCTAAACGCTCCCGAAAAGGCAGGGAGCGTTTTTTTTTTAGGGAGCACGCTCCCGAGTCGCTCCTGCCCGGAGCGCGGATTGGGAGCGGGATCGAGGGCGGGGGGTGCTTCCCCGCAACATTGATGCAACCATTAAATAAAGAAGGAACAACCATGATATGAAACCCTAGATGGAGTAGACAAAGGAGGTAAAATTTCTTATTGAATGAACAACTTACAAGACATCATATCTTCATATTTGTTTCCACCACAGGTACAAGAAGATTGAATAGGTCACATTTGACCTTCCTCCTTAGCTAAGACAACCTACAAAAATGGAGTGAAACAACACTCTTCAGAAAATTACAGTAGCAAAATTCCGCAATAATTCAAGATTATATCAAGGATTGGAGATTGTTTAATAACCTCAATCAGAGTCTCTTCTTGTGTGACAAACTTGCCCTTATACAAAGACTATGTCAGCAACAAGCTCACGACAATTCTTGCAAAAACACTAATCATCCATGAAAAGAATAAAGAGATGGAAAATCTTCACATTGAACCCATCCTTCTTCCTATCCTACCAAAGATTTTCAACTAAAAGCTTGGAGGGGACTGCAGCACTTCCAAACATGATTTAAGCTAACAAATCTTCTTTTTATTTATATCTTTCAAATAAAAACTGTAATTCCTGAAATATTTTTTTTAGAATGCCCTAGAGTCTTCCTTGAGTGGAGTGCTTCCTCTTGCCTTTGAAGTGAATAAAATAGGTTTAGAAGGCCACTTGTCGTCTCCATAAGCAAAGCATTTTCCATTTGAAGGTTTGGTTATGTCAATGATGCCACATGACATCTACTCATGTAAAGAGCTCACTTCCAAATATGTAAGAAAGACCTTGAACAATGTGTTGTTACCCTTGATTACCTCAAAAGTTGAAATATGCTGCCAAATATGTGCCAATGGATTAAATAATTTGTTATCACCCCCAAAAAATTCTCCTCAAAGGGGAAACACAACTCCAAATATGTGGGATATGCCTTGAATAATGTGTAATGTCCCCAAGGGACATCCTTTGGCCATACAAATTTTTGGGTGCCACATGATACCATTCCAAGCAAGAGGTTAATTCTCCTTTGGCCTCTCTCCCTACCACATGTCATGCTTTGGATCTCTTAGAGGGTAAGGCATTTTCTTCTCGGGCCATGTTTAACCCTTACCTTGCCTAAACCCCACCTTGGACAACTCCTAAGGTAGGGCATTCATACACTAGGGCTTGCTTCTTGCTAACATCCTCTATCAATGTTGTCTTAGGTCGTAGCTTCAACCTAGAAAAAGGATTTCCATCAGTGACGCAAATAAAGGGTAGTGTTTACATCCTCCATCCAATGTGGTCTTGGGCCCTGGCTGCAAGCCAGGAACAAGGCTCTCGATCAATGATGCAACAAAAGGGAAGGTAATCTATGTAACCATGCCTCAAATGTGTTAAGTAGTGTTTTGAAACTTAGCTTACTCGGACTCGGATTTAGTCGAGTTGGTTGAGTCGATCCTTGAGAGTATCGATTTGGTTGTCAAATTAGCAAGGGGGGCCTATTTGATATGAAATTGGTTGGTTTGGTACCAAACTAGTCCAACTTAACCAAGTTGGTACTAGGTCAGGTTCCCTATAAGTTGTAGTGGCATATTGGGGGAAATGAAGCAATTGGCGCAACCTTAGAATGGTAGAGGAGACTTGCTCAACAAAGTTTGATCTTGATATTGATGACTAGAAATGGATTGATTTGGATTCGGCTCCACTAGTAGAGTAGGCATTGTGCTAGGAATTATAGTTACTAGCTGTGCTTCTACTAGTACTACTGTTGTAGTTGCAGATGTCCCTGAGGAGTTCGATGATTATGAGGACCTTGAGCCAAATAATGCTCTTGTAGCTCATGCCAAGGATTCCATTTTTAGTAGTGGTGATTGAGTTTGATGATTGATGTTGATCAATGCTATGTAGTAGGCTAGGGGCTTGTAGCATGCTGTCTTTTGTACTCTAGAGGCGATTTATAACCTCGTTGGTTATGTACTGCATTTCATATATGTATTTCACTTGGTGCTGTTTTGATATATTCACCCTCACATGGTTTATATATTAGTAGACTTTGCATATTTTGTTTCTAATATTTTGGAATCTTTGAAATTATTTTTTCTCGTTAAAATTTTAATATTTTATCTATTATTTAGTTATCTAGTTATAAAATTCAAACTAGGGGTATTCTGAGCTGAATAAGAGTTGAGTTTGAGCAACCCTCGACCAAATTTTGAGGCCGAGTCTGAATTTTAAAACTATGGTGTCAAGTGTGCCCAAATGGAATTTCATAGTGAGATGTGTCTCTAGAAAAGCCTCCATCAAGCCCACCATACTGCTACACCCTTGTTCTTCATTGGATGATGAAAAGTTCTTGGGCAAGATAGAACAAGGTGTATGGTCTACAAGTCTCTCCCCTTGACCTATAACTGCCACTGAAGGGATCTTTTGTGGTGCTTGGTGAGATAAGAAAGCTAATGAAAATGTGAAAAGTCCTTGCATTTTTTGGGGATAACAATTGGCCCCATATGGGGACTGTGGGGTGTAAGAGAACTCTAGAATCTTTGTTCAATTTGTACGTGCAAGGTGAAAAAGGGGTGGCTATATGTGATGAGATGGATCAACAACTTCACATCCCCACCACATAATAGAGAATGTCTTTAGTGCCAATTTATTACAAAAGCCTTGAGAATATTCATCTTACTACCCATTCTCAAGGGGCACTAAAAATAAAGCATAAGCCCAAAATGCCATAGAGAGCTTAAATGAGATCTATTGCTTGTAAATATCGAGATTATTCTTCCTACCCTACTCTTCAACAAGGAGATGCAAACATGAAGTGAAATCAAAGTGCCAATGAACCACTGTATCATCTCATTAACACCATGATATCTCTTCTTGTGTTTGGCAACAAACCAAAATAAGTCCACATCAAACATCCTACAAGAATAGACTGGAACCTTTGTCACTATATGGTTGAAAATGGAGGTGAGCTCTTGAAAATGGATGAAAACCCCAAAATCACACGAGGGTTGATAGGGCTGATACATTCGTGGCATCCGACACATGAATAGGGCAGCACATTGTCAAGTCATAAATCACCTCAATGCACTACAACATGTGCCGCTCCAAAGGTCGATATACACATTCCAACAGTGTTCCTCAAAATTTTTGGTTCTGAAAGGAAATTGAAAGTTGCAAAGCTGTGAGTGAAAGGTTGCATCTGATGGCTGTGTGTAGTCACAATGGCAGTAGAATCTGTGGTTTTAGCCATAGCATGTTGTTGGTTCCAGGAGCAACCCACATTATCTTCTTATTTGTACTCCTTGAAGTCCCTAGCCATGAACACATTGTCTTCATGAAACTAATTAAGTTTCTTCCACAGTCCATCAGACTGATTGGTTTATCCTGCCCATGTTGATAAATTCAATCCTGGGCCTGTTGTTCAACTGCTGGATTCCACCAAAGGTTCATCAACAAAAAATTAAGAGCCACACCTCCTGCCTTAAAGTCATGAGGAAAACGTTACTATTTAGATAATTAGTAAAATTTTCAATTGTTTGATCTTTCCCCTGACTTCATACTTCTAATCGGTTGAGTGCATTTTATCCCTCTCTTCCGTAGATAAAAATTTATTAGATCGAACACTGATGTAAACTGGCTAAAGCCTATTAGTATCCTTCTGTAGCATAAGCAGAGTCCCTTCCCTAAAAGCATCTATATTTGTGCTGGTTTGAAATCGGTTAAGGTTTATTTTACTGAAAATACTTGAGTCCTTGTATCTCTTGATTTTATTTGTTTCTCCTAGGTATTTGCATTCCTTCTCCTAGCGAGAAGTTTTAAATAAGGTTAGCTTGAAGATTGTCCAACAGTTGAGGTGTATTTTTGCATTCAATTTCTGTAGAATGTATGTCTACATGATGCATTAACTGGATCATCGGATCGATCATTACAAGACTACAAATATTTTCTGTTGAAGATGAATCAAATGCACTGTTCTGATCATCTGCAAGTGACATGGAAGTTGTAGAATAAACTGCTATATATGGATTATCAATAGCCTGGAGTAATCGTGTGAGGAGATCAAAGATGTGAGCATAATTGTTGAGTGGTGTTCATGCAGTTACATGAGTTGCACTATGATTAGCTGTGACATAACCGCATTTTCAGCTGCTTTCCCACTTTTAGAATTTACAGAAATTTCACTCTCAAGAGTCTTCTTCTAAGCCTGATTCTACCTTGCTATCATGTTTTGAAGGACTTTTCCCGTGCTCATCCCATGGCGAAGAAGAAGGCATAGGTTGCTTAGCCCCATTCTTAAATAAACCTTTCTGTTGGGGCATCATAGAATGGGGAGGAAGAACTGCTGGTTGTTTAACTGAATGACATGATCTCTCAAAAGGATGCTCTTCAACCTCAGATTTTTGCATGTAAAGAACTACAGGTGGAGTTTGAGGATGTTCTTGAACTTTCCATGAACCCTGTCTGCCCCATTCCCATATGACCTGAGTCTGCCCCATTCCCATCTGACCCCAGGATACCTATCCCGTTGCATTCTCAAGGAATTCAGTTTTCAGAATCTTCTCTTCATCCACTTGGAAGCCACTGATTTCATTTTTTACTATCTGTTGAGCTCCTAATGTAACCAATTCATCCATTTTCTTTGCATTGCCATTTGTTAATCTGTCCTTGCTTTCAGGAGTTCTAGAACCTTTATCCTCTGTGTTCAATGATATCATTGTTGCAGTTTCATGGCCAACCTCCTCATTTGATACATCTTCCTCCCAGGAGTCAATTGTGTTTCTACCTGTTTCTCATAATTTTTTTCTTCAGCATCTACCAGAAGTTCTGCTCATTTATCAGATTTCTCAATGTCCTGTTCCTTTAAGAAAGCAGCAATAAGAAGATTTTTACAGAAAGCCAACTCAAAAAGATTAGAAGCAACTTCATTTGCACCTTGGTTAAGTTGTGTTAGCTCTCAAACTCTACCCTAGCAGGAAAAGTCCTAACCTCTACAGGAGAGCCTAGAGGAACATCAGGCAAGAAGTGCTACCTTAGGGAAAATGAAGCGAACAAAGTTCCTTCTACAGATTAATTACTCCAAAAGACTTGAAATATGAAGTTATCCATTGAGGATATAAATATTATATATTAAATGTGTGAATAAGAATGATTTACAATGAGAACGAGAGGCTTGCTTATATATCAAGCAAGTGTCTCTTCATGGAGAGTCATGTCTCATTTAGACATGCCTCTTCAACCTAACTACTAATTATTATTAACTAATCATTATTACAATTATCCTCGTTACTTATATTTATATTATTTATATATTTTATTCGTAACATTGCCTTCCTCAAAAAGCTTTGTCCTCAAAGCTTTTCGATGAAAAAGGCTTGATCTCTTTTTTGGCTTCAAATGACTTTCTCTCTCGGAACAATCATCTTCATCGATACAAGCTGATATGATCTTCTAAGTGAAGAACAAAATTGTCCCACTGAGAAGAGATCAGACCACCCTAGATTAATCTTCTGTGTAGTATTCTGATCACTGGAATTTTGTAACGACTTGTCAGCGTAAGACGGAATTGATGTTACGTCATTATTCTTTGGAACATCAGTTTGTTGTTTCGGTTCTGAATGGTCCCGATACGTAGCGTGGTTGATTTGTCTAAACTCATGATTCGGATGCCTATAGGGAACTTTTTTGGTTTGATTTTCCCTTATTGGGCATGCGGCAATTTTTATACTTTCTTTTGGCGAAGATGTTGTTGAGTTGGTTATGAAACATTCACTGAGGATGTTCATTGTCTGAACTGCAACATCTAAGTGGGTCGTTTCTTCAATTGACTTGTCTTCTTGAGTTGTCATATTCACTGGATCAGTATTCGTTCCCTTATTTTCAACTTGAACTGTTGTGACTGGATATTTCGATACTTTTTCTTGAGTGAATTGTTCCAACTTGTCTTTTAATGCTTTCTTATCCTCCTTAAGTTTCTTAATTTGAGTGAGTAGACTTTGATTATGGTTTCTCAGACGTAAAAGTTCCTTGATTTATGATTTATCAACTTTATTTTCAGTGTTTTGAAATTTAAGCTTTTCATCTTTTAGTTCTCTGATTTGTTCTAATAAATTTTTATTAAGGTTCTTTAAACGCAAAGTTTCCTCTTCTTGTTCTGATAAGTGCTTCTTGAGTTATTTTTTGTGACCTTAGTTTTCTTCACTTGCGCCAGTAATTTTTCGACGTGGTCCTTAAGATGAGAAATTTCTTCGTCCTTTTCTATTACTTCTTTGTAATGCATATCAACAAGATCTTTATGTTCGTGTTCTAACGCTTTCTTGTTTTGCTGGATTTTGGCTATTTGCCATTCTCTTGATCTTTTAACTGCACTTTCTTGGTACATTGGATTACATCATTCTATGGGAGTGATGATGGACGCTCAACTTGGAATATGGATTCCATTTTCTTTCTCTCCTCAACATGTTGTCGCTTAAGTATTGTGATTACTTGTTTTACATCTCTTTGGAATTGTTTTTGTTCATTACTTAGAGATTCCATACTTTTTTTCACTTCTTTTATCTCCTTTATATATATCTATATATATTTCAAATATTCTCTTTTTTAAATATTTTTTTTAAATACTTATGTTATTCCTTTTTCTTATATATATATATATATATATATATTTTTTTTTTTTTTTTTAATAATTTTTTTTTTTTTTTTTCTATTTTTTTATTTTTATTTTTATTTTTCCATTATTTCTCTATAATTTTCAGATTTTTTTTTGTTTGTTCACCCTTTTAATTAAACCTAGAATATATATATCTATATATATATATTGAAGGCACATCTCTTTTCTTTTCCTAAATCCTTAATTAACTTAACTTTTGCTACGTTGGCCTTTAAAATAATTTTCAGATTTTTTTTTGTTTGTTCACCCTTTTAATTAAACCTAGAATATATATATATATATATTGAGGCACATCTCTTTTCTTTTCCTAAATCCTTAATTAACTTAACTTTTGCTACGTTGGCCTTTAAAAAACGAATAACCGTACATAAAACAACATTTCGATTATTATAAGGATGCCCGCTTATATATTTTCTAATCTTATATATTTTTGTAAATATATATATGTTAACAAATCCACTCCACAAACCGAAACGTCACGATGTCAGTTGACCGTTTGACGTCAACTAACCCGGATTGATAAAACGGAGCTTCTGGTCGCTTGGAAGAAGTAGCGTAGGTTTGTTGGACGACAGTTGCTGGTTGTATTTGGAAATAGATCATTAGCAGCGACAAACCCTGCAGAGAAAAACTACAGTGGTTGTTGGTGGCGTTGAACTGTGGTTGAATGAGATTGATATCAGTTCGAGGGGGGTTGTTGTGGCCGACACGAATCAATAGTGTTCGAAGGCTGAAGCCACAAATGGGTTGCGCAGTTTGAATGCCAGTGGTTTGCGGCTGTCAAGCTTGGTCGATGTGTCGTGGAGTTTCTTGTGTCTGCCCGAAAACACGTTATTCGGTAGCGTGGGCAGCCATAGGTTTTGGTTTTTTGTTTTTATATATATTGTTTTAAAAAAAAATCTTGTTTTTTTTAAATATATATATATATATATTTTATGAATATAGATATAGTCTCTTCTATTTTTTTGTTTTTTGTTTTTGTTTTTCTTGATTTTTTTTCTTCTAATATTCTCTGATGAACGACGGGGAAACTCCCAAATTGCAGCGAAACGCTTGAATTATGACAGCAACAAAGTTGATGACGATTGATGGCCAAGGGCCGGTGACCAGAGAACAAGCTTTGTGCAGCAGTGAAGTGGCAAAAGGATCGACTGCGTCTGATACCAATGAAGCCAATGAAGCGAACAAAGTTCCTTCTACAGATTAATTACTCCAAAAGACTTGGAATATGAAGTTATCCGTTGAAGATATAAATATTATATGTTAAATGTGTGAATAAGAATGATTTATAATGAGAACGAGAGGCTTGCTTATATATCAAGCAAGTGTCTTTTCATGGAAAGTCATGTCTCATTTAGACATACCTCTTTAACCTAACTACTAATTATTATTGACTAATTATTACAATTATCCTCGTTACTTATATTTATATTATTTATATATTTTATTTGTAATAGAAAACTTTAAACAACGGAAACTAAGTACACTGCCTTGGGGAAAATCCCTAACAATCAATCTAGTCTAGTCTATTGTAGCAGCATGAGCGTTATTTGGCCTAGATTGATTATGAAAGTATGCTGACCAGATCATCAATTTCATTTATGCATTAAAAATTGTGAAAGCATAAGCAATTGTGCATGGAGCCAAATCTTCAGATTCCAATCCCACATTTGCGTGGATTAATAACTAGCCTCAATTTGATTTGCCAAAATACTGTAGCAAACAAGTGTTCATGCATTTGACAACCAAATTTGGGACCCAAATCACATTTCATAGTGTTTTCCACGAGTATGTTTCAGACTTCAAGATAGAGTTGAGATCTAATATGCAAGTGATTATGGTAAATCAGATAGAAGTTATGGCCAATACTACAATTGCCTTGTGTCAGCAAATGATCCATAATCGATCCATGCCAATTCTTCTTATTGTGAAACAAAATATGCAGTTACAATTAGAAAAATATTTAGATATTTATGTGACATAAAGCACATCAGATTTAAGGCAAATGTAGCATTCATTCGATGGATGCTGACACAGTCTGCAGTGCAACATCAGCTGTGAAGATGAAACACAGCTGTGAAGATGAAACACAGTGTTGTTTAATTTATTTAATGTCATGTATGAAATCCAAATCTATGCCCTGTATATAAATGAATAAAATGTGGTGGCCATAAGATTTATTATGCATTGAAATACTCTGCTGGCATATCCTTTGCTCAATGGGAGAAAAATCATTGCTGGTGTTAAGTTCCTTTATCATCTTTGCTGAAAATCAATATGATTTCATTTCTCTTATCTATGAAATGAATGGGTTTACTGATGTAGATTTTGTCTTATATTCAGTGACAACTTCACACTTGATTGCTCTAAGACGTTGAAACCATTGATCACTGGTGTACCATAAATGTTATATTCATGTATGCATGTATGCATACAATGATCTGTGTATGCCCTTTAAATGAAATCGTTTCCAGTAGTAGGATGACAGTATCTGAATTATATCATGATAGTGATTTGTTATGTGGATTTAAATGAATGTTTCATTGTGAGAGTAGAGTCACGCAAGTTAATTCTTGATATGCCCATGCCAAACATAATGAACCCTCAAATACCGGAGCTTAGAAAGAAAAAGGCAACTATTCAATAGTCTGTGAGATCACTCAAGGTTAGTTTGCATCGATCCATTGCAATTTAGCATTAGGGTTTTAGACAAAGTGAAATGAAGCAAATTAGAGGTATTTAAGCATACACAAGTAAAAAATTATTAGCCCTGTAGGAACAAGTGCTTCAGAAAAATCACGTAGCCATTATCACTAGATTCTTTAGATGCAGATCAAAGACAATTCAAAACACATTCACGTTCAATCCTCAAAATTGGCTATTTGCCTACATCTTTGCTTGTTTATCAATCTATAAACTATTGTATAACACATGGATAGGTTTAAAATTCTATTGTATAACACGTGGATAGATTTAAAATTGCTAGCATCTAATAATGAGATGTTGAGTGATCTTTAACATCATTTTGATTGGCTAAGTAGATTATCTTCCAAAGCCATTAAAATGTTTATACAATAATTTGATTCACTGATGCATTCAATGTGTTAGTGATAGTGTTACCCACCAAAAGTGGGTGACCCCTAGGAGAAACTTTTTTCCTATTAATCTCTTCTAGCCGACAACCAACAGTCCCTAAGAGCCACTTTGTAGTCGATGTGTCATGCCATTCATATCTTTGTCACCTGCATCAGTGATATATTTTCTCACCCATTTGTCAATAGCACATGTTGGAAGGTGGGCTTCTGAACAAAAGATACTTTATTCATTTTGCAATCAGGCGCTTATGCTTTTTTGTATTTGGGCGTTTGGCATGGATTATGGGGTAACTTGGAAGAAATAAAGGTCTTGGCCATACTCTTGTTACCTCACTTTAAATGGGGGGTTAATTTTTCAATCTTAGTTTAGTGGGACCTCCCCTAATGGCCTATGGCTTTGGGAAGAGGCACTGCTTGAGATACCATGATTGAGATAGTGTAGCCTCATCTATCCCTATTTCATTTCTACCACTTTCCATCTTACCTTTTGAACCCCTATGCCACCTCCTTTCTTCAGGGCAACTCACCATCAGTTCATTGGGATTTGGAACACACACACACTCATACCTTGGGTAGGGCCTGAAAATTCACCCTGGGAGGTTGATGTTGGCATTATGGCCAATGTGTTGTCCTTGATAGTAACATGATTGATAAAGATGTACTTGATGTCAACATTGTGATAATATGATGATTATTGAACTCATGCAGATTGATACAGATGCTACAAAGGATATGGACAGAGAAGAAAGTATACACGACTATCATGCATAACAGCCATGTACATATCTCAACATACTGAGTAATTATCGTAGAATTTATATGCTGTATTATTCAACTAGATCTGTGTATGTACATGACAAACCAGAAGCAAATCTGCGTGCAGATCTTAAATCTTTCACTGCAAGCATAACTTCACACTTCACAACCTTTACTGTCAAAACTACAGACTTTGAATAATTCATTTAGATCACAACATCACTATAATCACAAATTCATCATTGTTAGCTTACTTAGACATTTGCAACAAGTAAATTAATCGAGCATACATGTCAAGATATGATCTGAGTCTTCTCCTTGCTCCTTTGTGTACACCTGTTCCATATCAGATCATTCATAAACAATTCATTACTTGCACACCTAACACCTTGATCTTCATCTTCTTATATAGCTTTTGCCTTAGCCAATACCTTAGGTAGTTCCCTTGGTAATGTCGTTAGTATTCTTTGACGGCATCAAATAAACATTGCCGCAACGATTACTATGGGCCAATACCATGGTAATGACCTCTGGTATTCAGATTGCCATGGTTTGGATTTTGTAAGTTACTTTTACTCACGGGACTTGTGTATGTACACGATCCTTCTTCATAGGAACCACGTATACTTTCTCCTCTGCCCATATCCTTTGTAGCATCTATATCAATTTGCATGAGTTCTATAATCATCATATTATTATAATGTTGACATCAATCACATCGTCTTCTGAATCAGTAACTTTATCTGACATAACAAAGGTTGTTTCATCTTTTGACACATCATTAGTTCCTTTAGAGACAAGGTTCCCTGATGAACAATCTTCCTTTGTTTTTCCTTCATGGATTGCCCGCAGATTATCCCTTTCACTTCTACCCATGAAAGCAATTTCAGTTGATTCACTATCATCTTCATTATCATCAATATTACACAAACAAGGAAATGGACTACAATTAGAACAAAAACCAGTACTTGATAATTCTTTGTCACAATCTTCTTTATTCTTGATCAACAGAAAAAGAGGTGTTCTTGTAGATGAATATTTGCTGACATCTATAATCATAACTGCATCTGATGCATCACTTTCACAATTTTCTTGGAATGACTTCTTTTGAGTTGTCTTCTTCTTTTGCTTCTTTCCCATTGTCTATGATCCACCCTCAAGCGGTTAAGCTTTTGTTGGAGTAACTTGCTCTGATACCAATAGGTTGGGGGGGGGGGGGGCGGCGTCGTTGTGGATCAATATTTGTAATTCACTTAAACTTTCAATTTCACATTTAGAGGTTTATACGCTACTATCATTTATGTAACTCGCGTGTACGTGATTTCAGTGAAGTAGAACCATGTATATCTAGTTAACTAACTTTTCACATGTTCCATCAACTATTTATCATTAAGAAGTGCATCATTTTTTCATTCTTCATTTATTAAGCAAAAACCATGAGCAATAAAGAGCAGATAAATCATCAACACACAAGAAACATATCAACGCACACGAACACCAAGATTTTAGGTGGAAACCTAATGTGGGAGAAAACCACTGCTGTCGTCGTCTCTGTCTTCTTTCTTATTATATAAATAAAAATTTCTTACAATCTTGTATTGGTGCAGACTCTTATCAGCATGTAGACACCCACTTGCAGGGGGCTACAACTTCCACTCGTTCTCCAACACCCACCAGAAGGGAGTTACAACCCCCTAATCTCTTTAACGACTCCTATCGGAAGGGAGCACCTACCCCTTGAACAAGTTTACCAACTACGACTAGAAGGAAGATTCAACTCCCTCACTAAAGGCTTCAACCCTCAGCACCTTTCTTGGACCACGTTTCATAATATTTCATAATGGATCCACTTGACTCAAAACATCAAAACATGTAGGCCACCTTTCGACATATTTTCATATTGGACCCACACTCAACATTATGCTCAATACCAAAATGAATACTGAAATTGAACTACAATCACAGAACCAACTGAATCACTGTATTATCAGCAAACCAATCACTGAACCTCAACCAACTATTGCAACCAGATCATACCAATGCACAACCATTCATAAATATACCAAGCCATACACTGTTAACCATCACAGAAACAAAGTGTTGTCATTGTAAACCTTTATTATATTTACTTTAAAATGTATATGCTACTGTTCTCAAGCATCCCTGCGTATATACGCGCTTTCTCTGTATCACAATTGCGTACAGATTTCAAAACACTGAATATTAAATCACTGGATCACTGTAACACTGAATCAACCACTGGACCATACATAGATTATTGAACCAATCACAAATCACTGATACCACACTATAACATCATTACCAATCAATATTCCATTCCACATTCAACCCAATCAACACTGTCAGACATAGATCATCAAGATAGAGACATCATTGATAGACAACCACAAACATAGCAGAACTCATCAAATGTCATCATCAGTCACACTCCAAACCCTAGAATGTATACGCGACATCCATGAAACATATCAATGTATGTACGCGACTACCATGCATAACACCCACGTACAGATCTCAACATATTTAGTAATTATCGCAGATTTTGTACACTATATTATTGAACCAGATCCACTGTATTATCAATATTTTTAATTCACTTAAACTTTCAATTTCACATTCAGAAGTCTGTACGCTACTATCATTTATGCAACTTGCGTGTGTATGCGATTTCCGTGAAGTAGAACCACATATATCTAGTTAACTAACTTTTCATATGTTCCATCCACTGTTTATCACTAAGTAGTGCATCATTCTTTCATTCTTCATTTATTAAGCAAAAACCATGAGCAATAAAGAGCAGATAAATCATCAACACACAAGAAACATATCAACACACATGAACACCAAGATTTTAGGTGGAAACCCAATGTGGGAGAAAACCACTGCTGCTGTCGTCTCCGTCTTCTTTCTTATTATATAAAGAAAAATTTCTTACAATTTTGTACTGGTGCAGACTCTTATTAGCACGTAGACACCCACATGCAGGAGGCTACAGCTTCCACTCATTTTCCAACACCCACCATAAGGGAGCTGCAACCCCTTGATCTCTTTTACCGGATCCTACCGGAAGAGAGCACCTACCCCTTGAACAAGTTTACCAACTACGACTGGAAGGAAGATTCGACTCCCTCACTGAAGTCTTCAACCCTCAGCGCCTTTTTTGGACCACGTTTCATAATATTTCATAATGGATCCACCTGACTCAAAACATCAAAACCTGTAGGCCACCTTTCATCATATTTTCATACTGGACCCACACCCAACATTATTTTCAATACCAAAATGAATACTGAACTACAATCATAGAACCAACTGAATCACTATATTATCAACAAACTAACCCCTGAACCTCAACCAACTATTGCAACGAAATCATACCAATGCACAACCATTCATAAATATACCAAGCCATACATTGTTAACCATCACAAAAACAAAGCGCTGTCACTGTAAACCTTGATTATATTTACTTTAAAATATATACGCTACTGTTCTCAAGCATACCCACGTATATACACGCTTCCTTTGTATCACACATGCGTACAGATCTCAGAATACTGAACATTAAATCACTGGATCACAGTAACACTGAATCAACCACTGGACCATACATAGATTATTGAACTAATTACAAATCACTGATACCACACTGTAGCATCATTATCAATTAATATTCCATTCCACATTCAACCCAATCAACACTGTCAGACATAGATCATCAAGATAGAGACATCATTGATAGAAAACCACAAACAAAGCAGAACTCATCAAATGTCATCATTAAGCTGCACTACAAAACCTAGAACGTATACGCGACATCCATGAAACATATCAGCGTATGTACGTGACTACCATGCATAACACCCACGTACAGATCTCAACATATTGAGTAATTATCGCAGAATTTATAAACTGTATTATTGAACCAGATCCACGTATGTATGCGACAAACCAGAAACAAGCTTGTGTACAGATCTTAATTTTTTCATTACAAACATAACTTCACACTCAACCTTCATTGTAAAAAATACAGACTTCTGAATAATTCATTTAGATCACAACATCACTATAATCACATATTCATCATTGTTAGCTTACTTAGACATTTGCAACAAGTAAATCAATCAAGCATACATGTCAACATATCTTCAGATCTTTCAGATATGAGTCTTCTCCTTGCTCCTTGGTGCACACTTGTTCCAGATAAGATCATTCATAAGCAATTCATTACTTGCACGCCTAACACCTTGATCTCCATCTCGTTATATAGCTTTTGCCTTAGCCAATACCTTAGGTAAATCACTTGGTAATGTTGTTAGGATTCTTTGACGGGATCAAATAAACGTTGCCACAACCATTACTATGGACCAATACCATGGTAATGACCCATGGTATTTAGATTATCATGGTCCAAATTCTATACGTGACTTCTACTCACAGGACTTGCATATGTACATGACCCTTCTTCATAGAAACCACATATACTTTCATCTCTGTCCATATCCTCTGTAGCATTTGTATCAATCTGCATGAGTTCCATAATTATTGTATTATCATAATGTTGACATCAAGTACATCTTTATCAATCAGGTTTCCATCAAAGACAACACATTAGCATAATGGCAACAATCTCCCCTTTGGACTCGATGGCAACCACTTTGGTGTTTGAATACCACTTGCAAATACACTTGCAAACACCAACACCGAGTCTTCTCTCAAAACACACCAAGTTTCTCTCCAAGTACTCTTCTTGAAACACCAAGCTTCTTCTCTCCAAGCACTCTTTTCCAAACACCAAGCTTTTCTCCCCCTTTGACATTAAGGGCAAATGGCCGATCCAGAGTGAATGAAGTGCTTCCCTTGTATTGCTGATTATTCTAGGTCTAATTGGCTAAAAAAATGCATATTGACCATGCTCCCCCTAAGCATATGCTGGACCTTTTGATGATATATAATGAAAATATAAGGTTTTTTGACTCAAAAAAATATGACCTTTCCTATCACCAATGATTCATGATTACATCAGTCACCCAACATATTGGGTTTACATATTGGACCCAAATTTTACATCACTATCCCAAAATAATGGGATCACATACATATCATGACTTACCCCAATAGCTCATACATAACTGAATTTTACAATGATTTACAACAGGAGTCTTTTCATGACCTTTAAATCAAGAGACATATAAGACACTTATAAACAAAAATAGGGATCTCAACAATGATGTGGCAAGACCATAATAGTCATCGACAACCACCATGAACCATATCAGAATTTGCACCATAAACATCTGATAACAACATAGACAACAACATGAACATCCTCAATATGTAAGATATGACAATCATCATTATCATGTGATCAAATATGAAATGCTTCCAAGCATCACCAAGCAACTGCAGCTGAAGCGTAAGATTGTGCAATAAATCTCTGTCAGCAACTCATCCCCTTGACCTCATGTCATTAAGGCCAACACACTCTCTCCACATGTATGAAGAGCCACAATACTTAAGCAACAATATCAAACACCATAGGCAGTATGTTCACACATCAATAACATATGTGCAAACAAGAGTACTTCCAGCATCACAAGCCATTAACCAACATCAACAACGACCATAGCATACACATTCTCCTCATCAAGTGTATCAAGTAATATTAACACACCATTAACAACTTCACCAAGTGCAACTCAAACAAAATATAGACATCATCCATGACTTCACCTCATGCAATCCATGCATCATTGATAACTAATGATAGAATCACAACAACATATGTATCTTCAGTAGTAACAATAGTAATATCCATGCATCAACAATGATATGTACTCATCGTAAACCATCATGCAACACGAAATGCTCAAGAAACCATAATGCCAACAATGAACTATTATAAGCATAGCAGATGCTCCCCCTAATCCTGTGCCAACTTTTCATCATCAAATTTGATCACATCCATCTCATCAACCAACAAATGCACCAAAGAACCATTTCAACAAAAACAATATAAGGTCAGCTCATAACCTTATCATGAATCAATCATCATTTCTAAGCATCATAAGAGCATCATTAATAGTCTGCAATAAATCAACGTCAAAACTAGAATCCCAATAATAAATTGATGGAAGCATATCAGAAGCACCCCCTGAATCTGTGCCATTTTTTATTCATCTTAGAGAAACATACACGACTATCTAGATCAAAACTCACATATACACATCATTGTCTTACATGGGATCCACGTACAGAAAGTAAACCACTGATTCTTTATAGCCATAACTCCCCTTGAACATGTACTGTCTGTGCCTATTCACTGTTACTTCATCAGATGCAATGTCAGTAATATACTCATCAAAACAATATAGGTAATCATCATTACATATATGCATAACTCTCCTTGAGATCATACACTAGAGATCCTGTGGACCTGATAGTCATCACCTGTTCTACATGAGGTTATGTACCTCACATGCATAAGATACATATGCATAGCTCCCCATAAGATAATACACCAGAGATCCTGTGGACTTGATAGTCATCACCTGTTCTCCATGAGGTTATGTACTTAACATTCACTTCTGTAGTCATTGTTAGAAAAACACATTAAGCAAAATACTCTGCAGTGGGGACAATCTTCTTTTTCTTTGAATTTGAAGAAGAAGATGAACTATACCTTTTATCATTGCCTAAATTCTTCTTTACTAGCACCTATAATTTGTCTGCATTTCTGAATCCTATTGCTATAAAATTTCCAATCTTTTCTTCTATAACTTTGTGTTTAGTTGATGTAAACACAATTATATGTCCTTTATCAACGATTTGACCTACAATTAAAATATTTTGCTTTAGCCCCTGAACTAATAATGCATCAACTTCTTTTCTATACTTGTCAAGTTTGGCTCTACCTCTTCTTAGAATTTTTGCCAGAGCACAATTTCCAAGAATAACTTTACTGTCTTTGCTTTTTTGAGAGATTCAAACTTGTTCTTATCTCCATAAATGTGATGAGAACATGCACTATCGATGTACCATTCATCTTCATTTTCAAATGAACATAGAACATGGCCATACTTAATTTTCTCTTCTTCCTTTTGCTGAGTAATGCTGGTGGATCCTTCTTTCTCAGGTCTTTTGGTAACAATATTCTTAGATATCATTTTTTGGGATTCAACTGCGTTAAGTAAGCCATTCATGTATGATCATTTCCATGAGAGGTAGTCTTAACTGACAAATTTCTCATGATTTTTGAATAGTCCACTTAGCACTCATTGCATCGGGTGATACTCATAGGCGCGAAGAAGTGGGATTGAAACTAGTGAAATGAATCACATAGCATCAATCATCACTTTCAGGGCTTGCACCCAGTAACTAGGACTTCCCGGGAGGTCACCCATCCCAGATCGCCTCTGGCTCAAGCGCGCTTAATTGTGAAATTTTCCCCACAAGCAAGCCCACTTAGCTTGCTACCCCATTTGCAAAACCTTAGCAAGTATTGTGCCTCATGAACCATTCAAGCAAAGTTCCCTCCACTCTTTTGAATTTAAGTACAAGGGGTTTTCGCAGTGCATTATATTAGATATCATTTTTTGGGATTCAACTGCGTTAAGTAAGTCATTCATGTATGACCATTTCCATGAGAGGTAGTTTTAACTGACTAATTTCTCATGATTTTTGAATAGTCCACTTGGCACTCATTGCATCGGGGGATGCTCACAGGGGTGAAGAAGTGGGATTGAAACTAGTGAAATGAATCACATAGCATCAATCATCACTTCAGGGGCTTACACCCGGTAACCAGAACTTCCCGGGAGGTCACCCATCCCAGATCGCCTTTGGCTCAAGCGCGCTTAACTGTGGATCTTTCCCCACAATCAAACCCATTTAGCTTGCTACCCCATTTGCAAAACCTTAGCAAGTATTGTGCCTCATGAACCATTCAAGTAGAGTTCCCTTCACTCTTTTGAATTTAAGTACTAAGGGGTTTTCGCAGTGCATTATATTAGATATCAATTTTTTGGGATTCAACTGCGTTAAGTAAGTCATTCATGCATGACCATTTCCATGAGAGGTAGTCTTAACTGACTAATTGCTCATGATTTTTGAATAGTCCACTTAGCACTCATTGTATCGGGTGATGCTCAGAGGGGTGAAGAAGTGGGATTAAAACTAGTGAAATGAGTCACATAACGTCAATCATCACTTCCAGGGTTTTCACCCAGTAAGTCCTGGTTACTGGGTGCAAGCCCCGAAAGTGATGATTGGTGCTATGTGATTCATTTCACTAGTTTCAATCCCACTTCTTCACCCCTGTGAACATCACCCGATGCAATGAGTGCTAAGTGGACTATTCAAAATTCATGAGAAATTAGTCAGTTAAAACTTAAGACTACCTCTCATGGAAATGATCATACATGAATGACTTACTTAACACAGTTGAATCCCAAAAAATGGTATCTAATATAATGCACTACGAAAACCCCTTAGTACTTAAATTCAAAAGTGTTATGAAACCAGCTCAAGAAATGATAGAAAATATAGATCAACGCCTTAGAATTCAGCCTCTTCGAGGGGGCAACCTCCTTTACATTACATAAATGAACAATTCTTGGATGATTCAAATGACAAAACCCCCTTTCTATATATAGGAGTATAAGGAGTCACAATATAATCCATCCGACCTAACAATAATAATATAAAGCCACAAAAATAACAATAGAGGGATTCTATGGGGCACAGAAATAACAATATGGGGGTAATAGGGACACAACAATATAAATAAGGGGTATAACTACAATAGTAATGGGGTAATCACTAGTATTATAGGGACCCAACATGCCCCTCTCCTTCAAAAAAGTGTTGTCCTCAACGCTTGAGTAGTTCTGGATACTTCTGCATAAAATTCTCATCCTCCCATGTGGAATCTTCAGCGGATAAGTTCTTCCACTTGATAAGATACTCTGAAATTGATCGATTTCGTAGCTGTCGAGTTCTTGTTTCTGTGACTGCTTCCGGTTCCAATATAATTTTTCCTTCCTCGTCAAGTTCTGGCAATATTGTTTGAATTGGGAGCTTGTCGCCTATAACCTTCTTTAAACATGAAACATGGAAAACTGGGTGCAATCGAGAAGCTGCAGGAAGCTCCAATTTGTATGCCATAGTACCAATCTTTTGCAACACCTTGTACGGACCATAATACTTTGGTGATAATTTATTATCCTTCTTAGCTTGCTTTAGGGACATTTGCTTATATGGTTGTAGCCGTAGGAATACCCAATCACCTACATCAAAACTTCTTTCACTGCGATGTTGATCTGCCTGTTGTTTCATTCTATTTTGTGCCAACACGAGGTTATCCTTTAAGAGTTGGAGGACTTGTTGATGTTCGATGTGATGTTCCACTGCCTGAACCTTAGAATTTTCTCTTAAATATGATGTGATGGATGGTGGTTGATACCCATAAAGTGCCATAAATGGGGTCATTTTTGTTGCTGTATGGAAGGAAGTGTTATACCACCATTCAGCCAGAGGCAACCATTTGACCCATTGTGTCTGTTTATCAGATACAAAGCAACGAAGATATCCTTCCAAACATTTGTTTACTATCTCAGTTTGCCCATCAGATTGAGGATGATAAGATGAGCTATGAGCTAACTGAGTACCAAGACAAGAAAATAATTTTGTCCAAAAATTTCCAGTGAAAATGGGATCTCTGTCACTTACAATAATCTTTGGGTTTCCATGTAGCTTTTGAAATGTTTCCATAAATGCAGTAGAAACTGTACTGGCTTTAAATGGATGTGATAATGCACAAAAGTGTGCATACTTGGTAAGTCTGTCAACTACCACCATGATGACACTCTTTCCCTCAGACTTGGGTAAACCTGTGATAAAATCCATTGAAACCTCCTCCCAACGTTGGCTTGGAATGGATAAAGGTTGTAATAGACCCGGTGTCTTAATTGTTTCAACTTTATTTTGTTGGCAAACCAAACATTCCGCCACAAACTTTTGAATATCTGATTTAAGGCCATCCCAAAAAAATTCCTTCTTAACCCTGTGGTAAGTTTTTAAAAATCCTGAGTGCCCTCCTAAGGGAGAAGTGTGCAATTCCATAAGAATCTTTTGTTTTAGCTGGGAATTCTTACAGAGGTATAAGCGATCTTTGTACCATAACAAGCACTGGAATCTTGTTGTAGCTTTCGAATAAGTGCCCACACTTCTTCGTCATTCTTCCATTCCTCCCTTGCTTCGTTTATCCAATCTGGTTGGATAATAGAAATGGCACACAACAATGCTTCCACATCCTCATCCTTTCTTGAGAGTGCATCTGCCACCACATTTTGCTTCCCTTTTTTGTAGATGATTTCAAAGTCATAACCCAACATCTTTGTGACCCACTTTTGTTGCTCTTCAGAGGATAATCTTTGTTCTAAAAAGTATTTAAGGCTATCATGATCCGTTTTTACCTTGAAGTGTCTTCCCATTAGGTAGAGTCGCCATTTCTTAAGTGCATGGAGTATTGCCAACATTTCCTTCTCATAAATAGCTTTGCTTAAAAACTTTCCCTTGATTGGACGACTTTCAAAAGCAATGGGTCTTTCATCTTGCATTAGAACAGCACCAATTCCATTTCCTGAAGCATCACATTCCACAATAAAGGTTTTTGTGAAGTCCGGTGTAGCTAAGACCGGTGCTTGGCACATTGCCTCTTTAAGATGTTCAAAGGCCTTTGTTGCTTCCGGAGTCCATGAAAATGAATCTTTCTTCAATAATGTTGTTAGAGGTGCTGCTATTCTCCCATAATTCTTAACAAACTTGCGATAATACCCTGTCAACCCAAGAAATCCTCGCAGATGCTTTATGGATGTGGGGATTTTCCATTCCTTAATGGCTTTAATTTTGCTAGGGTCTACCTTAACTCCTTCATGAGATACAATATGACCCAAATATTCCACCTCCTGGACTCCAAAGAAACATTTGGATCTTTTTGCATATAATTGTTTCTCCTCCAATAGTTGTAGCACCCTGTCAACATGTTCAACATGATCCTTCCAAGACTTGCTGTAGATTAGTATATCATCAAAAAATACTAACACAAATTTTCTAAGGAATGGTTTGAAAATTGAATTCATCAAACCTTGAAATGTTGAAGGTGCATTGGTAAGGCCAAAAGGCATGACCAAAAATTCATAATGACCCTCATGAGTTCTAAATGCCGTTTTCGGAATGTCTTCAATCTTCATTCTGATTTGATGATATCCCGAACGAAGATCCAACTTGGTGAAGTAAATTGATCCATGCAATTCATCCAGTAATTCATCAATGACAGGAATGGGGAACTTATCTTTAATAGTGAGCTTGTTGAGCTCCCTATAATCCGGACACATGCGCCATGATCCATCCTTCTTGTGCACCAATACTACTGGAGCTGAGAAAGAACTTTGACTCGGTTGAATTATACCAACCTCTAGCATTTCTGCAACCATACGTTCAATTTCACTTTTTTGGACATAGGGAGGAACACTTCTTGGAATCAGATGAATAGCATGATCATGATCACGCATAGGTGGGAGACCTTTGGGAGTCTCAAATACCTTGGAATGATTGTCCAAGACTTTTTGGAGATCTGGAGAAATAGATGATTCCAATGTGGAAACATCTAGCGAACATAATTGTGCAATTACACCTCTTTGCTCCTTTTTTAGAAGCTTTGTCATGCCATTAGAGCTGATTATCTTTCCTGGTTTCCCTGCAATACCCCTTAATTCAACTTCCTTTCCTTCCGTAGAAAATTTGATGAAAAGTTCTTGAAAATTAAAAGCTATTGTACCCAAGGATTGTAGCCATTGGACTCCTAGTACAACATCAACACCTCCCATTGGAATGGAAAGCATTGGGCTAGTCAATACATATTCTCCCATGGATAGCTTGATATTATGGCACTTTCCAGAGCAATTTATTGTTCCTCCATTTGCAATCATCACTTGACACTCTGGTGCTGGATATAGGAAGCAATTCAATTCTTTTGCTACCCTACAATGAATAAAATTGTGGGTGCTTCCTGAATCAATCAACACTATTACCTTTTTCTTCTTGATTTGTCCTTCTATCTTGATGGTTTGAGGAGTGGTAATTCCCGCCAATGCATTACAAGATATGGTCGGATTTATTTTTCTTCATCTAGGCTTTGTTCCTGGAGTATATCCTCTTCTTTTGACCTTTCTTGCTCCTTTTCTTCTTCCTCTTCACAATCTATGTAGAATAATTTCTTCTCAGCACACTTATGACCTTTTGTGTATTTGCTATCACAATTGTAACAAAGCCCTTTTGCTCTTTTTTCTTCCAATTGTTGTGGTGTCAACCTTGTAGGTTGTGGAAGACTAGGGGCAACAACACTTCCGTCTTTATAGTTGTGAGTGGTATGCTTCCTAGTTGCCATAATTTTGCTTTCCATTTTTCTTGCTAACCTGAATGCCTTCTCTAATGAATCAGGTTCCCAAAGGCGAACATCATGTTGGATATTATCCTTTAAAGACCCTATGAACACATCAATCCTATGCTCCTCTGGAATATCTTTTACCCTTATGTTCAATTTTTGGAACTCCTCAATGTGCTCCATTATTGAACCCTTTTGTTTGAGACTTATCAATTGGCTAAAAAAAGTGTTGCTTTTTGTATCCTCATAATGTGCTATCAATTCTTCCGTAAAAATTGCCCAAGTGATAAATTGTTTACGAGAACAAAGCCATTGATACCATACAAACTGATTTGGTTCCAAATATACAGTTGCCATACGTACCTTTTGTGTGTTTTGCACATTATTGAGATCGAAGAATTGCTCCATCTGTAATATCCATGTGGCGGGATCCTTGCCATCAAACTTCCTCATATCGATTTTTGGAATATGGTGATTCTTCGATCCAACATTAGCGTCTATGGAATCATGATTAACATTTCTTTTGTTCTCATCATGAGTTTCCTTTACTACCTTTTCACCATTAGTAAGTATTTCTTGTAGAAAATTTGTCAAATCTGTCTTCAAATCTGCCATGCCTGTCTTCAAATTTGTGTTCAAATCTATCTTCAAATTGTCCATCTTATCTTCCATGCCATTCATCTTAGCTTCCACGCCATTTATCTTAGCTTCTGTTAACTTTTGTGAGCGTGACATTTGTTGCACTTGTTCTTGTAATTTTGATATATCATGTAGCATTTCTTCCTCTTCTTCATGAGTCATGCTAGAGCTTTCAGGTTCCTTACTAGGTGTTTGCATTTTCTTTCCTCGGGGCATCAGTTACCGATAATAATGCTCTACTATGCCCTTTGAATTCCTTCAAAATAAATTTTCAAACCAAGCTTAAGGAAAAATTTAAAAAAATTTATACTACTAGTGTAACCCCTTATTGTTATTAGTACAACCCACTTATCATATTGATGTACCCATGTAGTTCCCATATTGTTACTAATGTGCCCCATAGAAGCCCACTATTGTTATTATTGTGCCCTTACATTATTATTGTTATGTCGGCTCTGGTTATGTTATGACCCCTTAGACTCTTATATATAGAAATGAGGTCTTTTCATTTGTATCATTCAAGAATTGTTTATTTATGTAATGTAAAGGAGGTTGCCCCCTCGAAGAGGCTGAATATAAGGCGTTGATCTATCTTTTCTATATTTTCTTGAGTTGGTTTCATAACATTTGGTATCAGAGGTTTGGATTCTAGTGTTTCACTGCTCCAAACAGGTCATCGTGGAATTTTCGCTATAACTTTTTTTCTGTGCCGTTTCAGAAGTAAAAAAAAAAACCCATTTGAGAAGAAATCACGCTGAACCTTGGGTCCGAATTTTAGAGCTTTTGGCACAATATTTGCGGAGATATGATCTGAGGAAGTTGGTCTTTTTGCAGACTCCTGAATTACATTCAAAACAGGTGACCTGGGGAAAATAGTCATAACTTTCTCTCTGAGCATTGGATTGAAATTTTGTAAGAAGGTACAGAAAGAGGACGGACTGTAGTTTCTTGTATATCGTTTTCAGAACCAAATATCGAAAATTGTAGACGTGGCACTTCATACAACTTCGCTCTTCTGGAAAGGTCTATAATCCGGTCATCTTGAGAGATTGTGCATAACTCTTCCTTGGAGAATCCAATTTGGATCAGACTAGTGGCATTGGAAAGAGGACACAGATGGCTACTACAGGCAGCAATTTCAGAACTTAAATATCCACAAGTACAGAGTTACAGTCGTTTCAAGTTCGAGGTCCTAAAATTAAGAAAAATCAAGATGAGGAAGTTTGATGGCAAGGATCCGGTAAATTGGATATTTCAGATGGAGCAATATTTTGATCTACATGGTGTACCACTGTTACAAAAGGTATGTATTGCATCTTCATATTTAGAACTAGATCAATTTTTATGGTATAAAGGGCTTTGTTCTCGTAAAAAACTTGTTACGTGGTCAATTCTCACGGAGGAAATGATAGCACATTATGAGGATACAAAGAGCAACACCTTCTTTAGAGCAACACCACAACAATTGGAAAGAGTAAAAGGGCTTTGTGACATATTTGAAAGTAAAATTATGGCAACAAGGAAGTCTACCCCTCACAACTATAAAGATGGGCGTGTTGTTCCTCCTAGCCTTCCACAACCTACAAGGGTTACACCACAACAATTGGAAGAAAAAAGAGAAAAATGGTTTTGTTACAATTGTGATAGCAAATGCACTAAAGGTCATAAGTGTGCTGAGAAGAAATTATTTTACATAGAGTATGAAGAGGAGGAAGAAAAGGATCAAGAAACATCAAAAGAAGAGGATATATACCAGGACCCGACCCCAGAGAAAGAAGAAATGAATCAGAACATATCTTGTAAACTATTGGCAAGAATGACCACTCCTCAAACTATCAAGATAGAAGGAAATATCAAGAAGAAAAAGGTGCAAGAAGTGAAAGATCACATCAAGAAAGAATAAATGAATCCAACCATATGTTGTAATTCACTGGTCGGAATTACCACTCCTCAAACTAGCGAGACAAAAGGATATATCAAGAAGAAAAATATTCAAGAAGTGAAAGATCACATTGAGCGTCAAGAAATGAATCCGACCATATCTTGTAAAGGATTGGAAGAAATTACCACTCCTCAATGTGCTCCATTATTGAACCCTTTTGTTTGAGACTTGTCAATTGGCTAAAAAAAGTGTTGCTTTTTGTATCCTCATAATATGCTATCAATTCTTCCGTAAAAATTACCCAAGTGATAAATTTTTTACGAGAACAAAGCCATTGATACCATACAAACTGATTTGGTTCCAAATATACAGTTGCCATACGTACCTTTTGTGCGTTTTGCACATTATTGAGATCGAAGAATTGCTCCATCTGTAATATCCATGTGGCGGGATCCTTGCCATCAAACTTCCTCATATCGATTTTTGGAATATGGTGATTCTTCGATCCAACATTAGCGTCTATGGAATCATGATTAACATTTCTTTTGTTCTCATCATGAGTTTCCTTTACTACCTTTTCACCATTAGTAAGTATTTCTTGTAGAAAATTTGTCAAATCTGTCTTCAAATCTGCCATGCCTGTCTTCAAATTTGTGTTCAAATCTATCTTCAAATTGTCCATCTTATCTTCCATGCCATTCATCTTAGCTTCCACGCCATTTATCTTAGCTTCTGTTAACTTTTGTGAGCGTGACATTTGTTGCACTTGTTCTTGTAATTTTGATATATCATGTAGCATTTCCTCCTCTTCTTCATGAGTCATGCTAGAGCTTTCAGGTTCCTTACTAGGTGTTTGCATTTTCTTTCCTCGGGGCATCAGTTACCAATAATAATTCTCTACTATGCCCTTTGAATTCCTTCAAAATAAATTTTCAAACCAAGCTTAAGCAAAAATTTAAAAAAATCTACACACCTTTTTTCACTTTGTAGAAGCTCGATATTTCCTCTGATGTATCTCTGTACTTTCTAATCATCTAGTTCTAAATTTGTGACCTGTAGTAGCTCTCTGTGTCCTCTTTCCAATGCCACCAGTCTGATCCAAATTGGATTCTCCAAGAAAGAGTTATGCACAATCTCCCAAAATGACCTGATTATAGACCTTTCCAGAAGAGCGAACTTGTATGAAGTGCTACGTGTACAATTTTTGATCTCTGGTTCTGAAAAATATATACAAGAAACTACAGTCCGTTCTCTTTCTGTACCTTCTTACGAAATTTCAATCTGATTCCCAGAGAGAAAGTTATGACGATTTTCCCCAGGTCACCTGTTTTGAATGTAATTCAGGAGTCTGCAAAAAGACCAACTTCCTCAGATCATATCTCCGCAAATATCGCGCGAAAAGCTCTGAAATTCGGACCCAAGGTTCAACGCGATTTCTTCTCAACTGGGTTTTTTTTGCGACTTCTGAAACGTCACAGAAAAAAGTTATAGCGAAAATTCCACGATGACTTGTTTGGAGCAGCGAAACCCTAGAATCCAAAGCTCTGATACCAAATGTTATGAAACCAGTTCAAGAAAAGATAGAAAAGATAGATCAACGCCTTAGAATTCAGCCTCTTCGAGGGGGCAACCTCCTTTACATTACATAAATGAACAATTCTTGGATGATTCAAATGACAAAACCTCCTTTCTATATATAGGAGTCTAAGGAGTCACAATATAATCCAGCCGACCTAACAATAATAATATAAAGCCACAAAAATAACAATAGAGGGATTCTATGGGGCACAGAAATAACAATATGGGGGTAATAGGGGCACAACAATATAAATAAGGGGTATAACTACAATAGTAATGGGGTAATCACTAGTATTATAGGGACCCAACAAAAAGAGTGAAGGGAACTCTACTTGAATGGTTCTTGAGGCACAATACTTGCTAAGGTTTTGCAAATGGGGTAGCAAGCTAAGTGGGCTTGATCGTGGGGAAAACTCCACAGTTAAGCGCGCTTGAGCCAGAGGCGATCTGGGATGGGTGACCTCCCGGGAAGTCCTGGTTACCAAGTGCAAGCCCCAGAAGTGATGATTGACACTATGTGATTCATTTCACTAGTTTCAATCTCATTTCTTTACCCCTGTGAGAATCACCCGATGCAATGAGTGCTAAGTGGACTATTCAAAAATCATGAGAAATTAGTCAGTTAAGACTACCTCTCATGGAAATGGTCATACCTGAATGACTTACTTAACGCAGTTGAATCCCAAAAAATGATATCTAATATAATGCACTGCGAAAACCCCTTAGTACTTAAAAACAATATTCTTGTTTGGTTGCTTGCCTTGGAGGAAATCAACTCATTGTCTGTGTGAATCCATTGACTTGTTCCTGCATTCTTTTGCTACATGCCCACACTTGTTACAAGTATAACATCTTACATGACCTAAAAAGGGAGTAGAGGAATTATAATATTTCCGTTTCATATTCCTCCTATTGCAATCAATAGCTCTGTGATCAAATATGTTGCAAGCAAACAATATCCTTTAAAGAAACTTGAGTACATGGGAGTTGATGATCGTCTTGTGAATCTGATTCTGCAATTCCAAAGTTATGACAAATAAAACATTCAACATCATTGTCCAGAGGAGAGAATCGATTGATACTTCTATAGTTAGGAGAAAATGTTTTCCTTTGAAAATTCACTTTCCTTGGTTGTTGGTTTGGTTGACTTCTTATCTCTTTATCAAGAATTTCAGATTTTGCATTGTTATCCTTCAAGTTCCTTGCACAAGCTTGTGAACTAGATTCTCCTTTAATAGTTTCATGAAAGCCAAGACCAAATTTAATGGAGGGATACCTTTGACTACTAAGAATGTTATCCAAAATCTTAGTACTATCTTGAAATCTTAATTGCTTATCTTTTTCTTCTAATTTACCTTTTAGAATATTTACCTCGACTTCCAGTTTTTGACACTATTCTTCCTTTTCTAGATATTGCTTCCTTATTCCTTCTTCAACCTTTCTTCCTTCTTCCAGTTGCTCCTTTAATTCGATAATCTCTTCCTTCATCCCATTCTCTTGTTCTTCAAATACTTGAAGTAGCTCTTCATTTCGTTTGTTTGACTTTTCAAGATATGATCTTAGAGAGACGATCTCAACTTCAAGTCCTTCACAATATTGTTTGGATTCTGCAACCGTATTCACTGATTTATCATGATCCTTGTTCTCATATACCTGTAACTTATTCTTAAGATTGTTAATCATTTTCAAAGATAAAACAAGTTTTCTTCTAAGATTAAGAACTCTTTCTAACATGTTGTCTTCTGAACCAATAATTCCATCTGACATAACAAAGGTTATTTCATCTTTTGACACATCATTAGCTCCTTTAGAGACAAGGTTACCTGGTGAGCAATCTTCCTTTTTTTTTCCTTCATGGATTTCCTGCAGAATATCCCTTTCAATTCTACCCATGAGAGAAATTTTAGTTGATTCAATGTAGTCTTCATTATCATCAATATTACACAAACATGGAAATGGATCACAATTAGAACAAAAACCAGTACCTGATAATTCTTTGTTACAATCTTCTTCATTCTTGATCAACAGAAAACAGGGTGTTCCTGTGGCTGAATATTTGCGGAAATCTATAATTGTAACTGCATCTAATGTATCACTTTCACAATTTTCTTGGACTGACTTCTTCTTTTTCTTCTTTCCCAGTGTCCTTGATCCACTCTGAAGCAGTTAAGCTTCTGCTGGAGTGACCTGCTGTGATACCAATTGTTAGGAAAAATAATGAGAGGGCGAGGGGGATTGAATCAATATTTTTCCTAACAATTGATGCAACTAAAAGAAAAAGAGAGAGAATATGATGGTCGCAAGAAAAACAAAAGAGAAATAAAAATGTAAAAGATGGCCTGGACTTACAAATTAGCATGTGGGAAAAAACCAAACATGAGCTCAACCTCTATCATATGGCCGTCACTCGGTTCTTGGGCCAATGTTTCCCTATTTGATACAAGACAAGAAACCCTTGCATGTCCCAACCCTTGATGGCGATGAACTGGCCCAACTTAAAGGGGGTAATAATCACTATAAATCATACAAAGCAATATCTCTTTCCCGAGTAGTGGGCAATAATACAAGGAAATATCAATAACAAGTAAAAGACAATATAAAGGGGTTGAAAAACAAAGGCCGAGGTGACTCATACGCCCATGATTGTTCCCTCCTCACATCTATACTTTGAGGATGAGATATTCCATCATTGCTGGTCCATTTGACCGTGGTATTTGGCCTCCCCTATGTTCTATCATTAATCACATGGCACTTATCGATTAGGGTGGACCAAGGACATGTCACTTCCCTTTGGGGGTAGAGAACAATTAACATGGCCGTTTATTAGGAACTCGTACCTAGGGAAGTAACACCATTACGTGACCAAGACTCCAATTTTGGAAGGGAAGCCACATATGAAGTGTTATTATGCCCATACCTTGATGTGCTTTTCTGATCCACTGAACTGGCTTCCCAGTATACATCTATATATCCATGTAACCTAACACCATCTCCTCGAGTATACCTCAACCCATACTCGACTGTGTCACGCAAGTACCTCAAAATATGTCTCGCTTTTGTCTAATGCACCCTCTTAGGCCCCACCATAAACTAACTATGAGTGTTGACCGCGAAACAAAGGTTTTCCCTTGTGTTGACCAGATACATGAGTGAACTAATGAGCTATCTATACAAGGTCAGGTCCATGTCTCGTTCCTCCAATGCATCTATCTTCCTCTATCTAGTAATCATAGGCATGGACATGGGTCTACAGTGTTGCATCCTGAACCTCTTCAAGATCTCCATAGTATATCTCCCTTGACCTAGAAAGATCTCTCTAGCCATCTGCCATAATTTCAGGCCTAGGAAGTAATGCAACAACCCCAAATCCTTCATCTCAAATTCTAATGCCAGGTTCCTCTTACAGTCCTCTATGAGCCCTAATGATCATGTCGAAAAGAGATCATCCACATATAACACTAGGATGAGTGTCTACTTTGTTTTTCACGAAGCCCATTTTCTACAAGTACCTATCTATCTGACCATACCATGCATTGGGAACCTGTTTGAGTCTATAAACACTCTCTTAATCCTGCACAAGTGTGTGACTCTCTCATGTGTCTTGAATCCCTCTGGTTGTTCTATATATACCTCCTCGTTTATCACCCCATTCAAGAATGTTGTCTTGATGTCCAACTGGTGAATCTGCCATCCCATCTGCGCTGCTAGAGATATCACTGATTGGATGGAAGTATATCTAGCCACTAGGGCCAAGGTATTCTCATAGTTTATACCTTCCTTCTGCGCATACCCCTTGGATACAAATCTATCCTTGTACTTCTCTACATTTCCATCTGCAGTGTACTTGATCTTATAGATCCATTTGGAGCGTACAACTAACCTATCCATAGGTCTAGGAACGACCTCCCATACATAGTTTTTCATGATTGAGCCATACTCCTCCACCATGGCATCTTGCCACACCTGATTCTATTTAGCCTCCTGATAAATAGAAGGATCAACAACCTTTGCCACCAACACTTGGTACTTGTCTGACTGTTTGCGCTCCCTCTTTCCTGTCTTAGGAGCCCCCATAAACTCTTGTGCATCCTTCAATGTTTGATGAACTTGTCTACTGGTTCTACCGCTAGTGGCGAGTGGTTCTCCCAGCTCCTCATCCTGCCTTTATTGCTTTGCTTCCTGTGAACTTGTGGGATCCCCTGTACCTGAGTCGGTGCTCATACTAGTAATTGTACTAGTACTCTGCTGACCTTGCAACTATTCCTATGACCACCCCAGTTGTTGGACTAATGGAGATTCTACTGGCTCACTCTAATCACTTGTTGGCAACTCGCGAGATTTCTTGAAGGCCTTCTTCTCCATGAACTTCACCCCCTGTCTCACGGTGATCCTCCTATTGCTCGGAATATAGATCTTGTATGCTTTTGAGGTTTCTCTATATCTATTGAAGTACCCATTCTCTACAGTTTGGTCTAACTCAGTGCACTTTCATCTAACACATGGAAGTATGCAATACTATCAAATATTCTGAAGTGACCAATGTAGAAAAATTTAATGATTTTCACCCTTACCCATTTTACAAATTTTGCAAGTGTTCATTTGAAACTTTAAAAGAATGCTTCTACTACTAATTTTCATAACTGATACTAAACATATTTAACAAGCACACACACATTTAGACACTGTGGTTTTGGTCAAGATGGCCTTAGCAAAACCCCATTTCCTCTTGGGGAAAACCACTGCCAGAGAAGAAGTTTTTAATTTTCTTCTTCAAGGAAATTTTGCAAACAGAGAAAGGTACACTTATCTCCCTTTTTGTTTGTTGTTGTTGACACAGTGAAGATGTAGATATGTTGAAGCCTCCAAACAATCCTTACCTCAAACTATTTTTTTGTTCAATACATTAGCTTATTCTTAGTGACAAAATATCGAATCCAGTGCCTAAAGACAACCAATGTCCTCCTGGAGATTTGAGCCTTCAAATCTGGCTGGACACTTGTAAAAACTGCATTGAGATACCTCCACGAATTTCGTTGACTATGGTAAGGGATGAGTCTGTTCACACAAAATTTCAGCCTTTATTTTGGTCTTCTCACACTTGTAGATTTCAACCTCAGTACTCGACCTCTAATTTGATGCCCTAATTCGAATTTTTTGGCCCAATATCTCTGCTAATTGTTTAAGCTTAAACGCTACGTAAACCCTCCAAAACACTCGACCTCCATTAAGATAAATGACAATGAAAATATGGTTACTTACTGAGCCTAAACTCCACAACAACTTCGTCTCACTTGTTGGAGTGTATTTACTGGAACATTGTGCTTGATTTCTCTGCTGTAAATAGAACTAGTAGCCTCTCCTTGAATTCAACTTCTCTTCCCAAGTGTATCAATCTCCTTCCCTTTAGTTTCTCCCTCTTCTTTCAATCTTCTCATGAGATAATGAGTGAACTCTCCCTCCTTTCTCCCATTTTTTTTTTTTTTTTCTAATGAGAAAAGATTGGAACCCTATCCCTAAGATCTAATGGTTGATATTTAATATCAAACCATTAGATCAAGGGTGGATATGAGTCCCTCACTTGACCCCTCCTCATTTGGTCCCCTTTTCTATTAATGAGCCTCCCTAATACTTTTAATGTTTTAGTACCTTAGTTACTTTTTCCTCATAAAGTCACTTTAATAAATAAAGTGTATGTTATCTCTTAGAGAAAAAATTGGCTATAAGGGAAAAACTCTAAGGTAACCTTTAACCGATTTGAGGTTGAAAGCCGACCCTTCAACTTGGAGAGGGATCTCTCCCTAAACTTAGCTACCCAAGGTCATAGTGGTAGAAGGTTTGTAATATGTTCTATGGCCAGTTTAATTGAGAAAAACTAAGGTTGGTTGGACTATAGGAAATTTCACTATTGGGCATGGATTCTAATCCAATCAACATTATATAAACAACAGGTTCAATGAGAAAATATCGCAAAAGCAAGATAGTAACAACTCATTTGACAAGTTTAGGAAATCAGAGAATAGTAAATAAATTAGTGTGATCTTTAGGTGAAAAACAAATAATAAATATCTGAATATAAAGAATTTGGAGCACAAAGATATGTATTCCAATTCAACAACCTGGTATTCAAATATTGAAGAAGATATGAAACTTAGAAACAAATAGAGAATTGAAAACACAAGAATTTCAGCAAACTGCTCACATAGATTACTGTAATATTAACTGATTACATACACACATAGTACAAAAAAGAGGTTTTCTTTCAAAAATTTCTAACCCTTCTTTACTTTACAGATCTTGTCTTTATAGAAAAGACTACAACTTACAACAGGTTTGTAGCATCTACATAATTGCAATATTCTAAAAATAAAAGTGTATATGTCAAATACATATACATAATACATTTCTTCAAACATATCTGTATCTAAACATAACATCGTGCTATAAAATTTTATATAGAAATGGGTCAAAAACCAATGACTGATCCTGTGCTTAATTTGCTGGAACTTGTGCCTCACCATTCTTCCAAAAATATCCTCTATTGCGCAACTCCTCCCTTCGGGCTTCCTGATTTGATAACGCTGACAGTCTCGATGTTATCCTTTTGAATCCAGAATATGAACAATATCGTTGACAGACTGGCTGTCAGCGCTTTTATAGAACCGATTGCCGAAAATGCGCTGACAATGAGAATGTCAGCGCTCTTCCACTTTTAACGGTGCGAAACGATGATAGACAGGTTATCAGCCTGTGGATCAAAATTTCACTTTGACTGTGGGCAATCAAAACTGGGTGGTAAAAGATCAACTAGCTGAGTGTGCTAGCTACCTCCAACAAGATGTCAATATTTGTCCTCCTCTGTCTGTTACTCCTCTGAACTTTGACAATGACCCCTTTCTTTGAACCTTTGATTTTCTTTGGTTTCTTTGAGCTTGTGGCCTTCTCTTGATTTATTATTAGGTCCTTTTGAGGAGTTTTATCTACGTCTATGACCTCTTTTTCTAACCCATGATTTTGTTTCAACTTATTCCATGGCCTGGTGTGGGGTCTTTTTCCACCCTTAAACATCTCTGCCAAGGTGGGTTCCTTCTCTACTGGTGTCTGCTCTGCTTCAGGCTCAATCATTTTTCCCTTGGTTTTCTCTATTTTCTTACTAACCTCTTTTTCTGCAGGTATGGGGATAATGGGAGGAGGAGTATCCTCTATTTTTCTTAGTCTATCACTTCTCCTGTTGTAGACCCTGGGTAATTCAGGAACCAAAGGGGAAACAATTTCCACCTTTTGTTGGCTCCTTTTCTATATAGATGAGGTCCCCTGTTCAGGTTTTTGTGGTTGTTTAACTTTCTTTTTACTACCCTTCTTCCTATCCTTTTTTGGTTTTGCAGGTTGAAGTTCAAACCCTCCCCAAAACAAAAAGTGTTCCCAGGTCCTTCCATCTCTTCTTAACTGACTTTCAATTAACAATTTTACCAGACCCTTATGATATATGAAGTGGGAGGATGCATCCGTTCTTGCTTTGACTCCAACAGAAATATGTTTTAGGATTTCCAACAGAAAATAGGGAGTATTGATTCTCAACTGACCTGCTATATGAATGAAAAACCGGAAACGATAAAGACTGACACGATTGTAGCATCCTTTGCAAGTGAAGTATGACTGAGTAATCCACAAAAGACAACGCCACTTGTCCTTTTACCAGAATCTCTGAGGCCCTGAACAAAAATCCGTCTCTTTAAATTCATCTTTTAGAAAAAAGGGCACACCAATTCCAGCCAAAACATTGCTCCTGAAAGCTCTCTCCATCTGGAGGCAAACTTGTGACTTCAACGATTAGTTCCTCTATGACCTAAAATGTAATTCTTCCAACAGTCACCTGCTGACCATCAAAACCTTTAGCAAACACTCTAGAAACTTTGTCATGGTAACTTGCACAACAATTGAAAAATTGCTCCTAACTTGCTTCCTGTAACCTCTACTGAATTTCTAGATAAATCTCAAGCAGTTTGGGTGCCTTAGGCTCGCTCTTGTTCAATTTTCCGCTCCTTCCCATGTTTCTCACCACTAAGCAAAAACATAGGAAACATAATTGTGATTCGGTCCTTTGTTTCCAGGGACAATTTAACAACCCATCCTAATTTAGCATAGGAGATCTAACAACTCAATCATGGGTTATATGAATCTTACCATATGAGGTAAATTACTCCGAGACTTGTCAAGCGGTACATAATTATAACTAATTGGCAACTGATTTAAAAAAAAACTTACCCCCAATCATGATCTTTTAACCCACATTACCCCTCGGCATTGGAATTCAACAATGGATCATGTGACCTCACCATCTGAATCATCAACACTTGTTTGGTAATGATTGTTCATCTACTGACGTGTGCTCTGTCAGCGCAATTTGGATATAAGAAAAAAACAATTGAATTTCTCCTTTTTGCGCTGATGTCCCGAATGCCATCACATTTTTTATATTTTCAAAAATACAATAACGCTGACACTCCAATTGTCAGCGTTTTAACCCAGTTTATTACAATTTCGCGCTGACACTACCGTTGTCAGCACTTTAAAAATTATAGACTAAAAATGTGATAACAGTTTACTTCATACTTTTTCACATAAAGTGATTTTAATAATAAAGTACCTAGTACTTATCCACACAAAAATTACATTAGCCCCCATGATATTAATAAACTCATAATATCACTTAGACAAAAGGTGATTTATGTGTCTCCCTAGGCCAAAAAGAGAAATGCCTAGGAAACACCTCCTTGGTACTATTTTCAACACTCCCTCTTACCGAGGAAGGTGTTTCTCACCACTCCCATCCTATCTCTGAAGAATACATGCTTTCCCCTTGGTAATGAATTGGTGAGAATGTCTGCTACCTATTCATCTGTGGATATATACTCAAGTTTCACAACTCTTCTCTAAACCCAGTCTCTGATGAAGTGGTATATGATCTCTATATGCTTTGATCATTCATGAAATACTACATTTTCATAGAGTTTAATACAAATTTGATTATCACAATATATCGTAGTAGGTCTTAACCTCTGACCAAATAAACCAAATAACATCTTTTGAAGCCACAATGCCTCGCAACCTACCTGACTATCTTCCATATACTCTTCCTCTACATTGTTCAATGCCACTGACCTCTGTTTCCTACTGAATCATGACACAACTATTGAGCCCAATGAGAAACAACACCCGAAAGTACTCTTCATGTCACTAGCAGTACTAGCCCAATCAATCTAACTCCATCACCCCTGACATAGTTCAGACCATAATCCATTGTTCCCTATAGGTACTACAACACATGTTTCGTATCCACCTAGTGCACTCTCCTAGGATCCATCATAAAATCACTCAATGTGTTGATTGTCAAACAAATATCCGATCTAGTGTTGACCAGATACATTAATGAACCGATCAAATAATGATACAAGGTGGGGTTAACCAACTTAGACTTTGAATCATGCAACTTGTTCCAGTTGTTGATCATAAGAGTAGCAAAAGATCTGCAACCCTCCATACAAAATCTCCTCAAGATATCACTTGCATACCTGCACTATCCCACAAAGATATGCCCATCCTCCTGCCAATATTCCAATGCCAAAGAGTAATACATCAACTCTATATTAGTCATATCAAACCTTGAAGCTAGATCTCTCTTGCAGTGCTAGGTGAGTCTATCTTCCCCTATAATAAAAAAATCATCTACTTACAGTACCATAATGAGTAGATGGTCACCAACCATAATGAAATATAGGTTCATATCAACATCACTCTTATGGTAACCCATCTGCTACAAATAGGCATCTATCCTCTAGTACCATGCCCTCGATGCCTGCTTCAGTCCATATAAGGCTTTCTGAATCCTACACACATGAGACTCCCTCCCATCTACCTCAAATCCCTGTGGCTTCTCAATGTACACCTCCTCTTGTATAACGCCATTGAGAAAGGTGGTCTTCACATCCATCTAGTGAATCCTCCAACCCATCTCAACTGCTATAGATATATTTTCTCTAATGGAAGTATAACGAGAAACTAATGCGAAGGTCTCCCCATAGTCAACTCCCTTTACCTATGAGAACCTTCGCCCAACAAATTGAGATTTTAACTTCTCCATGCTACCATATACAACATGTTTCATCTTGTAGAGCCACCTGGAAGTCACCACTGACTTCCCCTCAAGTCGTGACACTACCTCCCAGACATCATTCTTCATGATGGAGGCATACTCCTCCATCATGGAATCCCTCCAGATCTGTTCACTGGAAACCTCCTCAAAACTAGATGGCTTTGTATCCACAACATCTACCACAACCACCTAACCTCTCTGGTGGTCTGCTCTCCCTCAATGACCACTTGGGTTTCCCCACAACATCCTGAGCCCGCTTAAGGGTCTCCCTAAGCCATCTTGGCTTCCTCTTCCCTGTAGTATTCTCCTATGGTGGTATGGGAAAATCATCAACTAGTGCCTCTCCTCTTGACGAGGAAGGCTATGCTATAACCAATGGAGATCCTAGAATACGAGATTCCACACCTAATGATCCTACACCATGTGATCCTATACTTGGTGTTATTGGTGTCTGAGACCCTTTCACCACTGAAGTAGATGACCCTTCTAATTCTGATGGACCACCCGATTCTCTTGAAACCTGTTGTATACCCCTCTACTAAGGAGCCTATTGCTCTACCTGATCAACCTCTCGGGACCTCCTCAAATCTGGCATCCCACCTCTCGACAACATTCCTCAATGCAAAAATGTATATACGATGGGCTTGACTGGTCTCACTATAACCCACTAGGATACCCTTCTTTGCAGTGGGTTCCAACTTCGTCCTCTTCTCCTCAGGGATGTGTGAATATGTAAGGCACCCAAATATCCTAATGTGTGCCCAACTTCCTGCTTCTCGCTGGTAAACACCTCCTTAGGATTCTTGCTCCCAAAGACTCTGTGCGGGCTCCTATTCTGAAAATAAACTGTAGTGTTACACGCCTCGACCCACAAGAAGAAGGGTAAAATATGATCATGAAACAACGCTCTAGTTGCACCCACTATGGCCCTGTTCTTTCTCTTTGCAAGCCCATTCTACTAGGGATTATAACGCACTATAAACTCCCTCTTGATGCCAACACTCCTACAAAACTCCATCTTCGTGGAGGTATACTCGCCCCCATTATCTGATCTCAACACCTTGATATTCCTCGTCTAGTTCTCTACAAGAGCTTTGAAATTTTGGAACCTATTGAAGACCCCGTCCTTGGTCATCAGAAAGAAAATCCAGGTCTTCTTGGAGTGGTCATCAATGAAGGTCACATAGTACTCACATCTAGTCAATGATACATGAGACATAGGACCACAAACATCAGAGTGTACCAAATCAAGGATACCTGCAACTCTGCTGTCATTGCTCATGAAAGGTGACTTGGTGTACTTTCCCAAAGCACATCCCCTGCATGCATCATGATGCTCCGTGTTGAAGTCAGGAAAGCTTGTAATGATCTCCCTCAACATCCTGAAAACTTCATGGTGCAAGTGGGCCATCCTCTTGTGCCATAGCTCACACAACTCACTATTGCTAGTCTGTGCACCAATGCTCTAATAGGCTGAAACATAAGCCTATATAGCCTCCCACTACGGGCTCCAATCACATGAGTAGGCTCGATACTGGATCCTTTGGGAGATGTCAACTCTTGTTCCTTTTAGAACAACTGGTCCTCCAAGCTAGAGTCTGATATCAAGCTCTTCTTCATCCATGAAACATAAAGAACATATGTCACCGTCAGAGGAGGTAAAGACTTCCTTTGAAATGATACTATCCCCACTCCTACTACTCTGACCTTGGAGTTATCTCCAAGCACAACCTCCAAGTCAATATCATCCTCTGAGAGACTCGTGAAGTGCTATTTCACTCTGATCATATGGCATGATACTTCACTGTCATTGAACCATGCATGGGAAGATGTAACATGAGTGGCTAAAATAAACACTAAGGCAAACTAATCCACCTCTCCTGATAAGGAAAAATCAGTGTCAAATCTGAAAGCAAAATCGTCCACATATGTTGAATCTACAACTCCCTTTCTTCTTATTCTTCTTGTTGGGACATTGAACAACATAGTGATCCATCTTCCCACAAGGAAACCATTTCACTTTTCTCAAGTCCTTCACCTTTTCCTTCTACTTTCCCTTCTCATGATTCGCTTGACTAGAAGACCCCTTCTTGGCCTTCTTCTTTCCCTTCGTTGCAAGGGAAAAATTCTCCTCACTTACCGCACCACTCTTGCTTCTCACCTTAGAACTCCTCTTGATCCCCTCCTGGATGAAGTTGTGCCACATACTCCTCCAATTTGGAAGGTGATCTCTAGCCATAATGCCATTTATGAATCCATCCCATTTCTCCGAGAACCCATCCAAGGCAATCCTAACCAATTAGTTCTCTGGAATAAATTCTCCCATGACAACCAACTCATCCTTCAACTGCGAGATACTGGTGAGGTATGAGGTCACACTGGAAGTCTTGGTCATCTTGGTGTTTCATAGCTTTTGCCTCAACACCATCTTCTAGTTCTCATTAGAAATATAGTGCAAAGAGACCAAGGACTCACACATCTGATAAGAAAATCTCAATCTAGACACATGAGGGAATAAATGGTCCTTAATGGCATCTAGAAGGATCCTCTTAGCCTTCACATTCTTTTTGTTGAATTCCACTAACTAATCTGGGTCAATAGGCGGGTTCACATGAGCCTCTACAATGTCCCACACTTCAACTACTTCTAGTACAAGCATCATTCTCTCCTTCCAAGGGCCAAACTTATCAACTCCTGCCAATATGTGCTTTACCTTCAATCCTATTGCCATGACCTTCCAACCAACAATTGGAGAAAATCTATGAACTATGAACCTTCCTCCCTCTCAACTTCTAAAGTGTTTGAGTTTCTGGGAAAGTTTTATAATTTCTATTCACTGTTAGCAAAAGAGCTTGTTGGTCTTTGTATCAACTATGACAAGTATCTCTAGTCCGATCTCTCTTTGGCTCCAATACCATGTAGAAAAATTTAATGATCTACACCCTTACCTAGTTTACAAATGTTGCAAGTGTTTATGAAGCCCAACCCACATGTTTTGGCACACTGATATAAAATTTTCATGCATGCATTTGAAACTTTAAAAGAATGCTTCTATTACTAATTTTCATAACTGATACTAAACATATTTAACAAGCATACACACATTTAGACACTGTGTTTTTAGTTAAGATGGCCCTGGAAAAACTCCACTGCCTCTCGGGGAAAACCAATACTGGAGTAGTTTTTTATTTGCTTCTTCAAGGAAATTTTACAGACAAAGAAAGGTACAATTATCTCCCTTTTTGTTTGTTGCTGTTGACACAATGAATATGCAGATATGATGAAGCCTCCAAAAATTTCTTAGCTCAAACTATTTTTTTTTGTTCAATACATTAGCTTATTCTTTGTGCCAAAATGTCGATTCAAGTACCTGAAGACAACTAATATACCCTTGTAGATTTGAGCCTTCAACTCTGGCTGAACACTTGTAAAAAATGCGCTAAGATACCTCCAATAATTTCACTATGGAAAGGGTTGAGTCTGTTCACACACATAAATTCAACCTTTATTCTGGTCTTATCACACTTGTAGATTTCAGCCTCAATAATCGACCTCTAATTTGATGTCCTCACCTGAATCTTTTGGCCCAATTCTCTACTAATCGTTTAGGCTTAAACACTACCTCAATTGTCCACAACACTCGACCTCCATTAAGATAAATGAAAACAAAAATATGGCTGCTTATTGAGCCTAAAATACACAACAACTTCGACTCACTTGCTGGAGCATATTTACTACAACATTGTGCTTGATTTCTCTATTGTAAGTTGAACTAGTAGACTCTATTAAAATTCAACTTCTCTTCCAAAGTCTAGTAATCTCCTTACCTTAAGTTTCTCCCTCTTCTCTCAATCTTCTCGTGAGATAATGAATGAGCTCTCCCTCCTTTTCTTCCTTTTTGTTTAATGAGAAAAGATTGGAAGCCTATCCCTAAGATTTAATGGTTGAGATTTAATATCAAACCATTAGATCAAGGGTGGAGATGAGTCCCTCACTTGACCCCTCCTCATGTGGTCCCTTTCTTTATTAATGAGCCTCTCTATTACTTTCAATGTTTTAGTACCTTGGTTACTTTTTCCTCATAAAGTCACTTTATAATATAAAAGTCACGTTAATAAATAAAGTGTACTTAGTACTTTTTCACATAAAGTGATTTTTAAAACACATGTGACTTTAATAATAAAGTACCTAGTACTTCTCCACATAAAAAGTACATTAGCCCCCTTGATATAAATAAACTCTTAATATCACTTATACAAAAGGTGATTTATGTATCTCCCTAGGCCAAAAGGAGAAATGCCTAGGAAACACCTCCTTGGTACTATTTTCAACAACCAACCTCTGGTTTCTTTCCCGTGAAAATTTCCTTTGGTGTTATATTCCCCAATGCCTTGTGAGGAACCCTGTTCTATATGTACACCGCTGTGCTACATGCATCTACCCATAAGAACTTGGGCATATCCTAGTCATACAACATAGCTTTTTCAGCCCTAACTATATAAATGTTCTTCTGCTCCGCTACTCCATTTTGTTGTGGATTGTATGGAACTGTCCACTCACTCTTGCTTCCCTCCTTCCACAGAATCCCATGAAGTCACTATTTGTGTACTCTCCTCCATTATACGTGTAAAGCACCTTGATCCTTTTCCCTGTGATATTCTCCACTAGAGCCTTAAAATTTTGGAAATGACCGAAGACCTCATCCTTGGTCTTCAAAAAATAGATCTAGGTCTTCCTGGAGTAGTCATCTACGAAGGTGACAAAGTAATCGTACCCTCTAAGAGATCTGGTGGACATCAGGTCGCAAATATCTGAATGTTCAAGCTACGACA
Source organism: Pinus tabuliformis (assembly GCA_031772625.1). NCBI lineage: Eukaryota > Viridiplantae > Streptophyta > Pinopsida > Pinales > Pinaceae > Pinus > Pinus tabuliformis. The sequence goes on along the minus strand of CM062808.1, from coordinate 372,100,523 downwards.
CACCATCTGATCTGTTGTCACTTCTTGGGAACACTACCTTACTGGGTTTCCCAAGCACACACCCCCTGCACACATCATCGCGTTCCGTGCTTAATTTTGTAACACCTGTCATTGTGTCCTTGAGAGTATTCAATGCTCTATGGTGTAAATGTCTCATTCTCCTGTGCCACAATTCACCCAAGTCTCTACGAATGTTATTCCTACTACTAACTAGTTCCTTTGGGGAATCACGCTGCAAATTTTGTAATATGTTGCTTCAAACCCCAATTCGCTTCACCTTCTTCCAGTTCTAGTGTTTGATGAGCAACTTCTTTCCTATGAAGTTGACATCATATCCCTTGTCCTGTAGTTTTGAAACTGAAATCAGGTTCATGCCTAAGCCTGGCACATGAAACACATCTATAACACTGGTTCTTGTTCCTGAATCCCTTTGAATGTCGATAGTACCTCTCCCAACTGGAGTATATTTGATTTTGTTTCCCATATGTATATGGAAATTCATCCCCTCTTCCCTATCGCTGGAGAAGTATTATATTACCCCTGTCATGTGTGATGACTCTCCACTATATATATACTAGACACCATGTGAAGTCGAGCTAGAGAGGTAAGCTATATGGAGAAATTCAATTTGCAATGTGGAAGACAGATCCAAATCATCCTGGTCTCTAAATATTTATGAGACCATATCTTGAAAATACGAGGCATCAAATACACTAGAGAAATAAACTAGTTTGTGAAACTCTCGTGTGCTTTCTTTTCCTGCCCTACGCTGATTTGCTACTACAAAACCCTTGTGTTGTAAACCCAATGCGCTAGATCTTCTCTGCGAAATATGATTTGCCTCTGAAAACCTTCTCTGACAACCTCACTGGCTGCTATTTCTCACTGAGACAACTCACTTCCTCTAGATCACCTCCCTGGATTGGAAATCAAACTGCTACCTTTGCAATTCGCATTGCTTGGATGACCTACATAGATACGGTTTTTAGTGCTTCAGATCTCCCTTTAAACTGCAGAACCCTCATTCTAGAGCCTCTATGATCTGACATGCTCTGATACCATGTGAAATTTCCACAATTTCAATAATTGAAATTTAATATTCTATCTACTAGAGATTACTTATCTTTTGTAAATTACTTTACGACAAATAATGATTAAATCACAACTACAAAATTTAGAAATAAAAATGTTGCAGAATATAAAATACTGGATATGATAAATACACACACACAATAATTTTGACATCGTTATTTTTGGACAAATGTCTCAGGAAAAACTTTGAAGGGAAAACCAATGCAACAAATGAGGGTTTATATTATTATTTATCAATTTGAGAAATATTACAACTGGTTTCCTTTTACTGGAAAATCTCCGGCTACAGATAATCTCCAATATAAAAAAAATATACTAGAGACTCTCTGTCTCGCTCCGCAACTAATTTGGCCTCCTCCAACCAATCCACACTCCTTCCCGTCACTCACACTTTTACACAGAAATGCGCACTATTGGCTCTAGAAATTCGCTTAGCCACTGAGAACACTTCCCAGCAAGTAATACTACCTCCCATTGCCTGCTAGACCCACTCGGTCTACCTCTAGGAAATAGATGCACTAGCAACTGAAACATAGTCTCTCTGACAACTCACACTAGCTAATGTAGCCTCCTTATTTGCAGATAAATCGATTCCCTTCCTGCCTATGGAAACTAGAAATCACTGTAGAAATTTTCTTCAGAAAATTTCCTCCAAAATCTCTACTAAATAAATAAATCAAATTAATAAAATTAATTAAAATTATAAAAATTAAAATTAATTAAAATTATAAAATGATAAAATAATTAATTATAAAATTAATTAAAATTATAAAAATTAAAATTAATTAAAATTATAAAATTAATGAAATTAATAAAATTAATTAAACAAATTAATGATTAATTAAAATTATAAAAATTATGACAGCCGACAGTTTGTCATTCTAATTGTTTTTCCTCATCACTATTTATCAATTCTTTGTTGCTCTTCTGCTCATCATCATTCTCATATCCTGATGATGGATCCCATTTGGGATTTGAAACGTTGATACAAAAATCTTAAAACTGTGGATTCTCCGGTCATGAATTCAAAAAATATCTCCTTGCTGGTGTCTCCCTAGCTTCAACTCGGTAAGTTGAACTGCTTGATCTCACTCAAATACTTATCTAAATCCCATTGACCCTGCTCTTATAATATTTTGTTTCCAACAAATGACCATGATCACATTTCAATTGATGACTATGATCATCTTGACTCTGTCAATTTACTTTTCTAACAGTTTCTAGATCAAAATCGACCTCCCTCATCTGATTTAATTAACCACTTTTCCTAAGTTAGGCGTAGGAAATATTTAATTGTTGGCTAATTAATCTAATTGAGGTAGTTCTAAGCTGTGTTACCAGAACTAGACCAGAACTGGTGGAATCAACCTGTTCGACTGATTTGGAGGCCAAAATGGTATGGTTCAGGGTTTGGAATGGTACTGAACTATTTGGTTTTGTCATGGAACCAACTGGTTTGGTACTAAATTGTCCATTTTTCACTGAACTGGTCGGTTTTGTACAGAACCGATCGGTTCCATACAATTTGACCAAATACATTGGAAACACAATTTTTTTAAGATTTTTTTTTTTTTTTTTTGAGTGGGCTAGCGTAATATTCAAACCTATGACCCTAGTATTGCTATGCAATTCATGGTAATGTTAAATTCTTAAAGCAAAACTGACATTCTATTTTATCTTTCATTTTCACCTTTCTACTTAAATTTTTAACATTATCATGAAATGGCTCAGGATGTCTGAGAGTGGTTTCGACCTCCTTGGGTTTCAAAAAGAGAAAGGTAGAATTTTATATTTCACTCAAATTCAAATAGACTTAATAGTTTTTCAAGATTCTAGGATTGGGGGGATTGCAATGTTTCCATTGGATTTTGTCGTGTATAAGGGTATGTAACTAATATTTAATCAATTACACCAAGCCCTCTATGGACCTTGATTTTAGTGGCACTGGTTGTTGAACTCCTCTGTCACGACCTTACTAAAAATGTACCCATCACTCAAATATAGTATTGACTTGACATACTATGTTTTTTCTATCTTATTTTAATTCTTAGGTGGTGATATTTACGCCGAAGATCCCAATATAGGTTATGATTTTGATGGTATGTAGGCATTTGTTGTAGCATCATTTATTTTGGATGCTAGAGTCCATCCAGAGCCTGTTTGTTAATGTATTTTTGATTCAGAGATGGATTGCACTCAATGCTATTTTGATTATGTGCACTCTTACATGCTATAAAAATGAGAAGTTTTGTTTATTTGTGTATAAAGGTTTGGATGCATATGAATATATATGTTTTTCTTTAAAATTTGAATATTATATGTGTTTTTGGTCGACTGTTTTTTTGGTTTGGTTTTTTAACCAGTTCCAACTAGTTCCCGATTCAGAGGGTTTTCTGGTTTGATCACCGGTTTGATTCTGATAGCATTGGTTCTAAGGATTTTTTGACAAAAAATTTTCTGGGTTTTGGAGATCTCATGTTCCTTAGCCTCTTAGAGACCTTAGAGACTAGAACACTTATCCTCTACTACCCCAAATTCTAATAGTAGGAAACTTAACTAGGGTTCAGGTCATCTAGAGGGACATTTGACACCCACAACTAATATGTTGAGAACCATGGGTCCCTGGATAATTGTAGATCATCACTTGTATCCATGGGAACCTTCAACAACCACAAATATTTTTCACTTTTCCCTATATTATTCATGGGATGATGTACTTGGACCAACATGCCATCGACCAACTTAACAGTACTACACGTTCTGCAGTTGATCGAGGGCCCATATGAGGTTTGTCTCATGCCTTGAGACATGGGAGGGATAGAACCATCTTAAGTGCCCTCAACATTGGAGTAGATACACAAATTACACAACTTGGTGACCCATGAGACCCATTTTGTGCCCCAAACCCACATTTGGGATCAACAAGATGATTTGCACCAAAAAATATGGGCCAACCCCTAGATCTTGATTTTAGAGGGTTTTAGATGAAATTGAAATGGTTTTAGATGAAATAAGAAAATATAAATATGAACTGACTCTTTTGGGGGTGCATTACCATCTTGGATCAACCATAATTTTTTTTGATGTTTTTAGGGATGCAACAACTTCAAGGATCTGGTTCATTGATTAAATACGAACTGAAGGCTTTGATATTAAATATTTAAACATTGAAAGAGGTTTTGGAACCAATTACAACCACTCTGGTGCAATATTTCTTACACCAATGGATCAAATTTGGCGTGATAAATAAATGGGGAGATGAAAAGGGTGTGATTACGAGTGATTACAATGTCAACAATAATGTGATAAGTATTTGCGCCAAAACAAAGTGCAGTGAAGAAGGAGGTGCATCACCATAACAAGTGGGCACAAATGCAATATGGAATGAATGAATGAATGCTATTTTAAGTTTACTAGACAAAAAATAGTTTATAGGACTAAAATTCACGTGGGCACAAATGTAATATAAAATGAATGAATGAATAATATTTTAACGTTCACTAGAATAAAAATTAATTTAGTTTATGGGACTAAAATTTGTATGGATCAACCCAGAAAACCCGACGAAATTCAAAACAATGACCCGTCCGCATAAATATTGCACCTTACCACTATACTGACTTTATAATTATGGAGATAATGATAAAGTGATGCATTATCACATGGGAAGTCTTTATAATTATGTTGATTGATAGTTTTAAACAATGCACTAAGGAAAACACCGTCACACACGATGATTAACACCAGGCAATGGTGCATGAAAAAATGCCTTGGGAATCATGTCTCTGCGCAAAAGCCAAAGTTCCTTTTATACGCGCTACAATATTGTGCAATGGATGAGGACACGATGAAGACACTTTACAATAGTATTTGATATCAAATTATGTTACAATGAGGATATACACCAACACACTCAGAACGGCATTGAGATGTCCCATAACACAATGGAACTATGATGAAATCATACAATAAAGGGCTCGATTATGAAGAAACATTGCGACAAGCATTGGGAGATGGATAATCATTCCAGGAAACGACTAAGCTAAAGGTTATAATGACATGATGATGAACCATGATAGAGTAGAATAATGAATGTCGAGAAAAATAAAGGATAGAAAATCCTGCTCAATTAAGTATGGAGAGATATGATGCTTTGGATATTGCACATGCTTCACATGTGATAAATGAGATATAGAAGCTTGCAATAGGAATATAAAAAAGCAGTGTAGAAATTCAAAGAATGAGCCAAGAAGTTTCAACACCAACATCTTAGGGCTATGAACTCTCTATTTCAAATCTTACTTGTGATAATTACTTCTTATTTTATTAGGATATATTCATCTTGATTCCTAACTAATGGTTGTGTGTGTTTGCATGATTGAAATTGCAGGGACAATTGTTCATCGCTTATGTCTGATGCTTCATGGATGTTTGAATCAAGTCAGTGACTATTGCGACTCAAGGGCGTGGTGAAGACATCATCAAGACATCATCAAAATTTTAAAGTACAATGTCTTTTACAAGAGGACATGTCAAATCTCACTAAATCTCTTTCGCCATATTGTAAATATATTATAGCTTTCATAACAACCTTGTGATGGATGCACAGTGCCTTGAAATTCATGCTTCTTATATGGACTTCAATGTTGTTTTAAGGTCCATTAGTGCTCAACAAGAGAGAGATTATTGTTGTATTGGTTGACCAGGGTAGGAATAAGAAGGAATAAATGCAAAGTAGGTAAAGATGTGGACCTGGATATGGTTGCTATCATTTCCATAATATGATTGATTTCATTCTCATTTTCACTTTCATGAGAGTTTCTCCAAGGAGTTGTTATTGATGCTCATATTCTCCGAATGAGAGGTTGTATTGTGATGGCTCTTATCCTTACTCTTCTACCTTGGTGTATGCGTGTGGTGGAGCCAAGCACGCCTTTAAATGAACCATCTGTAATGCTTGTGACAAATGTGATGCAAAAATTTTCGTGCATTGGTCAATTTCAAAGTGTGTAATGTGAGATGCTTCATTTTTTTTTTTATGTTCAATCCTTAATGTTGTTAACTTGCAAACATTTATTTTTTGGTAAGTGTACATGTATTGTAGTGCATTTTTGGTAGAAGTCAACACACTCATCAAGTTGGCCTCATTGTGTATCATAGTTTGATCATCATCCACGTGAGCATTGTGGAAATACATTCATCTTCTCACCTCATATATGATAGGGGGAAATTTGGATTTTCAAATACAATAAATCTTGGAGCTTCCGAGCCAATTAGGGTTGGGGTTACCTAAGAATTCTTCCCTAGCAACATTAAAAGTAAGACATTGAATGAAGGTTAGCACAAAAATTAGTTGCATTGGGGATTGAACTTGGGTCTCTCCAAATGAATCTCAATATATTTAGCACTTAGCCACAACCCACGTGACAATACTTAAAGTATTTCTAATATGCTCGTGAAGAACATAAAAATATCCACCTCTCCATCCACTATTATTTTGGATGTTTGTGGCGCGTAGCATTGACATCACCTAACCTTTCAACATTGTCAATGTTATTGATGGTCCAAGAACTTAAAAATGTATTTAAAATAACCTAAGGGTTAGAACAAAATTAATTTCCAATAAAAGAAGCTAGGTCTCTTTGGTATTTTAGAGTTTGGGTCCTCCTTAAGGTTAGGGCTTTAGGGTTTAGAGTTATATCAAATTCATTTTATGGATTTTGCATTACTAGTCCAGATTGGATCATTATATTCTTTTTCATTAATCTCAATGCATTCAGAGTGGGAAAAGTGGAGGAATAGGCTCATAGGACCATTTTTATCGGTGAGACCCAGTTTGGAAAAATAGGGTCTGAAACTTTCCAAGAGAATTTTGAGGCATCAAACAACGTTTTTTGGGTGTAAAACTTTGTCACTTTAGTGACAAACATTTTCATGTTATTCTAAACACAAAGATCTTTCCAACAACACAAGAAGTGCGTCAATTGGAGTCTGTATGCGAAAGTTATTCCACTCAAAAGTTGACCTTCATGTTTTCACCACCATGGTTCAAGAGGATGTCGCATCAACCCCCATTATTCATAGAAAATGGGCTAGCCACTTGATTTCAATGTAAAATACTCTAGAAGAGTCTATATTGTAACTCTGGTTAAGAGTTGAGGTGGTCAAACTTAACCACTAGTAGGCTATCGGGTTATGTTATAATCGGGTGACTAGGAGGAAGAGGAATTCCATTCTTTTGAGTGTAGTTGTTTCATAGTTGAGAAAAAATAACCAAAAGGGATAGGAATGTAGAGCACACAGAGAGGATTTATGCACTATAGCAGCCCATGGGTCAGAGGCCATACTTCTTTGTACATGAAACGATATTTCTAAACATAAAAACGGAGCAGAGTAGCCTCACCTTCTAGCTAGGTTTTCTCCCGAAAGGGTTTTAGAGCATATCTTGTGTCTTATGTGCATGTGTGAGCTTTTATTTTGATGTTTTATATTTTCTGTGTAATTTCCATTTGCATGCAAGCAATAGCTGTAGTAAAATATATAGATCTGAAAATTTAATAAAACTGTAACAGTGTAGAATTTTAGATTTTTAATATAATATTATTAGATTTGTTGTGACGAATTGTCGAGTGTAATATCCATGACGATTTACGAATCAATTAATATTGAAACGAAAGGCATATAATTAAGAATGTATTAAATTAAGAATCAAACTAGAAAAGGCATTGCGATATGCTTCTCCATTACCAATATGATTCCCCATTTCTTTTTCAACCCCATTGTAGTGGAATCAGGTTGCAAATAAAATAAAAGAATATATAAGTTAACTGATTGAAAATAAAAACAATGTATGGGCATTCAATGAATAGAGAAATATATTGAACCTTGATTGCTTCCATGTCATATTCGACTTGGAAGAGTCACCCTCTGGAGAAAAGGTGTTGAATCTTCTTCCATACTCACTCCTAAAACCCAAAAGTAATCAAAACTTGAAAAGAAAAGAAAAAATCTTCGAACTACGAAATGTATGCAAGTGAGGGCTAAGGACGAAGATCAAGAGGAACCAACATAGTGAGAAACAGGATGTTGTATCTATTGTAGATAAATTTGTAGTTGTAAGGCCTTTTGATGTTGCACTAAGCTAAGAAGTCAAGCTTTCATATGTTTCCAGATCTTCATATGTTCAAGCAACGATATAACGATACTTCTTGAATAATTCAATGAAGGTTTTCCATTCTCCATGAGAGAAATAAGTATCAAAATTGATAAACTTGGGGTCATCCTCTGTTATGAGATTGATCTATTCATGCAACGATGTGGAACTTTGAGTCTTTGTGTTTGGGGGTCCCTGAAACTGATTTTGTAAGTCGAACAACTTTTCAAGAGAAACAACACCTTTGGGTATGGGGTTCCCCTTCTGCTTGTCAACTTCTTCTAGTAAAACCTTAGCACATTCATCTTCATCTATTGTCGCATCCTTAAACACATCTGCATTGGCGATAAAGTCTAGTATCTATTGATTTTCATTGAAAACACAAAACATAGCTATGTTATCCGAAACAACTAGTTTATAAACAATTTCAATAGAAAACCAATCCATAAGCAGTGTAAACTTAGCAATAGCATTAGGTAATGTATCAATAGTGGCATTGATAATTCTTGGAACTGATTTAATACCAAAAGCGTTAAATTCAGAAATCAACTTCCATACCTCCCATTGGTAATTCTTTAGATGTGGTGAAAGAGAGTAAATAGTATTGCGTACCTGTCTTGTAATGATTTCAGAATCACCAATTACCTTTAGAAAATCCACCTTGAGGTCAATGGATTTCTTCAACCGAGGAATCAATGCCTCATACTCTACATTGTTGTTAGTGCATTGAAACTCTAATCAACAAAAAATTAAAAATTTATTTTTCTAGGGGTCCATCAGGATACAGTCGACGCTAGATCCATCCTGAGTCTCAAATGCTTCATAGGTGACAAAGTCCACATATTACTACAATGAGAATCTAAGATAAACCTATTTACATCTAAAGTACAAATTTCATTACAATCAGCTAGAGGGCAGGTAAGGAGTTCCAACTACATAACTGATAAAGCTAGCGATTGTATGGTTTCGTAACAACCAATGTGGGATTCTAAGAAACATGTCCTCAATTCTTCCTGAGCAATGTTGATTGGCCCATTAGGTGCTTCCAACTCTGTCTCCATGTAGAGTCATGTATGGCTTACTATTGACTCTGATCTAATTGTTCATTCCCTTATGAGGGAGCCAAAAATGGGACCAGTTTGTATTGAAATACCCTCGTAGCTTACTAGACCAGTGTTTGCTTAACAATAACCCATATCCTTCGGGGATATCAATAACCATAATATCTATGAACTAGTGAACTCTTGAGTCAGAAGAAAATCTAATTAATACATTTTTCAACTTGTTGGTTGCTAAATTTGCCTACTTTATATTTGCCTTTTTATCCCTTTCCTTCACCTATTTCATGTCTTTGCGAGGTTAATTTGTATCTCGAGCAATGAAGGTATATATATTTGTCATGTCTTTGTGAAATATTGATCGATGAAGTGTAGTCCTAGGGGAGCATTGCTTATGCGACTTGCTAACTCAGGTTTCTTTGCAAATTCGAAAGGATGATGATCAGCAGGCTACAATTCAGCGTATGGTTATGGATGCGTTGACAGTGCTAATCTCAGGATGTTGGCTGTAACGATGTTCAACCAATGAGAGCCTGTTGGACCAATGCATTTGCTATCTTTGTATTTTGTTTTTTCCTCAAATGATCGTTGTGTATTTGTAGGTAGACAACTGTCGTAATCTCTGGGAAATCGTTGATACTATTCTTGTCATATTGAAATGTATAAGTAAGGTTACAAAGGCAGAAAAGCTAGCTAGGGAGCTAGAGGGAGAGAGACACGAGAGTTCTAAATGTAACAACATACTTCTATATTTTCCTTTTGATTAATGCAATCTTGATCTTATGAAGTATTAACTAGTCTTCGATCTTTTGCCACAACCCTGATTGGAGAGTTGGTCCCACTCCCTTGATCAGGTGTTGTTGGATTAGTGGTGTGTGTAGATTTATTCATGTTATGATTATTTATTTATCACTGTAATGGTTCATTAATTTTGTGTTGTTGTGAATCTTAATTTATTGTTACTCTGATTGTTGTCACTATTATTGCTTGTTGTTACACATTGTTATATTGTTGATTGAATGCTCAATGCTGGGTAGGGAAACTGTGGCCTGCATAGACTTTGCACGGTAGCCTTGAAACAATTAGACGAGCCCCAGGTTGAAAATTAATGTGGAAAAGGGTTAATTCTATAATTCATATCTAAACACCAATATTTTGGCGCCATTGTCGGGGAGGTTGTCAAGGCGTGAAAGTACGACCAATATTGACCATAGGACCACTCTCTTGCCCTGGGAAGGGAAGTTATTTTTACCCTGTTCCAAGTCCTGAGCATTAGATTGCTTTGGTTGTTTCAATTTCTTGTTTTTTGGTTGATTATAGGAACTACTCTCTCATCCTGGGAAGGGAAGTGTTTACCCTATTTTAAGTCCTCAGCTTAGATTTTGTGGTTGATTTTTTTCTCTTTCTTTTGTCTTCTTGATTTTAGGGGCCATTCTCTCGTCCTGGGAAGGGAAGTCTCCACACTGTTCCAGGTCCTAATCTTTAGATTTGTTTGAATGCTTTCTTTTTCTTCCTAATTGCATGAATAGAGATCCAAATAAAAGGGGCACAGGAAGACCCCCAAGGAGAGGGAAGAAAGATTTAGGCAAAGTTACCTACATCCAAGAAATCATTTCAAGAGCTGAGTCAGTGGCATCATCACGAGATGTTGTTAGGGTCAGATCTCATACAATATCTCACACGAGATCTGGAGGGCAATCAGTTTCACAAATAGAACCTTTCCCAATAACAAAAGAAAAATTCAAGGAAGAAGAAGTAGGAAGCAGAGGATCAGAGGAATTGGGCATTGCAAGTTCAAAAGAAGAAGAGGAAAACTTGAGGGAATTCACTCCACTATTTGATCGAGGAAGTGATTTTAGACAAGCTCAACCCCGCATCGTAGAACAACTAGAACCTGTTGATTTTCAAAGTGAATATTGGAAGATATCATGGCTCATCCAACTTCCACGATTGAAATCCCAATTGGAGATATTAGAGGTGATGCACCTATGAATCCTATTAATTTGAAAACATTACCTAATTTCCATGGTCTCTCTTCTAAAGATCCGGACACATTCCTCTTTGAATTCGACATTGTCTGTTAGGGATATGATTATATTTATGATGCTCATAAATTGAAGATATTCCATGCTACTCTAAAAGGAACAACTCTAAGATGGTTTATGGGTTTAGGGGGAAAATGTATTACAACATGGGATGACATGAAGACAATTTTCCTTGAAAAATATGAGGACTACTGCAAATCTTGAGATATTAAAGAGGAAATCTTTAAGATTGTGCAGAAAGAGGATGAGAACATGGAGGAGTTTGTAGAACGCTTTAAATACAGTCTACAAAGATCGGGCCATAGTGATCTAGATAAGGGTATCTTAAAGATAATATTTCTCTGGGAACCAAGGGAGGAATCTTTGGAACTCCTGAATGTGGTAGGTAAGGGATATATCTCAAAGGAAGAATTCAACATCATATGTGAGTTGTGCATCAAATTATCATGTGGAGCTATGAGGCATAAGAAAGGAGTACAAACTCTCAAGACATCAAGCAATGGGGTTACAAAAGCAGAAATTGGAAACTTGTTGGATAATTTGAGGACTGATGTTCTAAGCACACTGTCCTCATAGCTGGATGTTCTGCAGGGAAAACAGAAACAGAATGTGCTGGTAGACCTAGGAGCTGCAATTAATGTTATAAATTTTGCATCTATACTCACCTTGGGCCTACTTAATCTTAAACCAACTCCTATAGTCCTAGAACTGGCAAACCGATCCACTATAAGACCAGTAGGGAAGTTGGAAGATGTGACTATTTCTATAGACTCATGGAAATACCCTATCGATCCTCTGGTGTTGCATACTCAATCTCCAGCCGGGGGGTATCCTTTGATTCTGGGTAGGCCTTGGCTTGCTACCACAGATGCTTACATTGGGTGTCGATCAAGAAATATCCAATGGGGAAAATACAAAGAACCTTGTTCTTTACCCACCGACAGAACCAAGCCCATCAATAAAACCAGGGTATACTTTAGCACAAAAAATTCCACACTTGGATGAGCCTGAACTTGGAAATGAAGATATTAGACCAATTCTTACTATTGGTGAAGCTCTCTGTTTTAAGGATGATATGGAAGGTGATGCTATTAGAAAATTTATCAGTAGTCCCAACTTCGTTTCTGATCCAACCCACCAGATATTAGAATATGTTATGAGTTGAACCACCCAGGAAACCATTGAACCAAAAACTGAAGTTGAAAACGTTCCTGTTATCGTACCCCATAACATTATTCCTGCAGAAATAAATCCAGGGAAAACGCTGAATGTTAATCCTAATCTCTCACCTTCCCAAGTTGAACAATTGTTTAAAGTCCTTCGGGATCAGAAGGAAGCCTTCGCTTGGGAATATACAGATATGAAAGGGATCCCTGTTGATCTATGTACCCATCATATATACATAAAAGATGAATTCCAACCTGTTAGACAACCACAAAGAAGGACGAATCCTACCTTGAAGAACATTGTCAAAGAAGAACTACAAAAGCTACTAGATGTTGGGTTTATTTATCCAATCTCGGATAGTCAAAGGGTATCCCCACTAGTCATTGTTCCAAAGAAAAATGGAAAGTGGCGAATCTGCATTGATTACAGGGAATTGAATAAATCAACTCAAAAAGGTCACTTTCCCTTACCTTTTATTGACGAGGCCCTCGACACATTAGCCGGGAAGAAGTTCTTCTCCTTCCTGGACAGATTTAGTGGATATAACCAAATCCAGATAGCTCCTAAGGATCAGGATAAAACTACTTTTAGTTGCCCTTCAAGAACTTTTTCATACAGAGTCCTTCGATTTGGCCTCTATAATGCACCAGCTATCTTTCCATGGGCAATATTGGGAATTTTTTCTGATCTAGTTAATAACAGTGTTGAAATATACATGGATGACTTTACCCCATATGGGGATTCTTTCGAAGAAGGTCTAGAGAACTTAGAGAAAGTACTTAAAAAATGCAAACAAACACATGTTTCTCTTAGTACAATAAAATGTCATATGACGATGGAAGAATGAATAGTTTTGGGGCACCTGCTTTCAACTGCAGGAATACAGGTTGATCATGCCAAAGTTGAGGTAATCTTAAATTTTCCTACACCAAAGACACCAACGACGGTACATAGATTTATTGGTTATGATGGCTATTATAGATGTTTTATAGAGAAATTTTCTAAAATAGCATTTCCAATGTTCCAATTATTACCTAAAGATGTAGAATTTGTGTGGACAGATGCATGTGAAGCAGTTTTCTCGGAAATCAAAGAACTAGTTTGTAAAGCTCTGATATTACATGGTCCTGATTGGAAACGCCCATTTCATATCTCTACAGATACTTCTAATATAGAAGTAGGTGAAATCTTGGGACAACAGGAGGACAAGAAACTGTATGCGATTTACTATGTCAGCAAGAACTTAACTCCCACAGAACTTAATTATACGGTAACTGAAAAAGAGTTTTTGGTTGTATCCCACTTTCGTGCACACTAATCATTCAACCATAAGGTATCTGATGAACAAACCCATAACTCTTGGACGAGTTACAAGATGGTTATTGTTGATCCAAGAATTTGATATTACCATTGTAGATAAACCAGGAAAAGATAATGTGGTAGTAGATTTCCTATCTAGGCTGAATACTAATGATGAAGGTACACCTATAGAGGATAGTTTTCTGGATGAACATCTTTTTGCAATTTCTACTCACACCCCGTGGTATGTAGATCTTTCTAACTATCTTGTTACAAGAAAAGTACCTCATCATTTGTCATAGATGGAACGACGAAAAATCATCCATCATAGTGCTCATTACTCATGGATAGAGGGATACCTATTCTATACAGGACCTGATCAGCAAATTTGGCGCTATGTAGGTGAGGATGACATCTATGAAATTCTAAAAGCTTCCCATGATGTTCCTTGCAGAGGGCATTTCGTAGACAAGAGGACAGGTCATAAGGTGTTGCATATGGGATATTATTGGCCCTCTATTTTTCATGATGCTAGGAAATATGCTCGAGGGTGTGATAGCTGTTAACGAATGGTTCATCCTGGTCGGTCAGATGAGATGTCGCTACAACCTCAATTAGTTCTTGAGCCCTTTGAGAAATGGGCTATCGATTTCATTGGGCTGTTCAAGCCTCCTTCACATTAGAAAGTTCATATTCTTGTCTGCACAGACTATGTGACAAAATGGGTAGAAGCAAAAGTTGTTGTGAAGGATACTGAACAGGTTGTATCAAAATTTTTATTTGAATAAATCCTCGTACGGTAGGGAACTCCTAGAGAGATAGTTTTGGATGGAGGGGCATAGTTCACATCACATCTGATAGGAGCACTCATGAAAAAGTATGGAATCAAGCATAGGGTGACTTCTCCATATCATCCCCATGGGAATGGTCAAGTCGATAAAACAAATAAGGTACTAGAGAATATCCTCACAAAGACTGTAGTGAAACATCACCAAAATTGGGTTGAAAAACTTCCTGAAGCAATTTGGGTGCATAGAACGACATGGCAGAATATAACATCATTTTCACCATATGAGCTTGTGTATGGGAAATATCCTTTGTTTCCGGTGGAATTCAAAATTAAGATGTTCAGGACAACTCTTGAAGTAGGTTTGGATCTTTCTGCAGCCCTGAAACACCGACTGGAACAACTAAATGAGTTAGATGAAATTCATTTGACAGTTGTACAAAATACTGTTGCAATTCAGCAGCAACAAACTAAGTGGCACAACAAATTCATCAAGAAAAAGGTGTTTCAAAAAGGAGATTGGGCGTTACTCTATGACTATCGGCTTAAGGACTTTAAAAGAAAGCTCTGCTCTAGATGGATGGGACTGTATGAAGTTGACACAGTGTTCGATAATGGAACTGTTAAACTTGTCAAAATCGATGAGGCACATACTCCTTTGTTTGTAAATGAACATCACCTTAGATTTTATCACTGTACAACCTCTAGGGACTCCTTTATTAAGAATTTCTCCGATAATTATGGTTTTGAAATTTTTTGTGCAGAGAGCTCTTCCTCTACACCTCTTACTTAATAATAATAATAACTATATATATATATATAATAAAATGTTGTTGCTACTCTATCAATACTCCTTTTCTTGCAGGTGTTGTTACTACATTGGTGTTGATACTTCGTCGATGTTGTTACTTCACTGGTGTTGTTACTCCACCGGTGATGTTACTCCACCAGTGCTATTACTCCGTTGATGTTACTTCGTCGGTGTTGTTGCTCCACCGATGTTTTTACTTCACTGGTGTTGATGCTCCGTTGATGCTATTACTTTGCCAATGATATTACTATGTCGATGTTGTTACTCCGCCGATGTTGTTACTCCATTGATGTTGTTACTCCGCTAGTGTTGTTACTCCGTCGATGTTGTTACTCTGCCAATGTTACTCCACTGGTGCTGTTACTCTACCGATGTTACTCCACTGGTGTTGTTACTCCACCCATGTTGATACTTCGCCAAGTTAAGTTGCCAGGTACGTCCTCGATCGACTCCGTGGATTTTATTGGTATTTCACTTATGACATGATCAACCATGACCGAGGATGGTCATACCTTAGTTTGGGGGAGGTATCACATTTAATAGCAAAGGTATTATATTTAATAGCAATGTTTTCATGTCATCATTGTTATTAAACCTCATGTCAACTCGTACATCCCACGATTATTACCACTGTAATCATTATCAATCCATAACCCCCACCAAACCCTGCACACTTATGCACGCACATTGAAACTTGAATCATGTACAACGACATTAATTTGTGGTCTTTTCCAACATGTCGGATTTAATTACCATAATTATCACGAATTTACCATCGGTTTTCCCATAATCCTTGTCCAGATTTCCTTGTTACCGCATTGCTTGTTATCCCTATCACTGCAAACTTTACTGGCTAACAAACCCCCCTCAACGGTTTGCTGCTACTTTGAGTGATTCTATAGAGTAACTGACAGAATGGGTGGTCAAGCTATTAGGCATGAGCCAGAAGATATAGTACAAGTTCGGCATCACCCGAATGTATGGCATATTTTTCAGGATGTCAGATGGCACATCTACTTTGAGAGGTTGCATGGGTTCAATGAAGGCATAACAGTCGAGTTTGCATTGAATTTGGATGGGAATTATTCTAAAGTCCACAGGCTGGACATTCCTATAATAGAAGATATTATCTCAATTGTTAGTGGATTACCACAAGGAGGGCATAAATGGTAAAACACCCTTGCCAAAATTTCTGGAATTGTTCTTGCAGGCAGGAAAAACTGTGGTTCAGAAGGGGAGAGGATATGACCGAAAATCATTGACGCATCCTTGGGCCGAGGTTGCATACTTCTTCATGTGATACATTACCTGTGAAGGTTGTCTTTCTACTCTATTTAAATATCATTTTAAGCTTCTAGCATGTCTTCCGTTCCATCAATTGCATTCTCTAGATATTCCATTTTTCCTGTGGAACAATATTCAATTAATGGCATGGTCTGCACGTCGGTCGTGCCAAGCATTGGCAGTCCTCACAAACCATGGACTTGTCAAGTTGTTGGTGGTGCATGCCCTGTTACAGACCCTTGTAATCTGCCACAATTTGTTGAACTAGCAGAAGAGGAGCTCGCGACTATGATGCCAGCAAGGGTTGAGGAAGAATTGTTGGAAGAGGAAGGAGCCGCAGTTGATGCTGCTTCACAAGAACCAACGTCAATGGCCGAACAATTGGGGTAAATGGGGGAACAGGTGAGGAAAGAAGCAAAGGAAGGAAGGGAGGAAGAAATGAAAGAACAACTAGCCAATATGGGGGATAGAGATGGAATTGGAGAAACTAAGACAGAAGACGTTGAAATAATTGAAATTGAGGAGGTTACTCCTCGTTCTCCACTCCCCGCTTCCCTGCCAAAAGGGGCAAGGAAATTCCGCTCTCCTACCTGCACAGTAAGAGAAAGAAACTCTCCTCCGGTATTAAAGTTTGTAGGAGCACTTGTAGGAGAAAGCACCACTGTTGACACTGATCCACAAGAACCAGTGTCAACTGTTGAGCCAATGGGAGAGGAAGATACCATTGACACTGTTACATAAGAACCAGTATCGACTGGTGAGCAAACTGAAGAAATTATTGTCGACATTGTTACACAAGAACCAGTGTCGACTGATGAGCATATTGAAGAAATTATTGTCAACACTATTACACAAGAAACAATGTCGACTGGTGAGCGAATTTAAGAAAGGGGTATTGTTGACACTGCTCCGCAAGAACTAGTGTCAACCCCCGAGTAGTTGGAAAGAGACATGGATGTTGGCACTGACCCGCAAGGGTCATAATCAATTCTTGAGCAAGTGGAAGGAGAAAACGGGGCAACATAATAGCCACAAGAAGAAAATGTTGATGATACTACCCTTCAGGAACCTGCAGTGGCTCCTGAGCCATTTGGAGGAAATGTGGAGGTATCGTGAACTGTAGAAGAAGGCACTAAATCCGCTCCTCAAGTTGTTGAATAAGTGGAAGAAATAAGGGTGAAATAGGAACTGACTGATGAGTTCGTTGATGTCAATCTGCCAAACCCAACACCGGACGTGAGACAGATGGAGGAGGTCGTTATTAAATAGGAATTCTTTGAAAAATGTGCAAAAAGGAAGGCCCCTATCCAGGACAAGTATTATGCTTGCAGAGATGGGTGAGAAGGAAAAAGAGGAACATCGGTCAAGCTACCATGACTCCTGGAGCTGAAATAACTTCGGCAGTAGTACATACTTAAGAAAGGTCAACGATCTCGGTAGCTGCATAGACCGAGTCATTTTTGCATTTGATTGAGTCTCGGGAGTTTCTGTTGACCGCAGAAATTCAGAAATGGAGAACCATTGGTTCTCATCTTCAATAGGGATCTATCTCTTTGGAAGATCACCAGAAAGAAGTGAAAGGAATTCTGGAACAAGCAGCAAAAGTGGTGGCTGATCATGTCACCCAGATAGAAAAATCTAAGAAACAAGAAAAACAAAAGAAAAATATTGAAGAATTAAGGGGCAAGTTCAGCTACTTAAGGATGACAAGGATGAATTTTTCGCCCTAACGTAGCAGGTAATGGAGTGCCAACCTCCTAATAATTTCTATGCTTTGTTTCTTCACGGGAAATATTTGTTTCTGTGTTTAGAAAGTACCCACTAGGAAATTAGCCACAATGTAGAAGACCCTATGCAGTTCCTACGGATCTTGAGAGCTCACAATCTACTAAACTAACACTTGATGTGCGAACTTTATATGCATAATTACATCTTAGAGAATGATCAGTTGTTCAATCCAGTACCATATGTGGGAGACATTCGTTGAGAGAATTTACTTCCTTCATGATTAATCAGGTTAAATGGAAGAAAGCCTTCGAGACATTCGAAGAGAATCAAGAAAATCGACCACTTGTGATCAGAATGGAACATTGTCAATCAATGGATATTTATAACATAAATCAAACATTTATGCAGCTAGAAGGATGAAAGGACCAGATGTTGACAACACATAAATGGTGTGTTGACATGTGTATGAGGTAGATCCTTACTTGTCAAGAGGAAGCCCAGGACACCTATCAGAAACGATGGATGTTGTCATCATCAATAGTGCAGGTGCGTGAACCTTTTGGAGCCCCTAATTTTGCTCGGGCTTTGGAGTGAATCTCGTCATATATCATGTGCATCTAACACTGTGGGACCCGATGGATAGGTTTGATTTAAGTTTCCCATTATTTGGTTGCCTTCTAAGCAATACACACCAGCCTATGTGACAACAAAAGACTGGTGGAAGGACGTCATTTGTATCAGTGGTTTCAAAATTCCTGGGATGGATATGGATGCAAGATACGACCTTGCACAGCTTCATGCCAACCATAGTGGTTCCAACCCAGACTTGCGTAGAAAGAGAGCTGCATGAGAACATGTAGAAAATCCAGTTGGGGGGAGATGTTGGTTGCTAAATTTGCCTACTTTTTATCTGCCTTTTTATACCTCTCCTTCACCTATTTCATGTCTTTGCGAGGTTAATTTGTATCTCAAGCAACGAAGGTATATCTATTTCTCATGTCTTTGTGAAATATTAATCGATGAAGCATAGTCCTAGGGGAGCGTTGCTTATGCGACTTTCTAACTCAGGTTTCTTTGCAGATTCGAAAGGATGATGATTAGCAGGATACAATTCAACGTATGGTTATTGATGAGTTGGCAACACTAATCTTAGGATGTTGTCTGTAATGATGTTCAACTGATGAGAGCCTGTTGGACCAATGCATTTTATATCTTTGTATTTTGTTTCTGCCTCAAACGATTGTTGTGTATTTGTAGGCAGACAACTGTCGTAATCTATGGGAAATCGTTGATACTATTCTTGTCATATTGAAATGTATAAGTAAGGTTACAGAGGTAGAAAATATAGCTAGGGAGCTAGAGGGAGAGAGACACGAGAGTTCCAAATGTAACAACAGAGTTATGTATTTTCCTTTTGATTAATGCAATCTTGATCTTTTGAACTATTAACTAGTCTTCGATCTTTTGCCACAACCCCGATTAGAGAGTTGGGCCCACTCTCCTGATCAGGTGTTGTTGGATTAGTGGTGTGTGTAGATTTATTTCTGTTATGATTATTTCTTTATCGTTGTAATGGGTCATTAAGTTTGTGTTGTTGTGAATCTTAATTTACTGTTACTCTAATTGATGTCATTGTTATTGCTTGTTGTTACACATTGTTATATTGTTGATTGAATGCTCAATGCTAGGTAGGGAAACTGTGGCTTGCATACTTTGCACGATAGACTTGAAACAATCAGACGAGCCCCAGGTTGACAATTAATGTGGAAAAGGGTGAATTCTATAGTTCATATATGAACACCAACACAACTCTCCAACAAATTTAACTTGGCATTTGTCAAGTTGAATGATTTTCGTGTTTGTCTTTTCCAATTCAACATTAAGCTTGTTGCAAACCGATAAAGGCATGACGTTGGTGGAAGCATCATAATCAACAATATAGTTATGCACATTATAATTAAAGATCTCAAAAGTCAATAGGAAATGAGGAGTTGAAGACCAAGAATTAGCATTTGCAGCATTGACAATGGATTCAAGATTTATCGATGATTTAGACTGACCAACAGATGTATCCATGGAAGAAATAATATCTTTACTAGTGGAAGTCATGGGAGAAAAGGTATTGATGATCAATTCCCTCTTCCTGGGAAACTTGCCTAATTCATAGAGTGATATATTTTCCCGAGTCTTCTTGATATCTTCAATAATGTTGTATCCAATATTAGAAGATACAATATCCTCCTTAGATGGTTGAATAGAATTAGTTGGTTGAGAAGGCTTGATAACAACTTCAAGACAACAACTTTGAGAGTGTTATAATTACTTCTAGTGTTTTCTGACATATTCTTCCAGGAATACCCGATTGAAGATTTAGAAATTAAAGGTTGGGAAAGGTTATTCAGGGGAAAAATCCTTCTTAACAATGTATTTTTCTTGTCTTCTAAGCTGGGTTCAACTATCAGTCCTTTACTCCTCAAATTATAAGTCTTTGGAGGTTTAGGAGGAGTTTCCCCAACTAGGGCTTCTTGAATAGACTGGACCTCACCATCTCTAACAACTTCAAATGTTATCACAAATGAATTAGAATTGTCTTGAGAAGAAGAGGCTTCTTCTTCTTCATATTTCGCTTGCTTGTCTTCACCTCCAGTTATCTGATCATCAAGCACTTTATTCACCATAACGTTCATATTATGTACCCATTATGAGCACATCTTCTCTAAATGAGAATCTTGGTGGAAAGTGCAACAGTTGTCCTGTACATCTAGCTATGATGGTTTATTTATGGAAGATAAGGAGACCTTTCACCTTCCATGACATTTCATCTACCTTTAATGACTTTTCACTTTCCATATGACTCTTCCTATTACAGGGCTAATGTGTTCTCAACTAAATACAATTTACATTAATATCAAGAAAATAAAACATTTCCAATCAACCAATCTTGTAATAAAGAGATATGGAACATTAATTTGTAACTCTTAGACCAAGTATGCTTGCCATAGCTTGTACTCCACCGCAAGAGTTAGGACCTTGTGTTGCAACTCATCCACATGCCTTTGCATGCACTCTAGTTGTTGGATTAGGGGGTCCTGACCCAGGTTCAGAGTTAGTTGCACCAACCAACAAAGCCCTACACTACACATGTTTAGGGTTTCTAGGATATCTTCCCTGATCCCTCTAAGAAGGACTAACTTGAGTGATTCAGGATCAAGGGTGCATCTAGCCCTTTTGTAACCTTCCTCATAATCTTCCAAGGATTAATCATGTCCCAAGGTCATTCTAAAGATTTCCTCTTTGGTGTCCTTGGACCTATAGTAGTCCCTATACTTTTCATTAAAGGATTGCTGCATTTGAGCCCAGGTAGTGATGTTGTCCCTAGGTAAACCCATGAACCAGTGCAAGGTTGCATCCTTAAGGGTGGTTGGGAACAACTTCAACTTCTGGTCATTAGAGGTATAATCATAAGTTCTGCAGATGAAAACAAACTCAAACAAAAAGGTATCAGGGTATTCTGAGGTTAATCCATGGAAGTGAGGAAGGGAAGAGGGGCTTATGTTTTTCATCCTAGCATCTCCATTAGTCTCTCTAATGGGAAAAGCATGCTCATTTCTGTTTTCAGTCCTATTTTTGTTTTCAGCCATGTTGTAAGTGTGTGGAATGGTTTCTTCTTCTTCTTCTTCCCCAATAGGCACTTCAAAGATCTATGGTTGTTCACCTAATGGGTCCTCTAGTTCCCCTGTAGTCAGAGAGGGAAGCTGACATCGCCGAAGAAGAGGGAAGGTTGACTGCTTGATGGTGTGGGGGTATTTAGCAAGAATTTCCCTAAATTGTCT
Organism: Pinus tabuliformis; assembly: GCA_031772625.1. Classification (NCBI taxonomy): domain Eukaryota; kingdom Viridiplantae; phylum Streptophyta; class Pinopsida; order Pinales; family Pinaceae; genus Pinus; species Pinus tabuliformis. The sequence goes on along the minus strand of CM062808.1, from coordinate 372,078,266 downwards.
CTACTCCTACGAGACATGAAAGTAATTTTTTTCCTTTTATGTGTGTTTTCAGAATTAATTGCAAAACATAAAGGAAAGCATAATAACATCTACCTACTGAATGAAAATTAGAAAGAAAAGAAGAAATTACATCTACCTAGACACCTCCTCGACAACGGCGCCAAAAAGTGATGAGCCTCACTATTGCAGCAAGGATGATGTAACTCCTAGGGCTACCAACTTTACTTTATCAACCCGGGGTTTTGTACAAACTTGGAGGTGACAATGCTATATACACATCAGATGCAACATTCTACTCATGTCACTTCTCAACTAGGGTGCTAGACCACTAGGGTTCCAGACTGGTCTTCTATTGACTAGAAGGAGTCTGACTACTGATAGTGAATGTAAATCTAGTTCTAATGCAAGAAATTAAATGCTTACCTATTTAGGAAATGAAATTTACTGAATGGTAAATGCTATGAAATTCCATAAATCATCTAGCTAGGAAATGACACAAATTACTTACAGAAAAGAACTATGCTAACCTTGCAATTTATCCTCTAGCTATTAGGACTATTTGGAAATGGAAAGTTGTTCTATCATTCTAGGACTCATACATACATGCACTAACTATCTCATTTTACATTTGCAGAAAAAGAATATTTTAATTGCTAAATTTAGAAATGTAAATGCTATGATATTATGTCTAATCTTGCAGAGGGAGAAGGCATGGGAGATCTGATCTTAGGTGCCACTGATGGGCATGGAATCCAATATGAGGGCCTAACCTGCTCTTATACTACCATCTTTTGTCAAAACAGGGTCAAACAGGATGCTACAGGAGATCCTATAGCTGCTACAAGAAGTTAACTGAAGGGCTTAAGGGGGAAAGAAAAGTGAGATGAGGTGCTGGAGAGATGTATGATGGTGATATAAGGTGTATGGAAGGTGCACATTACCTAAGACTAATCCCAACACTCCAAGGAGGTTGGATTTGCGTAAGGTGGCTTGCTCATGGTGGCTGCAAAATAGAGGTTCGGACTATGGGTTGGTATGCCTTGGTAGAAGGTGGAGAGGACCTAGGTGAATCTGGTTAGATGAGTTCCTCCATGCAGATCAATAATCCCTACAACAAAACCTGTTTTTCTTTTCATTTATGCATCACTACATGTCAACATGGAAAAACAAGAATTGAAGTTGAGAAAGCTGATCTTTCTATTGTTAAGGACTAGATCTATGAAATGGAATGCCTTTTAAGCTACATAAAATTTAAGATAACAATGATAGATGCTTCCAAGAAATCATAAATAGGGATCTAGCTAAGAATGAACCCTAAGTTATGAAATGACCAAAAGACAAACTCTGTTTTTGGGGTTGTGAGAGTGGGCCCCCCTAATCATGATCCCATGAGGGAGGTGAGATAGAGGTCACTGTCACAATATTTTTTGAAGTACTTTCCTTCACTACTACACCACTGATCTACCTCTTCAAACTAATGGAAAATAGGTTAAGCAATAATTCAAATACTTGTTAAGCTAAACAAAACATAAATAAACTTCAGCAACTAACTATCATTTTAATCTAAGAATACAGATAAAAAAAGAAGAACTTATGCTGCTAGGGTTGGGCCCTAACCCAACAGCGTCAGCCCTTTGAGTCAACTTAGTGCTGGATCAAGGTAGCATTTCTCATTATCATCAAAATGTCAAATACAAAATAAGAATAATAGTCACAATGTTTTTGCTCAAAATGGCCTCTTGGCTACAACAAAAAATCGAATCCGAATGAGTCCCTTGACTCTCTTATTTATACAAAACTGGAGCTCCCAAAAACTCCTTAGAAAATAGGGAGACTTGGCTCCCTAACTCGAGAATGACTTTTTGTTGGGTCCCTATAATACTAGTAATTACCCCATTACTATTGTAGTTGCATCCCTTATTAATATTGTTGTGCCCCTATTATCCCCATATTGTTATTACTGTGCCCCATAGAATCCCTCTATTGTTATTTTTGTGGCTTTATATTATTATTGTTAGGTCGGCTGGGTTATATTGTGACTCCTTAGACTCCTATATATAGAAAGGAGGTTTTGTCATTTGAATCATCCAATAATTGTTCATTTATGGAATGTAAAGGAGGTTGCCCCCTCGAAGAGGCTAAATTCTAAGGCGTTGATCTATCTTTTCTATCTTTTCTTGAGCTGGTTTCATAACATTTGGTATCAGAGCTTTGGATTCTAGGGTTTCGCTGCTCCAAACAGGTCATCGTGGCATTTTCGCTATAACATTTTTTCTGCGACGTTTCAGAAGTTGCAAAAAAAACCATTTGAGAAGAAATCGCACTGAACCTCGGGTTCGAATTTCAGATCTTTTCGCGCTATATTTGCGGAGATATGATCTGAGGAAGTTGGTCTTTTTGCAGACTCCTGAATTACATTCCAAACAGGTGACCTGGGGAAAATCTTCATAAATTTCTCTCTGGGGATCGGATTGAAATTTCATAAGAAGGTACAGAAAGAGGATGGACTGTGGTTTCTTGTATGCATTTTTCAGATCCAAAGGTCGAAACAATGACTCGTGGCATGTCGTACAAGTTCGCTCTACTGAACTAGTCTATAATCAAGTCAATGTGGGAGATTTCGCATAACTCTCCCTTGGAGAATCCAATTTGGGTCAGACTTGTGGCATTGGAAAGAGGACACAGAGGGCTACTACAGGTCACAAATTCATAACTAGATGATCGGAAAGTACAGAGATACATCACAGGCAATATTGAGCTCCTACAAAGTGAAAAAAGGTGTGTAGATTTTCTTAAATTTGTTCTTAAGCTTGGTTTGAAAATTTATTTTGAAGGAATTCAAAGGGTATAGTAGAGCATTATTATCGGTAACTAATGCCCTGAGGAAAGAAAATGCAAACACCTAGTAAGGAACCTGAAAGCTCTAGCATGACTCATGAAGAAGAGGAAGAAATGCTACATGATATATCAAAATTACAAGAACAAGTGCAACAAATGTCACTGTCACAAAAGCTAACAGAAGCTAAGATAAATGGCGTGGAAGCTAAGATGAATGGCATGGAAGCTAAGATGGACAACTTGAAGATAGATTTGAACAAAAAATTGAAGACAAGCATGGCTGATTTGAAGACAGATTTGACAAATTTTCTACAAGAAATACTTACCAATGGTGAAAAGGGAGTAAAGGAAACTCATGATGCGAACAAAAGAAATGTTAATCATGATTTCTTAGACTCTAATGTGGGATCGAAAACCCACCATATTCCAAAAATCGATATGAGGAAGTTTGATGGCAAGGATCCCGCAACATGGATATTACAAATGGAGCATTTTTTCGATCTCAATAATGTGCAAAACACACAAAAGGTACGTATTGCAACTTTATATTTGGAACCAAATCAGTTTGTATGGTATCAATGGCTTTGCTCTCGTAAACAAATTATCACTTGGGCAATTTTTACGGAAGAATTGATAGCACATTATGAGGATACAAAAAGCAACACTTTTTTTAGCCAATTGATAAGTCTCAAACAAAAGGGTTCAATAATGGAGCACATTGAGGAGTTTCAAAAATTGAACATAAGGGTAAAATATATTCCAGAGGAGCATAGGATTGATGTGTTCATAGGGACTTTAAAGGATAATATCCAACATGATGTTCGCCTTTGGGAACCTGATTCATTAGAGAAGGCATTCAGGTTAGCAAGAAAAATGGAAAGCAAAATTATGGCAACCAGGAAGCATACCACTCACAACTATAAAGATGGAAGTGTGGTTGCTCCTAGTCTTCCACAACCTATAAGGTTGACACCACAACAATTGGAAGAAAAAAGAGAAAAAGGGCTTTGTTACAGTTGTGATAGAAAATACACTAAAGGTCATAAGTGTGCTGAGAAGAAATTATTCTACATAGATTGTGAAGAGGAAGAAGAAAAGGAGCAAGAAAGCTCAAAAGAAGAGGATATACTCCAGGAACAAAGCCTAGATAAAGAAGAAATGAATCCGACCATATCTTGTAATGCATTGGCGGGAATTACCACTCCTCAAACCATCAAGATAGAAGGACAAATCTAGAAGAAAAAGGTAATAGTGTTGATTGATTCAGGAAGTACCCACAATTTTATTCATTGTAAGGTAGCAAAAGAATTGAATTGCTTCTTATATCCAGCACCAGAGTGTCAAGTGATGGTTGCAAATGGAGGAACAATAAATTGCTCTGGAAAGTGCCATAATATCAAGCTATCCATGGGAGAATATGTATTGACTAGCCCAATGCTTTCCATTCCAATGGGAGGTGCTGATGTTGTACTAGGAGTATAATGGCTACAATCCTTGGGTACAATAGCTTTTAATTTTCAAGAACTTTTCATGAAATTTTCCGTGGAAGGAAAGGAAGTTGAATTAAGGGGTATTGCAGGGAAACCAGGGAAGATAATTAGCTCTAATGGTATGACAAAGCTTCTAAAAAAGGAACAAAGGGGTGTAATTGCACAACTATGTTCGCTAGATGTTTCCACATTGCAATCATCTATTTCTCCAGATCTCCAAAAAGTCTTGGACAATCATTCCAAGGTATTTGAGACTCCCAAAGGTCTCCCACCTATTCGTGATCATGATCATGCCATTCATTTGATTCCAGGAAGTGTTCCTCCAAACATCAGGCCGTGCAGATATCCCTATGCCCAAAAGAGTGAAATTGAACGTATGGTTGCAGAAATGCTAGAGGCTAGTATAATTCAACCGAGTCAAAGTTCTTTCTCTGCTCCAGTAGTATTAGTGCACAAGAAGGATGGATCATGGCGCATGTGTCCGGATTATAGGGAGCTCAACAAGCTCACTATTAAAGATAAGTTTCCCATTCCCGTCATTGATGAATTACTGGATGAATTGCATGGATCAATTTACTTCGACAAGTTGGATCTTCGTTCAGGATATCATCAAATCAGAATGAAGACTGAAGACATTCCGAAAACAACATTTAGAACTCATGAGGGTCATTATGAATTTTTGGTCATGCCTTTTGGCCTTACCAATGCACCTTCAACATTTCAAGGTTTGATGAATTCCATTTTCAAACCATTCCTTAGAAAATTTGTGTTAGTATTTTTTGATGATATACTAATCTACAGCAAGTCTTGGAAGGATCATGTTGAACATGTTGACAGGGTGCTACAACTATTGGAGGAGAAACAATTATATGCAAAAAGATCCAAATGTTTCTTTGGAGTACAAGAGGTGGAATATCTGGGTCATATTGTATCTCATGAAGGAGTTAAGGTAGACCTTAGCAAAATTAAAGCCATTAAGGAATGGAAAATCCCCACATCTATAAAGCATCTGCGAGGATTTCTCGGGTTGACAGGGTATTATCGCAAGTTTGTTAAGAATTATGGGAGAATAGCAGCGCCTCTAACAACATTATTGAAGAAAGATGCATTTTCATGGACTCCAGAAGCAACAAAGGCCTTCGAACATCTTAAAGAGGCAATGTGCCAAGCACCGGTCTTAGCTACACCAAACTTCAAAAAACCTTTATTGTGGAATGTGATGCTTCAGGAAATGGAATGGGTGCTGTTTTAATGCAAGATGAAAGACCCATTGCTTTTGAAAGTCATCCAATCAAGGGAAAGTTTTTACACAAATCTATTTATGAGAAGGAAATGTTGGCAATACTCCATGCACTTAAGAAATGGCGACCCTACCTAATGGGAAGACACTTCAAGGTAAAAACGGATCATGATAGCCTTAAATACTTTTTAGAACAAAGATTATCCTCTGAAGAACAACAAAAGTGGGTCACAAAGATGTTGGGTTATGACTTTGAAATCATCTACAAAAAAGGGAAGCAAAATGTGGTGGCAGATGCACTCTCAAGAAAGGATGAGGATGTGGAAGCATTGTTGTGCACCATTTCTATTATCCAACCAGATTGGATAAACGAAGCAAGGGAGGAATGGAAGAATGACGAAGAAGTATGGGCACTTATTCGAAAGTTACAACAAGATTCCAGTACGTCTGATACATTTAGCTGGCAAAATGATTCTTTATGGTACACAGATCGCTTATACCTCTGTAAGAATTCCCAACTAAAACAAAAGATTCTTATGGAATTGCACACTTCTCCCTTAGGAGGGCACTCAGGATTTTTAAAATCTTACCACAGGGTTAAGAAGGAATTTTTTTGGGATGGCCTTAAATCGGATATTCAAAAATTTGTGGCGGAATGTTTGGTTTTCCAACAAAATAAAGTTGAAACAATTAAGACACCGGGTCTATTACAACCTTTATCCATTCCAAGCCAACGTTGGGAGGAGGTTTCAATGGATTTTATCACAGATTTACCCAAGTCCGAGGGAAAGAGTGTCATCATGGTGGTAGTTGACAGACTTACCAAGTATGCACACTTTTGTGCATTATCACATCCATTTAAAGCTAGTATGGTTTCTACTGCATTTATGGAAACAATTCAAAAGCTACATGGAAACCCAAAGATTATTGTAAGTGAGAGAGATCCCATTTTCACTGGAAATTTTTGGACATAATTATTTTCTTGTCTTGGTACTCAGTTAGCTCATAGCTCATCTTATCATCCTCAATCTGATGGGAAAACTGAGATAGTAAACAAATGTTTGGAAGGATATCTTCGTTGCTTTGTATCTGATAAACAGATACAATGGGTCAAATGGTTGCCTCTCGCTGAATGGTGGTATAACACTTCCTTCCATACAACAACAAAAATGACCCCATTTATGGCACTTTATGGATATCAGCCACCATCCATCACATCATATTTAAGAGAAAATTCTAAGGTTCAAGCAGTGGAACATCACATCGAACATCAACAACAAGTCCTCCAACTCTTAAAGGATAACCTCGTGTTGGCACAGAATAGAATGAAACAACAGGCAGATCAACATCGCAGCGAAAGAAGTTTTGATGTAGGTGATTGGGTATTCCTACAGCTACAACCATATAAGCAAATGTCCCTCAAGCAAGCTAAGAAGGATAATAAATTATCACCAAAACATTATGGTCCGTACAAGGTGTTGCAAAAAATTGGTACTATGGCATACAAATTGGAGCTTCCTGCAGCTTCTCGATTGCACCCAGTTTTCCATGTTTCATGTTTAAAGAAGATTATAGGTGACAAGCTCCCAGTTCAAACAATATTGCCAGAACTTGACGAGGAAGGAAAAATTATATTGGAACCAAAAGCAGTCACAGAAACAAGAACTCGACAGCTACGAAATCGATCAATTTCAGAGTATCTTATCAAGTGGAAGAACTTATCCGCTGAAGATTCCACATGGGAGGATGAGAATTTTATACAAAAGCATCCAGAACTACTCAAGTGTTGAGGACAACACTTTTTTTGAAGGAGAGGGGCATGTTGGGTCCCTATAATACTAGTAATTACCCCATTACTATTGTAGTTGCATCCCTTATTAATATTGTTGTGCCCCTATTATCCCCATATTGTTATTACTGTGCCCCATAGAATCCCTCTATTGTTATTTTTGTGGCTTTATATTATTATTGTTAGGTCGGCTGGGTTATATTGTGACTCCTTAGACTCCTATATATAGAAAGGAGGTTTTGTCATTTGAATCATCCAATAATTGTTCATTTATGGAATGTAAAGGAGGTTGCCCCCTCGAAGAGGCTAAATTCTAAGGCGTTGATCTATCTTTTCTATCTTTTCTTGAGCTGGTTTCATAACACTCTTTCTTAATTGTCACTGGATTGGTTGCCAATGGACTTGACTTGCTTGGCTGCTAGTAACTCTGAGTTGATGAGATATGGTGGTGGAATCTTCGAATGATTTGAGGAGTTAAGGAGGGAGACCAATCTCCTAAAATCTCTCTTTCTTTCCCACTTCGAGTTCCTGCACTTAAGTTAACCCAAAACCGCTCCAATTCCTGCATTTAATACATATTAGGCCACATGACATAGTAACTCACCTTCACCCTTCTCACTAAATAAAATATAACAAAATATGTAAAAAAATGTGTGAAAAGTCAATTTTAATAAGCTGGAGAGTGGCATTGTGACCCATATAGTTTACCTATTGATGAGCCTCATCACTCGTCATTAAAGTACCTCGCTATTGAGAGGTCAATTGTATTTAAATTGACTTTATAGGAATATATGCATCATCAAATCTATTTTCAGGTGCACATTAATTGAGTTGAAGCTCTTAGTTGACCTAGGACCTTAGTTGTTTTAGCCTATTTGATCTTCAAAATTCTATATTCTTGCCAATTTGAAATAAAAATGTCCAAAAAAGTAATTGCTCGCATAAATACAAAAGGTCATATTTACATTTGTTCAACTATCTGCCCACCATTTTTAGAAACAAAGGAGAGGAACGTGAGCAATAGGGGGAGAAAAGAGAGGGTCTATATAATTTTGATTTTTCTATTATGTTATATCTATGTTCATTATTAGTGCATTTTTGTTAGCAATTATAAACAAGCTACAATCTAAGGTCCAACATTAGGGTGGAAGCAAACATGCTTCCCTCGACATTTAATTTTTTGTGTATTTTCTTCATATATGTATTTCTTTGGAATGTCTCAATGAATACCACTTCTATAATCGTAGAAACCCTTTAGACATCTAAGTGTAGAGCCATTAAAGGCTTTGAAGATCTAGCGTTTCATACAAACTAAATTTAAATTGTTTTGAACAACATACCATCTTCAAAAAATCATGCTTATATGAAGCGAGGGTAATTGGTAAACGATTTGGGTTAACTTTGGTTGTACATAAATGTCTATCAATGAATAAGTCCTTCTTAGAGAATACCTGAAGTTGTCTTTCTTTATGAATATTATTTTTCTTTCCCATCCACTTTTATTAGTTTATAAGCATGTTTCAGTATTCTTTTTGCATGTTCAATTATTGTACATATTCAAGACTTATTTACTAATTATGATTAATTTCCATATACTTATAGTTCATGGGGTTTATGAATATATTCACAAATTTAATTATTCATTTTAAACTTTGGTTTGCTTCTACACATAGAATCTATTTTTGCATCTTATTTTATATTCAAACTATCGTTATGTATTTTCCATCTTATTTTCTTAAAAAGAAATTAGAATTTATTTTAATTAATTGATAATTATTATGATATTTCATGCATTTCTAGTTCATTTATGTGTTAAAATTTCAATGTTAGGATAGTAATTTAATTAAACAATGCAAGGCAAATAATTATTGATTTAATGTACACAATACAATTTATACACACACAAAACTATATGATTAGTACCCTTCAAGGGAAGGACTTTGTTGACCTATCTAATTAATTAATCTAACCACGTAGTTACTAATTTTAGGGATTAAAATTTAACCTAGGTTTCCATGTTTGTTTTTACACTTGAGGGCCCTTCAAGGGTGTTTTCAATGTTGTTATTGATTCTCATTTTGAGCACTTCCCCCTGATTCAAAGATGGTATCCAATATAAAGCAAGTAATGTAGACTTGGTGCACTTGACCCCAAGGTAATCAAACTAATGGCTTGCAAAACATTCTAGATTAATGAAAACATATTAGAAAAATGTAACCAATTGATTTGGTTAATGCTTAAGGATTGGGATCATCTTTTTGACTTAAACTAATTCAAAATAAATATATCACCTTAAAAAATAATATAAAATTATTATCTACACATTGACTTAAACTTCATATCTTTATTTAGACTATAACTTTGCTTTGCCATGCTTTGAATGTAGTGGTAATAAATTACATATTACATTCAAATTAATAAATCAACTAAAACATTAAATGATAATGTTTCAAACCAAAAATTATATAATTCCCATCATTTATAAATTGTGCACCCATAGTGTCACCTCCACTTCCACCCACATCCACTAAAATACATAGTTTCAACTCACATTACCACTCATAGTTGTAATTGGGGATTGAGAGTTAAACTTCACATTTTATTATGGGTGAGGTTGGGGGTTAAACCTATGCATTGTCATGGATGATGTTGGGTGGAAAAATTATGTATTTGATTGTGGGTGGACTCTAAGTGGTGAAATTGTGTATTTCTTTATGGGTAGGGGTGGGAAGTGAAATTGTGCACTTTTATTCACTATGGGTGGGGGGTAAAGTTGTACTTTTTAGTGGTGAAACAAATGCACAGTTTTATCCCCAACCCCCACCAATGTGAAATGCATAATTTCTCCCTTCACCCCATACACAATAAAATATACAATTTCACCCTCCACACCACCCATAGTTTCAAATGTATAATTTCCTGCACTATCTCCACCTATAGTTTCACCTTGGGTGGGGGCTAAAACTATGCATTTTAAAACACAATGTTTCATCCCCACCCCATGTTCATCTTATGTAATTATGTATTATGGTGGATGAGGTAATGGAACTATGCATTTTAATATGAATGGTTTCAAATGCACAATATCACCACACATCCTCATTCTCACTAGATTTGATAATATATCATGAAGGTGGGGAATAAAACATGTATTTCAAAATATACAATTTCATGTTTTATTGCTAACCCATTTAATAGGGTAAAGGTGAAAATATGCATTTTAAAATATAGAGTGTTAATTCCAACCTTTAACTCTCCACCCAAAACTCATCATTTTTAATTATATATTCATAAAAATCATTCTTAAATATTATCTAATTTCTAATTAAATACATAAAAATATCACCCTTATTTTATAATAATGTATATATTTTTTAAAAATATTTATATTTAAATTTATTATTATATAAACTCTCTATTTATATTTATATTTAAATATATTTTATTAATATTTATAATTATTTAGAAGAAATTTTATGATTGATTAAAAATAATAAATTAAAAAAATTAAATCGATAAAAAAAAAAAATTAATGTTTGATAATTTAAAATTTTCCGTTTATATTTTGGTGTTGTTATTATGAAATATGATATAGAGAATTGTCATGAATAAAGGTTTTATAAGTTGCTATGGAATGTACTTCATTGTTTGTGAGAGATTTTTCGGCGAAAATCACATGGAATACCATTTGTCGACGCATTTCGAACTAACTAGTGTGGTTCATCGTCAGGACAAGTTGAAGAAACAGATCCAGCTTAGCATGTTAAATAGTCCGAGCAGAGCCTCCAACGGCTAACTTGACCAACGGCTAGTTTGACTCTAGGACCGGGGTCAAAATTATTTAATAATATAATTAGTAATACCTAGGATCAATATCTTAAAAATATATATATATATATATATATATATATATATATATATATTAATGGGTATTCAGTTCAAAAAATATTATAAAAATTATAAGTCAATTAGTATTTAAAAGGAAATTTAGTTAAATAAAAGACCTTATAATATATGAATAAATTAAATAACTACAAATAAATAAAGTAATATATAAAATAATTTTAAAGATTATAAGTAAATTAATAATTAAATGGAAAATTAGTTACATAAGGGACCTGTATAAAATAAAGTAATATCAAAAGGATGTTAGGTTAGTTAGAATATAAGCTGATTAGAGTTTAAAGGAAATTGGTTTATAATATAAGAATAAATTATATGCATAAATGTAAATACATGAAGTAATATAAAAATATATATAAAAATAATTGAAGTATTATTAAAGTTATAAGTTAATTAGTATTCAAAAGGAAAATAGTCATAACGGACCTTAATAAGACGCTAGAATAAATAAAGGAAACAAGAAAGTTAACACCCGTAAAAAAAAAAAAAAAAAAAAAAAATTAAAAAAATAATAATAATAATAATAATAAAAATAAAAAAATAAATAAATTAAAAATAAAAAATAAAAAATAAAATAAAATAAAAATCAATAAATTAATTAATTAATTAAAATAATAATAATAATAATAATAATAATAAATAATAATAATAATAATAATAATAAAATAATAATAATAATAACCTAAAGAGGGGGCGGAAAAAATGACTAGGAAGAGAGTGCAGGGATCCAACACCTACTGATTTTCCAGCCATCCTCCCTATTGAGATTGCAAGGCCTCTTTTCAATCTCAAGCGCTTCCCTAAATTTTTGATGATGGAAATGCGAAACCTTAGCAATAACACTAGCCTCCTCAATGCAAACATGATGATTGGTTTTCTCAGCATGTTCAGCTAAAGCGGAAGACTTAGCTCTCCTATGCTTAAGGTCTGCTACATGCTCGCTAATCCTTTGATTAATGGAGCGACCAGTCTCCCCAATATAGGGTGTCCCACAGGAACAGGGGATCATATAAACACCTTTCATATCCTTAGGGTCGATGGGATTCTTCACCGATCTGAGGGACATACGAATGGTGTTCAGGGGCCTAAAGCTCACAGGGATACTATGCTTCCTGAGAATCCTTCCAATTCTATCAGTGGTCCCCTGAACATACGGAAGATGGACACCTGGAATTCGTTCCTTCGGTTCCATTTTAGTCAGAGAATTCTTGGAAGCTTTAAGGAAAGCCCTCTGACCCAAGTATCTATTATAACCATTCTCAACAAAGACATCAAGCAGATGGGATTTTTCATTCTCAAAGCTCTTTTCGTCCGAGATCCTTAGGGCCTTAGTAGCAAGGGTATTGAGAACACCCATCTTTTGAGCCGGGAAATGGTGGGAACTGGCATGAAGATACTGCTCCGTATGAGTTTTCTTTCGAAAAACTCGATGGGCGAGGGAACCATCACTATTCTTAGAAATAAGAATATCAAGGAATGGAAGGCATCCATCAACTTCCTGCTCCTTAGTGAACTTAATGGCTGAGGATTGATTGTTGAGATGATCAAAGAAGAGATCAAGCTCATCCTGGCCATGAGACCAGATGACATTGGTGTCATCCACATACCTTCTCCACAGCTTTGGCAAAAGCCTGGAAGAGTTAAGAGCCTTGGACTCAAAATCCTCCATAAACAGATTAGCAACGATAGGGGAAAGGGGTGAGCCCATCGCAACCCCACAGGTTTGCTCGAAGAATTCTCCCTCAAAACTGAAGAAGGTGGAAGTGAGACAGATCTCAACCAATCTGGCCGTGTCAGGATCTGTTAGGCGGTTGATCACCTCCATGGCCTCATTAATAGGGATGCAAGTGAACAGGGAGACAACATCAAAACTAACAAGAATGTCCCTAGGTTCAAGCTTAATGTCCTTGAGTTCTTCAATAAAGGAAGCAGAGTCTTTCACGAAGGACTCCGTATGACCAACTAAGGGCTTAAGCTTTAACGCAAGGAACTTCGCAAGAAGGTAGGTAGGACCTCCAATGGTGTTGACGATGGGCCTTAAGGGGGCTCCTTCCTGGTGAATCTTGGGGAGACCATAGATTCTAGGAGTAATAGGGTTGCTTTCGATGAGTTTATGGTGCAAAGAACTCAATGAGCCAATGGATTTAATGGCCAAAGCCACATTCCTAGCAACCTTCTTCAAAGGATTTTTAGGGAGCTTTTTGTAGCTCCCGCTATTATGAAGATGATCCAACATCTTCCTGCGGTAATCAACCCTGTTAAGAATGACGGCAGCACCACCCTTGTCTGCCTTAAGAACAATGATATCTTTGTTCTGGTTTAAGGATCTGAGAGCTAAAGATTCCTCCTTGCTAAGGTTGCTTTTAGGCGGCCTAGCCTTTCTCAAGGCAACAGCACAATCCTGCCTAATAGTATCCTTGATCCTATCAGGTAAACCTCTGATCCCAAACTCAATATCACAAATAATATCCTCCACGGGGATTTTTCTCGAGGCTAAGGCAAAATTTAATCCTTTGCCCAGAACTTTAAAAACAGCAAGGGAAAAAACGAAACTGGAAAGATTTATAACCCTGTTACTAGAATGAGAAGAAAGGTGAAGTTTATTAATACCAGAAGTCCTCTTATTCTTATTATTTTTCTTATTCTTATTATTTTTCATGTTAGAGATGATGGTGTTAATCTTGCCCATACAGTTATTATTATTATTATAAATAATACTATTATTATTATTACTACCAAAATTAATATTATTATTATAAATAATACAATAAATATTATTATTACTATCATAGTTAATAATGTCATTATTATTATTCATAATATTATCATTATTCTTATTAACACTGTTATTATGATAATACATATTACTATTATTATAATTATTAATGAATTTATTATCATAATAAGTCTTATTATTATAATTATAATTATTATTGTTAATAAAATTATTAATATTATCATTACTGTACATATTATTATTATAATTCATATTGATAATGTTATTATGATTATTTATAATATTATTATCAGAATTCAAATTAACCCTATTATAATTCGAATTAATAATGCTATTATGATTATTTATAATATTATTATCAGAAATCAAATTAACTCTATCAATATTATAATTCGAATTAAAAACGCTATTATCATTATTTATAATATTATAATTCGTATTAATAACGCTATTCAAATTAACCCTATCAATAAAATCCTGAGGCATTGCAAAATCAGCCGGATCTCCAGCGCTGAACGACGAACAGGGAACAGGGATCGAACCCTCGCTGACCTCCCCAATCCCGCCAGCCACATCACCATTGGGGATCACGGATTTGCTAGGTACCGGGGACGAGGAGTTATCCTTCAGCGACAACGGATTCTCCACGCTGACCATATCACACCGGCCTGCTATATCATCACTTAATATGCTTCCACGCGCTGAGGAATCGGGGCCAACCGTAGGAGAATGCTGCAAAACCACCGGATCGGAACCCTCGATGCCCGGGGAGGCTGAGAATCCAATGGACGACAGCACAACAGGATCAGAGACGCTGAAAGAAGGCACAACACCTCGGCTGCTGACAAAAGATAGATACTTGGGTCAGAGGGCTTTCCTTAAAGCTTCCAAGAATTCTCTGACTAAAAGGGAACTGAAGGAACGAATTCCAGGTGTCCATCTTCTGTATGTTCAGGGGACCACTGATAGAATTGGAAGGATTCTCAGGAAGCATAGTATCCCTGTGACCTTTAGGCCCCTGAACACCATTCGTATGTCCCTCAGATCGGTGAAGGATCCCATCGACCCTAAGGATATGAAAGGTGTTTATATGATCCCCTGTTCCTGTGGGACCCCCTATATTAGGGAGACTGGTCGCTCCATTAATCAAAGGATTAGCGAGCATGCAGCGGACCTTAAGCATAGGAGAGCTAAGTCTTCCGCTTTAGCTGAACATGCTGAGAAAACCAATCATCATGTTTGTATTGAGGAGGCTAGTGTTATTGTTAAGGTTTCGCATTTCCATCATCGAAAATTTAGGGAAGCGCTTGAGATTGAAAAGAGGCCTTGCAATCTCAATAGGGAGGATGGCTGGAAAATCAGTGGGTGTTGGATCCCTGCACTCTCTTCCTAGTCATTTTTTCCGCCCCCTCTTTAGGTTATTATTATTATTATTTTTAATTAATTAATTAATTTATTGATTTTTATTTTATTTTATTATATATATATTTTTTAAT
Organism: Pinus tabuliformis; assembly: GCA_031772625.1. Lineage (NCBI taxonomy): Eukaryota > Viridiplantae > Streptophyta > Pinopsida > Pinales > Pinaceae > Pinus > Pinus tabuliformis. Next base: position 372,062,773 of record CM062808.1, on the reverse strand, counting down.
TAATTAATTAATTTTATTTTATTTATTATTATTACTATTTTTTTTTTGTTATTTTTTTATTATTATTATTATTATTATTTTTAATTTTTATTTTTATTTTTATTTTTTAATTTTTTTTTTATTTATAATTTTTTTTTTACGGGTGTTAACTTTCTCGTTTCCTTTATTTATTCTAGCGTCTTATTAAGGTTCGTTATGACTATTTTCCTTTTGAATACTAATTAACTTATAACTTTAATAATACTTCAATTATTTATATATATATTTTTATATTACTTCATTTATTTACATTTATGCATATAATTTATTCTTATATTATAAACCAATTTCCTTTAAACTCTAATCAGCTTATATTCTAACTAACCTAACATCCTTTTGATATTACTTTATTTTATAAGGTTCCTTATGTAACTAATTTTCCATTTAATTATTAATTTACTTATAATCTTTAAAATTATTTTATATATTACTTTATTTATTTGTAGTTATTTAATTTATTCATATATTATAAGGTCTTTTATTTAACTAAATTTCCTTTTAAATACTAATTGACTTATAATTTTTATAATATTTTTTGAACTGAATACCCATTAAAAAAAAATATTTTATATATTTTTAAGATATTGATCCTAGGTATTACTAATTATATTATTAAATAATTTTGACCCCGGTCCTAGAGTCAAACTAGCCGTTGGTCAAGTTAGCTGTTGGAGGCTCTGCTCGGACTATTTAACATGCTAAGCTGGATCTGTTTCTTCAACTTGTCCTGACAATGAACCACACTAGTTGGTTCGAAACGCGTCGACAAATGGTATTCCATGTGATTTTCGCCGAAAAATCTCTCACAAACTTGATATGGATCATAGAAGCCTGAACTCTGTACTTCATTGTTATTTAAATAATAATGAAAAAAATAAATATTATAAAAATATAAAATGTTTTTAAGTTTTTAGAATTTTTAATATTTATAAAAAATTTATATATATGTTTCAGGTTGTTTCATATTTATAAAACTACTAATAGTCTTTAATGTTGCAAAGGTGCATGGAAGGAATAGAAGATTTGGAAAGATCATATTGGAAAACAAAATCACAAAAAAATTAGTGAATTTTAATTCAAATAAACAAATATTTGGTGATATTTCACACCCTGTAACGAATTACTATATATTAATTAAAATAAAACATATATTTCACCAAATAATAAATTAGTGAATATTAATTAAAATAAAATAAATATCCCCCACCATAATAAATAAATTAGTGAATATTAATTAAAATAAAATTAATATTTCACCACTGCAATGAACTGAAAAGTTGCATCTATCCATCCTCACTACAGATGAATAGTGGTCATGAACTGCCATTTCGAATGTTATGCTAAGTGTCTCTTATAACCACATCTACATTTTCAAAATTATGTAGTCTTTCTGACCCAGACTTATTCTTCTGCAAATGACATAATTTCGTATCAAAAAACTTTAAAATTGGCCTTGCTTTATCGTGGACATAGGGAACTTTTTTAAATGAACAAATAAAGATATGCTGATATTTTTTAATTTCAGAAATACTATATCTTCTTCAAACTCTTTTGAGAATTCAAAGAACTTATTATTTTAACTGAGCTTTATCATTCTCAAATCAAGAATATCGGCCTGCTGAGGGAATGTTTTGGAGGATCCTACATTACTCCCCTTTCTCGTGACAATAACAACACACCCAATTCTCACCCAAAACCAGACCAGACGAGACACCAACTGCCACGTTTCTCAATGCATCTTTGACAACTTCAATCCCTTCTTCAAAAATGAATTTTCCATAAATATTCAATGGATCAAAGCCATGCTTATTTATCACAACTATATTTGGTAACATTTTAATAGAAACAAAACCATTATTTATAGATTTGTCGATCTCGTTACATCGATTCACAGTTTTTTGATATGAATATTCGTCACTTGGATTGTTGACAGTGATTTGATATGAATATTCGCTGCAAAGTGTTATGATAAATGGATATTTAGAGATTTTTTTGAGTTATGGGCAACTCCAAGTGGGTTAACGACGCCCTGAAAGACATTGTGAAGCTTCTTGATATGTGCAATGCCGTTAGCTATAACATTGCTGATGGTAAACATTACCAGATGTTGATTCAAAGCGCTGCTCACTCTGCATCATGCAGGATGGACATCAGTAAGATGAGTGATAAGAAATACACTAATATATTAAGGGATTTGACAAGCCCTTGTGATTTATTTTAGGAATATGTAAACTCCAAAAAAACATGTATTTCAAATTTTGGGAAAAGACAACTCATACAATAGTAATAAGACATACAATATTACATTGAGTTATATGGACAAAGCCTTGTGACCTATTTTGGGAATCGGTAAACTCCATAAAATGGCTTTGGTGTGTTGGAGGACATGCCCATTACCCAACATCTTGCTTTGTCCCAAATGATGAACATAGCAACGACTCCACCAAATCCGATCCCTAATCCCAATGAAAATGCTAACAAGGACACTTTTTCATTGGCATAGCTCAACAATCCCCTTTTAGCATTACTATTATTGCTATTGCCTCCAGCAATTGTTCTCTTTGGCTTATCATTTTGCTTGCATGTTGGTAGAGGAAGCCCACATAAGCATTCATTCTTGTCAAAAGATGTTACATTGAAAGTGGAAAATTGTGTCCCTGTCGGAATTGGGCCACAAAGGTGGTTATATGAAACATCAAAAGAAGCCAACATTGATAACTTAGAGAGAACTTCAGGAATAAGTCCACTCAAATTATTTTTTGACAAGTCCAATTGCTTCAAAGAAGGTATCTCACCGAGAGATGTAGGGATTTTTCCTTCCAATTGATTTCCTGATAAATTTAGTAGGCGTAAGCTACTCATGTTTCCTATATTTGTAGGGATTTGTCCTGTAAGATTATTACAAGACAAATCAAATATAGTGTTTGTAGGCAATAGATATGACACATTATACTCAATTCCTTTGATGTCAATAATAAATTCCTCATCTAATTCATCATTATTTGACACATTTGCAAAGCCAGTGAGCCTCTCAAGATGTGTTGGTATCCTTCCACTGAATTTGTTGTTGGATAAATCCAACACATGCAACCTGGGAAGATTTGTGATGTGTTGAGGAATACAACCATGCAGATTATTATAACCAAGGATTAAAGCTTCCAAGTACTGAAAAGATGTGAAGTATTGAGGAAGCTCCCCCGTCAATCCATTTTTCCTTAAATCCAAGAGCGAAAGTTGTGTACAATTGGCCAAAGATGCAGGCAATGTCCCACTGAAGTTATTAGAGTGAGCAGAGAATATTGTCATACCAGTACAATTGCCAATGCCATTAGGAATGGGTCCCTCCAAGTTGTTTTCTGATAAATCTAATGTGTCTAATGAAATCAAACCATTAATACTCTCAGGTATACTCCCTGAGATACTGTTATTATATATGGTTAGTATATAGAGAGAGCTTAAATGGCCTATGCTATATGGGATATGTCCAGTTAACTTGTTTGAATGCAACTTTAAGACTTCCAAGAAATGAAATTTTCCTATGGCTTTGGGAATTGTCCCTATCAAATCGTTGTTTGAGAGATCAAGAGATCGAAGGTTCTTTAAGTTAGTAATGGCTTTAGGGATGCTACCAATCAAATTGTTGTTTGAGAGATAAAGATATCGAAGATTCCTTAAATTGGTAATGGCTTCACGGATGCTACCATTGAGTGTATTATGACTAAGATAGAGTCCAAACAATTGACTCAAATTATTAATCGCTGAAGGAATATTGCCACTTAATATATTATTATGGAGATATAGTACAACCAGTTGACTCAAATTGCTAAGAGTTATAGGAATGTCACCCATAAGCATGTTTGAAGAAAGATCTAGCTCTTCTAACTTAGTCAAATTGAAAATAGTTTCAGGTATATTGTTAGCGAGTCTATTGTAAGTGACATCCAAAAAGGTCAACCTGGTCAACTTGGCAATGCATTCAGGGATAACAGTGAAATCATTGCCTGCGACATCCAAAGAGGTCAACCTGGTCAACTTGGCAATCCAAAAAGGTCAACCTGGTCAACTTGGCAATGCATTCAGGGATATCAGTGAAATCATTGCCTGCGACATCCAAAGAGGTCAACCTGGTCAACTTGGCAATCCATTCAGGGATGTCAGTGAGATTATTCTCACGGAGAACTAAGGAGGTCAATTTGGTCAAATTGGCATTTCTACAGGGATGTGAGTGAGTCCACTTTGATAAAATGCTAAGTAGGTCAGCGTGGTCAAGTTGCTAATGGCTTTAGGTAGGCTTGTTGTGAGGTTAAGACTAAGAGATAGATAAGAGAGGCGAAGCCTGAATATTCCAGGAGGAATAGAACCAGAAATATTCAAGCCAGAAATCGATAGTTGTTTAAGTTTCGTCAAATTACCTAACTGATGTGGTATACTGCCTGAAAATTCATTGCCTTCCAGAAGCAGTTTCTCTAGTTTCCGCAGCAGGCCTAAGTCCGCTGGAATAGAACCGTTGAATGCATTGTCACTGAGGTCAAGTACTCGCAAAGCTTTAAGCTGGCCCAACTCAGCTGGAATAAAACCCTCGATCCCACTTTCAGAGAGGTCAAGAACTCGCAAAGCTTTAAGCCGGCCCAACTCAACTGGAATAGGACCCTGCATCCCCAGATTGAAGCTCAGGTCAAGTAGTCGCAACACTTTAAGCTGGCCAAACTCACATGGAATTCGTCCTTTCAATTCATAATTTCCGGAAAGATCCAGGGTGCGGAGTTTGTGCAGCAGGCCCAATTCCACTGGAATAGACCCGTTGAGCAGATTCCAGCCGAGGTCAAGTACTCGCAATGATCTAAGGTGGCCAATCCCGGGAGGAATTCTTCCCTTTAAATTCTGACCAGAAACATTTAATGTGTGCAGTGAAGACAGATTGCCCAGAGACACAGAAAGGGTACCTGAAAACGAGGCGGTACCAGTGGGCAATGCAAACCCAGAGAGGTCAATGTGGACGACTCTGCGAGTTTTGTGCCGACAGCGAATGCCATACCAAGAGCACATGTTGTCGGAGTTGTGTGCCGTCCAGTTGGAGAGCACACCTGATGGATCCGCTGTGATGGAGTTTCGGAAGGACAAGAGAGCATGGAGGTCCCTTTTCTCGTGGGCATCCATTGATGATGACTCAACCATTCGTTCAGACTCAGAGTGGCGTTGGAGCCCACTAAATCCACGGGGCATGTGGGAGCCCCTTCCCTGAGCATGAGCATGAAAGTGGGAATACAAAGACTGATGATGATTCCACGGTGGGTGATTGATAGACGTTGCTGCAGGCATATAGGCAGCAGCGATGCAGAGAAGCAGTAATTTGAGAACCTCCATTTTTTCCTTTCCAATTACAGAGCCTTTCAGAACCTCAAATTAAAAAGCCTTTCGGAACCTCGGATTACAGAAATTCAGAACCTCAAATTACAGAGCCTCTCAAAGTGTGTGAGTACTTGCGTGTGCTTCTGCCTATCTACGCGCATATATAAAAGAAAGTCGTGTTGGAGACGCGCAGCGATTTTTTTGGCGAGGAATTGGTCGGTGGGGCACACAGACGAAAGGAAGGCGTTGGGAAATCATTGAGACGGAGCACCTTCCGCGTTATCCCTTTGGTGGGGGGCCGTATTTCACGGGAAAGAAAAGTTAAAAAAAAAAAACTCTTTTATCGGTGTGTTTCTACCGGTTAAACCTTTAAAACTTCTATAATATATCATGATAAAATTTCTTGTAATGTGAAACTTTAATTTTTTATTATATCGGAGTTTGGAAATTCATTTTTATTATATTATAGTATATTTATTTATGTGTCTAATAAATGATTGAGTTGGATTTTAAAATAAATATAAAATATTATGTAAGGTTAAAAATCGTTAGCGTATTAGATACGAGCACATGAAAAAAATAGTATAAAGCAATCTTCACTTTCCAAACTATTTATAAATTATATAATTTAAAAAAAACTATGACTCATTTGTTTACTCGTATCATATATTAATTAATTAAAATTTATCATTTTAAAGTATTTTAGTTATATTTAAAAAACATGATTTATATTTAAAATTTTATTTATAAATTTAAAAAATAATATATTATCCATTTTATTTTTTATCTCATATATTATTTAATCAAAAACTAATTTCAAAATGATCATAATTGTGTTTACAGATTTATTTATTTATCTTTTTAAATTATAATTATATATACAATATTTGAAATTATAATTTTTCTTTATTATTTAATATTAAATAAATATAATATAAAAATATGTAATTTTTAATATAATATAATTGAATTTAATACTTAAACAACAACAATAATAATAATAATAGGAGTGCCATAGACATAAAATATTTAACATATATTTTTGTAATTAATTAAATATATTTTTATTTTAAGGCATTTTTTGATGTAAAGTCATGGGTTCAATTCCCCAGTCTGATTAGGATGAAATATTAGACATGATAAAGATGTAGTCCCACCCACTTAAAAAAAAAAATCTACCTTACAAATCCAAGGGTTTTGCATTAATTTGAATAGAAATTTAAAATTTTACTTTCCAAATACAATGTCCACTTTTAAGTTTTTACATTTTAATTTAAAAATAAATAATTTTAGCATGAATATTTCCTTATTTGAACGTGATGTTCCACCTTAATGTGTTCTTGTTCCTTTGCCATTCCCTTTGAGGATTTTTTTTTTTTTGTAAACTGAGGCGGTATTCTATTACTGAAAATAAGAGATATTACATACATAGGCAGGTCTCAACCCGCCCTTAAGGGAAATCGGGTGACCATCGAAAGTTTTTAACAGCCATCCAAAAAAAGTATATGACCAGTCTATCTAACCATGCAAAAAACCCATCTATTCTTGCTACAATCAAACTGTTTTTTCTTTGAAGCATTACCATCTAATATTACAAAAGACAAAAAGAAATAGATAAAAACCTCCTTACAGCAATTCCATATCCTACTGATTCATTGTATCTGGCTTGGGCTCGCTCTCTGCCTTGACCTCCATTCCACTCGCTTTAAACATCTGCAGAATCTTGTCCATCTTTCTGTCTTGCATAAGAAGAGTAACCTGGATATTCTTCAGCTCCCTTTTGAGGGTGGGGATTCCTTGAGCCAATTCCACCATTTCCATGGCCACCTGCTCCATAGCTTTGGCCAATAATCTCTTCATTCCCCAATAAACATGTAATGACTGCTTGTACAAGGACATTCTTCCTCTTGTGTGCCCCGGGTCAGGGAGAAACCGCTCCCAATCTTCCATTTCAGGATCTGAAATTTCCTGCATGGCATCTTCCTCTAAGTGGTCAATGATTCTTCTGATATTCGGGTTTGTTTCATGAAGATATGCTTCCTCTGCCTCTTGCAGTTTTTTCCTCATATCTTTCTTCCCTCTTTTTCTGCCTCTGACCTCACTAGCTGATCCCTCCTCATATTCAGATCTTTGAGCCCTGCTCCCTCGACCTCCGCATCCGCCAGTCCTCCCTCTACCCCTCTGGTTACCACGTCCTCGCATTCCTCTGCTCCTTCCGCGTCTGCCACCCGCCTCCTCTTCGTCATCTTCCTGACCCTCATTCTTATCTTCCCTATCTCCCGTTTCATTGTTGTTCTGCTTCCACTTACCTACTTTACCACCCGTTGCCCGACGTGGCTCCTCATCTGAAATGTAATCCCGTATATCAAACTCTTCCTCCGACTCGTCCGGGATGTCAAGATAAATCCTCTGTAAGGTTTCCTCTACAAAACTCTTTCCTTTCTTGTCTAAATTCGCCCCCTTGCTTCGCGTCCACCTGCCTTCTCCCCTGTCTTGGTTCACTGCCATGTTGCTTGCCTTCGTCTGTTGCAAATTCGTAACTCTCCCCCTCACTTTGCTGCGGTTCACTCCTGGTTTCTTCCTTTTCTCCGTTCGACTGCATGCAAACACTAATGTATCCCTGCTCGGCCACCTTTTCTTCTTGAAACTTCGTTGCTGCCTGTCCTCTTCATTAATACGCGTCTCATTTACTGTATCATGATGTGAGACGTACGCTGTCTCTCTGACGCTTCCACCTCTCGTCCTCGATACCTTACCCACTTTCCTCCTTGGGATGATCATTCCTCCCATGGTTTGATTAAACTCACCGTCCATGACTTTAACTTCATATACTCGCTTCTTCATACACCCTAGTCCAACATTAATTATCCTGTCTTTTCCCCTCCTATCCATAATCAGGAGGCGGCTAATCATTCCTTTCTTGTGCAGTCGCTTCATCATGATCCTGTCTTAATATATTTTTTAATGCGTTCCACCTTGGATCATCCTGAAATGATAGCCAGCTACCATCCATTACCCTGTTCGGCGCTTCACTTCCCCAATTGGCTAATAAATCGGCTGCTCGATTACCATTCCTCAAAACATGATTTATCATTGTATATTCTATCGTCCTCAGCAACCCTTCGATGTCCTGTATAATCCCTGCTGTCCGCCAACTCTTCTCCACCTGATCCCATCTTTTGCCATCTCTTAATTTCCTTAACATATCTATCGTGATCTGGGAATCGCCTTCAATTTCAAGATTCCTATATCCGTTTCGAACTGCGATTCGAAGTCCATTATGTACTGCCCATAATTCCGCTTCGTTGTTCGTCATTTCCCCTCCCCATTCAGCATACGCCCACCGTGTAATACCTCTACTATCTCTGAAAATGCCTCCCCAACCTGCTTGTCCAGGGTTACCCTTCAATGCCCCATCGAAGTTCAATTTGATCCGTCTATCCCCTGGAAGTCTAAAATGATTTGGGCTTTGCATGCAATATCTATTTCTCCTGTCTGTATTGGGGTAGATCATCGTAAAGTCGATATTCAATTTTGAAACTATTCGCTGTTCCTCCGGGTTCAACTTCCAATCGTCTTCGTCCCAAGCTTCAGACAAAACCGTTTCTTTTATCGACCTACATATTTCATCCCAAATTCTTGATTCTTGGCAGTTTTTGTCTCTAAAGATTCTTCGATTTCGCTCTTTCCAAACCTCCCATATAACGAAACCTACCGCCAAATTCCATAGCCTCCTTACAACTTTACTTTGAAAATTCCCCTTTCCCCATTGAAGTAGGGTATTCCTTAGGCTATCTGGATCCCTGTTTGACTTACCAAAGAGTACCCTAAGTTCTTCCCATAGACTCTGACTATATATACATCGATTCAGTAGGTGCTCCTGATTCTCTATCTCTTTACTACACAGGTAACATCTTGATGGTCCATTCATTCCTCGTTTCTGAATATTGTCCCAAGTCAGGATCCGTCCTCTGCACACCAACCATGCAAAATATGTTACTTTTGGCCACCATTTTCCTTCCCAAATCTTTTTCCAGTCCATTGGTTCATCTTCCCTTTCCTCTTTCGTTTCCCAGTAATATGCTTCTTTGACTGTAAACATCCCCTTCATCGCTTTACCCCATCTAAGGATATCTTTACCTTCTCTGATCTTAATTTTCCTCGATTCTATTTCTCTGATATACACTTGCCCAGTCTCCGGACTTATACTATCATCCCATTCCTGCGGCCTTTTCCAGACTCTCCATATATCATTTAATGCTTCTCTTCTCCAATAATCCCTCACATATTCCATTCCTGCTCTTTGCGCTGTTGCTTGGACTTCATGAAGAGGTTGGTTCCTATTCAGCTTATCACGCTGTTGCCATCCTTCCTCCCAAAATCTTGCTGAACTACCTTCGCGGATTTCCCAGAAGGCTAGGTTCCTAACTATATCCTTATTATTTCTTGCTAAATCCCATATTTGTGATCCTCGTGGAGTTTCTTCTATTCTTAGACGCCCTTCAGTTGTACCTGGCATATCATATTTTTGGTTCCATATTCTTTTCCACACATCAGTTCCCCCCTGTACCCATCTCCACCATAATTTCGCCCCTAAAACCTTATTTACTATTTCCGGATCTCTTACTCCAAGGCCTCCTTCCTCTTTCCTCTTGATTACATTCTTCCATGAAACTAGAGTCCATTTTTTCTGTTGCTTAGGTCCCCCCCAAAGAAATTTACCCAATATTTCTCTCAATTTAGAAAAAACGCCTTTGGGAGCAGCCATAATGGACAGGTGATATATGGGGATAGATAATAATACCGATTTTAAAAGGATAACTCGGCTTGCTATATTCAGCAATCTGAATGACCAACTAGCTAATCTTTTCCTGATCTTTTCCAACAAGCTCTGCCAATTCTCCATCGAATCCATTTCTTCCAGCCTTCCTTCCCATGTAGCAGAAGAACTGTGGCTAAGAATGTGGTAAGGGCTTTGGAGTTCCAAGCTCCCTGAGCCTAACCTTTTCAGAGATGACTACAAACCCTTCATCAATTTTGTTTTTTTTTAAATGTCCTTTGTCAACTCAACTCCAATCCCAATATTCTCATTCTTAAAGTTGATAAGAGCAATGTGTCATATGAATTCCTCTACTTCATATCCGTCTATCCAAGATATGTGGACATAATTAAAATGGAATGATTTTCATATTTTTATTTTTTAATATCAAATAAATAAAATCGTGTAATCATTAAACGTGTAATATTTCATCTTTAATATAAGTTAAAAGAGATTAATATTTAAAAAGTAATAACAATAATTTAGTGGAAATAAAATCTCTAATATTTATTCTTATAACAAAAAAATAAATATCTATACTTATTTGTTTTCTTCTACTCATATCAAGTCAATATATTTATTTCAATAAAAACAAGTCAATATGAGTACCTCATAAGCATTATAAAGATTAATAAAAATATTAGAGTCCCAATAAAATCCAATTTTCTTTTTATTGAATAAATCATCCCTAAATTTCTTATCTTTATGCTTTATTTATGCCAAATCAATATACTTATTTCCCATCACTTATGTCAATTTAATACACTCATTTTAATAAAGTCAAATCAATATGAGAGACTCTCTCCCTTTCTCCATCCTAATATGGTCAAGTCAATATGAGTAACTAACAAGTATTGATGTAGTCTAATAAATCCATGAAAGTTGGAAGAAAATGCAATTTTCACTTTGCTAAAGAAATTTCCCCCAAATTTCTTGACCCCTATGATCCACTTATGTTTGGCCCCTATGCTCCACTTATTTCTGGTCAATATATTCATTTCAATAAAGTCAAGTTAAAATGGACCGCTCACAAAAATTGATAAAATCTAATAAAAATATTTGAGTCCCATAAAAATTCAATTTTCTCTTTATTGAAGAAATTTCCTCCAAATTTTTTACCCATACACTTTATTTATGTCAAATTGATACATGTATTTCCCTCCACTTATGTCAATTCAATCCACACATTTTAATAAAGTCATGTTAATACGATCAACTCCCTCCTTTTCTTCATCTTAATAAAGTTGAAATCAATAACTCACAAGCATTGATGTTGTCTAATAAATACATTAAAATTAGAGAAAAATGCAATTTTTATTTTGTTGAAGAAATTTACCCCAATAAAAATTTAAATTTCAGTTTTTGTCTAGCTTTAAGTTTTTAATTTTTAACTAAAAATAAATAAATGTTTTTCTTTTATATTTTTATAAAGTAAATATATATTTAAAATTAAATAATAATTTTATTTTTTAAAATGTTTATATATTAATAAATATGTGAAAAAAATACTTATAATTAAAATACATCATTTCTTATATTTTTGGTTTTTAATATCAAATAAATATTTATTTATTTATTCTTTTGCGTGGAGCCAATATGATAAAAATGTTATAATGTAATATCCTATAAACCTTAGGTTTTAAAAATAAAATATAAATAAAAAGAAATAAAATAATTAATAATTATAATTATCATTAAAAAATTGATTATGTGCAATTACATAAAAATAAAAATAAAATAAAATATAGAGTATAAAATTAATAGTTATATATATAATTATTGATGAAGATCTATCTAGATCCATCTTAACTTCGGATTTATCAAATATTTTTTCATTTTAACAAAGCTTTGTATCTAGATCCATCTTAACTCTAGATTTACCAAGTGCCGAGAGATATCTAATCTCTTTTCATTTAAAAGAGGTTTATATCTCCAGAGATTTGATTCCTCTCAACTAGAATTTTAACCAGGTTAAAATAAAAATAAAATATAAGATATAAAATATAAAAGTAATAGTTATATTTATAATTATTACTAAATATTAGCCCAGATCTATCTTTAACTCCAGCTCCACCAAGTGTTGAGAGAGATCAAATCTCTTTTCACTTTAAAACAGGTTTGTATCTGCATAGATTTGATTCCTCCTTACCGAAGTTGAGATGGATTTGTGTAATCATTAAATTTGTAATATTTGATCTTTAATATAAGTTAACTAAGTTTAATACTTAAAAATTAACAATAATAATGGAGTAGAAATGAAATTTCTAATATTGATTTTTATAACAAAAAAAAATGACTACACATTATGGTAGAGATGTTGTAATGCAATGTCCCATAAACATTTTGATTTGCTCAAAATAAAATTAATCTTATGTTAAAATAAAAATAACTGCAAAATAAAATAATAATAAAAAATTTCTACATTATTTTATTAATTAATTTTCTTAATTTTTGTTGAGTAGTTAAAGTAAACTTGACTTGGTCAAGTTACCAGTGGTTTTGAGCTCTAGGTGTAGAATTTTGTAGAATTTTTCTACAAATCAGCTAGCTCTGATACCATGTAGAAATTTCTACCTGTAGATCACCTGGTAATGCAATGTACTAAAGCAAAACACTTGATCTACTTCTACAAACAATTTAGCGGAAGCTTAATCAACCATGAGCAACATCAATAAGAACACATATAACTGATAAGAAGGAATCAATCACACATAACACAGAAGAATTTACCCGGAGAAAGCACCTGCCTAAAACCCCATCTCTGTATTATCATACAAGTGGAAATATAGTCCGGATTACACAAAGCCTTAGCTCGGAAGCTACCTAGCTCTCAGTACAATCCCTCTGCTGCTCATAGACAGTCAAAGGCTTCTCACAAACCTTCTCCTCTGCCCTCCAAGCCTACTATTTCCTTGTGCAGTTTCCTTGAGGTCTAGTGCTGCCACCTGTGTGAATTGGCCTCTTCACAAACTCACTAACCTCTGATCTAACTGCACAAACTTGAAGGAGATAAATCCTCATCATGGATGAGCTTCCTTTATAGGAAAAATATTCATCCAACTGGTAGTACACTGTCTCTTCTCTGATTTGAACTGGGTCTCTGACAGAACTGACATGCATCAGTTATCCATGAGTGAATACACAGTTATCTGAAAATAATAGTTGTCACATGCATGCAAGCATCAACAAACTATATCTCATTAATTTACCAACTTGCTAAATTAATATAACTGAACTTGACTAAGTTAAACTAAGTCAACCGATCCTCTCAATATAGAACTCATACTTATTCCCTCAATCAGTGGAGGAAATTAAGGATAAATTCCTCAATCAGTGGGACAACTCATGTGCATGCTCACAAAGACTTCAAATTCGAATTTCCTTAACTAATTAACTCAACTGAATTAATTAATTAATATTTCCAACTGCTGTTAAGACCAAAATTAACTTTACTTCCTATAGATAGACTAGGGACTGCTATAAATAGGAAGCGGCCAAGAAATGCTATTTTTAGAACTTTCTATTTTTAGTAGTTTCACCTCTCACCCAATGTGGCCAATGACCTCACTGGCCAAACTGCTATTTTTAGACATGTTATTTTTAGCAGGCCTATTTTTAGCACATTCTAAATTTAATATTTCTTGTTGCACATTTTTCAACACTCCCTCTCAACAAGAAAGGCTTTCTCTCATACCCGATCCTGTAACTCTGGAATGTTCTGCATGCAACACATCTACCCGGTCCACTTGCTCCAACAATACTTGGAACAAAAACACTCCCAACTGACCACTCTGTTGGGCTAGGAACATACTCTGATGCTGAAGCTCTACCTGCTGTTGACAAGTGCTCCCTCTTTGACATCTACGCTACTGCAACATCTCCATGCATCTCGCACCATTGCACACCTCTCTGTGCCACCTAGCACTATGCAAAACACTTGTGCCTCTCGCATTTCTGTAGCCTGCTAGCTATGCGCTGTCCTGGGATTCCCTGCACTGTCGCTTTCTCTGTCGCTCCATCTGCATCTGTCTCTACCCAATCTGTCAGTTCTTGCTACTCCACATCGGAGCTCCTATAGCAAGGTCTCACCCAAGAGGTTAGGTACCTCAAGGATCTTGCCCCTCCTCCTTGGGATGATCACTCTATATCGCCCCACCTCCTACCTGGAGGTATGGCTGCATGTGATCCCTTAGCCCACCTGGCTCGAAGTTTCCCCCTACTGTAGGTCTCTACATGAGTAGATGTCTCTACTTGATCTCCACTCAGCTTCCCCTGTTGTGGCTGCTCCACAACCTCTTGAAGCTGCTGCACCAATCATGGCTCCTCCACAATTGTCTGAGACTTCTTCTGGTGCGGCATGTTGAGAGGTAATATACTCCCCCTCTCAACCACCAAGTGTCTAACATTTGCCTTGCTCCTCAAGGCTTTGCATGCATCTTGTACCTCAAGTGCATACAAGTTCTTGGCTAGCACACCAATCTATTTCCACTTTCTCACTGTCATGAAATTTTCCAGAAAAAGAGCTGATTTTAAATCAGCGATGTCTCCCTCATCCGAACTCCAATTCAACCGTTTTTTTTGATTTTGGGTATTTTTCCGCAAGGAATCCAAATCTGCTATTTGTTTCTAAAAATTTTGTACAGAAATTTTTAGATCTGCTCTACAAACTCTCGGCCCAAAACTCAAAACTTTGAAATCTCCTCTTAGTATATTGTTCTTCCTTGATCACCTGTGCTCTGATACCATGTAGAATTTTGTAGAATTTTTCTACAAATCAGCTAACTCTGATACCATGTAGAAATTTATACTTGTAGATCACCTAGTAATGCAATATACTAAAGAACAACACTTGATCTAATTCTACAAACAATTTAGCGGAAGCTTAATCAACCATGAGCAACATCAATAAGAACACATATAATTGATAAGAAGGAATCAATCACACATAACACAAAAGAATTTACCCGGGGAAAGCACCTGCCTAAAACCCCATCTCTGTATTATCATACAAGTGTAAATATAGTCTGGATTACACAAAGCCTTAGCTCGGAAGTTATCCATCTCTCAGTACAATCCCTCTGTTGCTCATAGACAGTCAAAGGCTTCTCAAAAACCTTCTCCTCTTTCCTCCACGCCTCCTATTTCCTTGTGCAGTTTCCTTGAGGTCCAGTGCTGCCACCTGTGTGAATTGGCCTCTTTATACACTCACTAACCTCTGATCTAACTACACAAACTTGAAGGAGATAAATCCTCATCATGGATGAGCTTCCTTTATAGGAAAAATATTCATCCAACTGATAGTACACTGTCCCTTCTCTGATCTCAACTGGGTCTCTGACAAAATTGACATGCATCAGTTATCGATGAGTGAATACACAGTTATATGAAAATAATAGTTGTCACATGCATGCAAGCATCAACAAACTATATCTCATTAATTTAACAACTTGTTAAATTAATCTAACTGAACTTGACTAAGTTAAACTAAGTCAACTGATCCTCTCAATATAGAACTCATACTTATTCCCTCAATCGGCAGACGAAATTAAGGATAAATTCCTCAATCAGTGGGACAACTCATGTGCATGCTCACAAAGACTTCAAATTCGAATTTTCTTAACTAATTAACTCAACTGAATTAATTAATTAATATTTCCAACTGCTGTTAAGACCAAACTTAATTTTACTTCCTATAGATAGACTAGGGACTGCTATAAATAGGAAGGGACCCATAAATGCTATTTTTAGAACTTTCTATTTTTAGTAGTTTCACCTCTCACCCAATGTGGCCAATGACCTCACTGGCCAAACTGCTATTTTTAGACATGCTATTTTTAGCAGGTCTATTTTTAGCACATTCTAAATTTAACATTTCTTGTTGCACATTTTTCAACACTAGGTTTATGATAACCAATGGTATTTACTCATGACATTGATGTGTAATATAGCCTATTTAATGTGGAAAATTAAACCAGTGTAGATCCATCTTAACTTTGGGTCTACTAAGCCCATAAAGGGATCAAATTACTTGAGCCTCTCACAAACATCGATACAGGTTAATAAAAATATTGAAGTACCAAAAAAATCTAATTTTAATTTTGTTGAACAAATCGTCCCCACATCCTTATGCTTTAATTATGTCAAATCAATGCACTTATTTCCCTTTGCTTTTGTCAATTGGATACACTCATTTTAATAAAGCCAAGTTAATATGAGAAACTCCCTCCCTTTTTCCATCACAATACAGTCAAGTCAATATGAGTAACTAACAAGTATTGATATAGTCTAATAAAAACATGGAAGTTGGAGAAAAATGCAATTTTCACTTTGCTAAAGAAATTTCCCCAAAATTTCTTGTCCCCTATAGTTAATGTATTTATTTTCCTCTACTTATGTCAAGTCAATACATTCATTTCAATAAAGTCAAGTTAACATGGGTTCCTCAGAAGTCTAATAAAAATATTTTAGTCCCAAAAAAAAATTAGTTTTATTTTTATTCAAGAAATATCCCAAAAATTCTTATCCTTATGCTTTACTTATGTCAAATCAATACACTCATTTTAATAAATTCAAGTTAATATGAGAAACACCCTCCCTTTCTCTATCTCAATGTAGTCAAGTCAATATGCATAACTAACAAGCAATGAAATAGTGTAATAAAAACATCAAAGTTGGAGAAAAATGCAATTTTCCCTTTGTTAAGAAATGTCCTCCAAATTTCTTGTCCCCTATACTCTACTTATGTCACATTAATGTATTTATTTTACTCCACTTGTGTCAAGTCAATACATTCATTTCAATAAAGTCAGGTTAATATGGGCCCCTCACAAGCATTGATAGAGTCTAATAAAAATATTAGTCCATAAAAATCCAATTTTCTCTTTATTGAAGAAATTTACTCCAATTTTTTTACCCCATACCTTATTTTTGTCACATCAATGCACTTGTTTCCCTCCACTTATGTCAATTCAATACGCTTATTTTAATAAAATCAAGTTAATATAATCAACTCCCTAGATTTCTCCATTCTAATAAAGTTGAAGTCAATATGATTACCTCATAGGCAATGGTATAATTGAATAAAAACAATAAAACTCTAGAAAAGTACAATTTTCATTTTGTTGAAGAAATATCCCCAAAACTTTTTTGGTCCCTATGCCCCACTTATGTCAAGTTAATATATATATTTTCCTCCACTTATGTCAAGTCAATACATTCACTTTAATAAAGTCAAGTTAATATGGTTCCCTCACAAGAATTGATAAATTCTAATAAAAATATTAGAATCCCATTAAAAATCCATTTTTTTCTTTATTGAAGAAATTTCCTCCAAATTTCTTACCCTATTTATCTCAAATCAATATACTTATTTCCCTCCACTTATGTCAATTCAATCTGTTCATTTTAATAAACTCAAGTTAATACGAGCAGATCCCTTCTTTTCTTTCTTTTCTACACCTTAATAAAGTTAAAATCAATATAAATTACTCAGACACATTGATATAGTCTCATAAAAACATTAAAGTTAGAGAAAAATGCACTTTTCATTTTGTTGAAGAAATTTACCAATTCTAAAATAAACTGAGACTGTATAGACTCTTGGGCATCAACACACATTCATCGAGGAAATTGCATTGCATCACAAACACAATAAAAATACACAACACACAAAGAGAGAAATATTTTCCAAGGTTAACCAACCACCCTTTTATTACTTCTTCATGAGTATTTATACGCAGGAGAAATGGTTGGAGTGGTTGTACTTGCACCAAGTAATCATTCACATTTACCTTTACATTTACATTCTAATATCTTAATATAATGTGTGATGGCATTAATGATCCTAAGAGGCCTCTATAAAATTGTTGTTCTTGATTCTCATTTCAAGCACTTCCCCCTAATCCAAAGATGGTACCTAATGTAAATCAAGTAATAGAGACTTAGTTTGCTCAATCCCACGGGGATCAAACCAATGCCATGCAAAACACTCTAGATTATTAAAGACATATTTACAATAATGGAATCAACCATTGTGGGTAACACTTAGGGATTGAGATAATTTTGTTAACTTAGACCAATTCAAAACAAATACATCACTTTAAACACAACAAAAAATTATTATCTATAGTTTGACTTAAACTTTGCAAGTTTATTTAAACTATAAATTTACATTGACAATATATAACTTTAATTTGGAATGCCCAGAATGTAATAGTGACAAAATTACTTATTGTGTTTAAATTCATAAATCAACTAAGACATAATTTATTGAATAATAAAGTTTTGAACACAAAAATTATAAAATCCCCATCATTAATAAATTGTGCAACAATAATGTCACCTCTAACACCACCCACTATTTCATCTCGGGTGGGGTTGAAACTATGCATTTTAAAGTGAACAAATTCACCCACACCTTAATCTTATAAAAAACACAATTTTAACCCCCACTACACCCTGCAGTTATGGTTGGGGATTGGGAGTGAAACTTTGCATTTTAATATTGGTGGGGGTTGGTAGCAAAAATATGCATTTTATTATGGGTTGGGGTGTAGATTGAAACTATTTGTTTCATTATCGGTAGGGTTGTGAGGTGAATTTGTGCACTTTAGTGAAGTTTCAATAGGGGTGGAAGGTAAAAATGTGCATTTTAGGGGTGAAACAAATGCACAATTTCACGGCCCACATAGGTTTACCCTCCACAATCACCCATAGTAAAATGCATAAATTTTCTTCCAATTGCACCCAAAATTTCAAAATGCACATTTTCACACACCCCTCTACACCCATTTTTTCAAGAACATAATTTTTCCCACCATCCCCTCCCATAGTTCACCTTAGGTGGGGGCTAAAACTATGCATTTCCAAATTCAAAGTTTCACCCCACCCCATGTCCACCCTATTTAATTATATACTATGTGGGTGGAGGATGAAACTATGCATTTTAAAATCCATGGTTTCAAATGCACAATTTCACCTCACATTCCATGTTCACCTTATTTAATTATATATTGTTAAGATGGGGAATGAAACCATGCATTTTAAAATGCACAATTTCACCTGGGTGAAAATATGCATTTTAAAATGTAGAGTTTCAACCTCAATCCTAACCCATAGTTTAACTCCCCACCCCATGCTCACCCTTTTTAATTATAGTCAATAAAATTGATGATGATGATGATTAATGTCATTAAGGCCATAACTAGTTTATTGAACCTTTAAAATGGTAAGAGATTACTTAGATTCCTTTATACTCTTATTTCTATGCTAAAAAGGAAATAAGAAAAGTGTTCCAAGATTACCATAGTTTTGATGACTTAGAATATTAGGAAGGTTAGTGTTGTATTAGATATTCTGAAATTGAGTTCTAATTTGGGTGTACGTAGGGAACTCTAGGAGGAAGTACCTCTCTTCTTCAACCTTCTTAGAATAACAAAGAGGACATATTATGGCATTCCACACCATTTTGGTAAATTGTTCAACGCCTAGTTTCACCATAAAGCTTGTAGAATTTAATTTGTGTTTTAGCATTATTGCTTTTCTTATTTGTGCTAGTCAGGTTTGAAAGATACTTTTGATCTTCCAGATTAGGGTTGTTAACCTCATTTTATTATCTTATCTTCCTTTTATTTTCTAAATATTTATTACACCACAATTTCTCTTTAAATTTAGATGTAATAATGCTTTTAATATTGCGGGTATCCTACAAGATGCATCTTCCTGTATCTTCTACTGATTTAGCCAAGACTTGGCATCTTGATGCCATCCTTGCTTGAGCCCTTGGTGGTTATGGCTAAACTTGGAAAACAAAATTTCAAGCCACTTTCCATCCATGTTTTCATATTGTTCTTACACATTGAGTACCTAACCATGGTTATGCACTCAATGGCGTTGAAGCTAGCTTTTATGAGGAGGATAGGATAAGGTGTATTTATTTAAGATTATAAGTTATAATTTATTTATTCATTCTCATTTTCTCTATACTTATCTAATAATCTCTAAGGGAAGTGCATCCCGAAGCTTTACATCCATATAAGATGATAGGAGTGACAAAAAAATAAAAAATGAGTTTTTTTCTTATCCCTACTAGTTTACACTTGTTTTCAAGCCCATAATAAGCTTTCCATGCTCCATTTATCCATTTTTCAACACTATAGTTCCAATTGAGCTTATGATGGATATCGATTCTAAGATTTTGTATGAAGGAACCTCCTCCAAATTATTATGTCATATATGAAAGTGTCATAGGTGACCTTATGGGATTCAATTATCATAACCTTTTTGTGCATGTTCACAGTCATGCCCATATTAGAGTACTAAAAGTCCTTGACGGTCCTTAGATGATTATTGAGGTCATAGGTATTCTATGTTAAGAAAAATATCATAAACATAAAAAATATGGATGATGGCTATGCTAGTGATAATCATGCTAGTAAAACCAACTTCTTCTAACCAACATTCTAAATCATCAACATAAATGCCAAAGAGAGTATGAGACAAGGGACAACGTTGATTAAATCCTATATTATAATTAATTTCTTTCAAATGCCCCCCAATATTCGTAGTATTTGCAACAACACTCTCATATATCCTTATAGTAGCATCTCTCCACTCATAACGAAATTTTACCTCTTCTAACATATTCTAGAGTTTAATACTTGGCATAGTGTCAAAAGATTTTGTAAAATCAATAAACCATCAAAGGATAATGGTCTTATTATTATGACGGTCTTCCACAATGATCCTACATACAATAAGATAGTCCACAGTCAAATGATACCTCCTAAAGCCATCTTGTACTTTAGTTATTTTTGGTGTCTTTCAAGCAAAATGCTTATTTTTCTCCAAAATACTTCCATAAAATTTGCTTAAGATTGGGCTAATCATAATGGTCCTATAATCAGAGGGATTATTTTTGTCCCCACTCTCAAAGATATGAACAATGAGGCATTGGTCTAGGGTTTATGGATTTCCTTATTAATTCATATATTGAAGATCTTAAGTATAAGAGGGATGAGGATATGCCCTCCAATTTTCAATAGTTCAATTGGTAACCTTCAATGTCCTTAGATTTCCCTTTTGTGAGTCTCTTAACCCCAAGATTTATGCTTTTTGTAGAAAATATTTCATCCTTTATATGAACAATTGAAATATTCTCCACAACCATAGGGGATTCATAAAAAAAATTAGGTAGGACTTCCATTCCTTCAAGGGAATCATATTATTTTCTTTGGTTTGACCATGCTTTGGCAGGTCAACTTTTGCCTACAAAATATCATAGGATAAATATTTGATAGGTGGAGAAGCTTTTCTTATTGTCTATTAATGTAGTCTCGTTTTTTCCTTTTAATTATCACTTTGTATCTTATCCAATTTTAAGAACTAATTAAAAGTATCTCTAAAGGATTTTCTAGAAATTTTACACTTGCTGTCATACCAAAGGTTGGTTATCCTATTTTTATTTTTCCCGATCACCTCAATAGGGAATGTTTTAATGAAAGTAGAGAGAATTATCATAAAATTATAATATAGGTCATCAATATTGTTCTTATATGATAGGAGATTTAACTCATTATTTAATTTAATCCTTTAAGACAAGATAAACTTTTTTTTGTTAAAAAGATAGTATCTTTAGTTACCATACTTTTCCTCAATGGAGCTTTTATACACGACAAAATTTATGGTTAGGGATGAAGGTCTATGATTAGAGTCAAGATCATTTCCATTTAAAAGGTCAAAATTTACTAGTTGTTTGTATATGGGGATATCTAAAATCACCTAATCGATGACATGACTGCCCAACCCATTGATACAATTCATCTGGTTTGAATTTGGTCAGTTCACTAGACCATTGCAAATTATTAGATTATCTTGAAATCTATAGAGATTATCTCGGTACCAAATAAATTCTCAGTCAGGTCTTCAAAGTTTCTTTTGTACCTGTTAGTGGAAATAAGGTCCTCTTTTAGCCAAAAAGGATTAGGGTTGGAATCATTTCTTAGAAGAATAACTTGATTAGATATAGTTCTAGCATCAAAATATCCTAGTATGAGGATACTACCTTCATTTCTAGGGTGCAAATATATTGTTCTATGTTTTTGTACGCATAATTTTTATCTAGATATTTTTCTTAGAAAACATTAGAATTCATAGATGCAAAGAAATACATTGATAAATACATCTTCTTAGCATTTATGTCTAAAACCTCTATCCATAAGTATTTATTGAGAGCTTATTTCTTCTGTAGGTGAATGTGAGAAGAAATGCTCACATTTATGTAACAAGTTATGTGTCTAGTCCCCGTGTGGGAGGATTTCATGCTCCATTCTAACCATAATAGAAATTCATTCATGTGAAGGAACTTAGATTCTTCATGCTCCTAAGTTTCAACAGATAACATATTAACAATTTCAATTAGGATCCAACTTAATATAACCCACTTTCTCCATGGAAAACCATGACAATTCCACGCAATGAGTCAGAGTATGTTGAATCCTTATTTATTAATTCTTAAATATTATCTAATTTCATGACATAGAATGATACATTTAAATACATATAATTTGAAGATAGATTTTATTTAAATTTATAATCATATAAATTCTCAAATTATATTATTCAAATATAATTTAACTATTTTTTATTGATATTTATAGTTATTTATAACAAATCTTATCATTCATTAAAATCCATAAATCATAAAAATGTAAATAATAAATTATGAAATTTTGATAAAATTAACACTTAATTATCTAAAGGTTTCATCAAACTCACTTTTACAATCTTTTAAAAAAATTCCTTACAAATTTCTTAATTCCTACTATGAATACAATACCATGAATATATGTATGTAAAATCACCATCCCACACCATGTGTTCAGACTAAGAATGGCGTTGAAGCCCAATAAATCTACTCATCATTAGTATGGGAATACAAATATTGATGATGATTCCACTTTAAGTGATTGAAAGGCGTTGGTGCGAGGCAGAGAGGCATACATGTAAAAAAGAAATAATTTCATAGAGGCATCCACGCATAGAAGAAATATTTTCAGAAGCTCCATTTCTCTCTTTCTAATTACACAACCTTTCAAAGTGTGTGTGTGCTCTTGTCCATCTACCAAGATTGGGAGTTGGTTCCCTTACGTTTTGGTAGGAGCCTTGTTCATTGAAAATGGATTTATTGATCAAACATGGAATCAAATAGAGTTGTGTCTTGGTGCAAAGCATGAGCTACAGAAAAGGGTTTCTTATAGATGCATCTTTTGTAAAGATGGATTCCATCCAACATGTGCTTGTCATTGTAGCAACTCAACATTGGGAGATTTTTCATATGGATGTGAAGAGTGAATTTATTCATAGGGATATTGACGAGGAGATTTACTTGGAACAACCATAGGAGTATTCACCACTTGTCTACAACTTGAGGAAATATGATGTTTTTCCTACATCGAATACCAAACCATGAACGCATGATTATATATCCAGCTTCCTCAACCATGCATTCAAAATCAAAATTAAGTTGAAGCCTAGTAAACATGCTCATCTTGAGTATGGGAATACATAAATTGATGATGATTCAATATTGGGTAATTGAAATACGTTGGTGTAGGCAAAGAGCCAACCATGCTCAAAATCAATAATTTTAGAGAAGCAGTCACGCAATTTAAGAAACAATAATTTTAGAATCTCCATTTCTCTCTTTCTGATTACAGATCCTTCCAAAGGGTCTGTGTGCTCCTGTCTATCTGCCGAGCTTGGTATTTGGATCCCCTAGCTCTTGATATGAGCCTTGTTCATTGAAAATGGATTTATTAAACAAATATGGAATCAAATATACTTGTGAATAGGTACAAAGCATGACATGTAGCAAATGGCTTCTCACAGTTATAAGGCATAGATTGCAATGAGACCAGACATATATTGTAATGAGACCTTTGCACCTATTGTAGAGGATTGGTGGATCTAGTGACATTATTTAGATGGAAGAAGGGGCAACATGTAAAGGAGTACACCACATAATTAGAAGGATGGTGATAATGTTTGGTATCTCCCCAAAGAACCCATACATACTCCTCAAGTATCTAGGGGGTCTACATAACCATATGCGAAAGCAAGTGATATTTTTCAAATCAAGATTAGTGCAAAAGGCTTATGTATAGGCATAATACCTGGAGAACATAGGCCAGAAGAAAGGGAAATCAAGTGGGTTGAAGCAGGAAGAGCACCAAGACACATATAAGGAGGGGAATAAGAAGTGGAAAAGATAAAATTATGGAAAAAAAAACACACAAGTGAAAATATCCCAAAAGCCATTACATCCACTATAAAAATGATAGTCATATCTAGTAGAAGTATTGGGATTTACATCTAGAACTTAACCCAAAGAACATAAAAAAAGATGCAAAGAACAAGAACCTCATGGCCATTGATTCGAGAAACTGGGTTGAAATTAGCTCGAACATGGATTAGTATCCTTCAAAAATAGGAAAATAATTAAAATACTATAATATTCCACATAAATATAAAAGTTAAGAAGACAAATATCGATTTTCTATTGATTTCAGGATCACATGCAAATCTCATTATAGTAGAGATGGTCAACAATTTGGGATTGGAAGTTTATGACCATCTAATCCCATATCCATTGAGATGGTTAAATAAGGATGTAGAAATAAAGGTAACCAAATAGTGCAAAATTATATTTTCTATCAGAGTTGATTTTATTGATGAAGTAGAACTAGATGTAGTTCCCCTTGATGTATGTAGAGTGGTGTTTGGAAGTCCCTATATGTACATGAGAGATGCAATTGTCATACATAGATCCAGACATTACCACCTCATCAGGGATGGAAGATCCTTTACCATCAATGCACACAAGGAAAGCACAAGATTTTTCTCGTAAGTGTCAACCAAGCCAAGAAACTGATCAATTCTAGGAAGAATTATGTTTTACTATCTTTAAGAGAAAATCAATCTATAGAAGAGTTAGTGAGAGAAAATTCATCCCTAGATGGGTGTAATAAGATACATAAAATAGCAACTAGAAGAGTTGTTATATGCATACAAAGATGTGTTCTAGGATCCTAAAGGGCTACCACCTAATAGGGAAGTGAAGCATGAGATCCATCTATTGTCAGACTCCCCATTGCCAAACATTAGGTTGTATAGATAGTTTATTATTAAAGCAAGTGAGGTGAAGAAGTAGTTGCAGTATATACTAGAACAAGGTTTCATTCAACCAAATACCTCACCATGTGGGTCACCCATCATCGTTGTGCCAAAGAAGGATGAGACTTGGCAGATGTGTATAGATTAAAATACATTAAACAAAATTACACTCAATAAAAAGTAGTCCCTGCATAATATAGATGGTTCATCAGATCAGTTGCAACAAGCCAAATACTTCACCAAGATGGACTTAAAGTATGGACATCACCAGGTTTGAGTTAGAGAACAAGATACCTAGAAGACTACCTTGAAATCTAAGAAATGTTTGTATAAGTGGTTAGCCATGTCATTTGGTATATGCAATGCACTAGCTACATTTATGAGGTTAATTAATGATATATTGTGCCATTTTATATATTCATTTGTATTGTCTATTTCAATGATATATTGGTATATAGTGCTACCTTGAGGAACACAATTCAGATTTCACACAAGAGATAGAGATATTAAAGAAGCAACGACTTTTGACAAATATCAATAAGTGTGAGTTTGCATAGCATTCTGTAGTGTACCTTGGGAATGTGATAGGTGGAGGAGACCTGAAGATAGATCCTGCCAAGATGGAGGCCATCATTAACATTCAAACTCTCTCTCAGTGTGCTCACATAAACATTATTCATGACATGAATTGACTACTTTGCTACAATGATTCAACCATAAATACAATACTTGAATTTTCATCCTAAATAAAATGTTCACTTACCTGAAATGTCTTCTTCTTAAAACTGTAAACTATTTGTAATTGGCTACATTCTTACTATGCCCATTTTCCATCATTCTACATTTTTAATCACTTTGCATTCAACTGTGCTAATAGAAAATAACTAATAGGTGTGAAAATAAGAATAGTAGAAAAGTGTGACAATAAGAATAGTAGAATAAAATATTTTTAGATTGATCCCAATGAAGATTGTTTGTAGTTCGCTATATTCTTATTATTCACATTTTCTATTGTTTTGCATTGTTACATTGTCACTTTGCACTTAAAATTTTTATTTCATCATTTTTCATCATTCAAGTTACTAATCGTCTCTCTCATCTCAAAAAACTGAGGTAACTAAGCAAAGTTAAAGTTAAATAGACCAAATTAATATTAGACATATTTAGCATATTTAAAATTATCAAAATGATTATATGTTCAACAAATTTTGTATGATTACACACGACTGAAACCAGCCTAGATCCATCTTAACCCTGGATCTATCAAGTGCCAATAGGGATCAAATCTCTTGAGGTGCAAACCTTTCCTCAAGTTTTGCACTAAAATAAGAGGTTTTCACCTCAAGAGATTTGATCCCTTTCAGCGCTTGCTAGATCTGGGGTTAAGATGGATCTAGGCTGGTATTTATATATATAATTATTAATGAAGACCAACCTAGATCTATCTTAACTTTAGATTTACAAAATATTTTTTCATTTTAAAAGAGGTTTGTATCTTGAGAGAGTTGATTCCTCCCAACTAGAATTTTAGGTAGGTTAAAATAAAAATAAAATATAAAATTAATAGTTATATTTATAATTATTAATAAATATTAGCCTAGATCCATCTTTAACTCCAGATCCACCAAGTGTCTAAAGGGTCAAATCTCTTTTCACTTTAAAAGAGGTTTGTATCTCCATAGATTTGATTCCCCCTTACCGGAATTGAGATGAATTGGTGTAATCATTCAATATGTAATATTTGATCTTTAATATAAGTTAACGAAGTTTAACAATTAAAAATTAACAATAATAATTTAGTAGAAATGAAATCCCTAATATTGATTTTTATAACAAAAATAAAAAAATAAATGAGTAGCCCATTATGGTAGAGATGTTGCAATGTAATGTCCCATAAACATTTTGATTTGGTTAAAATAAAATAAAAATAAAAATAACGTTACGTTAAATTAAAAATAAAATAATAATAAAAAAATTCTACATTATTTTATTAATTACTTATCTTAATTTTTGTTGAGTATTTAAGGTAAACTTGACTTGGTCAAGTTACCAATGGTTTTTGCACTCTAGGTTTATGACAACCCATTGCATTTACTCGTGACATTCATGTGAAATATAGCCTATTTAAAGTGGAAAATTAAACCAACCAAGATCCATACTAACTTCGGATCTACTAAGCCCCTAGGGGGATCAAATTACTTTAGCCTCTCACAAGCATTGATAAAGTTTAACAAAAATACTAAAGTACCAAAAAAATCTAATTTTCATTTTGTTGAACAAATCATCCCCAAATTTCTTATCCTTATGTTTTAATTATGCCAAATCAATAAACGTATTTCCCTTCACTTATGTCAATTCATTACACTCATTTTAATAAAGTCAAGTTAAAATGAGAAACTCCCTCCCTCTCCATCAAAATACAGTCAAGTTAATATGAGTAACTAAGAAGTATTAATATAGTCTAATAAAAATGTGAAAGTTGGAGAAAAATGCAATTTTCACTTTGCTAAATAAATTTCCCCAAAATTTCTTGGCCCCTACACTCCATTTATGTCAAGTTAATGTATTTATCTTCCTCTACTTATGTCAAGTCAATACATTCATTTCAATAAAGTCAAGTTATTATGGGTTCCTCACAAGTCTAATAAAAATCTTTTAATCCCAAAAATAATTAGTTTTCTTTTTATTGTAGAAATATCCCAAAATTTCTTATGCTTATGCTTTACTTATGTCAAATCAATATACTCATTTTAATAAAGTCAAGTTAATATGAGAAAAACCCTCCCTTTCTCCATCCCAATATAGTCATGTTAATATGAGTAACTAACAAGAAATGATATAGTCTAATAAAAACATTAAAGTTGGAGAAAATGCAATTTTCCCTTTGTTAAGAAATTTCCTCCAATTTTCTTGGCCCTTATACTCCACTTATGTCAAATTAATGTATTTATTTTTACTCCACGTATGTCAAGTCAATACATTCATTTCAATAAAGTCAAGTTAATATGGGCCCCTCACAAGCATTGATAGAGTCTAATAAAAATAATAATCCATAAAAATCCAATTTTCTCTTTATTTAAGAATTTTCCTCTAGATTTCTTACCTCCACACATCATTTATGTCAAATCAATACACTTGTTTCCCTCCACTTATGTCAATTCAATACACTTATTTTAATAAAATCAAATTAATATAGTTAACTCCCTACCTGTCTCCATGCTAATAAAGTTGAAGTTAATATGAGTACCTCAAAGACAATGATATAATTGAATAAAAACAATAAAGCTCTATAAAAATACAATTTTCACTTTGTTGAAGAAATTTCCCCAAATATTTTTTTGATCCATATGCCCCACTTATGTCAAGTTAATATATATATTTTCCTCCACTTATTTCAAGTCAATACATTCATTTTTATAAAGTCAAGTTAATATGGATCCCTCACAAGAATTGATAAAGTCTAATAAAAATATTAGAGTCCCATAAAAAACCAATTTTCCCCTTATTGAAGAAATTTCTTCCAAATTTCTTACCCTTATACTTTATTTATGTCAAATCAATACACTTATTTCCCTCCACTTATGTCAATTCAATCCACTCATTTTAATAAACTCAAGTTAATACGATGCACTTCCTTCTTTTCTACATCTTAATAAAGTTGAAATCAATATGAGTTACTCATGAACATTGATATAGTCTAATAAAAACATTAAAACTAGCAATTGCACTCAGAGGTGCAAAGGAACGTCGAAAGGAGGAGTCTGTAATGTTGAAGGAAACTATCTCTTTGTGCTACCCTGTTTTTTGTTTTTGTTTTTTGTTTTCATAATTTCATAAAAATTAATCAAATCAAGGAAATTTTTAAGAGTTAATATGTTATTTTTTTATTTTTTATTTTTAAATTTATTAACCTGAATAATTTTATAATATAAAAGTTGTTTACTTTCAAAATAGTATATAAATTATTAAAAACAATTAAAATTTTAATTTGTAGTTAGTGCATTGCATATACCAAATGACATGGCTAACCACTTATACAAACATTTCCTAGCTTTCAAGGTGGTCTTCTAGGTATCTTGTTCTCTGACTCAAACTTGGCAATATCCATACTTTAAGTCCATATTGGTGAAGTATTTGACTTGTTGCAACTGATCCAGTGAACCATATAAATTAGGTAGGGACTACCTTTTATTGAGCGTAATTTTGTTTAATGTATTTTAATCTATACACATCTGCCAAGTCTCATCCTTCTTTGGCACAACGATGATGGGTGACCCACATGGTGAGGTATTTGGTTGAATGAAACCTTCTTCTAGTAGACACTGCAACTACTTCTTCACCTCACTTGCTTTAATAATAAACTATCTATACAGCCCAATATTTGGCAATGGTGAGTCTGACAATAGCTGGATCTCATGCTTCACTTCCCTCTTAGGTGGTATCCCTTTAAGATCCTAGAACACAACTTTGTATGCCTATAGCAACTCTTCTAGTTGTTATTTCTCTATCTTAGCAAACCCATCTAGGGATGAATTTTCTCTCACTAACTCTTCTATAGATTGATTTTCTCTTTGTTAACACTCAGGTTGTCCCTAAAGCTCCTTAAAGGGATACAGCCGAGGTAACCACAAACCAATCTTTGGACTGCAGGTTTTAGCCCACCTACAATCAGAGAGGGCTCTCTCTTAATGATTTAGCTTTGTTGATGATGATTTTAGGCTAGTTATTGAGTTCAAGGGGTTTTGTTTAAGTTTTGGTGGGAAGATTGATGTTTTCAAGTAGAGAGGCATGCATAGTGTGAAAGTTTCAAACCATTGGGCATGGAGTCAAGGAATAGGACTGCTGGTGCGTTTTTTTGGTCACAAGAGGAATATGGAGCAAGATAGCTACACATGAAACAACATTCAAGCTAAATGGAGATGGATTGAAGGCTAAGGAATGAGAGGCAATTAAGAATCTCTCATTCAGCTTAACAGAGGGAAGGTGAATGAGCTCTATCTAGGAGCAGTAAAGAATCCCTAGATAACTGTCAGACATGGGTGAATTAGGGGAAATATGAGCCAAAGGGAATTCATATTCATTACCAATTCAGATGAAAACATAAGGAAACAGTAGAAATTGAGCATAGAGTGCAGTTAAACATAATCTAAGCTATTCATTTTTCCTGCTATTTTAGATGGTGACATATGTATGATATGAGCATATATCAATGGAAAACATAGGTAGGAAAGACTTAGTGAGTCATGTTGTAGCATAAGAATTCCGTATTCACTTCAAAACATTAATACACAACAAACAGTCCATCCTCCAAGCTTTCAGCAGTCTTTGATTAAGGAAAACATCAAGTATACAGAGCGAGTCTCTAGTAGAGCGAATCAACCAACCAACCCTCTAAACAATGAATTAGGGTGGTTTATATAGAGAAAAAATATCCAAAAATATCTATTACAGCAGACCTTAAACAGGTCTGAGGGAAATGAGTCCTTTTAACCTAATCTTGTCCTGAAATTAATGCAAGAAAATATCCTTTGAGCTGCGCTGGCGGCAGCTGTATCAAAATGAGTTAATATGGTGTCCTTGGTGGCTCGGTGCAGTGAGGCAGTTCTGCTGTTTTTAGGTGGCTTTAATGTGCACTGATTTCGATCCGATGAACTTTAAATGGCCTTTACTGCTTCTTTGACTTTGATGGGGGTCTTTAATGTTCACCTGCTTTGATGTTGCCGATCTGATACTCTTTGTCGCTTCACTGATACTTTTTAACTGAATCTGGGCTTCATCTTTCCTCTGATATGCTTGAAACTGTCAAGTCGCCCCTTTCTGCCCTTTCAAGGTAGAAATAACTGCTGCAAATTCTTTTCGTGGCTTTTTAGAGTGCTATCGGCGCTGGCTGATTGAATATGAACATACCAGCATACTTTTAGTTCTCTCGTTCTGTTTATGCTGTCCTTTCTTTAGTTTCTCTGTTTCCAGTGTTGCCTCCCGCGAATTTTTGGGTTTTGCAGGTAGTCGAGCCATGAGAAGCCCTCAATTTTGATCAATTTCGCTAAGAAAAATTGATCAAAATGGAGGGCTTCTCATGGCTCGGCTACCTGCAAAACCCAAAAATTCGCGGGAGGCAACGCTGGAAACAGAGAAACTAAAGAAAGGACAGCATAAACAGAACGAGAGAACTAAAGGTATGCTGGTATGTTCATATTCAATCGGCCAGCGCCGATAGCACTCTAAAAAGCCACGAAAAGCATTTGCAGCAGTTATTTCTGCCTTGAAAGGGCAGAAAGGGGCGACTTGACAGTTTCAAGCGTATCAGAGGAAAGATGAAGCCCAGATTCAGTTAAAGAGTATCAGTGAAGCGGCAGAGAGTATCAGATCGGCAACATCAAAGCAGGTGAACATTAAAGACCCCCATCAAAGTCAAAGAAGCAGTAAAGGCCATTTAAAGCTCATCGGATCAAGATCAGTGCACATTAAAGCCACCTAAAAGTAGCAGAACCGCCTCACTGCACCGAGCCACCAAGGACACCATATTAACTCATTTTGATACAGCTGCCTCCAGTGCAACTCAAAGGATATTTTCTTGCATTAATTTCAGGACAAGATTAGGTTAAAAGGACTCATTTCCCTCAGACCTGTTTAAGGTCTGCTGTAATAGATATTTTTGGATATTTTTTCTCTATATAAACCACCCTAATTCATTTTTTAGAGGGTTGGTTGGTTGATTCACTCTACTAGAGACTCGCTCTGTATACTTGATGTTTTCCTTAATCAAAGACTACTGAAAGCTTGGAGGACGGACTTTTTGTTGTGTATTAATGTTTTGAAGTGAATACGGAATTCTTGTGCTGCAACATGACTCAATAAGTGTTTCCTACCTCTATTTTCCATTGATATATGCTCATATCATACATATGTCACCATCTAAAATAGCAGGAAAAATGAATAGCTTAGACTATGTTTAACTGCACTATATGCTCAATTTCTGCTGTTTCCTTATGTTTTCATCTGAATTGGTAATGAATATGAATTCCCTTTGGCTCATATTTCCCCTAATTCACCCATGTCTGACAGTTATCTAGGGATTCTTTACTGCTCCTAGATAGAGCTCATTCACCTTCCCTCTGTTAAGCTGAATGAGAGATTCTTAATTGCCTCTCATTACTTAGCCTTCAATCCATCCCCATTTAGCTTGAATGTTGTTTCATGTGTAGCTATCTTGCTCCATATTCCTCTTGTGACCAAGAAAACGCACCAGCAGTCCTATTCCTTGACTCCATGCCCAATGGTTTGAAACTTTCACACTATGCATGCCTCTCTACTTGAAAACATCAATCTTCCCACCAAAACTTAAACAAAACCCCTTGAACTCAATAACTAGCCTAAAATCATCATCAACAAAGCTAAATCATTAAGAGAGAACCCTCTCTGATTGTAGGTGGGCTAGAACCTGCAGTCCAAAGATTGGTTTGTGGTTACCTCGGCCGTATCCCTTTAAGGAGCTTTAGGGACAACCTGAGTGTTAACATAATGGTGACTCCACTGGGGAGTGTCCTCAGATAATTTCACAAATCAAGTTGGAAAGCTCCGCTGGGGAAAGAACGAATTTTTCAAATTACTGTCTATTCCTTAAAACTACAGATGAAGCCTGAATGTCAGCCAGGAAGCTTTTGAAACTGTTCTTGCTTTGCATCTACAGGAGTAAATAAAAGCTGCTTCAGTCAATCTTCATGCTAGTTTTAAGCTACAGATAGCTGTTCCAAAAATTTGATTATTTCCTTTCTAAATTCCAAAAATTTATTCAGAAAATTCCAAAAAACAAGTTAGAAGTTGGCTCCCAAGAAGAATTCACGCTATACAAGGTCAAATCCAGACCCAAATCCCCCAGCTGCTTTTGAAAATCCGAATTTAATCCTAAGAAATCTCAGGAAACTAGAGCGAATAGAAGATTTTGCTGATAATACTCCTGAAGAAGTTCAGCCAAGCTGTGTTCCAACCCCTGTCAAAGTTTTATTTCGTTCAACCCCTACTTCCCCTAGTTCATCATCCACCTCTCAAAGCACTCCTTCCACACCTCCATTCACTGCGCATACTACCACTACCACCACTGTTGTTACAGCTGTTCCAGCTGTTCCTGTTGTTCCACTTATCCCTGTGAATATGGCTAATAGATATGCACCCCTGCAACTACCTGCTAATCCTGGGGCTATGCCTCAGGATTACCAAACTAAAATAACATATTTTGATGGTACTGGTTCTTGCACAGCCCTTCAGCATACCAAGAAGATGCAAGACTATTTTGAGAACTACGAGATAGATGATGATAGTGTGAGAATGAAGATTTTTGTCCAAAGTTTAACAGGAGATGTAAGGCCCTGGTTTAGAGGCCTTGCTGCAAATTCCATAGCTAACCCAGAGGCCCTTTACCAAACATTTCTTAACAGGTGGGAGAAAAAGAAAGACCCCTTGCACAGATTATATGAGTACGACACCATCAAAAGAGGCCCTCAAGAGTCTGTCTTAGACTATTGCGCAAGATTCAATAATATTTATAATGCAATACCACAGAACTTAAGACCTCCACCTGATCTTGCTTTGTATAAATTCCCTGATGGTTTTGATGCTGACATGGCTTATCAGTTAAGGGAAAGAGCCCCTCAAAGCCTTGCAGACATGCAAAATGTTGCTGTTAGCGTAGAGGCAAATCTAATTGCCAAAAGAAATAGAGCTAGAACTGAGAGAAGAACCACCTTTAAAGAGGAAGCCTCAGCCTTAGACCAGAAGCTGGATGCTATTATCAGTGGCATGCACAGGCTGGGAGATAGAGTGGAAAGCGTTGAGAGGAAATCATCATGGGAAGGACAACAACCCAATACCATGAGGAACCCAAATTTCAGGAAAACTCAGAACACAAACGTTGGTAGGTCTAGTCCATACCATGATATAAGGCCTCCTTTCCAAGAAAATTACGTTGAGACATCAACATCTAATGAGCCCATAGAATACACTCACATGAACTTGATGGACTTGAAGGGTGAGCAACCAATTTTTCTAACCCAAGAAGACCAAGATGACCATGAGATAAATCAATTTCAGACTAAGTCTGGTGAGTCTTTTGATTTTAAACAAGGTTATGATTCAGCTGTTTATGAGGTCCACAAACAATATAAGCTGAGAACTAGAACCATTGATATTCCTGAACCTAGCAAACCAAAGGAGGGCAAATAGCCCAACAAGATTAAAGGCAAGGCTATTATAACATAACCATCTGATATAACTGGCCCAAACCCGCATCAAGTGACTGTAGAGGACATAACAGACATGCAGCCTTCTATTGATCAGCCTCTGCCACCTTCTTCCTCAAAAGAAGATTTGAACAACACTCCTAAAAGCCTTCCCAAAACAGAAATACCGCAAGGTATCATTCACCATAACGCTGATAATCAAAAGGAAAACGCAGAAAATACACTTGAAAAGGGGAAATCTGCTACTGCCAACACAAAGACTCCATTGGAGAAACCATTTAACTTAGAAGCAGAGATTGGCAAACTTAAGATATCCGTCCCTTTATCTGAACTTGCTAAACATGATGTGTATAGGCAACAAATTCAAAGATCACTTCAAATCCCAGAGAATAAGGATGATGTGAATGTTCTTGATGATCAGCCTGAGCTGCTGTTCGGTCCAGAAGTTAATGGAAAATCAACATATGGATCTGTTCTACCCTTTTATGTCAGTTTGCACATACATGATAAAGTTTTGCACAATGCTATGTTCGATTCAAGTGCCTCACACAACCTTATGCCCAAAGCTGTAATGAAGAAGCTAAACCTTGTTGTTACAAGACCCTACAAAGATCTATTCTCCTTCGACTCAAGTCAAGTCAAGTGTTTAGGCCTTATCAAAGACTTATGTGTGTCTTTAGTCCAATATCCCAACAAAACAATCCTAATGGACATGGTGGTTGCTGATATTCCACCAAAGTATGACATGCTGTTGTCAAGATCATGGGGAGAAAAACTCCAAGGATCTCTCCGCTTAGACCTCTCCTATGCCACTATTTCAGTCTTTGGGCAACCAAAGAGACTGTATAGGGAAACACTAATGAAATATGTGGTAAGTAGTGAGGAAAAGCCCCAAAACTTCCCTATCTACTCAATCCATTCTGATATGGATTCTTTTATTTTGTTTAATGATGAAACAAGTCCTCCAACTGATGATAAGCCTTTGACTTTAGAACAAGAAACATGCATGAATGAGGAATCGGTTGCCCATACCCATGAAACTGTCAAAACAATCAATGCAACTAGCATACAAGAAGAACCTCCCCAAATAGAAAATTCAAATCTGCCCACTTCAAAAATGACTGAAACTCTTAATACTAACCACAAGCAAGAAGTCACATGGTATTTAGAGTTTGATGGCTCTGTTAACAAGTTAGGAGCAGGGGCAGGTGTATGGATTCACAATACACACAACAATCATGCAGAAGGCCATGCCTACAGACTAAACTTCAAATGCACCAACAACATGGCAGAGTATGAGGCTCTCCTTTTAGGCCTTAAACTGCTCAAGGCTCTAGGAGCTGCAAAAGTATCCATTCTAGGTGACTCCGATTTAATCATACAACAAATGAAAGGCAACTTTGTTACTAATGACAATAGAATGAGGGCCTATAGGACTGCTGCCACTAATATACTCAATGCATTCACTGAATCCAAGCTTGCCAAGATTTCAAGAAATCATAACATTCATGCACACAGCCTAGCCACTTTTGCTAGTACATGCAAGCTTCCCTTTGAGCCAAATCACCATTTCACTGCTGAGATAAAACATAGGCCTGCTGTCCCAAATAATGTTAAAGATTGGCAAGTGTTCGAAAATGATGCCCAGATTAACAATTTCCTCACTCTTGAGCATGAGTTTTCAAATATTAACATTGACATGGATGCTATGATGGATGAACAACAACAAACAAATGAAAATCAACAGGGTGTAACAGCTGAAACAACCAAACAAGTGCTAAACCCAACTGTTTTTGACAATGCAAACATAGAAGAGATGAAACAGATGCATTTGGAGGAAATAGCCAAAACAGAGGCCGAGATCATTGATCTGAAGGATAACTTTCTCCCTATTGGCCTCACTCCATTAGAAGATATGTTTGATGCAAATGATGTTCCCAAAAAGCCAAAAATGCAGCCCTTAAACGCTGCCATAGAAGAACACAACATTGGGACAGCAGAGAAGCCCAAAATGATCAAACTATCTCAATCTTTGCCACCCGATCAAAAGCCCAAATATGTTGATTTGTTCAAAGAATTCCAAGATGTATTTGCTTGGAGTTATGAGGACTTGAAGTCCTATGACACCTCAGTGATCCAACACACCATTCCCTTAAAACCAAACCAAAAGCCCTTCAAACAAAAACTTAGAAGAATCAACCCTATGCTTCTTCCCCTGATTGAGAAGGAAGTAAAGAGAATGTTTGAAGCAGGTATCATAGCACCCATCAGATTTTCTGAATGGGTATCCAATCTTGTTCCCACAAGAAAGAAGACAGGTGAGATTAGGCTATGTGTAGACCTAAGAAATTTAAACCAAGTCTCCCTAAAAGACCACTACCCATTGCCCAAAATGGATCACATTCTACAAAGAGTAGTGGGGTCATCTAGAATCTCTTTGCTAGATGGCTTTTCAGGTTTTAATCAAATACTCGTTCACCCGGATGACCAAGACAAGACAGCCTTTACCACACTGTGGGGAACATTTAAGTATGTTAAGATGCCTTTCGGCCTAAAGAACGCTGGTGCCACCTTTCAAAGGGCAATGGATATTGCATTTGCCAAGGAAATACATGATTTCCTAGTTGTCTACCTCGATGACTTGACCCCTTTCTCCAAATCTGATCAAGAGCACCTCAAACACCTAAGGCAAATATTCATGACATGTAGGAAATATGGCATTTCCTTGAACCCCAAGAAGTCTTTGTTTGGCCTTGAAGAAGGCAAATTATTAGGCCATATCATTTCAAAATATGGGATTAGAATTGATCCTGAAAGAATTCAAGCCATCCTTCAAATCCCATATCCAAGAAACATTAAAGAGTTGCAAGCGTTCCTTGGGAAGATCAATTTCCTAAGGAGATTTATCCCAAATCTAGCTGAGCTGATAAGAATGCTAAACAACATGCTTAAGAAGGATGCCAAGGTAAAATGGTCTCTTGAAGCCAAGCAAGCCTTTGAGAATATCAAATCTGCCTTAACCCAAGCCCCAGTGCTCACAAGTCCTAAATTTGATAGGGACTTTATCATATTTTCATTTGCATCTGATAATACTATAGCTACTGTCCTTTTGCAAAAGGATGATCAAGGAAATGAAAAGCCAATTGCATTCTTCAGCCGAGCCTTAAGAGATGCCCCTTTGAAGTACCAAATCATGGAGAAGCAAGCCTATGCCCTTGTTAAAGCAATCAAAGATTTCCGAGTTTACATTTTATATTCACATGTGATTGCCTATGTCCCAAATGCTGTTGTAAAAGACATATTAACCCAAGAGGGATTAGAAGGCAAAAGAGGCAAGTGGATTGCAAACATCCTTGAGTATGACATTGAGATAAAACCAACCAAGCTCATAAAGGGACAAGGTTTAGCCAAACTGATGTCCGAAACAAATTTTCAAGCCTTAGACATTAACCAACTGGACAATGAACAGGAGCTGGCGACTCCACAGATCAGTGAAACCTTTTTGCAATCCCCATGGTATGCTGATATATGTTTTGTATTGTTAAACTTGTTTGCTCCCCCAGGATTGTCCAGAACCAAGAAAAGATTTTTGAAAATGAAGGCTTTAAAGTTTTGTGTCTTAGATGGTGCATTGTTTTGGAAAAATCATGAAGGCATATTGCTTAATTGCTTGACTATGAATGAAACTAACAATGCCATGAAAGAATTCCATGAAAGAATTCCATGCAGGGGACTGTAGAGGACATCTATATTGGAAGTCCACTGCTGATAAAATATTAAGGGCCGGTTTCTATTGGCCTTCTTTGTTTGCAGATGTAAAGAAGTTCGCTATTTCATGCCAAAAATGCCAAATCTTTGAGGGCAAAAGAAAGCTGTTGCCCTTGCCTCCTAAACCTATCTCAACCGAGAAGCCTTTTCAACAATGGGGTCTTGACTTCATTGGAGAAATCCATCCCTCTTCCTCAGGCCAGCACAAGTGGATTTTAACAGCCACCGACTATTTCACCAAGTGGATTGAGGCCATCCCATGTAGGCAAGCCAATGACACCATCATTATCCAATTCCTTGAGTGCAATATCCTTTCTAGATTTGGCTGCCCTGAGAAGATCATTACTGACAACGCCGCTGCCTTCAAATCCAAAAAGATGATCAATTTTTGCCATAAATTTCACATTACCTTGGGCCACTCTACAGCCTATTACCCTCAAGGTAATGGCTTGGCCGAATCATCCAACAAAAGCCTCATCAACATCATAAAGAAAGTGCTAGAAGAAAACAAGAAGAACTGGCACAAAAAGCTGGTAAATGCCCTATGGGCAGACAGATTGTCAACCAAGAGATCCATTGGGATGAGCCCTTATGAGCTAGTATATGGCATGGAGGCCAGATTTCCTTCATCCTTGGGCATTCCTACTATCAAACTGTTACAGGAGATTCAGGCTGAACCAAATGACATTCAACGAAGAATCAACCAGACCATTCATCTTCAGCAAACAAGAGAGCAGGTCTATGACAGAGCTCAAATTTTGCAAGAGAAGCTCAAAAGGATGTTTGATAAGAGAGCTAAGGCTGAAAATTTCTGTGTTGGCAACAAAGTTCTAAGGTGGGACTCACGAAGAGAAGACAAGGGCAAACATGCAAAATTTGATTTTCTATGGAAAGGCCCATTTGTTATCATTGTTATCAGCGCTGTGCAGGGCAATAACATATATTTC
The DNA here is from genome assembly GCA_031772625.1 of Pinus tabuliformis. Classification (NCBI taxonomy): domain Eukaryota; kingdom Viridiplantae; phylum Streptophyta; class Pinopsida; order Pinales; family Pinaceae; genus Pinus; species Pinus tabuliformis. Next base: position 372,023,444 of record CM062808.1, on the reverse strand, counting down.
CTCAAATCTGTAGAGGGTGGCGCAGCTGAAGAAGGCCCTGTTAATGGCCGAATGTTAAAGCATTATCATGATCCTTGTTGTTGAACACAACGCAGCTGTATTATATTTGTACATAAATACTTGTATTTTCAGCACTTTGTTTTGCTTTCATAGCAGGCCGAATAGTGGAACAACGTAGCAAAGTTCTTTAAAGGAAGAACCAAAGCAAGTCCTCCATTCAGTTCTCTGTCATTGCATTAATATCAGCAAAAGAGCAGGGAGTTTTTCAGTCAGTAGTATCAAAAGAAAGGAGGATTTTTAGTTTACATCAGCACCCTTTTTCAAGACAGAATCAAGGGAAGTGCTCCAGTTTTGTTCCCCTATGTTGTGTTTATTTCAAAGGCAGGTTCTCAGGCAGAGGTGCATGTAATGATAGAGCACGCAGAAGAAAGCAGGCAGTGCTGCTATTGTATAAAAATTCAGTTTATGAGAATGTTGTGTTCAGGTTTCAGAGGTTTCAAATCATTTAACAGCCAGCACAAGAGAAGTTTCAGTCTACAGCAACAATAGAAGATCAAGGCAGTCTGACCTGCTGTTCTTGGCTTTTCACAAGGAAAAGCCATCCCCAAGTGGAGCCACTATTAGCCCCCTGTTGCAATAGGTGTTCATATTTCATGATTGACATTTTTACATGCCAAATATGTCATACTTTGCATGCTGCAAGGTTCCATATTTCCAAAAGAGGCCAAAGAAGAGGCCATGAAAGTGTGCTAGTCTAAATGCCACTGCTGTTTTCCATTTTGATGTGTTAATCCATTTTTGAAGAGTTTTCAGTTAAGGGAAGGCCAAACAGCTTAATCTTGGCCTCCCTAGGTTTCAATTTCTTGTTTTAGAAGATAGAGAATGAATATCTGTCCAAATTGTTTAATCTTGGCAGATTTGTAGATAGGTAGAGAATCTTGGGCGCTCATCAGCTTAATCTGAGCCCGGGAAGAAATAAGGATCGATTTAGATAGGAGGATAGCAAAAAGAAAAGAATGAAAAGTTGGGTTTGCTAGTTCAAGTGCACCCAAACCAAAAGGAAGAAAAAATGCTAGCTAAGTAGGCTGGGTAAGTAGTTTTGTGGTTGCATAATCAAGCTATGTGATCCATTTCATGTTTTCAAGTGTTATATCTATTCAGATCACATTTATGAGGCACTTTTTCATTTGGAGGAGCTCAAGCCGGGCATGTCTAACTTCCCCTTCTTCTTATTCCCCAAATCACTCACTAACATCCCCTTGAGGACCTTGGGATCTGCCCAACTAGTCCTGTTATCACTTCATTTTTGTAAAATACTAAGTCAAGCTTTGACTTTCTTCAGTGAAAAGAAGCCACATTTCTTGTGTAAAAATCATTTCTCCGCAGTCCATTCACTTCCTATGTCTAAGTTTCAATTCACAAACTTAGCCTCTCCCCTACACTTCACCTCACAAATTCATATTAACTCCTAACTCTATTATCTAGCTCCCTAGATCATTTCCTTATCCCCTGTTATACAAAAAGCTATATAAAATCCCAAAATAATACATATTCCCATCCCCTGGCACTATAGCCCTATATCATCAGTTTGGGGAAATGCTGAGTTCATTTGGGGCTTGGCATTAGCCCTTCCGCGTCCTAACCCGGAGTTGTTTTAACCTCTGGTTAAAATAATAACCATGGTCTTCCCCTTTATGTATAAACCTAACCCTTTATCTTTTCGCGCTCATTGTTAATATTTGGCGTTTAAATGTTTATTTAAACATTAAACGCTGCCGGCGCACAAAACCCATATAACCCACAAACCCAAAGTTTTGAACCCCCGCGGCATTGTATAAATATTCGAATATTCGGGCGGGCCCCTGTACATAAACCTACCGCCAGCTCCGCACTCCGTCAGCCCTCCGATCCGCCCCCCCAGATCCAACGGCCCTCGACGATTTCGGAGCCGCCCCGTCACTCGACAATTAGCGTCCGATAGCACAACGGTTTTTCCGTCGTACAGAAGGATGCGTGTCCACCTTTTATTGTATCGGAGCCCCTCTGACACATACCGCCCTTGTACAGAAGGCGGTCCGATGAAACCACAAACCGCCTTCTGTCTCTCCACCTCTGCGTCAACCCGCCACTGCTACGTGTTGCTGCCACTGCATCTGCCTCCGTCCCTACCCCGCCACCGTGTCTTATGCCACGTCGTCAAACCAGTCAGCTGCCACGTCGTCAAACCAGTCAACTGCCATGTCACCCTGCCGTACCGCCACGTCACCTTGCCACATCACCCTGCCGTACCGGGACCCACTGTTGACGTCATCACCGAAAAAGCCGCAAGGGGCGAAAATCGCAGCAAAGGATGCCCAGAATGAAAAACTGAGGTAGTTTTCGATGCGCGATTAGCGCCTCCTAATCGCGCATCGAAAACTGCCTCAGTTTTTCATTCCAGGCATCCTTTGTTGCGATTTTCGCCCCTTGCGCCTTTTTCGGTGATGACGTCAGCATGAGGCGCTAATCGTGCATCAAAAACTGCCTCAGTTTTTCATTCTGGGCATCCTTTGTTGCGATTTTCGCCCCTTGCGCCTTTTTCAGTGATGATGTCAGCATGACGTTAGCGGTGGGTCCCGGTACGGCAGGATGATGTGGCGGTACGGCAGGGTGACGTGGAAGCTGACTGGTTTGACGATGTGGCACAAGACACGGTGGTGGGGTAGGGACGGAGGCAGATGCGGTGGCAGCGACACGTAGCAGTGGCGGGTTGACGTAGAGGTGGAGAGACAGAAGGCGGTTTGTGGTTTCATCGGACCGCCTTCTGTACGAGGGCGGTATGTGTCAGAGGGGCTCCGATACAATAAAAGGCGGACACACGTCCTTCTGTACGATGGCAAAACCGCCATGCTATCGGACGCTAACTGTCGAGTGACGGGGCAGCTCCGAAATCGCCGAGGGCCGTTGGATCTGGGGGGGCGGATCAGAGGGCTGACGGAGTGCGGAGCTAGCGGTAGGTTTATGTACAGGGGCCCGCCCGAATATTCGAATATTTATACAATGCCGCGGGGGTTCAAAACTTTGGGTTTGTGGGTTATATGGGTTTTGTGCGCCGGCAACGTTTAATGTTTAAATAAACGTTTAAACGCTAAATATTAACAATGAGCGCGAAAAGATAAAGGGTTAGGTTTATACATAAAGGGGAAGACCATGGTTATTATTTTAACCAGAGGTTAAAACAACTCTGGGTTAGGACGCGGAAGGGCTAATGCCAAGCCCCAAATGAACTCAGCATTTCCCCAAACTGATGATATAGGGCTATAGTGCCAGGGGATGGGAATATGTATTATTTTGGGATTTTATATAGCTTTTTGTATAACAGGGGATAAGGAAATGATCTAGGGAGCTAGATAATAGAGTTAGGAGTTAATATGAATTTGTGAGGTGAAGTGTAGGGGAGAGGCTAAGTTTGTGAACTGAAACTTAGACATAGGAAGTGAATGGACTGCGGAGAAATGATTTTTACACAAGAAATGTGGCTTCTTTTCACTGAAGAAAGTCAAAGCTTGACTTAGTATTTTACAAAAATGAAGTGATAACAGGACTGGTTGGGCAGATCCCAAGGTCCTCAAGGGGATGTTAGTGAGTGATTTGGGGAATAAGAAGAAGGGGGAGTTAGACATGCCCGGCTTGAGCTCCTCCAAATGAAAAAGTGCCTCACAACTGTGATCTGAATAGATATAACACTTGAAAACATGAAATGGATCACATAGCTTGATTCTGCAACCACATAACTACTTACCCAACCGACTTACCTAGCATTTTTTCTTCCTTTTGGTTTGGGTGCACTTGAACTAGCAAACCCAACTTTTCATTCTTTTTTTTTTGCTATCCTCCTATTTAAATCGATCCTTATTTCTTCCGGGGCTCAGATTAAGTTGATGAGCGCCCAAGATTCTCTACCTATCTACAAATCTGCCAAGATTAAATAGTTTGGACAGATATTCATCTCTATCTTCTAAAACAAGAAATTGAAACCTAGGGAGGCCAAGATTAAGCTGTTTGGCCTTCCCTTAACTGAAAGCTCTTCAAAAATGGATTAACACATCAAAATGGAAAACAACAGTGGTATTTAAACTAGCACACTTTCATGGCCTCTTCTTTGGTCTCTTTTGGAAATATGGAACCTTGCAGCATGCAAAGTATGACATATTTGGCATGTAAAAATGTCAATCATGAAATATGAACACCTGTTGCAACAGGAGGATAACACTCTTAAAAATAGTAAAACATATATCTTCCTATAATTGATCATTTCTTGGCTTGGTTGGCACTTACGAGCAAAATCTTGTTCTTGCCTTGTGTGCATTGATGGTAACAAATAACATAATAACAATTTCAACAAATAACATAATTACAATATCAATTAGGATCCAACTTAATATAACCCGCTTGCTCAATGGAAAACCATGACAATTCCATGCAATGATTTAGAGTATGTTGAATCCTTAGTTATTAATATTAAATATTATCTAATTTCATAACATAGAATGATACATTTAATACATACGATTTGAAGATAAATTTTATTTAAATTTATAATCATATTATAAATTCTTAATTTATATTATTCAAATATAATTTAAATAATTTTTATTAATATTTCTAATTATTTATAACAAATCTTATCATTCATTAAAATCCATTAATCATAAAAATTTAAATAATAAATTACAAATTTTTGATAAAATTAACACTCAATAATCTAAAAGTTTCATCAAACTCACGTTTACAATCTTTTAAAAAAATCTTAATTCATAATTTGGTGTTGAATGATCTTCTATGTTTTTCCCACTATGAATACAATACCATGAACATATGTATATAAGCTCACCATCCTCAACCATGTGTTCAGACTAAGAATGGAATTGAATCCCAATAAATCTACTCATCATTGATATGGGAATACAGATATTGATGATGATTCCACTTTAGTTTATTGAAAGGCGTTGGTGCAAGGCAGAGAGGCATACATGAAAAAAAGCAATAATTTTATAAAGGCAACCATGCATAGAAGAAATATTTTCAGAAGCTCCATTTCTCTCTTTCTAATTACACAACCTTCCAAAGTGTGTGTGTCCTCCTATCTATCTGCCAAGATTTGGAGTTGGTTCCCCTACCTTTTGGTAGAAGCCTTGTTCATTGCAAATGGATTTGTTGAACAAACATGGAATCAAATAGACTTGTATCTTGGTGGAAAGCATGACCTGCAGAAAAAGGCTTCTTATAGGTGCAAGGCAAATATTACAATGAGACCTTTGCATCCTTTGTAAAGATGGATTCCATCCAACTTGTGCTTGTCATTGTAGCAACTCAACATTGGGATATTTTTCATACGGATGTTAAGGGTGAATTTATTCATAGGGATATTTATGAGGATATTTTCTTGGAACAACCATAGGGGTATATCTAGTATTCATCACTTATCTACAAATTGAGGAAATATGATGTTTTTCCTACATCGAATACCAAACCATGAACACATGATTATAAATCCACCTTCCTCAACCATTCATTCAGAATCAGAATTAAGTTGAAGCCTAGTAAACATACTCACCTTGAGTATGGGAATACATAAATTGATGATGATTCAATATTGGGAGATTGAAATACATTGGTGTAGGCAGAGAGCCAACCATGCTCAAAATCAATAATTTCAGAGAAGCAACCATGAAATTTAAGAAACAATAATTTTAGAATCTCCATTTCTCTCTTTCTAATTACAGATCCTTTCAAAGGGTCTGTGTGCTCTTGTCTATCTACCAAGCTTGGGATTTGGTTCCCCTACTTCTTGATAGGAGCCTTGTTCATTTCAAATGGATTTATTAAACAAATATGGAATCAAATATACTTGTGACTAGGTACAAAGCATGACTTGTAGCAAATGGCTTCTCACAGGTACAAGGCATATATTGCAGTGAGACTAAGCATAGATTGTAATGAGACCTTTGCACCTATTATAGAGGATTGGTGGATCCAGTCACATTATTTAGATAGAAGCAGGGGCAGCATGTACAGGAGTACACCACATAATTAGAAGGATGGTGATAATTTTGGGTATCTCCCCAAAGAACCCATACATACTCCTCAAGTATCTAAGGGGTCTACATAACCATATGCGAAAGCAAGTGATATTTTTCAAAATAAATATGAGTGGAAAAGGCTTATGTATAGGCATAATACTTGGATAACATAGGCCAGAAGAAAAGGAAATCAAGTGAGTTGAGGTAGGAAGAGCACCAATTATAAGGAGAGGAATAAGAAGTGGAAAAGGGGAAAAGGAAAAACTATGGAAACTAAAACACGCCAGTGAAAATATCCCAAAAACATTGCATCCACTATAAAATTGATAGTCATATCTAGTAGAAGCAGTGTTTTACGACTCCGACTCCGACTCCGACTCGGCTGAGGATCGACTCCGACTCCGACTCCGACTCGGTAATGACTCGGACGGCTCGATTTCAATGACTCGGTCGTTGTAAAAAATACATTAAATATTTATTTTTTTTATAAAAAACATAATTTTAAATATTTTAAACATAATTTTAAAGATTTTCATTCATGTTTCCAAACACACAACATTATAATATAGATGGAAGACAACATATGATCAAAGTAGGCTCATGAACCAATCCATTATATCAAAATGGTACCTAATGGCAATACATAGTCAACTGTAGTCTGTCATACATGATCAAAGACTCAAGAGTCAAAACAAAATACAAATAACCAAGGAGGCTAGTAGCTACTGCCAGAGGAGCCAAGATCATCTCGACCAATCTCTGGATCATCATCATCAGAGTCAGACAAGGGGCCCCATGGCTCCTCCTCATCATCATCGTCTCCAACTACAACTGTAGAAGTGGTGCCAGTACCACTAGGCTGTGCAGCAGATGCAAGCTGAGATAGAGTAGAAATGCGGCTGCGCTTCTGTCGTGGCTGAGCAGAGGAAGCACCTACAACTGGAGTCCTACTAGCTGGCTGTGAGACTGAGGCTGGTGGATTGGGATCTGCATTCAACTGAACATGCTGCAGTGGATGTCCAACATCAAGTTCATCAAGATCCTCATCAGGATCAAACTATGGTAGACGACTCTCCACTACCCAATCTGATGTTGGATCAATGTCTTCCAACACAATGGGATCTGAATCAGGTCTTTTGTTCAACAATTGGTTCCGTCTGAGCCGAAGGTTGTATTGGACAAAAACTAGATCATTTAACCGTTTTTGCTCCAAACGGTTTCTCTTCTTTGTGTGAATCCTCTCAAAGACAGACCAATTGCGCTCACACCCAGATGCACTGCAAGTTTGACTCAAAATACGAATTGCAAACCTTTGCAATTCAGGGCACTGGCCACCAAAGGCCTCCCACCATTGTGCTGCAAAAAACATAGGAGTGTAATGAATTATGAGTTAGATGAAGGCTGAAGCTCAACAAAATTAAAAATTATATCTAACTTTCAAATTATAAATGATTTAACAAACTTTAGTCTTTAATAAAAAAAATAAAACTGTAAAACCATTAAGAAATTGAAAATTGAAATTTTTGTTTACCTGGCTCATCTGCTTCTCTTGCAATCTTTGCTAGGTTCTTCCCAAAGGTACCTGTTGCATTACTGAAGGATGTGACCTGTTGATGTATCTGCAGCTGATCAGACTCCGATGGGATCATGCGCTCAATGCAATCAACCAGTCCATCTCTGACCTCCCCCCTCAAAGCTCCTGACTCCTTAGCTTTATAATGATACCGTGGGTTCAAAAAATACCCAGCTGCATGTATAGGGCGATGGAGTTGATTGTTCCATCTTTCATCAATGATTGCCCAAATGGGCCCATACTTTTCCACTCTATCCTTGTATGCTGTCTTTATTTGCTCCTTTGCTTGATCCATAGCCTCATAAATGAAGCCCACAGCCAACCTTTCCCCATCCACCAACCGCAACACCTTAACTAGTGGCTCAGCAAGCTTCACAATCTCTGCTGCCTTTCTCCAAAAAGTTTCATCATGGACTTTCCTTTTCAATTCTCTACCTTCTGGTTTGTTAGACCAATTTCTTTGATTCCATTCATCACTGGAAAACATCTTTTGCAAGTTTCTATGTTGGGAAAGCATAGATTGCAATGTCAAAAAATGTGTAGCAAATCTAGTGATGGCAGGCCTAATAATATCCTTGCCTCCAGTGTGTTTCCTCATGAGACTCAAAACCAGTGTATGATTGTAGATAAATTTTGTTATGCTTTTGGCATTATCTACAGTGTTTCTGACCCAATCTAATTTTCCAATATCCTCAAGCATGAGGTCTATGCAATGTGCAGCGCATGGGGTCCAAAAGATGGTCTTGTGTTTTTCCTCTAACAGTTTACCAGCAAGAACATAGTTAGAGGCATTGTCTGTGATGATTTTAACAACATTAGCCACCCCCACATCCTCAATAACCTCATCCAATAGCTGAAACAACAAGTGGCCATCTTTTACCTTATCAGATGCATCAACTGATTTTAAAAACATGGTTCCCTGTGGGCAGAAGACAAGAAAGTTTATGATGGTACGGTTTCTTTGATCAGTCCATCCATCTGACATGATGGTACACCCTGTTCTTGCCCATGATTCCTTGAACTCTTGCAAATACTCATTAATGGATTGAATTTCTTTCTGCAAACGAAACCCCCTTAGCTCTTGCATAGTAGGGCCTTTGAAGCCTTTTCCAGCAGCATGTATGGCCTCAAACATAGGCTCATAATATGGTGAACGAGCAGCATTAAAGGGGATATCAGCATCATACCACCATCTAGCTATGTAGTCATAAGCAATCTCCCTCAATTCTTTCTTCCAATGGTCATCTAAAGTGGGCTGAGCAAGACCTTTACTAACTTCAGGACCATGTGCATCTGATGGAGAGGAGCCTGAGGGAGTGAAATAACTTTTGATAGACACATCACCCTTCATTCTACCCTTTCCCTTATCTTGAACATAAGCAAAAGAGGGAGGAACATAACGGAAAGGGTTTGATGCATCAGTTTGAGGGATAGAGGAAGAACCCTCAAAATCATAGTGGGGGTTGGTAGCCATCATTCTTTGTATCTCCCTCTTCCTCCCAATTTCATCCTGTATCTCTTTTTGCCTAGCCTTATCTTCTTTAAATTTTTCGAAGCTGGCCAACAAATTCTTTCTAATCTCCCTAATTTCATCAGAGGGACATGCAGTAATTTGGCCTTTAATCCCTGCCAAGTGTTGTTTCAGCCTATTAATCCCCCCAGGACCTTCCTTAATTTTCTTATGGCAAAACTTGCAACACATCTGACTATCAACCATTTCAACATATGCCCAAGCAGGATCTTTTGCTCTAGGTGCCATTTTTTGACTAGGAAAACAATCTGAAAATGAAAAAAAAAATAAAAATTGATTTAATGTTCATTTATTTGACAAAAAACACTCTCTAAGCTTTCTTGATATGCACCTAAAATTTACTAAGCAAAAACAGATTTGTAAGGGTGGAAAAAAATACCTCCAGGCACAAACTGCCTCCTCAAGCTTGCTCCAAAAATCAGCTCCTCAATGCTGCTCCAAATGGCTGCCCAAGAAGCTCCTCACTCCAGCTACAATGCTCCTCCAAGACTCCTCATTGCTGCTCCAAAACAAGCTCAAGAACTGCTCACTAATTCTCAAAGAAGACTCTCACTCAAATGCATAAGACTGCTGTGAGTGAATGAGAGCATTTGGCTGTCTTAAATAGGGTTTGGGAGGGGGAAATGGACCCCAAAAGCACTTAACAATTTACCTAAACCCTTTGGAATCCATAAACTGATTTTAACTTTACCACAAATCCAAAAAAAAGTGAATAAATTTTATTTTTTACGCTGCCCAGCCGTCTTTCATTGACTCGGCCTGGTCAATACGGACTCGGCCTGGTTGACCGAGTCAACTATGACTCGGCCGAGTCATTGGATGACTCGGCCGAGTCATAGTTGACTCGGTCAACCGAGCCGGTTTGCTGGCCTGGTCACAAATTTTTTTAACGGCTCGGTATGACTCGGCCGTTTCCGAGTTGAATCTGCCTGGTCGTAAAACACTGAGTAGAAGTATTGGAAGTTACATCTTGAGCTTAACCCAAAGAACATAAAGAAAGATGCAAAGAGGAAGAACCTCATGGCCATTGATTCGAGCAAATGGGTTGAAAGTATCTTGAACATGGATGAGTATCCTTCAGAAAGAGGAAAAGAATTAAAATACCATAATATTCCACATAAATATAAAAGTCAAGAAGACAAATATCGATTCTTTATTCAATTCAGGATCACATGCAAATCTCATTGCAATAGAGATGGTCAAAAATTTGGGATTGGAAGTTTGTGATCATCCAAGCCCATATCCATTGAGATGGGTAAATAAGGATGTGGAAATAAAGGTAACCAAATAGTGAAAAATTATATTTTCTATCAGTGTTGATTTTAGTGATGAAGTAGACTAGATGTAGTTCCCCTTGATGTATGTAGAGTGGTGTTTGGAAGTCCCTATATGTACATGAGAGATGAAATTGTCATACATAGATCCAACCATTACCACCTCATCAGGGATGGAAAATCCTTAACCATCAACGCACATAAGGAAAGCACAAGATTTTTCTCGTAAGTGCCAACCAAGCCAAGAAACTGATCAATTCTAGGAAGAAGTATGTTTTACAATCTTTAAGAGAAAATAAATCTATAGAAGAATTAGTGAGAGAAAATTCATCCCTAGATGGGTGTTCTAAGATAGAGAAATAACAACTAGAAGAGTTCTATAGGCATACAAAGATGTGTTCTAGGATCCTAATGGGATACCACCTAATAGGGAAGTGGAGCATGAGATCCAGCTATTGTCAGACTCCACATTGCCAAACATTGGGTTGTATAGATAGTTTATTATTAAAGCAAGTGAGGTGAAGAAGTAGTTGAAATATCTACTAGAACAAGGTTTCATTCAACCAAATACCTCACCATGTGGGTCACCCATCATCATTGTGCCAAAGAAGGATGAGACTTGGCAAATGTGTATAGATTAAAATACATTAAAAAAAATTACGCTCAATAAAAAGTGGTCCCTGCCTAATATAGATGGTTCACCAGATCAGTTGCAGGAAGCCAAATACTTCACCAAGATGGACTTAAAGTATGGATATCACCAAGTTTGAGTTAGAAAATAAGATACCTAGAAGACTACCTTGAAAGCTATGAAATGTTTGTATAAGTGGTTAGCCATGCCATTTGGTATATGCAATGCAATAACTACATTTATGAGGTTAATGAATGATATATTGTGCCATTTTATATATTCATTTGTATTGTCTATTTCAATGATATACTAGTATATAGTTTTACTTTGAGGAACACAACTCGGATTTCACACAAGAGCTAGAGATATTAAAGAAGCAATGACTTTTGACAAATATCATTAAGTGTGAGTTTGCATAGAATTCTCTAGTGTACATTGGAAATGGGATAGGTGGAGGAGACCTGAAGATAGATCCTACCAAGATGGAGGCCATCATTAAGTGGCTAGATCCTACTAATACTTCTAAGGTTAGGAGTTTTGTTAGGGTAGCACAATATGTGAGGAAATTCATAGCCTCATTTTCAGCAGTAAAAATAACACTCCATACCATAACATTAAATGGCAAGAGTTTCCAGTGGGGAAAGGGTCAATATAGGTCCTTTGATGAGTTAAATAATTAGTCAATCACAAGTTATGGAATTACTAAACTTGTAGTAGCCCTTAAAAGGGGAGATATGCAAGTGGATATGTTGTGGGAGCGGTCTTGATGCAGGGAGGAAGGGTTGCATTCTACCATTCTGAAGTATTTAATGGGGCATTTCTCAACTACCTTACCTATGAAAATGAACTATATGCTCTAGTTAATGCTTTAAAGAAGTTGGAACACTATCTAATATGCAAGGAGATAGTAATCCACATAGATCACCAACCCCTATAGAGCTTGTAGGCCTAAAACAACCTATAATAGACCAAGAATTACAAGTGGATGGGGTTTTTATAGTATTTTCTTTTAGTGATCAAGTAAAAGAAGGGAAGCAAAAACAAGTTGGTCAACATGCTTTCAAGGCCACCACTATCAAGGACCATATATTTGGGAAATCTGATGAACATGGAGCCATTTTTCCATGATGAAAACAAAGAGACATGCTTAAAAGATGAAGACTTCAAGCAGGTGTTTCAATAGTAGTTGATCCAAAATTATGTGCACAATGGTGACAACATAGTTGACGACCATCTCTAGGATGGGTTACTCTTTAGATGAGTGACTATTATGATATTTGTGCCTTAAATGATAAGAAATCAATAATTACAGTCCACTTTGAGGGGGAAACCTCCTTTTACAATGAATATAATGAACAATAAAATATTTGATGATCCTAAGACTAGGTCTTCTTAAGTATATATAAAGGATACAAAGGAATACAATTATAATAAAATGGGACCCTAAGGGGTTCTAGCCTACATAACACTATAAAAATAGAAATGAAATCAATCAATATCTAGGGTTTAATAAGGGATTTTGTGCTAACATGGGGATTATATAGGGCTTATCATATCCCTCCTTTTCAAAGAAGCATTGTCCTCAACACTTAACTATTTATGGGTGTTTCTGCATGATTCACTCATCTTCCCATGTCGTTTCTTCCACTAGTAGGTTCTTCCATTTGATGAGGTACTTAGTGATTGCTTGATTTCTTAGTTTCTTAGTCCTTGTTTCAAAAATGGTTTTTGGTTCTAGTATAATTTTCCCTTCTTCATTAATCTCTAGTAGAAAAGTTTGGATTGGGATCTTATCACCGATGACCTTCTTTAGGAAAGAAACTTGGAAGGCTGGATGTACACATGAAGATGGAGGGAATCCTAATTTATAGGCCATACTTCCAATCCTCTACAACACCTTATAGGGGCCATAATACATTGGAGCTAATTTATCGTCCTTCTTTTGCTAATTAAGGGAAAAATGTTTATATGGTTGTAGCCTCACAAATACACAATAACCCTTAAAAAATTCCCTTTCACTATAATGTTGGTTTTTTTGTTGTTTCATCCTATTTTGTGCCATAACGAAGTTGTCCTTCAATAGTTTTAGAACCTTTTATTTGTGTTGGATTTGGTCCTCTATTGCTTGAGACTTTATATTCCCTTTCAAGGGTGATGTGATGGATGGAGCATGATATCCATAAAGTGCCATAAATGGTGACAATTGTTATGAAGTATGGAAGGATGTGTTGTACCACCATTCTGCCAAGGGAAACCATTTGACCCATTTTTATGTTTATAAGATGCAAAGCAATGTAGATATCCTTCTAAAAATTTATTCACAATCTCAATTTCCCCATAATATTGAGGATGATAAGATGAGCTGTGAGCCAACTGAGTACCCCAACAAAAAAAAATCCAATCCAAAAATTTCTAGTGAAAAATGGATCTCTATCACTTATAATAATCTTTGGTATTCCATGTAGCTTTTGGATTGTTTCCATGAATTCTTCTTCTGCAGTACTTACATTAAGAGGATGAGAAATAGAGAAAAAGTGGGCATATTCTGTCATTCGATCTACCACTACCATAATGACACTCTTTCCTTCATATTTGGGTAAACTTGTAATAACATCCACTGAAAATTATTCCCAATGCTAGCTTGGTATGGCTAATAGTTGAAGGAGCCCTAGGGTCTTGATAGTCTCTCCTTTATTTTGTTGGCATACCACACACTCCACCACAAATTTTTGGACATATGATATAAGGCCTTCCCAAAAAGAATATTTATTAATCCTATGGTATGTCTTCAAGGACCTTGAATGTCCTCTTATAGGAGAAGTCTACAATTATGATAGGACTGTCTCTTTGAGTTGAGAATTATTACATAAGTATAAGCAATCTTGATACCATAACAAACAATTTTTCCATGTAAATTTTGCTACTGCATCAAGGTCCTCCTATAGTTGTTGAATGATCTTGCATATCTTCTCATCTTGCTTCCATTTTATCCTTGCTTCTTCCACCTAGTCATGTTTTGGAATGGAAATAGCACATGGTAAACCATTTGTGTCTTCCTCTTCCCTTGATTGTGCATCTGCCAAAATATTTTGTTTTCCTATCTTGTAAGTAATTTCAAATTGATAACCCAACATATTTGTAACCCATTTTGTTCCTCTTCTTAAGATATCCTTTGATCCAAGAAGTACTTAAGACTATCATGATAGGTTTTTTACATTGAAGAGTCTTCCTATTAGGTATGGATGCCATTTCTTAACTGCATGTAGTATGGCCAACATTTCCTTTTCACAGATGGGTCTATGTAATTTATTTCCTTTAAGTTCGCTACTTTCAAAGGCAAGGGGTCTTCCTTTTTGCATCAAAACAACGCTAATGCCATGGCATGTGGCATTACACTCCATAATAAATATTTTTTGAAGTCAGGTGTTGATAAGATGAGACTCATACACATAGCCTCTTTAAATTCTTCAAACACTTTGATTTCTTCTTTAGTCCAAGAAAATGCTTCCTTATTCTATAAATTTGTTAGAGGTGTGGCTATTTGACCATAATTCTTAACAAATTTGTGGTAATATTCAGTGAATTGTAAGAATCCTATGATTTTCTTCAAGGTATTTGGGATTGGCCATTCCCTCATAGCTTTGATTTTATTAGGATCCACGTTGACACCATAGTTTGATACAATATAACGCAAATATTTCACTTCTTGTACCCCAAAGACACACTTGGAAGGATTTGCATATAGTTTTTGCTCTTCCAATAGTGTCAAGTCCTTGTCAACATGTTGTACCTACTCTTCCCAAGGTTTGTTGTAAATTAGTATGCCATCAAAAAATACTAGCACAAATTTTCTAATGGTGGGTTTGAAAATATAATTCATCAAGCTTTAAAATGTTGAAGGTGCATTTGTAAGTCCAAATGGCATAACTGAAAACCCATAATGACCTTAATGTGTTCTAAAGGATACTTTAGGAATATCATATTGGCTCATTATGATTTGATGATATCCAAAACAAAGGTCCAACTTAGTAAAGAAGCTCCATATAATTCATATAGTAATTCATCAATGAAACAAATAGGAAACTTATCTTTGATTGTCATTTTGTTGAGTTTTCTATAGTCTGGACACATATGCCATGAACCATCCTTTTTTATAATCATCACCATTAGTGAATAGAGAGCACTTTGACTAGGCTGAATGATGCTCACCTCTAACATTTCTTGAACCATACACTCAATATCACTCTTTTGTGCATGTAGTTATCTATAAGGCCTAATGTCAGGTGGTACACTTGTAGGATTTAAATGAATAACATGATCATGATCAAAGATAGGTGGAACATCCTTGGGTATTTCTCCAAATAACTTAGCATGGTTTTTGATAAATTTTTTAACATCCATTAGAGTAGATGATATAGTATTTTGAACATCTAATGAACACACTTTTGCAACTACACCTTGGTGTCCTTTTTTTTAGCAATTTTTTCATGCTGTTAGAGGTTATCACTTTATTGGGTTTCCCATGGATACTTCTAAGCTCAATTTCCTTTTCTTCTAAGAAAAATCTTCTGAAAATACCTTGGAAATTAAGGGCCATTATTCCCAATGATTGTAACCATTAGACCCCTAGTGCAATATCAACACCGCTCATTTGGATTGTAATCATGAGACTAATTAACAAATACTCCCCCATATTCAGATTAATCTTATTTCACTTCCTTGAACAATTTATGGTACTTCCATCTGTAATCATCACTTGAAATTATGGTGCTAGATATACAAAACAGTTAGGAATTTTTCCCAATTTGTAATTGATGAAGTTATGCGTACTACCTGAATCAATAAATATTATTATCATTTTCCTTTTGACATATCCTTCTATTTTGAGGGTTTGTGGAGTATTGTTTTCGACCAATGCATGATAAGAGATTGTTGGAGTAGTTTCTTCTAGCTTTATATTTGGTGAAGTTTCCACTTCTTCATCTTCTTCATCATAACAACCTATGTAGAATAATTTATTCTCACTAAATTTATGCCCTTTATTATGCTTGTTGTCACAGTTGAAACATAATCCCTTTTCTCTTCATTCATTCATTTGTTGAGGAGTCAACCTTTTCAGTGTAGGAAAGGGAGAAGATTTTCTCTATAGTTATTAGTGACTATTTTTTTAGTGGCCATAATTTTACTTTCAACTTTCATTTCCATAATGAAAGCATGCTCTATAGATTTAGGTTCAAAGATGTTGGGTGTGTGTTATATTATTTCCATGACTAGGCCCATGTGCAAAGTCGTGGGGTTAGAGGGGGGGCAACCAACCCCCCCTTCGTTGCACCGAGCACAGTGGGGGGGTCACAACCCCCCTGTTGGGGGGGTTTAAGAGGGGAAGTAGCCCCCCTCTACGCTGCTCCGTGATTTTTTTTTGGACCCTATATTAGGTGGGAAAAACTACCTATGGTTTTGTGCATGGGTTTTGCACATGGTTTTGGGCATGATGGCTTTTTGCCCATGGTATATTGTAGATCCGGTGAAGGGAACTACAATTATGTTCTAATATAGGGTTAATGGATTGAGGTTTATGGATGTTATAGCATGTATATATATGTATTGTAACATTGAAAGGAATAAAATGAAAAATCAATGTGGCAGTCCCAGTTTCGGGATCCATGGGAAAATATCTATGTATATCTATTTTATGTTTTATGCTCTCACCATTGTTTATTTTTGTTTTTAAGAATTAATTTGCAGGTAGTTTATGTATAGGGTTAAAAACTTCATGAGTTGTTTCGGCTTC
Source organism: Pinus tabuliformis (assembly GCA_031772625.1). NCBI lineage: Eukaryota > Viridiplantae > Streptophyta > Pinopsida > Pinales > Pinaceae > Pinus > Pinus tabuliformis. The sequence goes on along the minus strand of CM062808.1, from coordinate 372,006,582 downwards.
AAGGGGATGCCTTTGCTGTTGAGGGGTTTTGCTTAGGCCTGTGGTAGACCATATTCAGTGGGAGATCTGTGGGATCAATTGGTGAAAGAAGATGGCGAGCAGTGGAAAGATAGAGATTGAGAAATTTAATGGTCAGAGTTTTGAGTTGTGGAAAATCAAGATGGAAGATCTGTTGGTGGATAAAGATCAGTAGATCGCGGTAGATCAGGGTAATAAACCAATGACAATGTCAGATGAAGATTGGGGGAAGTTGGATCGGAAATCAAAGAGCACAATACAGTTGTGGATATTAGATTCAGTATTGTTGAATGTATCAAGGGAAGCTACGATGAAGGCTTTATGGGACAAGTTAGGGACTTTGTACCAATCTGAGTCTCTGGTGAACAAATTGTTCCTACGAAAAAAGTTGTATAACTTGAGGATGAAGGATGGAGACTTGGTGAAAAAACATCTGAATGAATTTAATGTTGTGGTAAGTCAATTGTTATATGTTGATATTAAAATTTCATATGAATATAAGTGCATTGGTTTGTTTGTGTCTCTAACAGATTCGTGGGATAGTCTGGTTGTTGCAATAGGTAGCAATACAACTACCTTGAAGTTTGATGAAATAGTCTCATCCTTGCTGTAAGAGGAAATGAGACAGAAAAATATGGAGGGCCAGAATGGAGATGCATTGTCTGTACGAGGACGATCCCATAACAAAAACAAAAATAAGCCCTTGAGTGGGAGATCTAAATCTAGAGGGAGATCTAAATCTCCAGGAAAACCTATAAAGGTGTGCTGGAAATGCGGAAAGGAAGGGAACTTAAAAAATGATTGTAGATCTAAAGCTCCTGAGAAAGGAAAGGGATTTGATGATGCTCCTTCTGCAGAGGCAAAAACCACCTCAGATGAAGCTGGGGATGTGTACTTGGCTTCTTCTTCAAGGACACATGTAGATCATGAGGCATGGTTGATTGACTTAGGTGCATCCTTTCACTTCTCTCCCCATAGGGAGTGGTTCTACGAGGATGATAAATGTGATGGTGGTGATGTCTTCTTAGGGGATGACAGGAAGGCTAGAATCATTGGACATGGAAAATTCAAGCTGAAGTTATAAGGTGGAAGGATTAGAACACTTTCGAGTGTTCGACATATTCCTGCATTGGCCAGAAATCTGATTTCTGTAAGTAAGTTGGATGATGCAGGTGTAAATATAGTTTTCGAGAAATATACTTGCAAGATGGTTCGCAGAGCACTAATATTGATGTGAGGAGTTCAGATTAGAAATATGTACAAGCTTATGGGTAGCACTATTATTGATGGGTGCAAAAATTTTGTGGTTCTTGAAAGTGGAGCAGAAAACCTTGTGGTCTCTGGAGAAAATACCATGCTATGGCATTAAAGGCTTGGACATATTGGAGAGAAGGTCCTTCGAATACTTCATGGTAATTTTATGTTAGAATGTATGTCTAATTTCTCTATGTATTTCGATTTCTACGAACACTGTGTATATGGGAAGTAAAGTCAGGTGAGTTTCCCCTCTGGTGCTAAGAGGGCGAAAGGAATATTAGAGCTTGTGCACAGTGATGTGTTTGGACCTGTGTCAGTTCCATCACTGGCTAAGTCTATGTACTATGTATCATTTATAGATGACTTCTCAAGGAATACATGGATATATTTTCTCAGGAAGATATCTGAGGTCTTTGACAGGTTTAAAAAATTTAAGGCTCTGGTGGAAAACCAGACAAAGAATAAGATAAAGGTGTTGAGGACAAATAATGGTGGAGAGTTCTGCAATAAGTAATTTGAAGATTTTTGTAAGAAGTGTGGTATAGCATGGAAGAATACTACATACACACATCAACAAAATGGAGTTGTAGAAAGAATCAACAGGATGTTGATGGAAAAGGAAAGAAGCATGCTCAGTGGTGCCAGGTTAGGACATGAATTTTGGGTAGAGGCAGTGGAGACTACATGTTACTTGGTTAACAGATCACTTTCATCATCGTTGGAGGATAAGTATCCACATGAGGTATGGATTGATGTTTTAGTACTCAACAACCCCCCATTTAAATTTATTTTAGCTATATAATAAATAATGGGGACCCTTTTGAACTTTAATAAAATTCTTTAGTCCTAATAAAGATAAGACTATTTTTAAGATTTTGTAAATAACCCTATTTAATAAAGGTTTCATATATCAGAATTATATATCAGAGGATTCAAACCATGAAAATATTATTAAAACCCAATAGGCCTTTCATTTTTTAAAATAATGCATTATTGGATTAGTTATATCAGATCATTCAAATATCATAACATTCCTTATAGGAAAGTTATGATAAAACAATCCCTGATCAAATTTCCACGATATCTAAAGCATAAAGTGGGCACTTCCTTTATATTTAATACTTCAAAGTAACACCAGTCCCACAACATTGCCACATGGCATAACAAAGCTCCCAAATATCGTAACTTTCAACCAAGCGCCATCTCAAAAACTATGATGCCACAAACCTCCAATACCCAATATCCCCGATACCAAATTATTTTGCTATTACCAAACTCTCGATATCATAAAATTTTGATGTCTCACACTCTCGATACCTGATATCTTTGATACTCCTCCCCTCTGATATCTCAACCCTCCAGTATTCCTATCTCTGGTCATATCAGGACTTTCATTAGGGGAATTTTGAGGTCTAAAATGGGCCTCCTAAGAAAAATGTGCAACCAAAATAAAATTTATAAGAACCAATAGGATTCAAGATGATGATGTCAACCATGGGGAATGATTCACCATTTTTGGAGTAAAAAAGTAAAATGAATATTTAAAATAATAAAATAATAAAACTACTTTTTCAACTCGTATTTTCAACTTATCTCCCTAAGGTTTTACTCAAATTTTTAGCAGGAGTACTTGTTGGATGCAAAATTTAATTCCTCATCCAAGGAGTACCCATGTTGCATATTTTCAATGGACCCTGCTACATGAAAAATGAGAAATACAGGAAAAACCGTGATTGCAATCACATTTTTCATGTATTTCTCATTTTTCGTGTAGTAGGGTCCATCGAAAGTATGCAATATGAATATTCCTTGGACGAGGAATGAAATTTTGCATCCAATGAGTATTTTTGCTTAGAATTTGAGGAAACCCATAGGGAGATAAGTTGGAAATATGAGTTGAAAAAAACTAGTTTTTTCTTTTTTCCCTCCAAAAGTTGATGATGTAATCTAACCTTATTTTATTATTTCCACTATTATTTTATAATTTCCTTAGGAGGCCCATTTTAGACCTCAAAATTCTCTTAATGTCATATCATATGGCACTCTTTAAAATCCCCGATATTCCAAAATTCCGATATCAAACCCCTGGTATATCTTCTCGCCTACACTTATAACCATCTAATCTTAGAATAATATATATCGGAAGTCCTAAATATCGTAACTTTTAGAGTGTAGCCGTGGGATTCTGTTGTGGCCACCAACAACCCCCCTCTTTGTTTAGTATTAGCAATAACACTAAGCAAGTGGGGACCCTTAGTAAAAAATCCAAAAAACATTTTATAAAACTTTTTGTATTATACTCCTTAAAAATATATCGCATCGCGAGAAGAGAATAAAACATTTCTTTATAAGCATAATCAAAACTGCAAAGAAGTGACACGAAATTCATCGCATCGCATACATTATGAAGCGCTCTTAAATGAAAATCTTAAGAAATCTCCGACGGCCGATGTGCGACGTCGCATATCGCAACGTCGCATAAGCAGCACACAATGATTGAATGACTAAAAGCGATCTGCGATCTGCAATAAATGTGATCTGCGATGCTGCGATCTGCGATCTGCGATGAGCTGATCATGAAGCTCTGCGATGACACATCTTGATAATGCGATCCGCGATGCTGCGATGCGAGTCGCAGAAATCACCCATCGCAAATTTTCCTCGGCGCAGTATGCAAGGAACGCTGTCCGTAAACCAAAAATTGGGCGCGCGCCTTAAAAGAAATTAATGAATGTACGCCAAAGTATTCAAAAAGGACAGTTTTGTGTTTTTCGAAGAGTCAGTTCGTTATGGGTGTCATAATTTCATACATTTCTAGAGCTTAGAGCTTTCGCGTCAATATTTATTATCATTACTCTTTTCCTTTGCGTGAACTGTAGGAATGGAAAACAGGTAACAACATGAAGCAATGTGCAGGAAACATCTAAGGAAAAAGGAGAAAGCGTCAATACTCGGAGAACGGAGAAGAAATGCCCTCATAAACGAATAATGCGTGCATGAGAAATGAAGATTCGAGAGTATCACTGAACAGATGCTGATATCAATAGGCCATTCAACACTCAGAGTCAAAAGCTTACAAAAGCAGCATGTTTACAAAAATCCTGAAGCTCGTACCCAGTGAAGAAAAAGGCGCTAAAGGCGGAAAACGCACCAGAAAAGCCTGGATCAAAGAACAGAGGCAGTTTTCGATGCGCGATTAGCGCCTAGCGTTAATCGCGCATCTCTAAGAAAATTATTCAGAAAGCAAAGTCCCTAACTTGCTTAGTCATTCGCAAGTCCGGAAACCGAAATAGCAAAAGCAGAAGCGATTTGAGGGAAATTTGGGTTGTGACCAAGTATACACGCAGTAAATTCGCCCATCCAGAAGATGATTCTCAAAAATATCTTCTAGTTTACTAGAAAGTGGTGCCAGCGCTTGCCATTTCTATTTGCGTAGCTCAAACAAAAGCAGAAAGGCAACCAGCCGACTCTTCCCAGACAAATGTTGAGTGTTCACAACGTTAAGGAGCAAATACAGAAATAGTTGGGAATTAGATTCAATTTTTAGAAATAGTTTTTCTTAAGAAAAAGGGCGGTCATTTAAACCGTATCCGAAATTTATGTAATTAAGTTATTTTAGTTAGCAGTATTTAAACCCTTCTCATGCATTTGGAGAAGGGTCCAGAAATTTGTCAAAAACTTGTCCTCAACATGCACTTTTGTACCCTCGGAGGGGGTTTTGATGAATGGATGGATCAAGGTTTATTGATATTTGTATTTGATATCTGCTACTGATGTTGCACTTTTGTACTCTTAGTAGATGTTAGAACAAGGAGAGATAAACCATTGTTGCTTGAAGCTTATGAGTGGAACTAGTCATAAATGGTACTTTTATCTCTTGGCCATTTCTGCTTATATTCTTAAAGTGATATATAGTTTTAGTTGTTTATATGTTATTGCATGAATGTGTGAGTTACCATTTGGCACTTTTGTACGGTGGAGCCATTTATTTATGTCTGATATATGAATAACTTATTATGCGATATGCTGTTCACAACTGTTTTTCCTAACTTTTTATGCAAAGTGGTTCATCTTAATTGATTTCCATTCTTATGATAGCTGAATGATCTTTATTACCAGTTATTATCTGAAATCTCTTTAGATCGCATAATAGAAGAATTACATCCCGGGTTAGCATAGATTAGATGTGCTGTTTTCATTAGATTACGATAGCCTAAAGTTAGATTAGAATAGCTTAGAACTCTTAGATCAGCATCATCCAACTCTGCACACACACACACCCTTAGATTGGGAAACTGGTCCCATTATCCCCAGTCGGACCCGCTATACCAAACGGATAAGGAGCTGCCAACCAAGATCCGGACCAGGCGGGTATCCCCCTTGTTGTCGACCCAATTTTCGGGGCTTCAACATATTTGGCGCTAGAAGGAGGGCCTGAACTATGAATGGCACCTAAATCAAAATCTAAATACCATTCTGAGAGTAAATCGCCCCTCATCATCTCCCCCGACTTGTCCAGTATATTTAAATCCAAATTCAGAAGTCGCTCGAGTATCAATCGTTGCTACACACCCTGATATTTTAGACCAATTTACCTTAGAACCTCCTGGAGTCGAAACTCTGATTCATAAACTTCAAGGATTTTCCATTTCTCCTCAGGAGTCTGATAAATCTCAAAGCAGTGTGACTTCGCAGTACAATCCTGCTCATCCCCTAACCAGATCAAAGAGTGAAAAATTTGGCATCCAGCCAACCGAATTACCTCTTCCCACCAAGAAACGAGCGAGGAAATCACCACAAGAGTCTGACAGTGAGACTCTTTCGTCTACACCGCCCATTTCAACTACCTCACAGCGAAGTCAACCACCCACACCTCCATTCCAAACCATCATCCATCCGTCTACCGGAACTCCCACAACCCCTCTTCAATCATCTACGATCATAGTATCCTCATCTTCCCAGCCACAGGGATCATCTTCTGCACTTTCATTTACTAGCAGCTCAACGATGGCCCAGTCTCCATGGAACAATCCTGGGGCAGTTTTAATGCCTCCACCCTTGAGTCAAATACCGGCCCATCCTGAGAAATGGCTGCCCAAATTCAATCCAGAAGCAAGCATGCTAGCGGAAGAACACATTAACAATGTCATGCTTTCTGTCAGCCTCAACGGAGTCACTAATGATGATGCTGTTGTTCGGCTTTTTCCCTATACAATGCAAGGGACAGCCGGGTCATGGTACTTTTCATTACCCTCCGGGTCTATCACAAGTTGGGATATCTTCCAGAATCAATTCCTTACCAAGTTTGGTGATGACAGATCAACGGCAACATTAATAAATGACCTATCCAATCTTAAAGCCGAAGCTAAAGAGCCTATCAAAGATTTCAATTTACGGTTCAATAAAATTCTCAACAAAATTCACACTGCTTCCCAACCTAGCGAAGAAGTACGATGTGAATGGTATATTACTGCTCTACCATCAAACATAGCAATCTTCGTAGATAGAGCAAATAAAACAACCTTAGTTGAGAACTTGACAGAGGCGATAGCAGTAGAGAAACGCGTAATAGCCCTGGAAAAGAGATCCGCGATAGAGGAACGCAAGTCTAAAAAAGTCACCTTCAAGGAAGATTCCAAGAAGAAACAAACGAAAGACCCTTTCGATTTGGAAGGATTGCAGAAAGTATTAAAGACCATGTCTAATGAGATGATTGACATAAAAAAACAAGTAGCAGAAACTTCAACGAAAAAGCCCTTCAGAGCTTTTAAAAGAGGTCCTTTAATGGATCCAAAACCACCCAATGCCATCTCAAATGCTGAAACTGAGGAAGAGGAAGAAGAAGAAAGTGCCACTGAAGGGCAGACTGATGACGAAGAAGTTGTGGAATTACAAGGAATGTGGGATTTCATCCTCCCACAAGAAGAAGATCAAGAAGTATTTCCGGTTAGCACACGAAGCAAAAATCAGCTTGATCCTCCCCAAACTACCCCTAAGCAGAAGAGCGCAAGCTCTACAACAAAAGATAAAGTCGCAACAAAGAAAACAACCGCTAAAGTGACTCAATCTAGCCCAGTCCCAGCAGATCCAACAACTCCATCAAAAACACTCATAGTGTCGGATGAAATGGAGTATAATATTATTGATGACATGAAAAAGACTAGGGCTAATATCACTCTTTATGAATTGAGCAAATTGAAACATCAACAGAAGATAATGATGAAAGAATTACATGCCGTGCCTATTGCACCTTTGCCTACCACTGTACTCTCTCAAGCTTCCCACAACATGGGAAGACCTCCAATTAACGCGATCAATAAAATTGATCCAAATGACATCGCCTTGATTGGAGGAAGATCAAGATCTCACACTCCCCCGTTTCTTCTTACTTATGAAATTTTCAACAAAAATGTGCACAATTGTTTGGTAGATTCCGGTGCTTCATCGAATATTTTACCCAAATCAATATGTGCCAAGTTGAATGTTCAACCACAAAAATCCCTTGTGCGCATAGTTCAGCTTGATCGATCGCAAGTCGAAGTGATTGGTGAACTTAATCAAGTAACCATAAGATTGTCATCCAACCCGAAGGTATGTCAGGTGATTGACATTCTAGTGGCTGATATCCCAGAATTCTATGGCTTAATTCTTAGCAGGGATTGGTTTGAGAAACTCCATGGATACTTTGCAACCGACTGGTCACACATGTGGTTACCCTACGACGGTAAACCGAATCAAATAAAAGTTGAACGAGAGTTACACCAGAAGTACATAGTAACGGAATTAGAGGGAGAAAATGAAGCAGTATTGTATAACAGCAGTATCATAGGCAATTACTCGGTAGATTCCTTTCTCGGTAATTTCAATGCTCACACATCACCTTACTTAGAAAATTCAGTTCTGTCCCAAGTCGAAATTTTTTCCCAAACTGATAGTTCAAGGTGTGTTAATTTTGTAGATAAACCTGTAAATACATCTTTGTTTTGGAAATTATATTTTGATGGCTCTAAATCTAACGAAGGAGCAGGAGCAAGATGCGTTATGATTAGTCCAGAAGGAAATAAGACCATGCTTACGTGCAGACTCGAATTCAATTGCACAAACAACAAAGGAGAATACGAGGCCTTGGTGCAAGGCCTATACAAAGCAATCGGGTTGAACATCAAGTATCTTCAAGTCTTCGGAGACTCTGAGATTGTTGTCAAACAGGTACGTAACACCATACATTGCCTATCAGGTCATTTGAAACACTATCAATCTTTAGTACAAGATCTGACTGAGCATTTCATAGCATTCAATATTTCGTCAATCCCGAGACTCCAAAACGCGAGCGCAGACCTTTTGGCTAACGTAGCCTCTAGACTTATTCCCTCCGAAGATTTTAGTCCAGATAGATTCTCAATAGAATTAATCTTTAGATCGTCCATCCCTGACAACATTACAAATTGGAGAGTATTCAACGACGATCCTGATATTGTAAATTTCCTCACTTCGGAAGGATCATACTCTAATAAGATAATTGACGAAGACCATCACGATCGACAAATACAACAAGATAGCACTGATAATGCTATACCTAAATCGGTGGTTAAGTTGGAAGACTTATACGATTTGAAAAGTTGGTTTAAAAGGTCTACCAATTCGAAGCTCTATAGTTCAACTCTGAACTACAAATTAGTAAACCTAGGAACCGACGATAAACCACAAAACGTTAACCTAGGCATCGGCCTAGCCCCTGAAGAAAAACTAGCGTATATTTGTCTTTTGAGACAATACAAAAATGTTTTCGCCTGGAATTACGATGAGCTGAAAACATACGACACTTCTATAATTCAGCATACTATTCCTATGATTGACAACGAAAAACCTGTCCAACAGAAACTGAGAAAGATCCACCCCAATCTAGAAAATCAGATAAAAACTGAGCTAAATAAGTTATTAAAAGCCAAAATAATTTTCTCCGTCAGACATTCCAAATGTGAACAATGTAAACTATGAAACGGGAACTGATACTGTTACCCGTTTCGTAGAGATAGCTAAAAAGTGACCTGATTTTGAAAATGGGTGATGCAGAACGCACATGTTTTTTCTAGAGCATAGTTTTTGGCACTTTAGTTTTTTTTATGTACATCACGTTTTAGAATGGTAGTGATTTTCATGCTGATTTTAAAAAGTGAGCATTCTGCATCGCACTCCTTTCTTAAAAGCCCTGTTTTTTGGGTTTAAATTTTTTAATGTATAAAATGTAAATAATTATTTAGTAAATTTGATAATTTTTGAAGTGGTCGTTTTCTTCACATTTCCTTGTTTTTTATTATAATTTAAAAAAAAAAATTCGTGAGGTTTTTACTGTTTTGCATTTTTAAATTAGAAGGTCGATATTTAGACTTTTCGATATTCTACATATTTATACATCCTTAATTAATTTTTCAATCGACATGAAATAATTGTTTCTAAAAAACAATATTTTTTAACGATGGACATAAAAATAACCATTTTTAACATAAATATAACTAAAAAACTACACGTTTTGATAATTTTTTGTTAGAATTGACATGTCAAAATCACAATTTTTATACGATAATTTTAACTAAAAATGGTTAAATAATAGCTTTTTCTATGAATTTCATGTCAAAAAAATAATAAAAATCACTTTTTTTTTCAAAAAATAATGATTAACTTAAAAATCAATGCAAAAATCACATATTACCAATATTGAACGTATAACATGACATATAAATTAATAAATAACATATTGAAATTCAATTCCATATAATAAAACTTACCTGAGCCAGAAAAAAAAATCCAAAACCCAATCTCCTTCATTTGTCTGCCGTAAAGACATGGCTAAATTGAGCTCCTAAATAACATTGGGTTACATTGTTTAAGTGCTCAAACTACTCGATCGAGCGCTTAAAAAGGGCTCAAATGAACAATCATTTTTCCCACCCAAACGTGCCATCTCTTGCCAAAAAGTGTCACCTAGCTCCATGCTTTCACCCTTATAAATTATGAATTTCTAACAATCTATATCCTAATTATTATTATTATCCAATTTTAAGGTCATAGCCAAGCCAGACACCAAATTGGTGTATGAAACCCCCTTGTTTTTGGGACAAGAGACCCACCTCCATGCAACGATTTGATTATTGTCTACCAAGGCATACCTACTCTAACCCCTTCTAGTTTTTGAACCTATAACCTCTTAGGAGGAAACACATGCTCTTAACCATTAGGCACTTGATCTGAGATGCCTCATGTTTAACTCTAATGTTATAGGAGCATTTTCTCAAGAACTCTATCCAATAATTGGACCTCACACACTCTATTGACCTCTAATTTCAGCTGTGGCATTTCAAAATTTACTCTCCAAAACTCATTTAAGGCCATAAATCACACTTCATATTGGTTTACTATATTTGTGAAATTTCTAATTCTTTATAACTAGTCATTTAGTTTAGGTTGATTTTTTGGATTTAATTATAATGATTTGAGTCTTGTCAGTGTTAACTATAATACCCATCCTGGAACAATTGTCATAAAAAATCCTAAATTGATTATTCAGTGCTCATGGTTTAATGATAATACCACATATATATATTTTATAATTTATTGTTATAAATTAAATATTAAACCTAACTTTTTGATTAATATTTTAGCATCCATAAACATATGCTTTTAACCTTTAATAAAGCCATGCTAAAACTTCATATATATATATATAAATTTTATAATTTATGGTTATAAATTAAATTTTAAACCTACCTTTTTAATTAGTATTTTAGCGTCCATAAACATATGTTTCCAGATAATAATGATAATTTTGATTGTATCCCTGAGTTAAATCATATTTCAAAAAACATAAATGCATACTTAACACTGAAGACTTGGCAATGAAAAATTACGATGTTAAATCTTTGGAGAGGGAGTTAAATTTAAATAAAATTAGTTTCCCAATTTCAACGAACTATTTAAAGTTTTCCAGGAAATCAAACTTAAAATTCATAACGTTGATTGGATAATGAACCAGCACAATCGTGTATAATTTCAAATTTTTTGGTATTATCAACAGGAAAATACATATAAGTTGTGAGAGTTATCCGTATCGAGCGATTTTCAATATTCAGAGGTTAAGACAGCCGGAATTAAATTAGCTGCCAAGGAAATGAAGATAATCAAGTTTTCAAGTGGCCCACAGTATCGGGGAATGCCGCGATAAAAGCGTTCTTATCGTTACTTCAAAGTAAGATATGCATGGGACCGTAATTCAGTACTGAAAATCTGCGTGTCACCCAACCATAAGGGGACACTGTTCTGGATAAACATCCAATGGAATGACGTTGATTTAGACGTCAGCCACTATCCGGGATTTAGAGTCGGTGCCCAGTGGGCGATTTACACAATTGGCGGCGGCCACATCTTGGTTTTCTTGGCTTTTTATTTCCATAACAGCAGAGGGAACAATACAGTGAGATCACTTGAGATTTCAAAGAAAAAGTCTGTAAATTTGCTTGATTTGATTGAAATTCTGGTTTGTGGAAACTTATTAGAGAAATGGGTTCGTTAATGGGAGGCTGGGATTCTCCCACTTCCAATGCTGGGAAAGGTATAATTGCAGAGAATTATTCAATTTTCTTATGAAGAGATCTCTAACTAATGAAGAGAGAAAAAAATGAAGAGGTATGCAGTTTGCCGGGTTTGGTTTTTGGTTTTTCCACAGGTAGATTTGAGAGAAACAAATCTCTAACTAATGAAGAGATCGAGACGTTCTGGAAGATAAAACGCCAGAGTGAAGAAGAACATCTCCAGGCGGTTGCTGAGGGTCAGGCTCAAGAATTTTCAGCCCATAACAATATCAACGTACGTTACCTAGCAATTTGGTTTATTTAGTTTATTTCTTGTGATGGGAAGGAATGATGATTATCTTCTTCGCCCAGAATGGAAGCTTATCTTTATGGTAATTACGTTGATGTTTTTGGGGTTATTGTTATTGTTTCGGGCGATTCCCAGAATCGCCCGAAACAATAACAATAACCCCAAAAACATCAACATTCAGGCGCTTAGTGTACGACGACTGCTTGGTGAACGACGGCGGGAATTTGGCGGAGGGAGATACTGTATCGTTTGTGTATGCCAACAGTTTCATGTACCCACTCTCAGTCGCGGGGCGATTCTGAGAATCGCCCCACCACCCGGCGATTCCCAGAATCGCCCGAAAGAATAACAATAACCCCAAAAACATCAACATTCAGGCGCTTAGCGTACGACGACTGCTTGGTGAACGACGGCGGGAATTTGGCGGAGGGAGATACTGTATCGTTTGTGTATGCCAACAGTTTCATGTACCCACTCTCAGTCGCTTCCGTCGATTGCCCTGGTGAGTAATTAATTATCGCATACCGTTACTATAATACTGAAATAAACGGTCATTACAGCTCCGTCAACTCTGAATTTATTGATCTTTAGGGTTGATGAATGTATTCTTTTATTCCACCATTTAATAATTTAATAATTAATATTAGATTCTCAAGTTCTCCCCTGGTAAAATTGTGCGGTCGACAGCCTCTTACTCCAGCTCATTGAAGGCCAAGTCCATAACTCCTTCGCACGAAAATGCATCACTCTTATATTACCTCTATTGTTTGGTTATGAGTTTCGGATTTTGTCTTTAAATGCAATTCATATAATGGGATTTTCTTATATGATCGAAAAGCCCTAGAAATAACTATGCTGATGTGATTGAAGGTTTCAACCTCGGTTAATTCTGTTTCATCAGTGGCGTAGGTAATTTCCCGAGTTTGAACTATATTTTAGAACCATATTTTAAAGTAATTGGTATATTTCTTCAATTTATCTGCACCGACCATTCTTTATTATTGTTTTTTATAAACAATGTGCGACAAAACATGGATTGAACCCTCTAGAATGTTGAGCATTAATGCAAGAGAAATCTACCTTTTGGTAATAGTGATCTGTTAGAGAGTATGGCGGCCTCCTGTTAGTTATTTGCACAATCTAATTTGTGTATTTTATGTCATACCATGACTACTTTGCATTGTAGTTTTAAACTCGTTCTAAGAAATGGATTGAAATTCTTAGAGCATGGGGATTTTTGTCGGAAGACATAACAAAAAAAGTTGTCACATGCCCTCACTTGCTCGTCCTGAACATGGATGTTACGACACTTAGTTTCAATTCTCTCAAGCATGAAATGAATAGATCATTGTAGGGTGGCAGGGCGATTCCACCCGGCGATTCCCAGAATCGCCCGAAAAACAAACTCAAACACTGTACGTGAAATTCATTCTTAAGCATATTCCTATACATGCAAATCCATGGGAGTGTTAAACGTGAACATTTCATACACTTTTAACACACATATATATAGTCAAAACCATTTCTGTGTTTATGCCTCCGTGAGGTGTAACTGTATCAAAAGTCCGCAAGAATTAGGGGACAATGATGTTTAGTGCTAGTTAAGTATTTAGCTAAAAAGAAAACCCCTAAAACCATTTGCTAACGTCAAATTAATTATCCATAAGTAGAAGACACAGGTTATCGAGGAGACAACCAAAACTATGTGCTTACGTATTTACTTAACAGTCACAAGAGGTGTGCGGTTATTGTAGGGTGGCGGGGCCATTTGCTAACGTCAAATTAATTATCCATAAGTAGAAGACACAGGTTATCGAGGAGACAACCAAAACTATGTGCTTACGTATTTACTTAACAGTCACAAGAGGTGTGCGGTTATTGTAGGGTGGCGGGGCGATTCTGAGAATCGCCCCACCACCCGGCGATTCCCAGAATCGCCCGAAAAACAAACTCAAACACTGTACGTGAAATTCATTCTTAAGCATATTCCTATACATGCAAATCCATGGGGGTGTTAAACGTGAACATTTCATACACTTTTAACACACATATATATAGTCAAAACCATTTCTGTGTTTATGCCTCCGTGAGGTGTAACTGTATCAAAAGTCCGCAAGAATTAGTATGAAACAAGAGTAGGAGAAATGGCAACTAGTTCTGAAACAATCAACAAAGTAACACACTTTTCAAAGATAAGTAGGCAATGTGTTATTTTCCTAATATTTAACCACAATTTCCACGAAATACTAAGGAAATTGAATGCAAAACACTTGGGTCTAAATCTCACACATAAACATGAAAATGAAATGAGACAACATCATAGGAAAGCAAAAAGGGATTAAACATAAGGAAAAGAAAATGTAAAAAGATTACATTTTTGCAATCTAGCAATTAAGTCATTGCAAAATATTAGATCTTGAAAACTATAGAAGAACTTGACTAGCTTGATACAAAATAAATTCTTGATTAAGTCTTTAGAGTTACTTTTGTATCTACGAGATCAAACAAGATCAGAGTTACTTTTGTATCTACTAGATAAAAAAAGATCATCATCTAACCATAGAGGATTATTATTGTAATCATTGATTAGAAGGATAGCTTGGTTAATTGCAATTCTACCCTTGACAAGAGGATATTACCTTTATTCCTCAAACTATGAATATATTGCTCTAGGGTATTTTTATCTAGATTTTTTTTTATAAAAGGGGGAATTAATATGCGTGAAATAAAAAAAAATGAAATATAAATCTTCTTAGCATTAATGCCAAAGGTTTTTGTACACATGTATTAATTGAAAGGGTCTATTTTGTGAAGCCAAACATGAAGAGAAACATTATTTTTATATAACAGGTTATTCCTCTAATGCATCTACAATAGGATTTCTTGTTCCATGTTGACCACATGATGAATCCATTTATGTGAGGGACCTTAGACTCATCACGCTCCCATATTTCAACTAGAAAAATAATATCAATTTCACTTGAGATCCAACTTAAAGTAGGACCTTTATGTCATGGAAAGCCATGACAGTTCCAAAAGAGGATCTCAAATGTTACAAATTCCTATTTATTATTATCAGTTTGATTCTCTCCATTTCTAATTATTATTCATTTTCCTTACTTTTTGGTCTCCTTTATCTTTTGAACCTTCTCCCTTAACTTGAATTAGTATGTTGGAATGGGGTCTTCATTTATAAATATTCCTTATCCTTTGAAGTTCAAAGGTTTACTAAGTATGCAAAATTTATGGTTAATACAACTTAGAGTGACATAGATCAATCTCTCTTTATATTCTATTTTTCTGATATCTTTGCTTTTGTGAGATAAGTTGTTTCAAATTGTAATTTATTTTTTAGTTCTTCTTTTACTATTAGTAATTCCGGGGATAAATTCTCTTTTTCAGACTTTGTTCTGCATGCGAGTTTCTTTGTTGGAGCTACTAGTCGGTCTTCTTGTCACCTGATGGAGGGTTTTAACTTTCCTTATTGTTGTAGTGGTTTACGATATTAGCTAGATAGTCCAAGGCGAGGAAGCCTCGGTCTTGTATTTATCTTTGGGATTTTGGCCCTGTTCTTGTAGGCCGGGGTCTCTGGTTGTTGTAATGCCGACATCACTGTGGCTTCAGTTTATTCATATTAAGTCTGTATATATTTTGACCGACCTTGTAATACAATTCTTGGGTCCCAGAATCGCCGGGTGGTGGGGCGATTTGGTTTTACTAGCATTTTTTAAAAAGTTTGAAAATTGACCCTAAAAAAAAAAATCATCATTCCAGTATCATCACTTTTTCGTTTTGAAGCTATATTTTGCACGAAAATTTGGTAGTAAATTTCGTAGCACTGCGATTTTTAAAACATGTTCAAAATTGACCCCTAAAAAATAAAAGCATCGTTCCAGTATACACACTTTTCATTTTTAGCACTGTTTTTGATGTTTTTCTGGGGTTTTTTGGCCAGAGTTCCCGTTTTGAGTTTATAGTTCCCGTTTCATAGTTTACATTGTTTGTGTCTCCAATATGATACCCGTTAGAAAGAAAAACGGAGATATTAGAATCTGTATCGATTTTCAGAATCTCAACAAAGCCTGTCAAAAAGACAATTTTCCCCTCCCACCTATGGAACAGATATTACAGGCAGTAGCAGGCTCAGAACTGATGTCTTTTTTGGATGGATTTTCAGGATACAATCAAGTGCTGGTACATCCCGATGATCAGTTGAAAACCACATTCAGAACTAAATGGGGCACATACGCATATCGGAAGATGCCATTTGGTTTGATTAATGCCGGCGCTACATTTCAGAGAGCCATGGACATCGCATTCAAGGGTTTAGTCAATAAATCTGTAGTAATTTATTTGGATGATATAACAACGTACTCCAAGAAGCGAAGCGACCATCTCAAAGACTTGAAACAAATCTTTCAACGATGTTTAAGGTATGGGATTTCACTTAACCCAAAGAAATCATTTTTCGCATTAAGTGAAGGGAAACTTCTAGGATTCATAGTGTCAAAATCTGGTATTCACATTGAGCCTGACAGAATCAAAGAAATTTCTGAAATATCCCTACCTCATAATAAAAAAGCCATGCAATCTTTCCTTGGTCAAATCAATTTTGTAAAGAGATTTGTCCCAGATTTTTCACGAATTGTGTCTCCTTTGCAAACCATGATTAAAAAGAATTCAAACTTTAAATGGGGTCAAGATGAACATGAAGCATTCAACCTGATCAAACAAGCTATTATTAATGCCCCATCTTTAGCAACCCCGAATTTTTCAGAATCTTTTATCTTATACACATTTGCCTCAGAGAAATCATATGCCGCGATTTTAACTCAAGCAAATCAAGAAAAAGCGGAAGCTCCAATTGCGTTTTTTAGCTCAAATTTACAAGGTGCTGAACTCAATTATTCAGACGTAGAGAAACAGGCCTATGCTGTTTTCAAAGCGGTCAAATATTTCAGACCTTTCTTACTTAAAACCCATACTAAGATCATAGTACCGTTTCCAGCGGTAAGAAATCTTCTAGTACAGAAGGATGTGGGTGAGAAAAGAGAAAATTGGATCACTGCTTTACAGGAATACGACCTTGAGATCAAACCAGCAAACATTGTAAGAGGTCAAGGCTTCTGCAAAATGTTGGCTGGAGCATCGCAAATTCCTGAAAATTCATCTGAAGAGGTACAAATGTATGAGCTAAGCCTAAACGATGCATAATCATTATATTCTGACATCATTTATTATCTTAAGAATGGGTATGCTCCATCACACCTGGATCACACTAAGAAAAGAGCTCTGAGATTGAAAGCTAAACAATATCAGCTCATAAATGATGTTCTGTTTAGAAAGAATTACGATTCTGTTCTTCTTAGGTGTCTTGAGAAAATTGAAGCTGAAAAGGTTTTGCAGGAACTCCACGATGGACCAGCAGGCGGACACTATGCTGGAGATGCTACTGCACATAAAATCTTACGTGCAGGATATTACTGGCCTACGCTGTTCAAAGACTCACATAGTTACGTGAGGAAATGTCAAGTCTACCAAACAACTGATGGGATACAAAAGAAACCGTCCATGCCACTACAGCCGGTAAACATCGAACAACCATTCAGTCAGTGGGGCTTGGACATAATAGGTGAGATCGTTCCTCACTCTTCTAAGCAGCATAGATACATCCTCACGGCAACAGATTATTTTACTAAATGGGTAGAAGCAGTTCCTCTCAAGACAGCTAATTCTGAAAACATCATTGAATTCATAGATCAATTTATAATCACTAGGTTTGGATTGCCAATGGCTTTAATGTTTTATAATGCATCATACTTTTCTGGGAATGCAATGACTGAGTTTGCACTTAAAAGAGGGTTCAAACTGAAATATTCGGCCAACTACTATCCGCAAGGTAATGGGTTAGCTGAGTCAACAAATAAAAACCTAATCAAGATTATTAAAAGAACAGTTGACCAGAACCAAAAGAATTGGCACAAAGCTTTGGTAAATGCTTTATGGGCAGATAGAATAACGAAGAAAGCTTCAATCGGCACTTCTCCCTTTAATTTAGTTTATGGGAAAGAAGTGGTTCTTCCAACTCACTTAGTCATCCCCTCTTTGCCTTTAGTACAATACATCGATGAAGTATCTACTTCCTCCATACAACTAAGACAAATGGAAATAATTAAATTAGAAGAACAACGAGAACAAGCTAAGAAAACCCATGCTCATCACCAAGCGCTAATAAAATCCTCTTTTGATTCAAGCATAATGACCAGAATTTTTTTTCAGATGGGAGATTTAGTTTTGAAATGGGATAAGGCTCATGAAGAAAAGGGCAAACATACAAAATTTCAAAAGATGTGGCTTGGTCCTTTTCAGATTGTTGAAGTCATAGGTCCATCAACGTTTGTGTTGCAGGATTTAGCAGGTAGAAGGGATTCTTTGCCTGTTAATGGACAAATCCTTAAAATATATTTTCCATAGAAGATTATTCTTCTATTTTGTAGAATAGTTTTAGTTTTTCTTTTCTTTTTCATAATAAAACCAGTTGTAAATGGTTACTACAGGTATTCACGAAAAGACACCAATTCTCTTTCAGATTTTGAGCTTTTCGATTGTATAAATAGAAATTTTTTGAAAATATGATCTTTATTATTGACAGATAGAGTTAAAATAACTTTAGCCTAGATATGATACTAGTTTCAACTTTAAAAAATTTGATGAAAGCAACTTTTGACGAAGAAATTGTTTTATATCAACACAATGAAAGGTATCAATAATAAAATAAATATTCTCTGTAAAACTGCTGTTTTCAAACTCTATTATTGTCGTCCAGAGCTTTCTTAAGGAAAACAATGATTTCCTCCCTGTTAAAGAAAATCACAGCATTCAGAGGAACAATCCAAGAAACACTATATCTCAAAGAATAAGAGGTCTCATCACGAGCCGGCTTATCATGATCACGGATATTATAACTTTGCTGACTTTGCCAAATACTGTCCATCAAAACAGGGCAATGACTCAAGATTGTTGAAATCAAAAGACAAGGGGTCTTATCACGAGCCAGCTTATTCAGCAAAAGTGTAAATCAAGTGAATGACTGTGTCATAATTTGGCTACCAAACCAAGACATTGTTCTTTAAGAATAAAAAAGGAAAAAGTGTCAATGTGGATTTTTCTTTGAAGGTTGTAGATAGCCTTAAGCAGGATAAAGGATCATTGCTGGGTAACAGGTAACCTTGTCGAGGCTATGGACGCCTGCTGGCAGTAGAGGCTCTACCTACGACAAACGAGCATATTTTAAAGCCGGCACACAGAGAAGACTTTATTTTATCTTTAAAAGACCAAGTAATGGCTGATGTAAATACAAGGACAAAGCCTGAGGAAGCAAACAATTAGAATAGAAAAAGGTTGAAACAAAATATCATTAATAGGATAAGGCATAATGTAATCTATTTGTCCATAACAAAATTTAGACTTATGAAATTTTTTTTGTTTTGGAAGTTAAGATTCAATAGAAAAGCATAGATAACTGGTTCTTCCCAGTGAATCGCCATTGTTGTGGCCACCAACAACCCCCCTCTTTGTTTAGTATTAGCAATAACACTAAGCAAGTGGGGACCCTTAGTAAAAAATCCAAAAAACATTTTATAAAACTTTTTGTATTATACTCCTTAAAAATATATCGCATCGCGAGAAGAGAATAAAACATTTCTTTATGAGCATAATAAAAACTGCGAAGAAGCGATGCGAAATTCATCGCATCACATACATTATGAAGCGCTCTTAAATGAAAATCTTAAGAAATCTCCGACGGCCGATGTGCGACGTCGCATAAGCAGCACACAATGATTGAATGACTAAATGCGATCTGCAATAAATGCGATCTGCGATGCTGCGATGAGTTGATCATGAAGCTCTACGATGACACATCTTGATAATGCGATCCGCGATGCTGCGATGCGAGTCGCAGAAATCACCCATCGCAAATTTTCCTCGGCGCAGTATTCAAGGAAAGCTGTCCGTAAACCAAAAATTGGGCGCGCGCCTTAAAAGAAATTAATGAATGTACGCCAAAGTATTCAAGAAGGACAGTTTTGTGTTTTTCGAAGAGTCAGTTCGCTATGGGTGTCATAATTTCATACATTTCTAGAGCTTAGAGCTTTCGTGTCAATATTTATTATCATTACTCTTTTCCTTTGTGTGAACTGCAGAAATGAAAAACAGGTAACAACATGAAGCAATGTGCAGGAAACATCTAAGGAAAAAGGAGAAAGCGTCAATGCTCGGAGAACGGAGAAGAAATGCCCTCATAAACGGATAACGCGTGCATGAGAAACGCAGATTCCAGAGTATCACTGAACAGATGCTGATATCAATAGGCCATTCAACACTCAGAGTCAAAAGCTTACAAAAGCAGCATGTTTACAAAAATCCTGAAGCTCGTACCCAGTGAAGGAAAAGGCGCTAAAGGCGGAAAACGCACCAGAAAAGCCCAGATCAAAGAACAGAGGCAGTTTTCGATGTGCGATTAGCGCCTAGCGCTAATCATGCATCGCTAAGAAAATTATTCAGAAAGTAAAGTGCCTAACTTGCTTAGTCATTCGCAAGTCTGGAAACCGAAATAGCAAAAGCAGAAGTGATTTGAGGGAAATTTGGGTTGTGACCAAGTATACACGCAGTAAATTCGCCCATCCAGAAGATGATTCTCAAAAATATCTTCTAGTTTACTAGAAAGTGGTGCCAGCGCTTGCCATTTCTATTTGCGTAGCTCAAACAAAAGCAGAAAGGAAACCAGCCGACGCTTCCCAGACAAATGTTGAGTGTTCACAACGTTAAGGAGCAAATACAGAAATAGTTGGGAATTAGATTCAATTTTTAGAAATAGTTTGCTTAAGAAAAAGGGCAGTCATTTAAACTGCATCCGAAATTTATGTAATTAAGTTATTTTAGTTAGCAGTATCTAAACCCTTTTCATGCATTTGGAGGAGGGTCCAGAAATTTGTCAAAAACTTGTCCTCAAAACATGCACTTTTGTACCCTCGGAGGGGGTTTTGATGAATGGATGGATCAAGGTTTATTGATATTTGTATTTGATATCTGCTACTGATGTTGCACTTCTGTACTCTTAGTAGATGTTAGAACAAGGAGAGATAAACCATTGTTGCTTGAAGCTTATGAGTGGAACCAGTCATAAATGGTACTTTTATCTCTTGGCCATTTCTGCTTATATTCTTAAAGTGATATATAGTTTTAGTTGTTTATATGTTATTGCATGAATGTGTGAGTTACCATTTGGCACTTTTGTACGGTGGAGCCATTTATTTATGTCTGATATATGAATAACTTATTATGCGATATGCTGTTCACAACTGTTTTGCCTAACTTTTTATGCAAAGTGGTTCATCTTAATTGATTTCCATTCTTATGATAGCTGAATGATCTTTATTACCAGTTATTATCTGAAATCTCTTTAGATCGCATAATAGAAGAATTACATCCCGGGTTAGCATAGATTAGATGTGCTGTTTTCATTAGATTACAATAGCCTAAAGTTAGATTAGAATAGCTTAGAACTCTTAGATCAACATCATCCAACTCTGCACACATACACACCCTTAGATTGGGAAACTGGTCCCATTATCCCCAGTAGGACCCGCTATACCAAACGGATAAGGAGCTGCCAACCAAGGTCCGGACCGGGCGGGTATCTCCCTTGTTGTCGACCGGATTTTCGGGGCTTCAACAGATTCCTCCGATAAAAATTCTACGATATGCTAATGTGTCCATCGCCCACATGAATCCATGTTTTTCATTTAATTTCAAAGAGTGTTGAATTTATGGTTTTTGAAGTTCTAAAACAACTTTATTCATTTCAAATTAATATTGTCATGATTCACCCTTTAAAGACAGAAATTGTTATGGAAATTTGCTATTTGCATAAAGATATTTCTGGCGAGATAATTATCACTTAGTGTTGTGTTTTCCATTGCAGGATAGTCCTGATAAGCTTAATTCAAAAGATATGTCGAGGGTAACTAAAGCAAGAAAGAAACTAGTTGCTCAACAACAACCAACCGCTCCACTAGCCAAAAATCTTGACACACCAGAGTTTTTTTAGATATAATTTTTTCTTTAGATGCTAGTAGCACCTCATGGGAATCTATTTATCAGTTATTTGAAGAAGAGGGACCAAGGTTTACTCAAAGAACTATCACAATTGAAGATTTCACTCCGGTTTCTAATACCACTTACAATGATGTTGCAAACTCATTTCTACACAGAATTGCTACTCGGCCCAAGTGATGAGTGCCAGTATTGCAGCAAGGATGATGCAACTCCTAGGCTACCAGCTTTACTTATCAACCTGGGGTTCGTACAAACTTGGACGTGACAGTGCTATATGCACAAGTAAAAGTGAAGGTCTTGCCTGTTGTCACTATTCATCCAGCGAGAGACCCCAGGGGTTCCAAGCCAGAATTTTATAAAGTCAGAAGAAGCTTGATTCTTTGATGGAAGAAGAGAAAATTTATTCTAAGAGAGCTACTCTACTGCAGTAATGAGGAAAACAACATGTAATACTAAATCACACCATACCCTAATTAACCAGTTAAACATCTATGCTAAGTAGAATTGCTAAATCAACACTAACCTAATGCTGCTATCTAAGTTACAGAAGTAAAGAGCATCAAACCATACTAATGTGTAAGCAAGAAAACTAAACTAAATCTATTTTCACTTTTTGTTTTGTTTTTTTGTTAAAATCAAGCATGCAATTTAATTGTTCTTATGGATGTGACAGGTGGATGGAAGGTGGTTGAGGATGGATAGAAGGTTTATGGAGTGGTTGGATGGTGTGGAAGAGTCCTAGGAGGCTTTTTGTGACTTCCTAGAGGTTCCCCATCAATTCGGCCTCAAAACAGGCCATTTCAGGAAAACCTACAGGATGTACTAGAAACCTACAGGATGATCCTGTAGGAATTACAGGAAACCTACAGGATACAACCGAGAGCTAATTGTGAGGTGTTGGGAAGCTTGGAAAAGGTGTGTGATGAGTGGGATAGGGTGTTAGAAGGTCTAGGAACACTCGGGAGTCAATATCCAAGAGAAGAGATGGCTAGATTTGCTCAATGTGTCTAGGGGAATTTCAATGAAAAAGGACAAAAAAACTAGTGAGGGTGATGGTGGAACAAGAGATGGTTAAGGTGGATGAGGTGGAAGATGGATGCTGGTGATGAAGTCTAGACCTCCTCCTGAAGTACCTGCAATTCTTAAAACATGTGTGTCTTCCAAGAACTATGCAACAAGATACATTTTCATAAACTAGAAAAGCATGAATCAATTGCCCATATTATGCATGAAGAAAGTGCTGAAGGAAATGAGAACATGAGTGAGATCTTATTGTGAAAATAGAGTAATCAAAAGAGATGACAATGCAATGAATCAAGTACTGAATCAAGACAACAAACTCCAAAGCTCATGCAAGAACTAGAAATCTGTGTTTTTGGGGTTGCTGAAGGGTCTCTTCCTCAAGTCATGGTCCCAGAGGGAGGAGGTGAGGCCAAGACACCTATTGACAACCTTATGGTGATCTTTTTCTCCTTTCTAACCTGCTAATTGAAAGAAGGCACAAATGGAAGAAAACTAGAACACAACCAATCTACTCTACACTATTGTAATGGAAATGAAGCTACTTAAGAAAATGAACAATTAAACTATGAATATATGCTAGCATACATGTACAATAAAGAGGATCCTTGGATGCTAGGGTTAGGCCCTAACCCAAGAGCTTCGGCCCTCTGAGTTAACTCAGTGCTGGCTCAAAACAAAACTCATTCTTATTATCAAAACAATGATTACATAAAATACTGTCACAAGTCTTCCAGCTCGAAAATAGAGTATAGTTTTACAATAAA
Organism: Pinus tabuliformis; assembly: GCA_031772625.1. Taxonomy (NCBI): domain Eukaryota; kingdom Viridiplantae; phylum Streptophyta; class Pinopsida; order Pinales; family Pinaceae; genus Pinus; species Pinus tabuliformis. Next base: position 371,982,526 of record CM062808.1, on the reverse strand, counting down.
AAATCTGAATCCTATTGAGATCCTAGGCCTCTCTACTTATATATCTGAAGTCTCCAACAACTTCCTTAAAATTAGGGAGGCTCGGCTCCCAAACTTGAGATAAACTGGTGCTTTGTCTTTCACTTGTTCTACTACCTTCTAGTCCTCATGATTTGGTTGTTTTCACTCCGAGCTGATGGAGGAATACTTGAATGGAGGGGTAGTAAGTGAGGAGGATTTACCTCCTATAATTCCTCTCCCTTGTCCCATTCGATTTTTGACCAAGGTCTTTTCCAAAACTCCTTGCTTTTATCCTTTAATCCTGCATTAAATTCAAATTAGACCACAAAGCAAAATATCCAACTCTAACTCATCTCATAAACACAATATAATCAAAAGTATGCAATAAGTTGTGAGAATAGTTGGTTTGGCTAAGCTAGGAGGTGAACTAATGCGCATATAATTACCCAATGATGAGGCTCATCATCACCCCCTACTGAAAGTGTTGCTCATCCTCTGAGCAACTTAGTTAATGTCCATGTCCTTCATGGCTTTGGTAGCCTCTCTGACATCCCATGCTTCTACTATGGTCTCTTCTTCTTGTTCATAGAAGCCTGCTTTATTTTCTACTTCTTCTCACTGCCTCTTTTCCTCTTCTTCTTTTCTCCCTTCTAGCATCCCTAGGAGTAGTGGTGGATTGATTTTTAGGCCTATTCAATTGACCTTCAACCTTTGCATTAATTGCTTATACATAGGTGTCCTGTTGAGTGCCTCTCTCAACCTTTGAGGGGAGCGATATTATCTAATCTTCAAGCTATATGGCAGTGTGTTCCATCTCCTTAGGCAGGCATGTATACCATCATCTCCTAGCAACCTAAACATATCCTCAAAATGTGAAATTGCTTGCTCTTGGGTAGCAAGATATCTAGGTGCCAACTGAGGATCATTTGCAATCAGATTATGGGTGCTGATTAGGGCCATGGGATTTGATTGTTCAACTATGATGAAAAGAGGTTCATTTTTCTCTCTCACCAATATTATTTTCATCTTTGCAGCCTGTTGTGGCCAGCAACAACTCCCCTTTTTATTTAGTGTTATTCCTAATACTAAATAAGAGGGGACCCTTAGTTAAAAATCTAAAAAAATTAAAATAGTGTTTAAATTTCCTTTTTAAATAAAATTACCATCATAAACTTAGGAAACCCTCTTGGAAAATCCAAAAAAGCTAAGTTTTATGACAAGGTAAGATAAAATCTTTCCTTAGGAAATATCGCATCGCATAAGATAGCGGGATGCCACCTTACAAGCACAATTCCAACATTTGCGAGATCACGATATGTGATAAAAAAAATATCGCATCGCATTCAGCACAACTCTCATTGAAACACTTCAATTTGCCGATATGGGATGACGCCGATCGTTAGATTGCATATCGCAGAAAATAGGTTAACAAAGATTGTCATACATAACATTTCTGCGATTTGCGATATTGCGATATTGTGATATTGTGATTTCGCGATGCGGCAATAATACTATAATGCGATGTCACGAGCGATCGATTTTGCGATATTGTGATTTGTGATGTTGCGATTTGCGATGTTGAAAAGCAAATCGCAAAATCGCTTCATCGCAGATCTTTCGGGCGCGTTATTCAAGAAAAGTATTTTCCTTAAGCTGACACCTGGTTATGCGCTTTAATGCTAATAAATGAGGTAGTTGCCAGTTATTATGGATTATGGGTGCGTGCTTATCGAAAGAATCATTTCACGTAAGGTGGTATGCTTGATATGTCTGCGGCATTTAAAACTTTTCCCATCACCCTTCCTTGTCATTCATTTTCGCTTCACTTGTGAATTGCAGGAACGGACAACAGAGGCCGATACAAAGCATTACACAGGTTGAAATGGGAAAGAAAGGCAAAGCCCCGAGCTCAGAAGAAAAGGAAATGGTGCCCTTATATACAGACACGGCCTGTAACAGAGACGCGGGAATAGCTACGTGGGAAGGCATGTATAATCTACTCGAAGAGGAAAATCCCAGAGTAATGGAAGTAGTTGCTACCGCGGGTTCAAATGGTTCTTCAGAAGCATCCCTTTCAGAGCTAGCTTGCTCATTCTTACACCGGATAGCAACAAGGCCAAAAATCCTCCCATACACAGACATGGTCAAATGGATACTAGACAGCGCAGAAATCAGAAACAAACAGTTTAAGACTCAATGTCAAGAGTTCATAGAAATATTATTTTTACAAATTTTGAACTTTATATCTGTTGGAAGGAAAAAGCGCAAAAGGCGAAAAACGCATCAAGGAAACCCGGATTAAAAAACGAAGGCAGTTTCCGATTAGCGCCTAGCTCTAATTGCGCAACGCTGAGAGAAATTTCTAGAAAAGGAAAGCTGCTAATTGCCCAGTCACCTGCAAGTCCCGAAAATCGCAAGAAAGTAAAACTACAGATAGATTGGAAACAGAGAGCTCAAGAAAAGGCAAAAGCAATTCAAGGGTTAACCAGGTTAAACTGGGATTATTACTGGGCTTACTTGGTAAAGCCACATAGCCAATGGATGACTGTTAAGTGTATCATCAATTCGGCCGAAAAGATGGCGCCAACGCTTGTCGATTCTGTTTACTCAACTTAGCTAAAAGCGGAAGTCAACCAGCTGACTCTGCTCAAACAGATGCTGCATGCGTGTGATTTCAAGGACCAAATACAGAAATAGTTTAATATTAGATTTAATTTTAGCTTTAATTTTGTTTTATTTTCCTAAAAAGAGGACGGTCATTTAAACCGCATCCTATATTTTTGTAATAATTTATTTTTAGAATTAGTTTAGTAGTATTTAAACCCCTCTCATGCATTTAGAGAGGGGTCCTGAAATTTATCAAAAACTTATCCCCAGAACATGCACTTCTGTACCCTCTGAGGAGGTTTTGATGAATGAATGGAATATGATTTATTAATGTTTGCATTTGATATCTGCTACTGATGTTGCACTTTTGTACTCTTAGTAGATATTTGATCAAGGAGAGATAAATCGTGATCACTTGAAGCTCATGAGTAGGACTAGTTATAAATGGTATTTCTATCTCTTAACTATTTCTGCCTTGTATTAGAGTGATTTCCAGTTCAGTTATTTATATATTAATGTATGAATGCTTGAGTTATCATTTGGCACTTTTGTACGGTGATAGCTATTTATTTATGCTTAGTGTATGAATAGCTCATTATGCGATATGTTTTTGCACAACTGTTTCGTCTAACTTTTTATACGAAGTAGTTCATCTGTACTGAATTCTTTTCTCATAACAGCTAAATGATCTTTATTAGCAGTTGTTGTTTAAAATCATTTTAGATTGCATAGAAGAAAAATCACACCCTGGGTTAGTGTAGATTTACATATTTATGTCATTAGAATATAGTTTCCTTATTATTAAATTAGAATTAGATTAGAATTATTCCATTTAGAAACTGTTAGAAACAGAAATATTCATCTTTCTCTCACACACACTGAAATTGGGAAACTGGTCCCACATCCCCAGTCGGACCTGCTATACCAAATGGAAAAGGAGCTGCCAACCAAGGTCCAGACCGGGCGGGTATCCCCCTTGTTGTAGACCCAATTTTCGAGGCTTCAACATATTTGGCACTAGAAGGAGGGCCCGAGCTGTGAATGGCAAGCAAATCCAAATCTAAATACCATTCTGAAAGTAAATCACCCTCACCATCTCCTCCGACTTCTCCATTGCATTCAGAAACCTTAAATCCAGAGTTAGAAGTCGCCGGATCAACAGCCACTGCTAAAAACCCTGATATTTCAGAACAATCTACTATTGAACCTCCTGAAGTTGAATCTTTGATTTACAAACTTCAGCTATTTTCTATATCTCCACAGAAATCTGATAAATCTCAAGGCAGTGTGACTTCGCAATACAACCCTGCTCATCCTCTCACCAGATTAAAGAGCGAAAAGTTTGGTGTTCAGCCAACTGAATTACCTCTACCTTCTAGGAAGAGAGCAAGGAAGTTTCCTAAAGGATCCGATAGTGAGACTCTTTCATCATCATCATCCATCTCAACCTCTTCATCGCGAAGTCAACCATCCACTCCTCCACTTCAGGTCATCGTCCATCAGCGTATTGCAACTTCCTCAACTCATTCTCAAACATCTGGAGTTATAATATCCTCATCTTCTCAACCGCAAGGATCATCTTCTGCACTTTCCTCTATTAGTAGTTCATCAATGGCCCAATCTCCATGGAATAACCCAGGGGCAATCTTAATTCCTGCACCCTTAAGTCAGATACTAGCCCATCCTAAAAAATGGCTGCCTAAGTTTAACCCTAAGGTAGGCATGCTAGCAGAAGAACATATAAATAACTTTATGTTGTCCATAAATCTCAATGGAGTTGTTAATGAGGATGCTGTTGTTCGACTTTTTCCTTAAGCCAGATCATGGTATTTCTCATTACCATCTGGATCTATTACTAGTTGGGACATCTTCCAAGAACAATTCTTGACCAAGTTTGGTGATGACAGGTCTACAGTGACACTGATCAATGACTTGTCTAATCTTAGAGCTGAGTCAAGAGAACCTATCAAAGATTTCAATTTACGTTTCAATAAAATCCTAAACAAAATACCTACTGCTTCTCAGCCTAGTGAAGAAGTGTGATGTGAATGGTATATTACTGCTTTACCATCAAACTTAGCACTCTTTGTTGATAGGGCTAACAAAACAACCTTAGTTGAAAATATGAAGGAAGAAATAGCAGTAGAGAAACGTATTACGACCTTAGAAAAGAAAAATGCGATGGAAGAACAAAAATCTAAGAAGGTCTCTTTCAAAGAAGATCCCAAGAAAAAACAATCGAAAGATCCATTCGATTTAGAAGGATTACAAAAAGTTTTGAAGACCATGCCTAACGAAATGGTCGACATCAAGAAACAGGTAGCAGAAAATTCTTCTGAAAAGCCATACAAGCCTTTTAAAAGAAATCCTTCAACTGATTCCAAACCCCCTAACGCTATTTCAAATGCTGAATCAGAAGAAGAAGAAGAGGAAAACGCTACTGAAGAGCATACCGATGAAGAAGAAGTTGTAGAATTACAAGGTATGTGGGATTTCATCCTCCCAAATGAAGAAGATCAAGAGGTATTCTCGGTTAGTACTCGTGGTAGAAATCAACTTGATCCTCCTCAGCCTACACCTAAGCCAAAGAGCGCAAGCTCAATGACTAAGGATAAAGTCGCAGCCAAGAAAACATCACCTAAAGCGACTCAAACCAGCCTAGTCCAAACAGACACATCTACTCCATCTAAAACGCTAATCGTTTCGGATGAAATGGAGTATAACATTGTTGAAGACATGAAAAAGACTAGGGCCAATATTACTCAATTTGAATTGAGCAAGTTAAAACACCAACAGAAAGTACTTTTGAAAGAATTACATGCCGTGCCAGTTGCACCTTTACCAGCTGCTGTAATCTCTCAAGCTTCCCATGATATGGGAATACCTCCAACTAATATGATAAATAAATTTGATCCAAACGATATTGCATTAATTGGAGGAAGATCGAGATCGCATACTCCCCCATTTCTCCTTACTTATGAAATTTTCAATAAAAATGTGCATAATTGCTTAGTGGATTCTGGAGCTTCATCAAATATTTTGCCAAGATCAATTTGTGCAAAATTGAATGTTCAACCACAGAAATCCGCTGTGCGCATAGTTCAGCTAGATCGATTGCAAGTTGAAGTGATTGGTGAGTTAAATCAGGTTACCATAAGGCTGTCATCCAATCCAAAGGTATGTCAAGTTATCGACATTTTAGTTGCTGATATTCCTGAATTTTATGGCTTAATTCTTAGCAGAGATTGGTCAGAAAAACTTCATGGATACTTTGCAACTGACTGGTCACATATGTGGCTGCCTTATAATGGTAAACCAAACCAAATAAAAGTTGAATGTGAACGACATCAGAAATACATAGTAACAGAACTCGAGGGAGAAAATGAACCAGTAGCATATAATTCTAACATCATTGGCAATTATTCAGTAGATTCTTTCTTAGGAAATTTTAATGCTCATACTTCACCTTACTTAGAACATTCTGTTTTGTCTCAAGTAGAAATTTTTTCTCAAACAGATAGTTCTAAATGCATTAATTTTATAGATAGTCCTGTAAATAAATCTTTGTTTTGGAAATTATTTTTTGATGGTTCTAAGTCTAACGAAGGAGCAGGAGCAGGATGTGTGTTAGTAATCCTAGAGGGAGATAAAACCATGTTAACTTGCAGACTCGAATTCGAGTGCACCAACAATACCGCAGAATACGAAGCTCTAGTCCAAGGCTTGTACAAGGCAATCGGATTAGGCGTCAAATACCTGCAAGTTTTTGGAGATTTTGAAATAATAATCAGACAGGTACGCAATACTATACACTGTTTATCAGGTCATTTAAAGCATTACCAATCTTTAGTTCAAGATCTGACTGAACATTTTATAGCATTTAATATCTCGTCAATTCCTAGACTCCAGAATGCTAGCACAGACCTCTTAGCCAACGTAGCTTCCAAGCTCATTCCTTCAGAAGATTCTAGTTGTGACCGATTTTCAATTGAGTTAATTTTTAGACCGTCTATTCCTGATAACATCACCAATTGGATAATTTTCAATGACGATCCTGATATTTTTAGTTTTCTCACATCTGAAGGATCCTATACCAATCAAATAATTGACGAAGACCAGCATGACCAACAATTGCAACAGGATAGTACTAACAATGCTATACCTAAATCGGTAGTCAAATTAGACGACCTTTACGATTTGAAAGATCGATTCAAAAGATATGCTAATTCAAAACTCCAAAGTTCAACTTTGAATTATGAATTAGTAAATCTAGGAACTGATGCTAAACCACAGAATATCAACCTAGGCCTTGGCCTAGCCCCTGAAGAGAAATTAGCATATATCTGTCTCTTGAAACAATATAAAAATGTCTTTGCTTGGAATTACGATGAACTCAAAACATACGACACCTCCATCATCCAACATACTATCCCAATGATTGATAATGAAAAACCTGTCCAACAGAAGTTGAGAAAGATACATCCAAATTTAGAAAATCAGATTAAAACTGAACTCAACAAGTTATTGAAAGCCAAGATAATCTTTCCCATTAGACATTCTAAATGGGTCTCCAATATGGTACCTGTTAGAAAGAAAAATGGAGATATCAGAATCTGCATTGACTTTCGAAACCTTAACAAGGCCTGCCAAAAGGATAATTTTCCTCTACCTCCCATGGAACAAATACTGTAGGCAGTTGCGGGCTCAGAATTAATGTCATTCTTGGATGGATTCTCAGGATACAACCAAGTGCTAGTACCTCCCGACGATCAGTTAAAAACTACATTAAGAACTAAATGGGGCACGTACGCATATCAAAAGATGCCATTTGGTTTGATTAACGCGGGTGCCACATTTCAAAGAGCCATGGACATCACATTCAAGGGGTTAGTTAATAAGTCAGTAGTAATATATTTGGATGATATTATTGTTTATTCCAAGAAACGAAACAACCACCTCAGGGATTTAAAACAAATCTTCCAACGTTGTTTAAGGTATGGAATTTCGCTTAACCCGAAAAAATCCTTTTTTGCATTAAGTGAAGGAAAGCTTCTAGGATTCATAGTGTCAAAATCTGGAATTCACATTGATCCTGACAGAATCAAAGAAATTTCCGCAGTTCCCCTACCTCACAATAAGAAAGCCATGCAATCTTTCCTTGGCCAGATTAACTTTGTAAAGAGATTCGTTCCAGATTTTTCTAGAATCGTGTCTCCTCTACAAGCCATGATTAAAAAGAACGCAAACTTTAAATGGGGCCAAGATGAACATGAGGCTTTCAATCTGATCAAACAAGCCATTATCAATGCTCCATCGTTAGCAACTCCAAATTTTTCCGATCCTTTTATTTTGTATACCTTTGCCTCAGATAGATCATATGCTGTGATACTCACTCAAGCAAATCAAGAGAAGGTGGAAGCCCCAATTGCTTTTTTCAGTTCCAATTTACAAGGTGCTGAACTGAATTATTCAGATGTGGAGAAACAAGCCTATGCTGTTTTTAAAGCAATTAAATATTTCAGACCTTTCTTACTCAAGACACATACCAAGATCATAGTACCGTTTCCAGCGGTAAGAAGTCTTCTAGTACAGAAGGATGTAGGTGAGAAAAGGGCAAATTGGGTTACTGCCTTACAAGAATACGACGTAGAAATCAAACCAGCAAACATTGTAAAAGGTCAAGGCTTTTGCAAATTGCTGGCAGGAGCATCGCTAATGCCCGAAAATCCATCTGAAGAGGTACAAGTATACGAGGTAAGCCTAAACGATGCTGAGTCATTATATGCTGATATTATTTATTATTTAAAGAATGGATATGCTCCTCCAAACCTTGATCACACCAAGAAAAGAGCCCTGAGGATAAAAGCCAAACAATATCAACTTGTAAATGACGTTCTTTTCAGAATAAATTATGATTCTATTCTACTTAGATGTCTTGAGAAAGTTGAAGTTGAAAAAGTTTTGCAGGAACTCCATGATGGGCCAGCAGGTGGACACTACGCTGGAGATGCAACTACTCATAAGATCTTACGCGCAGGCTATTAGTGGCCCACATTATTCAAAGACGCACATAACTATGTAAGAAAATGTCAAGTTTGTCAAACTGCTGCCGGAAGACAAAAGAAACCATCCTTGCCACTGCAACCAATTACCATCGAACAACGTTTCAATCAGTGGGGATTAGACATAATAGGTGAGATCGTTCCTCACTCTTCTAAATAACATAGATACATCCTCACAACGACAGATTACTTTACTAAATGGGTAGAAGTAGTTCCACTCAAGACGACTAATGCTGAAAATATCATTGAATTCATAGATCATTTCATAATCACCAGGTTTGGATTGCCTTCCGCTTTAATGTTTGATAATACATCATACTTTTCTGGTAATGTAATGACTGAGTTTGCACTCAAAAGAGGTTTCAAACTTAAATACTCGGCCAATTATTATCCACAAGGGAATGGGTTAGTTGAATCCACAAATAAGAACTTAATTAGAATCATCAAGTGAACCATTGACCAAAATCATAAAAGTTGGCATAAGTCTTTAATATATGCTTTATGGGCAGACCGAATAACGCAGAAAGCCTCTATAGACACTTCTCCCTTTAATTTAGTTTATGGGAAAGAAGTGGTTCTTCCAATGCATCTGGCAATTCCCTCTTTAGCCTTAGTTCAGTATATTGATGAAGTACCAACTTCTTCTTTACAACTTAGGCAGCTGGAATTAATTAAATTAGAAGAACAACGAGAAAGGGCTAAGATTACTCACGCTCATCATCAAGCATTGGTGAAAGCCTCTTTTGATTCCAATATGGTATCCAGAAAAGATTTTCAGATAGGAGATTTAGTTTTAAAATGGGACAAGGCTCATGAGGAAAAGGGAAAACATACAAAATTTCAAAGAATGTGGCTTGGTCCTTTTCAAATTGTAGAAATTATAGGTCCATCGACCTTCATGTTACAAGATTTAGCAGGGAAGAGGGATTCTTTACCTGTTAATGGTCAAATTCTCAAGAAATATTTTCCATAGAAGATTAGTCTTCTATTTTTGTAGAATAGTTGTTTTTCTTTTCATAATAAAACCAGTTGTGAATGGTTACGATAGGCATTTATGAAAAAGACACCAATTCTCTTTCAAATTTTGATCTTTTGCTTGTATAAATAGCAAATATTTTGAAAATTGATCTTTATTATTGAAAGATACAGTTAAAGACTCTAGCCTAGATATGATACTAGTTTCAACTTCATAAAATTTGATGAAAACAACCTTTGGTGAGAAATTGTTTTATATCAGTGCAATGAAAAGTATCAATAACAAAATAAAGATTCTCTGTAGAACAGCTATTTCCAAAAACTCTACTATTGTCGTCCAGAGCTATCTTAAGGAAACAATGACTTCCTCCCTACTAAGGGAATCACAACTTTCAGAGGAACAATCCAAGGATACACTTTATCTTAAAGAGTGAGAGGTCTCATCACGAGCCGACTTATCATAATCACAGATATTATAACTTGCTGACTTTGCCAATACTGCATACCACAATAGGGCAAAGACTCAAGATTGTTGCAATCAAAAGGCAAGGGGTCTCATCACGAGCCAACTTGTTCAGCAAAGTTATAAATCAATGAATGACTGTGTCATAAATTGGCCATCAAACCAGGACATTGCTCTTTAAAAATAAAAAGAAAATGAAATTAGAAAGTGTGTATATGGATTCTTCTTTGAGAATTGTGGGTTTCTTTAAGTAGGATACATGATCATTGTTGGGTAACAGGTAACCCTGTCGAGGCTATAAACGCCTGCTGGCAGCAGAGGCTCTACCTACGACAAATGAGCATATTTAAAACTGGTTTACAGAGAAGACTTTGTTTTATCTTTACAAACCAAGTAATGACTGATGTAAATACAAGGACTAGCTTGAGGCAGCAAATAATCAAAGTTGAAAATAGTTGAAACAAAATGTCATTGATAGGTTAGAATATAATGTACTTTATCTTTCTATAATAAAGTTTAACTTTCTGGAAAATTTTCTGTTTTGGAAGTTTTGAAAATTCAAAAAGCAGCAGAGATAACTGGTTCTTCCAAGTGAATTGCCAATTGTTGTGGCCAGCAACAACCCCCCTTTTTATTTAGTGTTATTCCTAATACTAAATAAGAGGGGACCCTTAGTTAAAAATCTAAAAAAATTAAAATAGTGTTTAAATTTCCTTTTTAAATAAAATTACCATCATAAGCTTAGGAAACCCTCTTGGAAAATCCAAAAAAGCTAAGTTTTATGATAAGGTAAGATAAAATCTTTCCTTAGGAAATATCGCATCACATAAGATAGCGGGATGCCACCTTACAAGCACAATTCCAACATTTGCGAGATCACGATATGCGATAAAAAACAAATATCGCATCGCATTCAACACAACTCTCATTGAAACACTTCAATTTGCCGATATGCGATGACGCCGATCGCAAGATCGCATATCGCAGAAAATAGGTTAACAAAGATTGTCATACATAACATTTTTGCGATTTGCGATATTGCGATATTGTGATTTCACGATGTGGCAATAATACTATAATGCGATGTCACGAGCGATCGATTTTGCGATATTGCGATTTGTGATGTTGCGATCTGCGATGTTGCGAAGCAAATCGCAAAATCGCTTCATCACAGATCTTTCGGGCGCATTATTCAAGAAAAGTATTTTCCTTAAGCTGACACCTGGTTATGCGCTTTAATGCTAATAAATGAGGTAGTTGCCAGTTATTATGGATTATGGGTGTGTGCTTATCGAAAGAATCATTTCACGTAAGGTGGTATGCTTGATATGTCTACGGCATTTAAAACTTTTCCCATCACCCTTCCTTGTCATTCATTTTCGCTTCACTTGTGAATTGCAGGAACGGACAACAGAGGCCGATACAAAGCATTACACAGGTTGAAATGGGAAAGAAAGGCAAAGCCCCGAGCTCAGAAGAAAAGGAAATGGTGCCCTTATATACAGACACGGCCTGTAACAGAGACGCAAGAATAGCTACGTGGGAAGGCATGTATAATCTACTCGAAGAGGAAAATCCCAGAGTAATGGAAGTAGTTGCTACCGCGGGTTCAAATGGTTCTTCAGAAGCATCCCTTTCAGAGCTAGCTTGCTCATTCTTACACCGGATAGCAGCAAGGCCAAAAATCCTCCCATATACGGACATGGTCAAATGGATACTAGACAGTGCAGAAATTAGAAACAAACAGTTTAAGACTCAATGTCAAGAGTTCACAGAAATATTATTTTTACAAATTTTGAACTTTATATCTGTTGGAAGGAAAAAGCGCAAAAGGCGAAAAACGCATCAAGGAAACCCGGATCAAGAAACGGAGGCAGTTTCCGATGCGCGATTAGCGCCTAGCGCTAATCGCGCATCGCTGAGAAAAATTTCTAGAAAAGGAAAGCTACTAATTGCCCAGTCACCTGCAAGTCCCAAAAATTGCAAGAAAGTAAAACTACAGACAGATTGGAAACAGAGAGCTCAAGAAAAGGCAAAAGCAATTCAAGGGTTAACCAGGTTAAATTGGGATTATTACTGAGCTTACTTGGTAAAGCCACATATCCAATGGATGACTGTTAAGTGTATCATCAATTCAGCCGAAAAGATGGCACCAGCGCTTGTCGATTCTATTTATTCAACTCAGCTAAAAGCGGAAGTCAGCCAGCCGACTCTGCTTAAACAGATGCTGCATGCATGTGATTTCAAGGACCAAATATAGAAATAGTTTAATATTAGATTTAATTTTAGCTTTAATTTTGTTTTATTTTCCTAAAAAGAGGATGCTCATTTAAACTGCACCCTATATTTTTGTAATAATTTATTTTTAGAATTAGTTTAGTAGTATTTAAACCCCTCTCATGCATTTAGAGAGGGGTCCTGAAATTTATCAAAAACTTATCCCCAGAACATGCACTTCTCTACCCTCTGAGGAGGTTTTGATGAATGAATGGAACAGGATTTATTAATGTTTGCATTTGATATCTGCTACTGATGTTGCACTTTTGTACTCTTAGTAGATATTTGATCAAGGAGAGATAAATCGTGATCACTTGAAGCTCATGAGTAGGACTAGTTATAAATGGTATTTCTATCTCTTAACTATTTCTGCCTTGTGTTAGAGTGATTTCCAGTTTAGTTATTTATATATTAATGTATGAATGCTTGAGTTATCATTTGGCACTTTTGTACGGTGATAGCTATTTATTTATGCTTAGTGTATGAATAGCTCATTATGCAATATGTTTTTGCACAACTGTTTCGTCTAAATTTTTATACGAAGTAGTTCATCTGTACTGAATTCTTTTCTCATAACAGCTGAATGATCTTTATTACCAGTTGTTGTTTGAAATCATTTTAGATCGCATAGAAGAAAAATCACACCCCGGGTTAGTGTAGATTTACATATTTATGTCATTAGAATATAGTTTCCTTATTATTAAATTAGAATTAGATTAGAAGTATTCCATTTAGAAACTGTTAGAAACAGAAATATTCATCTTTCTCACACACACACTGAAATTGGGAAACTGGTCCCACATCCCCAGTCGGACCTACTATACCAAACGGAAAAGGAGCTACCAACCAAGGTCCGGACCGGGCGGGTATCCCCCTTGTTGTAGACCCGATTTTCGGGGCTTCAACACAGCCCTTGAATCCTCATGGTTCATTCATGATGCCAAAGCCATTAATTGTAGATCTCCTAGCTTGGCATTAGGATCCCAAACATTCATGTTTGTGAGGGCCATGTGTTATAGACATATTTGGGAGGGCCATGTGTTATAGACATATTTGGTCACTACATCCCCAATCTTATATGTTGATAAACCAAGGGATCTTTAACCCCTAAAAGTGTTGTTTCATACCCTAAAGGATCATAGTCAATTGATTACATCATTCCCCAAAAGTTCCACCTAAAAAACCACTCAGAACTGGCCAAAACCGGACCATACTGATTGCTCCATTGTCAGGGTGCGATGCATACTGACTCCTACACTAGCCAGGTGCGATGCATACTGAAGAAGCCTTCTGTGGGGTGCGATAAGTGAGAATGGACAAATGTCTGAGACAATTTTCTAAGTGGATGCTCATGGAATCTTCCAGAAACTTCTCCTATGACACTTGCCTCTTTGAATTCGCCCAGGGATGAGTAAGAGATCAATGAAATCTCCAAGTGGAACTAAGAACTACAAGTGGAATGACACTAATCAAAAACCCAGAGATGACTCACACCTCTGCAAACATCTATAAATGGATCCCTCATCTAAGAGATCTAAAGGCTGGAATTTTGTAATTTGTAAGGAAGTGCTGATAGTTTGTCTTTGAGAAGAAGCATTGCATTGTTGGGTGATCTTGCTTTTCATGAGGTGAAGAGGGCTTTGATGCTAGGAGGATGATGCTGGATCAGACAGCTGGGTTGTAATTCTCCTTTCTATTTTAATAAAGTTCTTTGAGTTTTCCTCCATACAATCGTGTACTTGTGAATCTTGTTATTTATAAATGCCATTCTATGTTCAATGTATTTCTGATTCTGCATTGTTTATGATGTAATAGATCGATATGCTTTGATGGTGTTCTGTTACTTTGTTTCTATAGGTATTCTCTAAGCGGGACAAGTAGGAGAGGAGTTGCAAGCTCTATCAAGGGGGAGAGAAATCGAGCAAGTAGTCAAGCGGAAGATCCAGGTTGGTCCTTTGCTTCTCTCTTATCTATCATACATAGAGGAAATCGCAAGTTGCTTTGATTGTTTTTTTATAAGATAGCTACCAATCTTACTGGGACTAGCAGATTGAAAAGACACTAGTTTTTTCGGAAACAAAATGGCGACCATACTGGGGAGCAAATAGTTTGTTTGTTTGTTATTGTCGTTTGCTTTATAAACTACAGACGGAGCCTGGAGTTAGCTAGATAGCCTTCGAATTACTCTTGCTATGCAATTTCAAAGTAGATAAATACCACTTCAGTAAATCTCTGGGTTGTTTATGAACTGAACATCTGACTTACAAGAATTCTAAACACCCTTGTGGTAGCTCAATAACCTCCTAAGATCATACCCCTATACTTTGCTTTTTTACTATCCATCATAGCTCAGCTTAAATCACTGAACTTAGCTGCAAATTTGAGCAAAAACCCACCTCAGTTTCGCTCCCTGGCCCATCGCACTATCCATCACTGGAAGCCAGTATGCATCGCACCTCCTATGTGTAGCAGGTGAGATGCATCCCTATTTCTGTGAAGCACAGGTGCGATGACTGAGTAATCCTATTTCTCTCTTTGAAATTTGGGTTTTTTGTCCTTGTTTTCAGCTCTATTTAGTTGTTTCGCTACTTGTGATCAGTATCTCATTGCTGAAGCCTCCTTCCTTTACATAGTTCAGCCTCCATTGATTAGGATTAGTAAATTTTTTTATGTATTTGTCCATCATTTACGATCCTTTGTCAAAAAGTAGCATAATCGAACTATCGTTTTGATGCAAAAAAGTGTCATAACTATCATTTTTAGTCAAAATGAAGAGTGTCGTAAAGTCTTCCTCCTCTAGATAGTTGATTGTACTTTTTGTCATGTATTTCATTTGAATTGTTAATATTTGAAATGTCAAAAGCATTTCTCTATTTGAAATCGAAAAGTGTCGTTTTAGTCTTCCTTTCATTTTGAAAAGAAATTGTTGAAATGTCGCTTTGAAGAAAATAGTTTAGATCTGTACTTAGTTTTCCTTTTTTGCATTCTTCACGTTAATGGGAATGAAAAAAAAATACATGCATTTGCATTTTCATTTAGACTGTGTGCAAAAAATGATTTAGGAAAAGTGAATTTAGTGTGTGCTCTTTGCTCTTTGTTTGAAAGAAATTGTAATCTTCTTTTCTTAGTAGCTAGGATTTTCATTGCTAAAAAGTAAACAACGACTGTTTATCATTTTAGATTGCATATTTAGAAATTTTACATCTACATCACCTGGTGAACCTTGAAAGGAAAACTTCTAAACAAGATCAACTCTCAAATAGATTTCAATGAACTTAACAACGCTATGGAACCTAACACAACACATCTAGAGGTCTAGGCTAGAGACGTGTTCTGGTGTCATAAAATCTAGTAACTATCATTTTCATCGAAGGTTGGGTGATTCCTCTTCTTTGATATGATAAGTGCTAGCACGGACTTGTTCTCCCCGTACTGTCGAGTATATATTTGGAGACCACAATAGGCTTATACCCTTTATCCATAGGAAGTCGTGTCTGTCGCCCTATTAATCGAAATGCACTGAACACAGCATTTGGGAAGACTGACTGCCATACATAAGTCCTTGGTAATTTCTCTTTAATTTATCACCAAGGTTTATATTGTAGTTTTTCGATTGGTTTGGTAATCCCTTTATCTAGATTTCCAGAGTAGTCACTTTCGTTCCTTTTCGAATCCTTAAAAGAAAAGGTCCATCTGAGCACTTGTCACTTTAGGCTCATTAAAAATCGAAGGGGACTAGAGTCATCTTTAGCTTTTTCTCGACTCTTAAAAATTGAAAAAGAAAAGTTGTGTCAAAGCGTCATTAAAATTTATTTAATTCGGAATAAAATTTTCCTCGTTTTAATTTTGAGTTGATCAAGTAATCCGCAATCATGGAAGAAATTCAATCAAAACCCCGTCGTTCACGGAGACTAGCGAGTCAACCGTCTTTGACTCCGGAAACGAAACCATTCTGGGCAAAACGGTCTCGTTTAACTGAGTCCACTTCTCTTGGTTTATTTGAAACTTGCATTTCAACATCATCAGAGACTACAGTTACTCTGATCATTTCTAGTACATCCACCTTTACAGAAGAAGTTCCGCAGTTACAAGAGGACATTAGAACTGATCCTAGTGTAACGGTAAACACCTCTATTCCTGAAATAGCTCTAGCTAGAGCTGATCCAGAGACTGAAGTTCACTTACCTGAACATCTGGAAGTTGAATTCTAGAATTCAGAAGGTGTCACCCCCCCGGTATCTGTCACTGCAGAAGCTATACCTTCTTCGGCTCCAGAAATATTTTACGGACCTGACGGTCTACCTCTTCCACCTAGACTGATTGCTATAGAAGAGATAGTAGAGGATCTTCCATCCAGTACTCCATTACATTTTGGAACTGGGATCCACTTGTATCCTTCTACTCCTGAAGTTAGTTCTTTTAATCATCCTTCATCACAAGTTCCTATCGAATCGCTAGGAAATCTCTTGGATAGACTAAACATGTTTGAACAACCATCGACATCGAGGACTATGTCATCTGATATAGCTACGGCAGAGCTGCTTGCTACCATTCCTACAATGTTTGCTGGTATGCCATCTGTCCCGGCTAGTCATCAATCACTAGCTGGAGTCCACTCAGGGATTGTTTCGACGACATGGTCTGTTCCTATTTTTTCATCCGGAATCCTATTTGGCATTTCTTATGTTGAAACTCAACAAATTGATCCTACATGCTAGTTTCAATTTGGGTAGCCTAGTCTTCAAAGACTGATATATCCTTTGAACACTGGATTGCCGCCATATGGAGGGCAGTATGCTTTTTCATTGTTCCCTCCTGGAGAACAACCATATGAGAGTTCACAACAAAATTCAGGTCAAACTGGAATTACATCCAGTGGTTGGGTACCAATACTGCCTCAACAACCAAGGGTTGTATATTCAATGCAACCAGCCCAACCTGTGTCGAATATTCCCACTACACCTGCTATTGCGACTGTGTCGCAAGTACAAGCACTGCTTGTTGTGTGTCAACCTCAAGTCTCTCAGGTTGCAATACAACAGCCTCTTGTCTCTACGGCTCAATCACAACCTCAGGTTAGTGCTTCCTTACCTAGAACGACTCAGGCTCAAACGGGTACTATCACTCCGCATCTTGGTCAAACATCCAGTATTGGGCAACAACAAATGGTCCAACAACCATGGCTGGTACAATATCAACAACCGCAATTCCAACAAACTTACCGAGGATCTGAGCAACAAGGCTTTGCAGGTAATGGACAACCGTTTTTTCAAAACGGTTATCAACAATCATACTATAATGGTTATGTCCAACAACCTTATCAAAGTTACCAGCATCAAATACATTATGCTGGTATGCAAAGACCTACTGCTCAAGCGATTCCCTCTTATCCTGGGTATGCTTCACCAAACCTGAATCAATAGTTGCCTTTTGTAGCAACTCTAGAATTACCAGATTTGAACCAGTTGACGAATGATCCAATTGCTTACGCCCCTTGGTGGCTAGTGATTCCTCATAAACTTCCCTTCGATATTCCTAAATTCAATGGAAATCTAGGTGAAGACCCATCGAATCACGTAATGAATTTTCATTTGTGGTGCTCATCTAACACCCTAAATGATGATTCGATTAGGCTTCACCTTTTTCAACGAACGTTAACTAGTACGGTAGTGAAATGGTATATTGAATTGCCTAGAGCTTCATTTGATAACTTCAGCACCCTTGCCACTACTTTTCTAACCCACTTTCAGTTACCCATAAGGTACGAAACGGGAACAGAACTCCTTACCAACTTTAAACAGGCAAAATCCACTCACATATTTGATCATATTCATGAGTGGTGGCGTCATTGTCGAATGGTAAAGATGTATGTTCCCGATAAGCTCCTAGCTGAGTGGTTTATTAAGTCATTATTGCCTTCTATTACTGACGATGTGGCGAAGGGAGGAGTTGTCACTGAAGAGCAAGTCATTGCTTGTGCTCAATACTTAGACTTGATCTACACTCAGTCTGGCACACTCTACAACAAAATTCCTTATGCTCCTAGACCAGAATTTTCTGTTCCTCCCCCTCCTAAATTGAACAGGGACTCTCACACCGGTGATGGCGTAATCAGTACCTCAAGTACGCAGACCGCAAAGGCTCCATCTAGTAAAGCCCTTGCAGTTTCTAGTTAAAAAGAAAATGACAAACCTCTTGCCTTGGAGATTAATGCAGTGTCATCTGACAAGGGCAAGAATCCAAAGCAACCAGGGGGCAAGAAGAAGGGGAAAGACAAAAATAAGAAACAAGAAGATTCAACTCCTGAAAAATATTCTAAAAACCCTATAGGGTGAAAGAAACCAGATCAACCGTGTTTCATATGTAATGAAGAACATTGGACGAAAGATTGTCCACATCGAGTTGAGGTCGCGAAATTTTTAAAGACTTCAAGTACCTCAGCAGTGTTGACTGATCCATTTCCGAACCTAGAAATCAATCTGGTTGCCATCGATCATGCTTCCACATCCCAAGTGCTTATGTTATCCATATCGAAATAGAAAAATGATGCTTTGATATCAACAAGGAATAAAGATTACAGGAATCCACAGTCATTGAACAACAAGGCTACAGATCAACCCAGTAGTTTGACAACAACTTCCTCAGAAGTTGCTCCGCCCATCATTCCTGAATTAACTATAAAGCTGCCAAAGGGAGTAGTACATAAATCGACATTTAATCCTCATGCTCGTGCAACACAGAATCATAATATAGTGGAAGATCTGGCTTAATCGCCATCTGCTATGTCAACACTTGAAGTACTATAGAACTGCCCCTTCCAAAAGCAGGCTTTGTTATCAGCAATAGGTGGGATCGATCCAACGGATTCCAACCTTTTGGCCTTTAACCATAAAGGATATGAACCTCAGTTACTAGCCCAACTCGCTTTCCTTATATAGGTAAAAGCCCTCAATAAAACTATTCATCGAACAAGCATTGATGAGGGGGCATCTACCTATATTATGTCAATGAGTTGCTGGAAAACTTTAGGCTCACCACCCTTGTCGCGATCATCAATGACATTAAAAGCATTCGATGGAAGAACATACAAGCCATATGGGATATTGAGTAAATTGCAAGTTGAACTGGGGGGCAAGACAGTAGCAATTGAAGTCGCGGTCATTGATGGAAACCTTGACTACAATATCTTACTGGGTAGGCCTTGGATTTATGCTATGGCTGCTGTTGTGTCAACATATTTTAGAAAGATTGCATTTCCCTTCCAAGGCGGGATTACAATCGTTGACCAACTGGCCTTTTTCCCCAACAGTTCTCAAGTTACTGGAAGCATTCCATTGATCCATGGAAGTTCTCAATCGCTTCAAAATATCGGAGTAGGTCTCCTAAAAGACCCTTCCTTAATGGGTACTTTTGCCCTCCTGCCTCCAAGTAATTTGGCGGAAGTGGCCACAGTGGAAACCTGTCATATGATATCTTCTACATCATCCAAGATTAAGAATAAATCTGACCATTTTGATAGTGTGGATCATCGCCAGGTGTTGCCCCCAAGCCCTATAGAATCTTTGTAGTAATCAATTTTTTGGGCCTAGGCGGCAAACCCAAATCAACACTCAGTGAATGTTTGGATAGATAGGTCTCTAGAGTATGGCACCTCTTCCAATCCTTGGTCTCGTATACATTCTACAGACGAAGGAATCATTCAGTCGATGATGATAGGAGAGGCACCATGGGAAGATTACCACCATCGTTCCCACCTTCAAGATAACAATGAAAATTATTCTAGCGACCTTAATCATCCTTTAGTTTTTGATTTTCTATCAAATACTATAAATACAATGGATTTTGAGTGAAATTTGTCCAATATTGAAGAAACTATCGCCATTAATATCTCGACCAAACCTAATGTTGTAGAGAATATTCATGTTGGCAAAACTTGTTCTCCTTCAGAACTGGAAATATACTGCGCTCTCTTTCATGAATTCAGAGATGTCTTTGCATGGTCATACGAAGAAATGCCAAGCATTGACTCGAGCATCGTTGAACATGAAATCAAGATGTATCCAGATGTCAAACCAGTATGACAATGGCTTTGACCGGTTCACCCGAAGAAAGCCGCTACCATTAAAGCAGAAGTTGAAAAACTTTTGCATGATGGTTTCATTTACCCTATTCCTCTCACTGAATGGGTATCGAATATTGTTCTTGTGATGAAAAAGCAAGGAACGATTAGAGTGTGTGTCAATTATAGGGATGTAAATCAAGCGTGTCCAAAGGACAACTACCCTACACCCTTCATCGACCAGATAATTGATGAATGTGCCGGATGCGAAATCTTTTCATTCATGGATGGATTTTCCGGGTACAACCAAATCAATATCCGCCCACAGGTCCAGTCAAAGACTGCATTTATATGTCCATGGGGCACATTCACATACCGTAAACTGCCTTTCGGTTTGAAGAACGCAGGGGCAACCTTTCAGAGGGCAATGAACCATGCCTTCCATGACATCAAACACATCGTTCAACTGTATCTTGACGATCTTTCGGCTCATTTGCGAAAGTGGACCGATCATCCGCAACATTTGAGAGCCATATTTCTGCGTTGCCGACACTACAAGATACGACTCAATCTGCACAAGTGTGTGTTTTGTGGGTTTTGGTCGGTTACTTGGTTTCGTAGTTCCTAAGGATGGAATTTGACTCAACCCATGTAAGGTTCATGCAAACCTTGACATGCCTCCACCTTCAAATTTGCTTCAGATTCAGAAACTCCAAGGGAAAGAAAATTTTCTAAGGAGGTTCATTCCAAATTACGCTGAACTTGCTAAAGGTTATAAACGTCTTTTGGAAAAAGAAGTACCCTTCAATTGGGATCAAGTTGCGCAAGCTTCCTTTGATGCTTTAAAAGGTTCCCTAGTAAAAGCATCATTAATGTATGCTCCTGACTATCGAAAAGACTTTAACCTGTATCTATCCACCACAGATACAACCATCGCAATGGTTTTAGTGCAAGAGGACAATGGGATAGAACACCCTATCTATTATTTAAGCCACAACTTAAATGATACAGAAAGCAGGTACTCCTATGTTGAAAAACTAGCTTTAGCAGCTGTTCAAGCAATACAGAGATTTTGACACTATATTCTCTTTCGCAAAACTACCATTTTATCAGATTGCAACCCTATGACCTACATTCTATTGCGACAATTACTAGGGGGAAAATATTCCAAATGGATAGCCATTTTGCAAGAGTTTGATCTGGAATTTACCAAATCCAAATCAAAGAAATCTCTGGTCTTCGTGGAGTTACTTTGTGACCTCCCATCATCGTCCAACGATTCAACATCTAAAGTGTCAATCGTGGACGAGACACTGTTTCTGATATCGTCAAGCGATCCATGGTACAGAGATATACTAGTTTATCTCCAAACCCAAACTTTTAGGCCTAACACCTCTCGCTCTGAACAACAACATATTTGATACTAAGCAAAAGAATACATGATCGTCAGTGATACACTTTACCGTCGTGGTGTCGATACAGTTTTACGAAGGTGCCTCATGGATGAGGAGGCCGAAAAAGTCCTGAATGACTGTCATTTAGGTGCGTGTGGGGGGCATCTATCTGGTTGCGCTACTGCGCAAAAGATATTACTAGTTGGTTACTTCTCACCCACTATATTCAAAGATTGCATAATTGCAGTCAGAAGTTGCCATGCTTGCCAGATTTTTGATCGCAAAACCAGATTACCACCTGCACCGCTGCACCTAGTAGTTGATGTTGGGTCATTCGCTAAATGGGGCATAGATTTCATGACATGTAACCCCACCTTGGCCAAGGGGCATGGATATATTATAGTTGCTGTCAACTATTTTACAAAATGGGCCGAGGCGATGCCTACATTAAACAACAACGGCGAAACGGCTGCTCTTTTCTTTTTTAATCATGTAGTCTCTAGATTTGGTGTCCCACAGGCTATAGTCACAGATCATGGGTCAAATTTTCGCAATCACATGATGGTTGAATTGACTGCCAAATTAGGACTGTCCCACAATAGTTCTACTCCATATTATCCGCAAGCTAACAGACAAGCTGAGGCGATCAACAAAGTCCTTAAGCGCATGCTGCAGAGAATGATTGGAGTCCACAAACAAAATTGGCATTTTATCCTGTACTCAGCCTTGTGGGCATATAGGACATCGGTAAGAAATGCGACCAGATTTACGCCCTTTCAGTTGGTGTATGGTCTAGAAGTTGTCTTACTGATTCAGTGTGAAATTTCATCTCTCAAGCTCGCAATTGATCTACTTCCCGAAACTTCGGAGGAAGAGGCTCCTTTCTTGGAACTAATCCACTTGGATGAAACCCATCATGACGCTGCGCTGGCTAACAAAGCACATAAGAAACGTGTCAAAGCACACAAGAAATGTGTCAAAATGCAATTTGACAAAAATGTCAAACCTCGCGTCTTCTCAAAAGGTGACCTGGTCTTGTTGTACGATCAGAACTCTAACAAATTGGATGCAGGTAAGTTCGAACCATTATGGATGGCCCCCTACATTGTTAAATGAGTATTGACAAAAGGAGCCTACGAGCTAGTAGATTACGATAGGATTTCACTGTCGCAGCCCCGAAATGGGTTGTATCTTAAGCATTACTATGCTTGATTAAGTATAGTAATCTCTTTATAGATATGAATTTGTTACATTTTTGTTTTCTTTAAGAGTTGTCATTTTGGTTAGGTAATCCACTTTGCATTTGTTGTAGATGTCAGACTTTTTGGAAACATTCATTGGGTACGCTGACAGAGCTAGTCGTAGTACGCGGAACCTATCTTCTGCAGCCTGGGCCATTTTTGCTCCAAGTGGCGAGTTAGTGAGTTTCAGGGGGATATGTATTGGTCAATAAATGAAAAACATCGCTGAGTATAGCACGTTGATGGAGCTTCTCTCTAATGCCATTTCACATGGCATAAGCCGACTTGTTGTCAGGCTAGATTCGCAACTCGTCATTCTACAGCTTACTGGCATCTATTCCGTTCGGAACCCAGCTATCTATCATATGTTCCTAAGAGTTAGGATTTTGGAAAGACAGTTTGATTGCATTCAATATCAACACATTTCCAAAAACTTAAACACATTAACTAATTCATTAGCAAATTATGTGTTAGATAGACATTTGCAACACTTGTAAAGAAAAGCATTTCACATGAACATTTGCATCAGGATCGCATAACTTAACCAAAATAAAACTCCGAAAATCAAAAATATATAATTGTTTATAGTTTTTACAAAATGTTTTGTGTCCAAGACAAAATCGGTCATATGACTAAGAAACTCAAAAATGAATGCAAGAAAGCATCCTAGACTAATGATGCTGGTGATAACATGTCACTACCTGTGCGATCATATGCAAGAGCCTAGTCCATCGACTCGGCACACCAGTAGTATGGCGTTGTAACCTTAGAGGTAACTCGTCAGTCCTCACATCTTGCATACCAAGAGTTAGACCCTCGATCTGATCCTGCAGCACTGCTAGGGTCTCCGCTATGTCCAGATCACGAAGGACATCCCTCCCTATAGCCTCTCCTGCTAGAACATAAGCTGCCGCTCGTGGGCGTGCCGCTGGTTGCACTGGCCCAATATCTGCACACGCATATGAGTTCGATTAGTCTTGATAACATTTAAAAACACAAAAACATTATAAAAATGATAAACTAAGATGTGGTCAAATCATTTTACCCATAACACTCCACTGCTCGTCAGCTGGTAACGCCAGATCCAGGTCGCCTCGGAAATCCATCCTGACGTATGGATACTCCGCAAAGACCATCTGCTGACGGTTGAACCACTCAAAGAAGGCATCAGAGAAAGAAATCTGTGACTGATCAACATGTCTGGCCATGAGATCAACCCATCTATGCATTTGTGATTCCCTCGGTGCTGGCAATCCTAGTGAAATGCACTGTGGCTGCATCAGTGGAATCCTCTCCAAGGTGAAAGCAGTCAAGATGGAACTGTAGCCAAAATTCTTGGATCTTTCGTTATTTACCTTGGAGAGATGTTCTTTTATAACATGAAGTACCGCCTCACACCAGTTGAACACCTTTGGTTCTAAGCATCCCAGGGCGTACTACATGTAAGATCTGTTGGCCAAATGAAGAGCTACACTGCCAGCTAGTCTAGAAAAGGTAAATAAAATGGTCCTCAAGGGCCAATCAGTGACATCCCGGATATTGATCTTGCCATCCCTACTAGGCTGAGATCCATCTCTACAAAATTGGCAAATATAATCTCTCACAGATTCACCCCCACAGGCAGATCCCGACAGTGAGAGAGGGGCACCACGCCTCGATAACCCTGTCAGAAAGTAGATATCCTCAACTATCAATGGGATGGACTTGCCTCTGATTTGGAATACCTGGTTGATCGGATCCCAAGCATCGAGAAAATACTGCAACAAACTGATTTGTTGCCTCATGCTAGATATGCGGAAGAATTTTAGCAAGCCGCAGTTTCATAGTGCAGTAACTGTACCCTGATCGTGTAAGGCAATCATGTCCTCTTCTTCATGTTCACGTTCATGCCATGTGATGACCATCTTGATCCGAAAAAAATCTGAAACACAAACAAAAGATGAATTAGGATCCATTTTTGAGCAAAAACAAGCAAAATTTTCATGAAAAATCACTGTGCAAAGTTTCCCTTCTGTGCCCATCGCACCTTGCCTTTGAGCAAGGTGAGATGCATACTGATTGGCCAGTGTCTAGCTTAGTATGCATCGCACTTTTCGATGCAGGCCAGGTGCGATGGATGGAGAACGAGTTCTTCAAACCCCAAGGGCCCAAAAGCAGGGAAAAACTTGCTCAAAATTAGAAAAGGATGGAATGAAAATGAAGAGCTCATGGTTAGCTCCTACCTGGTCCTGACGGCACAGAGAATAGTCCACCGGATCTCACGAAATCAGCTGATGAAATTTGAGGGGGAAAACCACTCCAGAGCTCCAAAATCCCAAATTTGAAATGAAATGATAAAAATGAGAGGTTGAACGATCGACAAAAGAATCTAATGTGTTAAATGGCGAATTGAACATCTTTGACCACTATCATGAGCAATGTTTCCACAAGGTTCAAGCTCGTTAAAAAATGAACTTTCCAAATGAGAAATGTTTTTGCAAGGTTCAAGCTCGTTAAAAAATGAACCTGCCAAATGAGCAATGTTTCTCCCAGAGTTCAAGCTCGTTAAAAAATGAACCCACCTTCGATAAATAACCTTTGTGATTGCCATTCTATCTGCCTTTCAAACCTTGGTTGTGTCCCTTCCATCACCTCCATCTGTTTGGCTAATCATATGCTTCCACTTGATTGTTTACCATTTTGAGGAACAGCTGCGATGAGTGGTCCCGTTAGCCACCCTATTCACATCACCATGTTTTGAGAAGTTCCAAGCTTACCTGGAACCAGTTTCTACCCTAAAACGCCACTTGTTCCTCAAAGACGAGTCTCCTTTAAGCTCTTTTTAGACTCGTTAAATATGAAAAGATTGCCGAGCTATTGGTCTTTCCAGCTCATTAAAGTAAGAGGAAGTGCCATCCCTCCTGTACATGTTAATATTTTTAGACTTGAGGGATTATCCCACAAAAAGATCAAGTGCTTATCTTTTTTGGCTCGCTAAAGCAATCGAAAAGTCATCCCTTTTGTATTATTTTATACTTTTTCGGACTTAAGGGATTATGCTATGAAAAAAGATTGCTGGAGTTTCCTTTTCGTCCCTTTTCAAACTCTCTAAATATGAAAAGGACCGAGTTATCCTTGTTGTTAAACTCGTTAAAACAATAGCGACAAACTTGTCCATCTAGACAAGAACAAGTTTCACTGTTGCTAGGCTCGCTAAAACATAGCGACAGGTTTTCCTGAAGGGAAAATTATAGAACAAGCATATGTTATCCTCCTCAAGCTTGACAAAAATAAAGAGGTACTGGTCAGCAATGACTGGGGAAAAAGGGAAGAAAACTTGAAGAATTTTATTGGTAGCGGGTCACTCTTGAACATGACACTTTCACTCCATCACCATGATTGAGTCGGGTTGGGTTATTCCATTCACCGGTTATATCACCATTGGTCTTCCATACCATCCATCTTTTGGGGTTAATGCTACCAATCCATTTCAGTGTCGCCGATATGTTCAAGAGAAGTCATTCAGAGAATTCGCCATCCGGTTAATGCCTTATCCATTGCAATACCTTCACCCTCCATTTTTCATGACCGCCATTCTTGAACCTTGTATCATTAGATCGTTTTCACCTCCATAAAATCATTTGCTTCGTTTCATGTTGTAGATGTGGGATACATCAAGGCCCTCCTACGATGGGTCACTTCTTTTCGACATCAGCTCATTATCCAAGAAATTGATTTAGAAACAACCCTTTCAGTACTTTGAAGCTTGCATGCCTGAATGGCAAGTTTCTCACTTCCGGCGACAGGTTTACATCAATGGCCTTCGACCGAAAGATTTTACGTGGTGTTCGACATCAGATCATATATTCACACCATGTGAATTGTACTGTAGTACCTTGAGGGTCATTATCATTATCGGTGATTCCTCTCGTGCCTGTTAACAACTTACATCATTGGTTGGTAATCAGGCGATGTCTTTCCATGTTCGACTTTAGAACATCTTTTCACATGGATCAACTTGTACATCGGGTGAAGATTGAATGAGTTTGAAGACCCCGGATCTAGTTTCATCCATCCGGGCTGCGATATATTTAGGAATATAAAGACATCAAATGTACACAGAATCTACACAAATAATCATCCAAGCTAAGGGATGATGGCTCTACATATAAAGAATCACTAGTCTACAACTGTAGACGATTATCTGTCCTATGTACATGAAAATGAATTTATAAAGCTGAGCATGGGAATGCTCACCTCAACTAGATCATGAAAATAATATGATGATGATGTATTGTATTGTATCTTATATAGGTCACCTTCCAGTTCGAATACCTCGGATCCTCATGATAAAGCATTTCACCCGACATCAAAAGATTTACGACTTCATGCTTTAGGGGGGCAACTGTTATAGAGATATTTGGGCACTACAACCCCAATCTTATATGTTGATAAAACAAGGGCTCTTTAACCCCTAAAAGTGTTGTTTCATACCCTAAAGGATCATAGTCAACTGATTACATCATTCCCAAAAAGTTCCACTTGAAAAACCACTCAGAACTGGCCAAAACTGGACCATACTGACTGCTCCACTGTTAGGGTGCGATGCATACTGACTCCTACACTAGTCAGGTGCGATGCACACTGAAGAAGCCTTCTGTGGGGTGCGATGAGCAAGAATGGATGAATGTCTGAGATAGTTTGCTAAGTGGATGCTCATGGAATCTTCTAGAAACTTCTCCTATGACACTTGCCTCTTTGAATTTGCCCGGGGATGAGTAAGAGATCAATGAAATCTCTAAGTGGAACTAAGAAATACAAGTGGAATGACACTAATCAAAGAACTAGAGATGACTCACACCTCTGCAAACATCTATAAATGGATCCCTCATCTAAGAGATCTAAAGGCTGGAATTTTGTAATTTGTAAGGAAGTGTTGATAGTTTGTCTTTGAGAAGAAGCATTGCATTATTGGGTGATCTTGCTTTTCATGAGGTGAAGAGGGCTTTAATGCTGGATTAGACAAATGGGTTGTAATTCTCCCTTCTATTTTAATAAAGTTCTTTGAGTTTTCCTCCATACAATTGTGTACTTGTGAATCTTGTTATTTATAAATGCCATTATATGTTCAATGTATTTCTGATTCTGCATTGTTTATGATGTAATAGATCAAGACGCTTTGATGGTGTTCTGTTACTTTGTTTCTACAGGTATTCTCTAAGCGGGACAAGTAGGAGAGGAGTTGCAAGCTCTATCAAGGGGGAGATAAATCGAGTAAGGAGTCAAGCGGAAGATCCAAGTTGGTCCTTTGCTTCTCTCTTATCTATCATACATAGAGGAAATCGCAAGTTTCTTTGATTGTTTGTTTCTAAGATAGCTGCCAATCTTAGTGGGACTAGCAGATCGAAAAGACACTAGTTTTTCCAGAAACACGATGTTGTGCGAGTAAAACTTAGCCATTTTGGCCCTATCCTCTAGTGTACTTTGATCACAAAGATCAATAAACTGTCTGTAGTCCTGAAATGGCATGGTGCCCCTTTGTGCTAGTGTTTTAATATGAAACTACAACCATTGTTCTTTGAGGTAAAGAGCATAGGATTTATCTGGAATCCTACACTGGATGGCCTCCAAGGAGAGGCTAGCCATACATGCTAGTTGGTTCTCCCTTTCCTGCAACTGTCCCCTCAGCCATGCATTTTCCCTCTCAAGTTGATCTCTCATTATTGCTTCTCTGTCCCTTAAGCCACTTAGCTCTTTTCCCATTTCTTTGAGCTTCTCTTCCATGTGCCCAATGTCTTCCACCCCTTTTGACTTGGCGATTTGCATCCATCGGTGGGTTTTGGCCCTCTCCTTCTCAAGTTCGAAAAACAATGGGATGGAAAATTTTTGAGGTATCACCCTGCCTCCTTCAATAAACCAGTAGTAGGAGTCTAGGTTAGGTTGGGGGCTTGGTTCCTTTGTTTCAGGGTCTTCCTCTTTTGTTTCTTGCTACTCCCCTACCTTGCTTTCCAATTTCTGTGCTTCCTGTAGTTTTTGCAGAGTATCCTGTAGGACTGTTTTTTCTTCCTGTAGGTTTTGTTGTGGATCCTGTAGGATGGCCTTACCCTTTAAGGAAGTTGATCTGGTACTAGGCCTCCTTACATAGGTGATTGGTGACTTAAGGGAAGGCATTTTTTCTCTTGGTGTAGGGGAATCTTTAATCTCAATAGGGATTTTTGTTGATATTTGTGGCTTCCCTTGTTTGATTCTTGTGCTCTTTCTTGTTCTGAAATATAGTGGGGCTTGCCTCCTTATTTTCCCTTTTTGCTTGACTAGGGTACTGAGAACAGTGAGGGAAGCTACTGCCTCCCTCTCAAAGGCCTCTGGAGACACCCTAGTTGACTCCTCCTTGTGTTCTTCCCTTTCTATTTCAACGCCTTCTTCCCCTATGTTTTTTCTATCTTCTTCTTCTTGTTGTTCTTCCTCATCTCTATCAGTTTCCTCCTCTGTTTCATCATCATTCTCCTTCTCTTCTCCCTCTTCTCCTTCTACTTCATCATTTTCCTCTATGTCAGTTTCTTCTTCATCCATCTCATCCCTATCTAGCTCTGTATCTTCTTCTCCCTGTTTTGCCTCCTCCTCACTGACAGAAGGACTAACATCATAAGTGAGGGTTTTGATGTCATCCTCTGCTGGCAAGTCTCTAAAGACTAACCATGTTATAGGGATTCTAAGGTTTTGGAGGGCATCCTCAATGAGGATCCTGATCAACCCATGGTGAGACAATTGTTGGGAATTCCCTTCCTTTACTTTGTTGCTAGAGTCTATGAGTGATTGCATCAAGAAATAGGGTATGCTGAGTCTTTGGTGAACTGGTGTTTCTACCCCAAATCTTAATTCTTCAAGGATCCTAAAATGGTAGCCATAAACAACATTGTATCTACCCTCACATGAGATATATTTGATGAGTTGGTAGCCTACCTCACTCCATGGGTATGGCAGACTATCCCTCCTTACTCCATTTTTATCGTCTGTGGGTTCTTCACCTTCTAAAAAGAATTTCATTTTTGCCACGTGATTGTCTGCTTTGTCTTCTTTTCTCCATGGAATTCCTAGGGGAAGTGTGGTGACCCTACTGATGAGTTTTGGGGTGAGATCTATAGTGAGCCCTCTAACTATAACAGTGGCATGGATTCTGCTGTGTGGATTGAGTAAATGAGAAAATTCTTGAGCCACCTCATCATCATACCCTGTGAATTTGTTGAAAAACCCCATCCAATGGTGTCTTGTGAAGATTTCAAGCACCTGGGGGTGTTGTTGAATCCTCACAGTGTTTGTGGGTTCTCTCTTATTAAACCCTTCTGTCATCTTGCTTGTGAGGCTTCAGGAGAAAATGAGAGGGTTGAAACAAAATTTTTAAATTCAGGAGGAAAACAGAGCTTACTATGTATGTAATTCACCTCCCACAGTTGCTAAATTCACTAGATTTAGAGCATTTCTAGTCCATTTGCTTGTAAATGGGGATGGATTTTTAGATCCTACCTCCTTAGAATAGTAGCAGTGGACAATTCCCATGATATCCCCTCTTGAACCCTTCTCTGTCTATCCTGTAGACTACCTCTGTGTATCCTGTAGATTGTTCCTGTAGGAATTCCTGTGCATGCTCCTGTAGAAATTCTCTTGCAGAACGATGGATCCTTGCTTCCGGTGGGTGGCCAGAGTTATGAGAGCGACTTGAGTGAGGGAGTTTCGAGGAGGTGGAATGCATGAATGCATGCAAATGATGTTTTATTTCCCTTTATGGTGTTTCGGGGTGAGGTGGTGTGTTGGTAGCAGAGGTACATTGCCATTTTTGGACCATTGGTCCCCACTACCACCTCATCATTTCCTCTCCTCGTAATCAGATCCCACCTCATAGATCTGTAGTTAACCACTTCTTGTCCTACTCCTCCTCTGCCTTTGAGTTGACTACAACCACATGTGAGAGGACACCCGATTTTGCATGTGATGACTGAATGAAGGTGGCCAAGTTAACTGGCCACCTTTTCACTTATAAACCAACTATCTCGTAACCCTTACAACTTTTGATCAAATGATGCATATGAGTGAGTGAGAGGGATACTTATCTGTGGTTTCGATGCCATGCTGCAGTTGTCGAAGATCAGAGGTGCTGCATTGTTTATTTTCTGCATGGTCATTCTTCTTTCTCCTCTTGTTGTCTGCTGATGGTTTCTTGGCTTTTGCAGGTGTTTGTGACTGAAGATATGATGTTGCTACTATTGTGGAGCTCCTGGATCATCCTAGTGAAGACCTGTAGTTGATGATTGACATTCTGTGGGATAGGCTGCTACAGGATGTCCTGTAGCTGCTTCTCCCTCGGAATTCCTTAATCATGTTGTTGGCTAGGGCTGTGAGGATGGTGCAATGAATGGACAGAGGGAGTAGGAGTGTGTGTGGAGCAAGGGACATTCAGGTAATTCTCTTACTCTCCTCTGTTTTTCCTTTTTCTTTCTTTTTTCATAACTGGAAGAAACTGATCTCTTTTTGTTTTGAATGGTGAGTGCAGGGATGATGATAATGGACGAGGTGAGGGGTTAGATCATGTCTAGGATGAATTTTTTGGACAAACCTACCATGTGCCCTCGGATTGCTTCCTGTAGGTTTTTCGGGCCACTGTAATTCCTACAGGATCATCCTGTAGGTTTTCAGGGGATCCTGTAGAAAACACAATCTTCGTATAAATTGAAGCAGTGGAGTGAAAAAACGATAGAAATGATGGAGGGATGCGTGATAAGGAGTGGAGGAGATGGATTGGTGTGAGGTAGGGTTCCCTTTGGATCCTCTTTTTGCTCCTTGACTGTCTTTCTCGCCCACCTGCAAATAAAAATTATATCTTTTTCTGTCTCTTTTTTTTTTTTCTTTAAAAACACCTAGGCTGCCTCAGAGAGGTTTTCACCCTAGATGTTTTCCTTGGCTTCCTTAAAGAAGGTTTTCACCCAGGGATCTTCTTATTTTTATTTCTAACTTTTTTCATCATTGGGCTGCCTCATGAGGTTTTCAACCCAAATATGGGACTTAGGCACCTCATGGAGGTTTTTTTTTTTTTTTTTTTTTTTTTTTTTTTTTTTTTTTTTTCAGTGACCTGATGAGGGAGGAGCTGGAACTTGCTCCACCATCATAACTATTTTATTGATATTGTCAATGAAATCTTGCTTTTATACAGGCCTCTTGTACATTTCAAATCGATGTCCATTAACAAGCAATGGAATGGCTTCTTCATCTATTGTTCTAATTTGCACTGAACCATTACCATGGCATCTCTCCACCACATAAGGTCTGTGCCATCTTGTCCTTAGCTTGCCCTTGAAGTCTTTATACCTAGAATCATATAAAAATTCCCAATCGCCCTCTTGAAATTGCTTCTCCTTAATATTTTTATCATGCCAGATCTTCCTCTGAAGCTGAACTATCTTTGTATGTAGGAGGGCCTACATTCTGAATTCATCCAAGCCATTCAATTGGAACAATATTTCTTTCTATGCATGACTGATATCCAAATCTAGTTGGGCTGCCATCCTCAATGTGTTATATTCAAACTTAATGGACAACAAAGCCTTTTTCCCATAGACCAGCTCATAGGGTGTAAATCCAGTGGTGGTCTTCCATGTTGTATTATAGGCCCAGGTGGCCTCAATTAGTCTCTTTGCCCAATCCTTCCTGCTGCTGCTCACTACCTTGGTTAAGATGCTCTCTAGTGCCCTGTTGGTCACCTCCACTTGCCCATTAGCTTGTGGATGATAGGGAGTGGAGGTCCTATGCTTGATTTTGTGATGGATGAGCAGTTCTTCAATCATGTTGGAGGTACACTGGCTGCCTTGGTATGTGAATAGCTCTCTAGGGTACCCAAATTTGTAGAATACATTCTCCCTTAGGAACTCAACCATCTTCTCTTCTGTTGCTGCCTTAATTGCCTTGGTTTCAGCCCACTTAGTCAAATAATCAGTGCACACAATAATGTACTATTTTTTCTTTGAAGGAGGGTTGATAGGCCCAATGAAGTCGATGCCCCACTTGTCAAATGGCTTGAAAGTCACTTGAGGTTGTAGGGGAATTTCATATCTTGGAGTAGGCTTTCCCATCCTCTGGCACCGATCACACTGACTAATGTACTTTTTCACATCTTGATGAAGAGTGGGCCAATAATAGCTTGCTTGTAATATTTTGAATGTTGTCATTTTTGCTACAAAGTGATCTCCACAAGGCTCATCATGATAGGTCAGAAGGATGTCAAAAACTTTCTCTTCCCTTACACACCTTCTCAAGATTTTATCTGGGCCAAGTTTGAAAAGATTGCCCCCAATCTAGGTGAAGGGGGCACTTTTCTGGACTATCTTGCTCTTTTCTTTGGAGGGCAAGTTTGGTGGGAACTGTGCTGATACCAAATAGTTTTCTATATCAGCAAACCATGGAAAGAGAACTGAAATAGAAAACAAGTGTTCGTCTGGTAACTGGTCATCCACCATTCCTTCTTCACCTGCCAGTAGATTCATCCTATATAGAAAGTCTGCAACAACATTTTCCTTACCAGGCTTATCAACAATGGTTAGATCACACTGCTGTAATAAAAGCAACCATCTTATAATTCGAGCATTCACATCTGGTTTGTTCATTAAATATTTTATTGCATCATGGTCAGTATGCACGAATGTTTGATAGCCTGTAATGTAATGCCTAAATTTGTTTAATGAATGCACAACATCTAGGAGTTCCTTTTCGGTCATTGTATAATTTAGCTCAGCCTTTGACAAGTTCTTACTAATAAAATAGATGGCATAGGGAAGTTTCTCCTCTACCTCACCTAAGGCTGCTCTTATGGCTTTGTGTGAGGCATCAACATGAATACGAAAAGGGAGGGCCCAGTTTGGGCCTTAGAGAATTGGTGCAGTTGTTAACTTACCCTTTAGAATGTCTAAGGCCTCTTGACAACTTTTTGACCATATAAACTCAGAATCTTTGGCCAAAAACCCAAATAAAGGAGAGGCCAACTTGATGAAGTCTTTTATGAACCTTCGATAGTATCCAGCTAACCCTAAGAAACTCCTGATATCTCTTTGCTTTTGCAGAGGTGGGACCCTTTGGATAATTTCTATTTTGTTCGGGTCCACCTGTAATCCTTGCTGAGATATTGAATGACCTAGCACAGTCCCTTCAGTCATTAAGAATTCACATTTTTCCAAACTGAGAGACAGGCTCATTTCAATGCATTTGTGCAATACTTTTCTTAGGTTTGTCAGGGCTTCTTGAAAATCACAGCCATAAGGTGTAAAATCATCCATATAAATTTCCACTGCATCATGTCTTAATTCAACGAAAATACTCAAGACCGCTCTCTGGAAAGTGGCAGGAGCATTATATAGGCCAAAAGGAAGGACCCTATAGGAAAAAGTACCCCAAGGACAGGTGAATGTGGTCTTATCCTGGTCTTCTGGGTAGACTTGGATTTGGTTGTACCCATTGAATCCATCTAGGAAAGAAAAAACCTTTTTCCCTACCAAGCCGTCTAACACTTGGTCAATGAAGGTTAGGGGAAAATGCTCCTTCTTTGTGGCTTTTTTCAACTCCCTGTAATCAACAAAAATCCCCCACTTACCATTTTTATTGGGAACTAACACTAAAGGAAAGACTGTTATGAAACCAACTCACAAAAAGATAGAAAAGATAGTTGAACGCCTTAGAATTCAACCTCTTCGAGGGGGCAACCTCCTTTACATTACACAAATGAACAATTCTTGGATGATTCAAATGACAAAACCTCCTTTCTATATATAGGAGTCTAAGGGGTCACAATATAACCAAGTTGACCTAACAATAATAATATAAAGGCACAAAAATAACAATAGAGGGATTCTATGGGGCATAGTAATAACAATATGGGGACAACAATATTAATAAGGGATACAACTACAATAGTAATGGGGGAATCACTAGTATTATAGGGACCTAACATGCCCCTCTCCTTCAAAAAAGTGTTGTCCTCAACGCTTGAGTAGTTCTGGATGCTTCTGTATAAAATTCTCATCCTCCCATGTGGAATCTTTAGCAGATAAGTTCTTCCACTTGATGAGATACTCTGAAATGGATCGATTTCGTAGTTGTCAAGTTTTTGTTTCTATGACTGCTTCCGGTTCCAATATAATTTTTCCTTCCTCATCAAGTTCTGGCAATATTGTTTGAACTGGGAGCTTGTCACCTATAACTTTCTTTAAACATGAAACATGGAAAACTGGGTGCACTTGAGAAGCTACAGGAAGCTCCAATTTGTATGCCATAGTACAAATCTTTTGCAACACCTTGTACGGACCATAATACTTTGGTGATAATTTATTATCCTTCTTAGCTTGCTTGAGGGACATTTGTTTATATGGTTTTAGCCGTAGGAATACCCAGTCACCTACATCAAAACTTCTTTCGCTGCGATGTTGATCTGCTTGTTGTTTCATTCTATTCTACGCCAACATGAGGTTATCCTTTAAGAGTTGGAGAACTTGTTGTTGATGCTTGATGTGATGTTCCACTGCTTGAACCTTAGAATTTTCTCTTAAATATGATGTGATGGATGGTAGCTGATATCCATAAAGTGCCATAAATGGGGTCATTTTTGTTGTAGTATGGAAGGAAGTGTTATACCACCATTCAGCCAAAGGCAACCATTTGACCCATTATGTCTGTTTATCAGATACAAAGCAACGTAGACATCCTTCCAAACATTTGTTTACTATCTCAGTTTTCCCGTTAGATTGAGGATGATAAGATGAGCTATGAGCTAACTGAGTACCAAGACAAGAAAATAATTCTATCCAAAAATTTCGGGTAAAAATGGGATATCTGTCACTTACAATAATCTTTGGATTTCCATGTAGCTTTTGAATTGTTTCCATAAATGCAGTAGAAACTGTACTGGCTTTGAATGGATGTGATAATGCACAAAAGTGTGCATACTTGGTAAGTCTATCAACTACCACCATGATGACACTCTTTCCCTTAGACTTGGGTAAACCTGTCATAAAATCCATTGAAACCTCCTCCCAACGTTGGCTTGGAATGGATAAAGGTTGTAATAGACCTGGTGTCTTAATTTTTTCAGCTTTATTTTGTTGGAAAACCAAAAATTCTGGCACAAACTTTTGAATATCTGATTTAAGGCCATCCCAAAAAATTTCCTTCTTAAGCCTGTGGTAAGTTTTTAAAAATCCTGAGTGCCCTCCTAAGGGAAAAGCATGCAATTCCAGAAGAATCTTTTGTTTGAGTTGGGAATTCTTAGAGAGGTATAAGCGATATTTGTACCATAACGAATCATTTTTATAGCTAAATGTATCAGATGTACTAGAATCTTGTTGTAACTTTCAAATAAGTTCCCACGCTTCTTTGTCATTCTTCCATTCCTCCCTCGCTTCTTTTATCCATTTTGGTTGGATAATAGAAATGGCGCACAACAATGCTTCCACATCCTCATCCTTTCTTGAGAGTGCATCTGCCACAACATTTTGCTTCCGTTTTTTGTAGATGATTTCAAAGTCATAAACCAACGTCTTTGTGACCCATTTTTGTTGTTCTTCAGGGGATAATCTTTGTTCTAAAAAGTATTTAAGGCTATCATGATCTGTTTTTACCTTGAAGTGTCTTCCCATTAGGTAGGGTCACCATTTCTTAAGTGCATGTAGTATTGCCAACATTTCCTTCTCATACATAGCTTTGTGTAAATACTTTCCCTTGATTGGATGACTTTCGAAAGCAATGGGTCTTTCATCTTGCATTAAAACAGCACCAATTCCATTTCCTGAAGCATCACATTCCACAATAAAGGTTTTTGTGAAGTCTGGTGTAGCTAAGACTGGTGCTTGGCACATTGCCTCTTTAATATGTTCGAAAGCCTTTGTTGCTTCTAGAGTCCATGAAAATGCATCTTTCTTCAATAATGTTGTTAGAGGTGCTGCTATTTTCCCATAATTCTTAACAAACTTGCGATAATACCCTGTCAACCCGAGAAATCCTCGCAAATGCTTTATGGATGTGGGGTTTTCCATTCCTTAATGGCTTTAATTTTGATAGGGTCTACCTTAACTCCTTCATGAGATACAATATGACCCAGATATTCCACCTCTTGTACTCCAAAGAAACATTTGGATCTTTTTGCATATAATTGTTTCTCCTCCAATAGTTGTACCACCCTGTCAACATGTTCAACATGATCCTTCCAAGACTTGTTGTAGATTAGTATATCATCAAAAAATACTAACACAAATTTTCTAAGGAAGGGTTTCAAAATGGAATTCATCAAATCTTGAAATGTAGAAGGTGCATTGGTAAGGCCAAAAGGCATGACCAAAAATTCATAGTCACCCTCATGAGTTCTAAATGCTGTTTTCAGAATGTCTTCAATCTTCATTCTGATTCGATGATATCTTGAACGAAGATCCAACTTGGTGAAGTAAATTGATCCATGCAATTCATCCAATAATTCTTCAATGACAGGAATGGGAAACTTATATTTAATAGTGAGCTTGTTGAGCTCCCTATAATCTGGAAACATGCACCATGATCCATCCTTCTTGTGCACCAATACTACTGGAGTAGAGAAAGAACTTTGGCTAGGTTGAATTATACCAGCCTCTAGCATTTTTGCAACCATACATTCAATTTCACTCTTTTGGGAATAGGGATATCTGTACGGCCTGATGTTTGGAGGAACACTTTTTGGAATCAAATGAATAGCATGATCATGATCACGAATAGGTGGGAGACCTTTGGGAGTCTCAAATACCTTGGAATGATTGTCCAAGAATTTTTGGAGATCTGGAGAAATAGATGATTTTGATGTGGAAACATCTAGCGGACATAATTGTGCAATTACACCTCGTTGTTCATTTTTTAGAAGATTTGTCATACCATTAGAGTTGACTATATTTCTTAGTTTCCCTGCAATACCCCTTAATTCAACTTCCTTTCCTTCCGCATAAAATTTCATGAAAAGTTCTTGAAAGTTAAAAGCTATTGTACCCAAGGATTGTAGCCATTGAACTCCTAGTACAACATCAGCACCTCCTATTGGAATGGAAAGCATTGGGCTATTCAATACATATTCTCCCATGGATAGCTTGATATTATGGCACTTTCCAGAGCAATTTATCATTCCTCCACTTGCAACCATCACTTGACATTCTGGTGCTGGAAATAGGAAGTAATTCAATTCTTTTGCTATCTTACAATGAATGAAATTGTGGGTACTTCCTGAATCAATCAACACTATTACCTTTTTCTTCTTGATATGTTCTTCTATCTTGATGGTTTGAGGAGTGGTAATTCCAGCCAATGCATTACAAGATATGGTCAAATTCATTTCTTCTTTATCTAGCCTTTGTTCCTGGAGTATATCCTCTTCTTTTGACCTTTCTTGTTCCTTTTCTTCTTCCTCTTCATAATCTATGTAGAATAATTTCTTCTTAGCACACTTATGACCTTTAGTGTATTTGCTATCACAACTGTAACAAAGCCCTTTTACTCTTTTTTCTTCCAATTGTTGTGGTGTCAACCTTATAGGTTGTGGAAGGCTAGGGGCAAGAACACTTCCATCTTTATAGTTGTGAGTGGTAGGCTTCCTAGTTGCCATAATTTTGCTTTCCATTTTTCTTGCTAATCTGAATGCCTTCTCCAATGAATCAGGTTCCCAAAGGTGAACATCATGTTGGATATTCTCCTTTAAAGTCCCTATGAACACATCAATCCTCTGCTCCTCTGGAATATTTTTTACCCTTATGTTCAATTTTGGGAACTCCTCAATGTGCTCCATCATTGAACCCTTTCGTTTGAGTCTTATCAATTGGCTAAAAAAAGTGTTGCTTTTTGTATCCTCATAATTTGCTGTCATTTCTTGCGTAAAAATTGCCCAAGTGACAATTTGTTTACGAGAGCAAAGCCATTGATACCATACAAACTGATCTGGTTCCAAATATAAAGCTGCAATACGTACCTTTTGTGTGTTTTACACACTATTGAGATCGAAAAATTGCTCCATCTGTAGTATCCATGTTGCGGGATCCTTGCCATCAAACTTCCTCATGTCGATTTTTGGAATATGGTGGGTCTTCGATCCAACATTAGAGTCTATGAAATCATGATTAACATTTCTTTTGTTCTCATCATGAGTTTCCTTTACTACCCTTTCACCATTAGTGACCATTTCTTGTAGCAACTTATTCAAATTTATCTTCAATTCTTCCATCTTATCATCCATGCCATCCGTCTTAGCGTCCATTCCATTCATCTTAGCTTCCAAGCCACTCTTTAAACCATCCATCTTAGCTTCCACGCCATACATCTTAGCTTCTACATCTTTATTTAAACCATCCATCTTAGATTCTGTTACTTTTTGTGCGAGTGACATTTGTTGAACTTGGTCTCCTAATTTTGATATATCATGTTGTATTTCTTCCTCTTCTTCATGAGTCATGCTAGATCTTTTAGGTTGCTTACTAGGTGTTTTCATTTTATTTCCTCAAGGCATCAACTACCGATAATAATGCTTTACTATGCTCTTTGAATTCCTTCAACTAATTTTTCAAACCAAGCTTATGCAAAATTAAAAAAAACTACACACCTTTTTTCACTTTGTAGGAGCTCAATATTGAATCTAATGTATCTCTATAATTTCGGATCATCCAGTTCTAAAATTGCAACCGACAGTAGTCTTCTATGTCCTCTTTCCAATGCCACCAGTCTGATCGAATTTAGATTCTCCAAGGCGGAGTTATGCACAACCTCCCAAGATGACCTGATTATAAACCTTTCCAGAAGAGTGAACTTGTATGAAGTTCCACGTGACACTATTTTGACCTTAGTATCTGAAAAATATACATAGGAAACTACAGTCTGTCCTCTTTCTGTAACTTTTGACGAAATTTCAATCTGATGCTCAAAACAAAAGTTATGACGATTTTCCTGAGGTCACTTGCTTGGAATGAAATTCGGGAGTCTGCAAAATGGCAAACTTCCTCAAATCATATCTCCGCAAATATAGTGCGAAATGCTCTAAAATTTGGACCTAAGGTTCATAAAGATTTCTTCCCAAATGGGTTTTTTTTTTAATGTTTGAAACGTCACAGAAAAAAAGTTATAGTGAAAATGCCACGATGACCTGTTTGGAGCAGCGAAACCCTAGAATTCAAAGCTCTCATACCAAATATTATGAAACCAACTCACAAAAAGATAGAAAATATAGTTGAACGCCTTAGAATTCAGACCCTTCGAGGGGGAAACCTCTTTTACATTACACAAATGAATAATTATTGGATGATTCAAATGACAAAACCTCCTTTCTATATATAGGAGTCTAAGGGGTCACAATATAACCAAGGTGACCTGACAATAATAATATAAAGGCACAAAATAACAATAGAGGGATTCTATGGGGCACAATAATAACAATATGGGGACAATAGGGGCACAAAAATATTAATAAGGGATACAACTACAATAGTAATGGGGGCATCACTAGTATTATAGGGACCTAACAGAGACCCACTCACTGTCAGAGATAGGGTAAATGAATTCTGCGTCTAGTAGTTTTTGCAGTTCTTCTTTGACTATATATTTAAGAGCTAGATTCATCCTCCTTTGTGGTTGCTGGACTAGCTTGCAACCTTCTTTGATGTATATGTGGTGAGTACACACTGAGGGGTGTACTCCCTTCATTTCCTTGTAACTCCAAGCGAAGGCTTCTAGGTTTTCTCTTAGCATGTTGCATAGCTTTTCCTCTTCGAGAGAAAAAAGAGATGGATTAATTTTCAAGGTTTTCTCTGGGCCAAATTCTATGGTTTTGACATGGAGTGGGTTGGAATCGGCCAAGCATAAGTCAATTGGATGATTGTTCTGGG
Organism: Pinus tabuliformis; assembly: GCA_031772625.1. Lineage (NCBI taxonomy): Eukaryota > Viridiplantae > Streptophyta > Pinopsida > Pinales > Pinaceae > Pinus > Pinus tabuliformis. Next base: position 371,941,560 of record CM062808.1, on the reverse strand, counting down.
TTTTCCTTACTTCTTCTTCTAATGGTAATGAACCAAGAGTTGGACTTTGGAGCATGTGTTCAATTAAGTCATCCTCATCTTGCTGTCCTCCTCCTATGGTTGCTTCCAAATCATAAAGTTGGGTGGAATAAACTTCATATTCTTCCTCCTCCTCCAACCATAAAGGTAAATCATGCTCTAGAGAAGGTTGAGTAGGAAGGTATAGGACTAACTGTTTGGACATATGCCCATTCTTGATGGTCATATTCCCAGCTTTGCAACTAATGTAAGCATTGGCTGTGGCCAACCATGGCCTCCCAAGGATGAGAGGATAACGAGTAAGTTTAGCCTTAGGCTGGAGAACTAGAAAATCCACAGGATACTCCCAGGCATCAATGGAGACCATCACATCCTCCACAATTCCCTCGGGGGTGACTGTGGAATGGTCTGCAAGTTGCAAAACTGTTGTGGTCTTCCTCAATGACCCTTGGAGGTTGAGATTGAGCATGGTGTCTTTGGTCATCACATTAATGGCAGCCCCAAGATTGATCAGAGTGTGTGGGACGATGGTGCCATTGATGTGTACATCTACTACAGGGCTTTCGGGGTCCAAACATTTTGGATGTATTACCTACACCAACATTAAGTCGGACAACTACCCAATGACATTAATGGTAGGGGCATCCCTTTTTCTTCTTCTTGGATGCTTGAAGAATTTCTCCTTAATCAACTTATTGTAAATGGGAACATCTTTTATTACTTGGAGAAGGGGGATCTTTACACATAGATTTTTCAATTCTCCCAAAAGTTCAGTTTCTTTTGGGGTAGGCTGGAGTGGTTGGGCTAATCTCTCAGGAAAGGGTGGATTTACTTTAAGGTTGCTTTCCTCTCTTTCTTCCTCAACCTCCCTATGTGGAGAGGGAGGTTGGTTATTCGGGAGAATTCTCCTAGATGTTAGTTTGATCTCCTAGATTTCTACAGCATAAGCTAGGTATGATGTCTCTCCATTGTATACTTGTTGAGCCTGCCTATTGTTCAGGTTTGGATTTGGCTGGGCAGGAATTTGGGGTTTCTTGGGTGGAGCAGACTGTAGGAGTTGTGGTTGGGTAGGTGGTGGAGGCAATAGAGCTAGAGCATTGTTGTATTGGGGCCTCCACCCCTGGAGTGGTGTATTCCACTGAGGTTGTGGTAGACCGTAAGGTTGAAATGACTGGCTAGCTGGCTGAGAATGATACTGAGATGCATAGGACCAAGGAGGGGGTGTAGACCAGGAAGGATGAGCGGGGGGTCCCCAAGAAGGTATAGCTGTGGTTTGGTTGGGTTTGTAATATGCATGGGATGACCCTTGCATACCCTGCTGGTATGGTCTAGGCCTAGGAGGTCTCCTTTGGTTGATGTAGCGAAGCTGCTCAGTGACCCCTTCAGCTCCTTGATATACAACTTTGAGTCTGGGTAAAGAAAGGCACTTGTCTGTGGAGTGGTTTTCTTCACAGGCCGAGAAAATTTCAATACAGTTTAATGGACATTCGTTCCTAGGATGCCTCTTCATGCATCTAGGAAAAAAGATGGCCAGGGCTCTCTCTACTTCCTCTTGCTTCCTTTTGATGTTCATGGTGTCCAATTGTAAGGCAAGGGTTTGTAGCATCTCACTTTTGAAATCTTCTAGAATATTTCCAATTTCACCCTTGATGGATGAGTTGGAAGATGATGTACTGGCCATGGGTTGACTACCCCTACCCTTTTTCTTGGCTGCCCTTGAATGGTTTCTAAAGAAAATCTTGATATCCTCATAGGTTAATTGGTAGATATCTCCTCCTGCTAACAAATGAAAGGTATCCAAAAGATCTTCCCTTACTCCTCTAAGTAGGACCAGCTTTAGTGACTCAGGGTCAAGTGTGCACTTGACCCTTTTGTAACTGAGCCGGAATCTTTCTTCCTAGTCTTTTAAGGATTCATCTTGGCCCATGGTCATCCTAAAAATTTCATCTTTAGTATCCTTTGACCTACAATAATCCTGATATTTGTTGTTAAAATACTGCTACATCTGAGCCCAAGTTTGTAGAGCTATAAAAAGGGTCTCTTTCACCTCTAGTTACCTCACATTAATATGTCAATCCGGGATCGTCTGGTTATTTCAAAGGGTGTCTCAGTCTGAGGCTAGAATTTTCCAGAGTAATGCTTGTAGTACAACTATTTACAACTAAGAAAGTAAACTAATGCAAGTCTACAACTTAACTACTTCAAAGGACTAAATCACACCAAGTATTGCATCAGCCAAAGGTTCGGTAGCAATAACCCATCCTTTTCATAACTGATGAGAATAGATCAGAGGTCTGGGAGCAAAATAGCAGATGCTGGGCTCGCTACAGCCTAGGATCGTTCTTAATGATTAGAAATGAAACAACAGATAAAAGAAGTGATAATGAAATGGAGCAGCACATCAGCCAAGGGCTTGGTAGCAATAACACATCCCTTTCATAGATGATGGGAGCAGATCAGAGGTCTGGGGACCAAGTAGCAGATGCTGGGGTCCTCTACAGCCTAAGTCTATCCTCAAGAAACAACAAATTAGCAATCTGGAAATGGAACAGCAAATTGAAATGGAACAGCAAATAAATGGAACAGCAAGTAAATGGAACAACAAATAAATGGAACAGCAAGTAAATGGAACAGCAGTTCAAGAATAGAACAGTAATCAAAATAAGTAATAACTGAGTTATTTAAGCTGCAACCCTATTTAACCATGCCAATCAAAACACCAATCCCTCAATCTTATATGATGGAACAATACTATAGAACCTTAGAAACACACCATACTTAATCTGCTCCTGTTAAAACACATACGACTGTATCTCATAATAAAGAATAGTCACATTCGATACCCATGTAAAACAGATCTTTCCAGATGACTTGTTATAATGCAAAACACAATTGTGAAGAATTCTGTAATAAAGTAACAGTGTCCTGTAGGGATTAATCAATGCTTAAAGAATTGGTAAAATAACATAGCATCGATATAAAGTTCAAGAACACGAAATGACTTAATCACAACAGAGCATGTAATAGAATATTCTCAAAACACAGCAGATTACCAGAGTACGTCTATGAACAAACCACACGGAAACCACGCGTAATAATACAAGAGAAAGTGTCCTCCAGGGCCGGGCCCTTAGCCTCCAGGGGTACACCGCTTAAGATAGATCCAGGCTCAAAGATAAAAGAGTGAACAAGTCTGTATTAAAGCATGCAATAAAATTACAGGAACTCAAGTCTTCAACCGAACATAAAGATCATAGTCCTGATCTTCCTTAAAAGAAATTACACCCCAAAAAGATCCCTCCTAAAGCCAACAGTGCTACCCCTTTTATAGGGAAGATGGCGGAGATATCTAGGTACAGAAAATAGGTAAAATAGCGATCCCTCAGGATCTCAGATCCTGAGGGATTCGCAGAATCATTAATACTGCGTTACTTCTTCCCTTTTCTGTTTCGTGCTGGTATCTCTGCGTCCTTTCTTGGGTTGATTCGTTGTGATCTGGTTCGTTTTCGGTCTTCCGTCAAAGGGACAGCAGTTAGCTCATCCTTGTCTTTACTTTTGGAATGGCCACCTCCCGTATTTCCTCCCTCCTGCACATAGAAATGACGACTATTAGTGCTTTTCATTAATCTCTCGTGTTTCGTTATAAATTCTTATCATTATCTAGATTTCTCATGCAAAAGGCTTTTGAGTTCTGATGAAAAGATACCAAAATGACCATCGAAACATACCTTCCTTGGTACTCCACACACCCCCCAGCTTACCCTTTTTCATGGCCTCATGAAAACATTGTAGTTGACATGCAGAGCAGTGAGGGAGTAGGCTGGAGATGGAATTTCGTGTGGGGGCCTACACCCATGATGCGAAACTAGATGATCAAAGAAATGGCTTGTCTGGCCCTCGGGCATTTCATACAGGGCTTGGTATCCGGGTGCAGGATGCCAAATGATTGGACTCCGGAACCTATATCCTAACCAGGATGGCCCTGCCCTCAAAATAATTTCACCATAGAGGGGGAATCGGTTAGCAGCAAGCTTAAAATTTTCATACTTAAACGGCTCTCAGAGCTGAATATTTGGATTAGATACCTGATATTGAAATTTAGCTGCTTCAATGGCGGGGTCTTTAATAGAAGAAAAGAATTCAAGCCCTTGCCGAATGATTGCTTCATGCATGGGTCCTAATGCTTCAATCACGCCTGGAGCCCTCATGAGATTTCTATGACTTCTCCATAACTGTTCCGGGTCTCTAGGCTCAGCTCTTACCCATAGGTCTAATCCATTTTCTTGTCTCTGAAATGCATTGTAGGCTTTGAGCCATTTAATCTGATTAACTGTAAATGAAATGAATGCTTGTAATTGAATATCTCCGACAAAAGGGCCAGGGTTTAGCTCGGTCTCTTGTTCTAGTACAAGGTTATGCAGGTAAAATTCACATAATAACCTTTGTATTTTTACCCCATAATGCTTACAACAGTTTATAAAATCGTCTATAGTGTTAATTTCTATGGGAGCACCTGCCCTAACGGCTTTAATTTTCAATTGTAAGTATCTTTCCATTAGAAACAGGGCATAATTTTTGGCAGGAGCTCTACATGCTAGGGTATCATTGTACAGAGCACACTAGGTATCCATTTGTTTAATAACTACATCTAATCTACGGGTTACCTTGGCAACTTTCTCTTGCTCCTTTCGCCATCCTTCAAAGGCTTGGCTTTCTGACAGGTTGACATTCCTTAACTGCTGCTGTAATTCCTCATATTTTTCACGGGGGACCGTTTGTTCCCTGGGCTTTTCTGCTTCTTGCTGAGCCTGCTTCAATTGATGGTGGAGGGTTCTTGTTTTTGGGTCCTTTTTCCATGCATCTGTGGAGGCTGGGAGCTTTACTTGGATTTTCTTATTATGCTGCTTTGAATTCATAACCCTTACTACTCCCGAAGGTGGTGCCTCCGTCTGAACCATCTTATTATCTTTTTCAATTTTAACACGAACTCCAGCCCACTGCTATTCCTTTTCAAATGGAATAGCAGTCTGTCCTTCTGTTTCAATTGGAACAGCAGTTTGTCTTTCTGCTTCATTAGGGACAACAGTTTGGCTTCTGTCAGGATTTTGAGTAGTGGAACGGCTCCCGGTTCTTCGCCTTTTATTCTTACGGGGTCTTATTGGCATGGCCGAATTTTTTCTTGTTGAGGTCCCTACCCCCCTTTGTCTTGCTTTTAGAAGCCTAATCTGCTGGCGAAGCCTGACTATCACGTTTAACAGTGTCCCTTTTTCCTTTTGCAATTCCCTTATTTTCATCAACTTCTCAGAAAGAATAGCTGACTGTTTGCCGTGGGTTGGAGTGTGACTAATTTCCGGATTTTCTTCTTGAGGTGGCTGATCCGGGGTAAGAACCTTTCTTGGCTCTGTTGTTTCTTGGGCCAATTCTTCCTCTGCCCTTATTTCCTCCGGATTCTCCTCTGGTGCCTTCTGACTAGGAACGGGCCATTCCTGCCTGATATTTTCTGTTTCCTTCTCATCATGGACGGGTGAAATTTCTACTTCTGCTTCTTCCGTATGCACTTCCTTGGGTGCATATTTTTCCTGGGTTTCTTCTTCGGCCTGGAGGTTGGATGGACTCAGGGGCTGGCCATACTCGCCCATATTGGCCAGAATATTGGCCAATTCATCTTCCCCTATCGGGTTTTGTACTGGGATTCCTCCCTGCTGTTCCATTTCTTCCTCTTGCTCGGGCCGCTCAACTTCTTCTTCATCCTGTTCTTCTTCTCCTCCTGTTTCTGTTTCCGCTGACTGTTCTTTGTCTTCCTCTTCTGTTTCTGCCTCGGTGGACTGCTCTGTTTCTCTGCTATTTTCTTCTTTCGCCTCTGTCCCTGTGGACTGTTCTACGTCCTCATTACTTTCCTCTTTTGTATCTGTCTGTGCCGATTGCTCATCTATAATTTCTATTGCTTGGCTCGTGCGAGCCCGGGGTTTCTTCAGCTCTGCTTGTAACCCTGCAAGCCGTGCCGACTTTCTACGTTTTGCTGGTTGCTCAGATGTACCAGCGTCGGGTTGTTTCTCAAGTTGCTTTTCTACTTGTTTCTCGACTTGTCTTTCAGCTTGCACTTCTGTGCAAGCGTCCTTCTTTCGCTTCTCTAGGCGTTGGGGTGTGCTATCAATTTGTTTTCGTTTTTCTGGGCGTCCAGACGTGGCCGTCCCTTTATTAATAATATCAATTAATTCTTCCCAGCTGCTCTGCTGCTGGGTAAGACTATGGTTTACTATCAAACGAATTAATCCGTGGTGGCTAACCACAGATTCTTTGTGCTGTGCCTTTTTCATGCTTCGTGCCACATCATTCAATAGCGAATTAAGCAATGCAGGTAAATTCACAGAACATTTTTTTTTTAAGACAGCTAGGAGTTTTAGATGTCGTGGTCTTACCACGTCTTTTCTGCCCTCGTAAGTAATGTAGCTCTGGACAATTTTTGCCAATTCCGCCCATGGCTCTCCTAGCGTTGCTGGTAGCACCCCTTTTCCTCGAACTGTTAAGCTCTGGCCCTCGTCCTAAAAGATTTCCACAATCTTCTACAGCCTTTCCTTCTTTATTGTCCACACAGGCCCTGTGGCCGGTAGTCCTGTGACTTTTGCTATTATATCATTCGTGACCTCTATTTGTTTTCCTCTGATTGTGGAATGTTCTTCTTGCAGGTTTTGTAAAAATTCCTTCGCCATAGATTCATTAGACTCCTTCAGGCAGTTGAGGTAGGTCAACCATCCTGCTTTCTTCAGAATTCTTCGGGCTGCAGCTGAAACAGTCAATGTCTGTGGTTCTCTGCGGACTGACCTTCCACCCATGGCTTCTCTTGCAAATTCTCAAAGGAACAGCAACTGTTCGTTAAGACGCAGAGAAGCTGGTGGCGAGTTTCTCGTTCAAATTTAAATACAACGGCGTATGCAATGGAAATAACTTCGAATAGCGATTCATGCAGAAGAAACAAAAATGGCAAATGATCATACCGTTGAGTCATGCTGTGCTCAAGTACAAGATCTTCTCGAATAACAGGCTGACACGTATTCTGGGGAATAATGAGGTTACTCCCCCCCCGCAATATGATAGGCTGTCCCAGCTGTCAAATAAAGGAGCAGCGTCTGCTTCGTGTGCGAGGCCTTTATGGAGCAGCTTATGAAAATATGCCATGTCCACAAAAACAGCGTATTACTCGAATCGAGGTGAAAAGTTAAATCGCTTTTAATACGTAAGCGACTGCAGTGAGTTGATGGAAGTTCGGGAATAGACATTTGCCATAATTAGCGAGCTCCGTAATGATTGGCGGTAATAAATAGTCATGCGGTATATGGCTGGGTAATTAAATTATCATGTTATAAGATACAAAGGTTATAATTTCCTTACCCATTGGTGTAAAGGTTACGACTTCGATACCATTAACAGAGCTCTGCTGCCAACAGGTGTCCATAACCTTGGCAGAGTTGTTTATTTCACCCCGGGAACCATAGTCCTTTGTGTATGCGAGGAAGTGTTATGTGATGTCAAAACTGTAGGCCACTATGCAGGCTTGGTAACCAGTTAGTCATAGTGCCATTCACGAAGAAGGAGCGAATAGTGGGCAGGTCGGCTCATGGTGAGACCTCCTGTTCCAAGGGTTATTTATTTATTTTGATATACCTTTTGGACCATTTCCCGGGTGTGGTGGCCCTAATGGGAATGCCACTTCGCTTCCATCCTGATGATCATGGTAGGCCAGCTCGTAATGAGACTCCCTATCCTGCAATTTGACAAAACTGCTTTGCTTGCTTCTTTTTTTTTTTTTTGGTTTTAATAGAGAACCTTTCCTGTTTATACACAAAGGGTGGTTCCGCACTCCTTAAGAGTAGGAATGATGGAAGAAGTCTTAAAATCCCAATAGGAAGATATAAACTCTTTGATCTTATTGGCAAATGATAATTAAAATAGATAAAAAATCAGCATGATAGAGATTACCAATCAGAACAGAGTTAGTAGAACAATGGCAACAAAAGGTGATAAGTAAGCATACCTTTTCCCTACATCCTTTCATCAATTCAGGGCAGTTGCTTATAAGGATAGCGATTTATGATTTACCGATTTCTGTATACTGTGCTTTTGTTTCCATCACATAAGTAGATAGCTGTATTCTAAAGACCATTAGCACTCTGCATCCTTGAGAAGGAACAAGCTGTTTTAAATCATATGAGTAGTGCAGTTTCAAGGAAAGATACAACAACGGTTGTTCGTTTAGAGAAAGGAGCAGTGGAAATCAATGGTGCAGTTCAATAAAATCAAACAAATGCCGTTCCTTTGGAAAAAGACCGACAAAAATCAAACCGTGCTGTTTCTTTCGGAGACAGCAAAAACACACAAATGTTGTTCTTTTTGAGAAAGGAACAGCAAAAACACTCAAGTGCTGTTCATTTTAGAAAAGGAACAGCAAAAATCAGAAACGCTGTCCCTTTTGAAAAAGGAACATCAAAAATCGCAAGTGCTGTTCCTTTTGGAAAAGGAACAGCAAAAATCACAAGTGCTGTTCCTTTTGAAAAAGGAACAGCAAAAAAAAAAAAAAAAAATCACAAGTGCTGTTCCTTTTGAAAAGGGAACAGCAAAAATCACAAGTGCTGTTCCTTTTGGAAAAGGAACAGCAAAAATCACAAGTGCTGTTCCTTTTGAAAAAGGAACAACAAAAATCACAAGTGTTGTTCCTTTTGAAAAAGGAACGACAAAAATCACAAGTGTTGTTCCTTTTGAAAAAGGAACAACAAAAATCACAAGTGCTGTTCCTCTTGAAAAAGGAACAACAAAAATCACAAGTGCTGTTCCTTTTGAAAAAGGAACAGAAAAAATCACAAGTGCTATTCCTTTTGAAAAAGGAACAACAAAAATCACAAGTGCTGTTCCTTTTGAAAAAGGAACAGCAAAAATCACAACATGCTGTAAAAAATATGTACAAAAACAATTCAAAGAATTATATACAAAAATAAAAGTAAACTTCTTAGCGAGTTACAGGTGGAGGAGACTTGTCTTCCTCCCGTAAGATCTCCATATCTGAATCTTGGCGTAATTGCTGGCAAAAGGACTCCCGAGTAAGTGGTTTGCGATAGAGACGGACTCGATGGCCGTTTGCCTTAAAGGTATACCCAGAACCATCAATAGTAATTAGTGTGAGGGTACCATTGTCATGTACTTTCTGAATTTCATATGGTCCCAACCAACGAGTCTGGAGTTTCCCGGGGAAGTCCTGAAATCTAGAGTCATATAAAAGAGCCCAGTCTCCTTCATGGAAGACTCTGTTTTTGATGAGAGCATCATGCCACTTAGCTCTTTGCTGCTGTATCAGGGCAGTATGTTGAAGTGCAGAGAGTCTAATTTCATCCAGCTCATTAATCTGTTGCAATCGATTAGTTTGCGCCTCGGTTAAGTCTAACCCTACTTCTTGTGTTGTTCGTAATGTCTGGATTTCAAATTCTATAGGAAAGATAGGTTGTTTTCCAAACATAAGCTGGTAAGGTGAGTGGCCAGTGGTGCTTCTCCATGTTGTTCTATAAGCCCACAATGCTTCTGGTAGTCTGGCAGCCCAATCGCGTCTATGTGATGCAACTGTTTTGGTTAGAATTGTTTCTATTATCTTGTTGCTGCTTTCTACTTGCCCATTTGCTTGTGGGTGATATGGGGTGGTCATTTTATGCTGAACATGATAATTGTTGAGTGTTGCCGCTATTCTGTTTCCAGCAAATTGTGGCCCTCCATCTGTGATTATCTCTCTAGGGAGGCCATAGCGCACAAATAGATGGAGCAGGAACTGTATAACAGATTCTTCTATAGCCCTGGGCAAGGTTTCCGCTTCAACCCATTTAGTGACATATTCTGTTGCTACTAGAATGTATGTTTTCTGGATTGATGGTGGGTTGATTGGCCCCACGAAATCAAGGGCCCATCGCTCAAATGGTTCGATGACTAGCTGTGGTTTCAAAGGCATCTCATCTGAGTGACTAGGGCGTCCCGCCCTCTGGCAACTATCACATGCTTGGACAAATTTCTTTGCATCTTTAAAAATTGTGGGCCAATAATACCCTGTATGTAATACTTTATGTGCAGTCCTACGATCAGCAAAATGTCCACCACATGGTTGGTCATGGCATGCTTTCAATATATCAAAGATTTCATCTTGTCGAATGCACCTCCTGATTTGCATGTCTGCCCCTGTGTGAAACAAATAGCCTCCAATCCAGGAAAATCTGGTACTTCGCTGGACAATCTGTTTTCGCTCATTAGGGGTTAGATGTTTTGGTAACTTACCTACTACTAGGTAATTGGCGACATCAGCATACCAGGGTGTTTGAACAGCAACAGCAAAGAGATGCTCATCTGGAAACTGATCTTCAACTGCTGCTGCATCGACTGGTTTTGGCATTCTTGAGAGGAAATCAGCTACCGGGTTTTCTTTGCCAGGTCGATCCTTGATTGTAATGTCAAACTCCTGCAATAAAATCAGCCATTTGGTTATTCTGCCATTTGTGACAGGTTTATTTGCTAGATACTTTATAGCAGAATGATCTGTGTACAAGATAACGGGATATCCAGTGATGTAATGTCTGAATTTATTGATAGCATGTATAACAGCTAGAAATTCCTTTTCAGTTACAGTATAATTTAATTCAGCAGGGGATAGATTTTTGCTAATGTAATAAATGGCGTATGGTTTTCTATCCTCCTCCTGACCAAGGACCGCTCCAATGGCTGTATCTGAGGCATCGGATGATATCTGAAATGGCAAATCCCAGTTTGGTCCGCGAAGGACTGGGGCTGTAGATACAAGCTTTTTCAGGTCATTGAAAGCACGTTCACATTTCTCTGTCCAAAGGAAATCAATATTACCAGTTAGTGCATACAATGGTGCAGCAATACGTGAATAATGTTCTATAAATCTTCTGTAATAACCAGAGAATCCAAGAAAGCTACGTACCTCTGTTTGAGTAGTAGGAGTAGGAATAAGCAAAAGTATTTGGATTTTGGCTGGGTCTACCTGTATGCCGGCTGCTGAAATATAGTGCCCTAGAATAAGTCCTTCTGTCATCATCATGTAGCACTTTTCATGGCTTAGACAAAGCCTGGTAGCTATACAGCGTTGTAGGACTTTTTCTAGTGTTTCCAATGCTGGATCAAACTCTTCTCCGTATGGAGTGAAATCATCCATATATACTTCCAATCCTTCATTTATTAGATCTGCAAATATGCTAAGAATAGCCCTTTGGAATGTGGCAGGGGCATTACATAAACCAAAAGGTAAAACTCGGTAGGCAAATGTTCCCCAAGGACAAGTAAAAGTAGTTTTATCCTGATCTTCAGGGGCAATCTGTATTTGGTTATACCCACTGAAGCCATCAAGAAAAGAAAAGAATTTCTTGCCTGCCAAAGTGTCCAATACTTGATCGATGAATGGGAGAGGAAAGTGATCTTTCTGCGTTGCCTTATTTAGTTCTCTATAGTCCACGCAGATTCTCCACTTCGCATTCTTTTTTGGTACCACCACAAGCGGGGAGACCCACTTACTATCAGAGATAGGGTAGATAAAGTTAACATCTAAAAGTTTTTGGAGCTCAGCTTTTACTACTTCTTTTAGATGAGGATTTAATCTTCTATGAGGTTGTCTAACAGGTTTTGCATCATTCTCTATGTAGATGTGGTGTGTGCACAATTGAGGATCAATTCCTTTCATATCGGGGTAATCCCATGCAAATGCATTTTTATATTTTGTTAAAACATGGATGAGTTTTGTTTCTTGTTCCGGTGTAAGGTTGGCGTTAATGTTTAAGGTCTTCCCAGGTTCGATTTCCACTATTTTACTATGTGCAACTGACATGACAGGGATTGTATGGTCATGCACATCTTTCAGAGGTTCCTCCTCTACTTCGTTATCAAATGCTGCTTTTATCATATGACACTGGGTACGAGATGTGAGTTCAGTTTGACTAATAAAATTACTGATGGCATCATCTTCTGTTTGATTTTTGAACTCTATCGCTTCTTGTATAGTTAATGGAGATCTAATGTTGTCAGTAAGATATGATACAGGGTGCCTATTAGTTTTGACTATTGTGATGCTTGGCTGCACTGGGGGATATAGTACTAAGTTCTTAATATCTGCCCCCTTAGTTATGATCATGTTTCCTTGCCGACAACCGATGTAGGCATCAGCGGTAGCGAGCCATGGCCTTCCTAAGATCAATGGATGTCCATCTAGTCGGGTTTTAGGATTTATTATCAGAAAATCAGTTGGGTATTCCCTGGAATCAACTGAGACCATAACATCATGCAATATGCCTTCTGGCCTGACCATAGATCGATCAGCCAATTCCAATAAAGTTGAAGTAGGTTCTGCAGATGTAATTCCTAACTTTTGGCAAGTGGAGGTGGTCAATATATTGATTGCAGCTCCAAGATCAACTAAGGCATTGGTTAAGGTTTGGCCATAAATTTGAACAGTTACTATTGGGTTTCCTGGGTCTTCATACTTAATAGGTGTTTCCTTTCCTGATAATAGGTCAGATAAAGTGCCGACTACTTGAACTCTTGGATTATCTATTACATTCCTTCTTGGTCTTTTTATGCACAATTCCTTAATAGTTTTAGCGTATATTGGGATGTCCTGAAGGAATGAGAATTTTATGTACAAATTTTGTAATTCTCCCAGAATGTCAAAATTAGGTTGCTGTATAGGTCGAGGTATGACTAAACGTTCTGGGAACGGGGGAGAGGATGTAGTTGCTTGATTCTGAGTTTGTTGCCTATTTTCATCCTCTTCTTGTGACAACTGTTCTCTAGGTAACTGATCTTCAATCTGAACTGTTTTGTTTCCCTCTGTTTGAATGATACGCCCAGATCTTAACTGCAGATCATTGCACTCCCTCAGATCGGGTCCTTCTTTTGGTGTTTCTAAAATTTGGAGTGCTTGGACCGGTCTGTTATTTGGATTGGGATTGGGCTGGGCTGGGAGTTGGGGTCTGAGATTAGATTGGGGGTTTTGTTGTAAAGCTGGTAGTGTAGGTTGAGGGAAAGGAATGTTTCCTACTGGCTGCTGTGTTGGTCTCTGCCAGTTATTCTGCCAGCTTGAACTTTGTGAAGTGGGGGGAGTCCATTGCGGTGGATAAGGGTTGTTTTGCCAGTATGGTGGGGGATAAGGAGGATTCGACCAGCCAAATTGGCTTGTCTGATTTAGCCACGAGTTTGCAGAAGGGTATGACTGTGATGACCAATTTGGAAATGGGGGTTGAAACCGACTTTGCCATGTATTATACTGTTGAGTATTGTATTGCGGATACTGAAAAGAAGAAGCTGGGTCTGAAAACATACCAGTTTGTCACGGATGCCACTGACGACGCTGGTTAAGTAGATATACTGCTTCTGGTTCTTCTTCTGCTTCCTTATATACCGCTTTCAGTCCAGGTAATGAGGGACAACTTTCTGTAGAGTGATCCCTTGTGAAAATGGCACATGTATGAACTGTATCTAGTGGGCATTCCTTATGGCTATGCTTCTTCCTGCATCTGGGGCAGAAAATTGCTAAATTCTGTTCTACCTCCATTTGTTTCTGCTTAGCCTGCAAAATGTCCAATTGTGTAGTCAGTGTTCCTAGTATATCAATTTTAAAATTTTCAAGTAAATTCCCAATTTCCACACGTGTTACTCCTTCTGATGAAATTTTATTTTCCCGTGCAAATCGATCATGTTCTGCTGGTTTGATTCGTGTACTGCCTCTCGAACTCCTGATACATAAATCAATTATGTTAGAAAAACTTTCCTGATATATATCCCCTTTCCCCATAATGTTTAATGTTTCAATCCATTGTTCTTTCATGCCCCTTATTAATGCTGTTTTCAACACGTTATCAGGCAAAGGCAACGATGCATAAGGGGATCTTTGCAGATTATACTGGAAACGTTCCACATATTCTTCTAATGTTTCATTTGGTCTAGCTATCATCTGAAATATTTCATCTTTCAGTTCTCTAGACCTACAGTAATCTTGATATTTCTTTAGGAAAGATTCTTTCATTTGTTCCCAGTTATTTATAACTCCACCACCTAAACCCATAAACCATCTTAAAGCTGCCCCTTTCAAAGTGGAGGGGAACAATTTTAATTTCTGGGGGTCAGTGGTGTAATCATATCCCCTGCATAGCACATCAAATTCAAATAAGAATGCATCAGGGTCCTCTGATGTAAGTCCGTGAAATGTAGGAATGTGTTGAAGGGGGATTGCTTTCATAGGAGCATTTGCTGCGGAATCCACTATGGGGTATTGTAATGTAGAGGTTTGGGTGTTTGGCGGATTTTGAGCCATTGGGTCAAATATATGCCAATAACCTTCCGGAAGATCTAAGAGGGTATTCCTAGGTTGAGGAGGAATATTTTCAACAGGAACAGTTTTAATAGCACTTCCTCTATCTGGAATTTTTGTCTGAGGAAATAGGGTGTCTTCAATAATAATTTTTACCGTGCTCCCCTTGTCTGGGCTATTTAATGGCTGAATTATCCTAGGAGGAGATCTTGGCTCCCCAATTTCCCCTGTTTCTCCTTCTCCTTCACAAAGATTGCTTAGATTCCCTTCCTGCAGTCGTTCTAGAATAGAATTTTCAATTTCTTGAAAGTCCTGTTCGTCAGTCTGACTATGCACCTCAGCAAAGGCTTCAGATGGTGAGCCTGAGGCCTGAAGGGAACTAGTAGGTTGTTTGGAAGTAACTTTCCTGGGTCCTAATGAAGGCTGAGATTCGGCTTTCTTATAGATTTCGTCTATGTATGTCGATCGACCAAGGGTCACTGGTCCCTTAGCTTTTTCTGGTTTCGGTAACGGTTTGGGATTTTTCTCTAGCTTTTTCTGCTTAGTCATGCACTCAATTTAACTACTAAATTTTAAGCAGATAACAACAAATCTGTAGGAAAGCGGGCAAAGGAGCAGGGCTTTTACATGCTCCGCACGTAGGTTCTTACCTTCCGTTTTCAAAACCCAATTCTTCCCTAGCAGGTTTGTACACTACTCTGAGAAAGACAAATGGCTACACTCCTTCCCCGGCAACGACGCCAAAATGTAGAGCTATAAAAAGGGTCTCTTTCACCTCTAGTTACCTCACATTAATATGTCAATCCGAGATCGTCTGGTTATTTCAAAGGGTGTCTCAGTCTGAGGCTAGCATTTGCCAGAGTAATGTTTGTAGTACAACTATTTACAACTACGAAAGTAAACTAATGCAAGTCTACAACTTAACTACTTCAAAGGACTAAATCACACCAAGTATTGCATCAGCCAAAGGTTCGGTAGCAATAACCCATCCTTTTCATAACTGATGAGAATAGATCATAGGTCTGGGAGCCAAATAGCAGATGCTGGGCTCGCTATAGCCTAGGATCGTTCTTAATGATTAGAAATGAAACAACAGATAAAAGAAGTGATAATGAAATGGAGCAGCACATCAGCCAAGGGCTTGGTAGCAATAACACATCCCTTTCATAGCTGATGGGAGCAGATCAGAGGTCTGGGGACCAAGTAGCAGATGCTGGGGTCCTCTACAGCCTAAGTCTGTCCTCAAGAAACAACAAATTAGCAATCTGGAAATGGAACAACAAATTGAAATGGAACAACAAATAAATGGAACAACAAGTAAATGGAACAGCAAATAAATGGAACAACAAGTAAATGGAACAGCAGTTCAAGAATAGAACAGTAATCGAAATAAGTAATAACTGAGTTCTTTAAGCTGCAACCCTATTTAACCATGCCAATCAAAACACCAATCCCTCAATCTTATATGATGGAACAATACTATAGAACCTTAGAAACACACCATACTTAATCTGCTCCTATTAAAACACATACGACTGTATCTCATAATAAAGAATAGTCACATTCGATAACCATGTAAAACAGATCTTTTCAGATGACTTGTTATAATGCAAGACACAATCCTGAAGAATTCTGTAATAAAGTAACAGTGTCCTGTAGGGATTAATCAATGCTTAAAGAATTGGTAAAATAACATAGCATTGATATAAAGTTCAAGAACACAAAATGACTTAATCACAACAGAGCATGTAATAGAATATTCTCAAAACACAGCAGATTACCAGAGTACGTCTATGAACAAACCACACGGAAACCACGCGTAATAATACAAGAGCAAGTGTCCTCCAGGGCCGGGCCCTTAGCCTCCAAGGGTACACCGCTTAAGATAGATCCAGGCTCAAAGATAAAAGAGTGAACAAGTCTGTATTAAAGCATGCAATAAAATTACAGGAACTCAAGTCTTCAACCGAACATAAAGATCATAGTCCTGATCTTCCTTAAAAGAAATTACACCCCAAAAAGATCCCTCCTAAAGCCAACAGTGCTACCCCTTTTATAGGGAAGATGGCGGAGATATCTAGGTATAGAAAATAGGTAAAATAGCGATCCCTCAGGATCTCAGATCCCGAGGGATTCGCAAAATCATTAATACTGCGTTACTTCTTCCCTTTTCTGTTTCGTGCTGGTATCTCCGCGTCCTTTCTTGGGTTGATTCGTTGTGATCTGGTTCGTTTCCGGTCTTTCGTCAAAGGGACAACAGTTAGCTCATCCTTGTCTTTACTTTTGGAATGGCCACCTCCCGTATTTCCTCCCTCCTGCACATAGAAATGACGACTATTAGTGCTTTTCATTAATCTCTCGTGTTTCGTTATAAATTCTTATCATTATCTAGATTTCTCATGCAAAAGGCGTTTGAGTTCCGATGAAAAGATACCAAAATGACCATCGAAACATACCTTCCTTGGTACTCCACAAAGTTGTGATGCTATCTCTAGGTAAACCCATGAACAAGCACAATGTTGCATCGTTTAGGGTAGATGGAAACAATTTTAACTTTTGCTCATCATCTGTATAGTCATAGGTTTGGCATATAACAACAAACTCAAATAGGAAAGTGTCAGGGTCCTCTATGGTTAGGCCATGGAAATGAGGTAGGGAAGAGGGGCTTATATTCTTCATCTTAGTGTCCCCGTTGGTTTACCTGATGGGGAAGGCACCCTCAACTCTCTCTCTATTCCCTCTGTCATTTCGATTTTCAGCCATTGGTTCATTAGGAATGGGTTCTTCTTCTTCTTCTTCTTCTTCCCCTATAGGTTCTTAAAATATGTCAAGTTACTCACCTAAAGGTTCCTCCAGTTCACAGCCATCGAAGAAGAGAGAAGGTTGGATGTTGGATGTAGTGGGGGTATTTGGCAAGAATTTCCCTATTCCTACAAGGCATGAAAGGAAATGATTTTGGGTTTGTTTTTGTAAGATTTTTTTTTTTTTAAGCTGGAAAGTACTTTGCAGAAATGAAATTGCTGATCAAATGGAAATCACTGACAGAAAAAAGTTACTTGCTGAATTGAAATTCTACTTGCAGAATGGAAAGGAAAGAAGATAATGACAAATGAAATAAAGGAAGCTACTATATTACTTTTGAATAAATAAACTAATGGAAAAAAATTGGAGACTAGAAATAGAAGAAAAGAAAGCAGTAATCACATTCTACTCAAACACCTCCCCGGCAACGACGCCAAAAAGTGATGAGCGCCAGTATTGCAGCAAGGATGTTGCAACTCCTGGGTTACCAGCTTTACTTATCAACCCAAGGTTCGTACAAACTTGGAGGTGACAATGCTATATGCACAAGTAAAAGTGAAGGTCTTGCCCGTTGTCACTGTTCATCCAGCGAGAGACCCCAAGGGTTCCAAGCCAGAATTCTATAGAGTTAGAGGAAGCTTGATTCTTTGATGGAAGAAGAGAAAATTTATTCTAAGAGAGCTACTATACTACAGTAATGAGGAAAACAACATGTAATGCTAAATCACACCATATCCTAATTAACTAGTTAAACATATATGCTAAGAAGAATTGCTAAATCAACACTAACCTAATGTTGCTATCCCTAAGTACCAAAAGAGAAAAAAAGAGATACACAGCCAGTAGAGCGTGATTAGAATCCATACCCAAAGTCCAGTCCAGTCATTAAGTTACAGAAGTAAAGAGCATCAAACCATACTAATGTGTAAGAAAGAAAACTAAACTAAATCTGTTTTCACTTTTTTTTGGTAAAATCAAGCATACAATTTAATTGTTCTTGTGGATGTGACAGGTGGATGGAAGGTGGTTGAGGATGGTTAGAAGGTTTATGGAGTGGTTGGATGGCGTGGAAGGGTCCTAGGAGACCTTTTGTGACTTCCTAGAGGTTCTCCATCAATTTGGCCACAAAACAGGTCGTTTCAGGAAAACCTACATGATGTACTAGAAACCTACAGGATGATCCTGTAGGAATTACAGGAAACCTACAGGATACAACTGAGAGCTAATTGTGAGGTGTTGGAGGTGTTGGGAAGCTTGGAAAAGGTGTGTGATGAGTGGGATAGGGAGTTATAAGGTCTAGGAACACTCAGGAGTCAATATCCAAGAGAAGAGATACCTAGATTCGCTCAATGTGTCTAGGGGAATTTCAATGAAAAAGGACCAAAAAACTAGTGAGGGTGATGGTGGAACAAGAGATGGTTAAGGTGGATGAGGTGGAAGATGGATGTTGGTGATGAAGTCTAGACCTCCTCCGGAAGTACCTGCAGTGCTTAAAACATGTGTGTCTTCCAAGAACTATGCAACAAGATACATTTTCATAAACTAGAAAAGCATGAACCAATTGCTCATATTATGCATGAAGAAAGTGTTGAAGGAAATGAGAACATGAGTGAGATCTTATTGAAAAAATAGAGTAATGGAAAGAGATGAAAATGCAATGAACCAAGTACTGAATCAAGACAACAAACTCCAAAGCTCATGCAAGAACTAGAAATCTATTTTTTTGGGGTTGTTGAAGGGTCTCTTCCTCAAGTCATGGTCCCAGAGGGAGGAGGTGAGGCTGAGACACCTACTGACAACCTTATGGTGATCTTTTTCTCCTTGCTAACCTTCTAATTGAAAGAAGTCACAAATGGAAGCAAACTAAAACACGTCCAATCTACTCTACACTGCTGTAATGGAAATGCAGCTACTTAAGCAAATGAACAATTAAACTATGAATCTATGCTAGCATACATGTACAATAAAGAGGAGCCTTGGCTGCTAGGGTTGGGCCCTAACCCAAGAGCTTTAGCCCTCTAAGTTAACTCAGCGCTGGCTCAAAACAAAACTCATTCTTATTATCAAAACAATGGATTACATAAAATACTGTCACAAGTCTTGCAGCTCGAAAATAGAGTAGAGTTTCACAATAAAAAATCCGAATCCTACTGAGATCCTAGGCCTCTCTACTTATACATCTGAAGTCTCCAAAAACTTCCTTAAAATTAGGGAGGCTTGGCTTCCGAACTCGAGATAAAATGGTGCTTTATCTTTCACTTACTCGGCTGGCTTCTAGTCCTCATGATTTGGTTGTTTGCACTCCAAGCTGATGGAGGAATATTCGAATGGAGGGGTAGTAAATGAGGAGAATTTACCTCCTATAATTCCTCTCCCTTGTCCCAATTGAGTTTTGACCAAGCTCTTTGCCAAAATTCCTTGCTTTTATCCTTTAATCCTGCATTAAATGCACATTAGACCACAAAGAAAAATATCCAACTCTAACTCATATCATAAACACAATATAATCAAAAGTATGCAATAAGTTGTGAGAATAGTTGGTTTGACTAAGCTCGGAGGTGAATTAAGGCTCATATAAGTACCCAATGATGAGGCTCATCACCAAGCTCCTACCCTACACAAATATGATCCAATGGGTTATGGAACATTTAAACATTTCAGACAGGAAATTCATAACAAAGAATGATACAATCATCGACTCTTTCAGTGGTAGTGATTTCAGTGCTATGTATCATTTTCCTACTCCTTAGTGTAAATATGACAAACAGTTCATTGAGAAGTTCATGAGTGGAATTGATCATCCATCAGAACCCATCAAGGATTGGAGGAGAGATCCCAATAAGCACAAGCATGAGGAAAAGGGCATATATTCAATAGACTCCCTTGCAGGACCTTATTGCCAAATTTCTGCCATGGTATGTAGACTTTTCTCCTATCCTAATACTCAGAAGTTCCCAGATCAATGGACTCCTTTAATAGATGTTGCTTCTAAAGGATATATATTGGACTGGGGAAATATTTTATCTGATAACTTGGCCACTCACATTCTGAATTTTAGAAGAAAGCATATAGTTTCAGAAGGTATAATTCCCCCGTTTTATATGAGTGTGTATGTTATGGACGCCCTATGCTATAATATGAATTTTTCCACCATGGGATGGAAATGGACTTTAGAGGATCCTACTCCTATTCACATATACCATAATATCCTCTGGGATTCTAAGTACCAACCCCATTTCTATAAGATCTGCCAGGGTGTCATGTTGCTGATTCATCAAATTATCTTTAACAAAAGGGATCCTAGGATTTCCCTGGAAGAAGAGATAGATTTTCTCAGAGTTGGGAATTGGTTTGGTGAAGAGTGGTTTACCTACATTCGGTTCTATGGTAGTCTAACTAATCCACATGTTTTTCCCCTGTATGTTCCTGATAAACTGCTAGCCCGTGAAATAGCCTACCAAACGGTAGGTAATGGAATTTCTAAAGTGCTCAAAGAATCCAATAAGAAAGTATGGCCTACCTTTCCTTTCCATTGTGGTATGTTCACATTAGATAATTTCAAACATGCAACTATTGAGGTGAAATCTATTTTAGAGTTAAAGTTTCCTACTATCCCTAATAGGTAATATGATCCTCATGGAACTGATAAAAATGTTACTGCTCAATCAAGTGTAAGGAAATTATCTCATGAACCTGATCAGTTTGATGATGTTTTTGAAAAAGCTGCCACCTATGCCATATTTTCCAAACATATTTCAGAGAAGCTAGCTCCACAGGAAATTAATCAGTTTTCACAATATAGGGAAGCAAGGCTATCCCATTTACCCTTGGATTTGTTTAAACTTCCACAGGAAAGCACAGTTCAGGAAGAAGTTACAATTATTTCTTCTGAATAGATTATTGATATCCTTGATCCAAAAGAGACAGGGGCTTCTTCTTCTACCCAGATTGAGGGACAACTACCAAGTTCTAAGCTTGAGGAGATTTGGGAACAATGTATCTAGGCTCTAAAAGGAAATAAACCTGAGGTTTTGAAGACTCCATCACAGGAGAAGGTCTTAGACATTTCCAATATTGCAAAGAAAACCCTGCTTACTATTGGGGCTTCTGACAAGCCTTTAGAGGTTGAATATATAGAGATTATACCAGCATTCCTGACCTCCAAGGATGTCTTAAGGGTCAAAGAGATTCCTCCTCTTGACATATTCTACAGTCCCCAACATAAGGCCATGGTCAAAAGACAAAGAAAGAAAAGAAAGATTGATCAATCCCAGGCCTTAGTCCCTGGAAACATTGCTTTTGAAGTATTATGGAAAGGTTCACAGACTACCCCTGCAGAGGAACTCGAAAAACTCACACAGTTCATAGGAGCTTATGCTTCTGCCACTATGGACAAAGCTACCGAGATTCAACAACTTCTAAAGGAAAAGGATAACAGGATAATGCAATTGGAACAAGGCCTTGAGAATGAGAAGAAAATGATTGCTCAACAATGGCAAGGACAACTTATAGAGCTTCAAAACAATTTCAACACCCTTAAAGTTCAATATGACTCTGATTTAAAGGCCCGAGATGCCCAGATTCAAGAATTAAAGCAGAATATTGAATAATTTAAAGTCAATCCTAAGTTGGCAGAATTTAAAAAAGAAGCAGGAGAATTAAATACTCTCCTTGCTCAATAGCAAGTCATTTTTTGTCAGAAGTTAGCTATGATTCACAATTTGTGTCAAATAGCCAGTTCATTGGTAGAACAACTGTTCGACTTGAGGACATACTTTGATGATATTGAGGAGAATATTGCAGGATATATAACATGGCAAGATAGTGTTGAAGGGATATCAGCCAACCTCCCAAGGATTGAAGAATCACATAAGGATATAGTCTTCAGAGAATGGGAAATTCGTCTAAAACAGATAGAAACAATGATATTCAATGCAAGGGACATCTCCAATGACCTTATTGAAGCTATCAGTGATAATTTGTTTAAGGAAAATCTTATTTCAGACTGCCCCAAGGGGAATCTTCCCGATATTAAATTGTTAACTAATACGTGGCAGGATTTGTCAAAGAAAAAGGTTGAGAAGATTGAAAATCTCTCTAAGATAGACTTAGAATGCCATTGGAATTTCTTAGTCAAACCTCATAGCCAATGGTTAATTCTTAGATGTTTATCTAACACAACCACTCATATGCTGCCAGCACTCAAGGACATTATATTTACTGGTCAAATGTGCATTCAACCATGGTATCCACCTGAATTGAAGCCTATGACAGATATCTATGAACTACGACAGTGTATGGGAGGGAAGTCTTCTTCACAGTCTTAGTTGGGTTGTTGTAACAAAATCTAAAATTGTCTTATGGTTTTATTTTAAGTGTTGTTTGTTAAAACCACTTCAGACTTTTATTCTTCTTTTCTATATTTATATTTTATTTGAAAACTAGAAATCCCCTTCATTTGAATGAAGAAGGGGTTCTGAATTTTGGAGAGAATGCTTTTGTTTGCACTGTTGTAACTCAAGTTATCTTAATAGAAAGTTGAACAAAGACTATTTTTCTCATGAGCGGAGTTCCAATATATCAGGTACTATTATCTATCTATTTTTCCTTTTCTTAAGAGTTAAATGGTTGTTTGATTATGTTTATCATATATATGTTGTAAGAAATCATACATCTTTCACTATTGATATGTGTGATTGAAATCATATGTTATATGCATGAACAACGATATCATATATGTGTAACGATTTCATCAACTAATTTAATTAACTATTTAATTAAATTAGTTATCATAAATTGCTTCAACCTCATATTAATTTGATAATCTATATTGTCATGTTGCATGTGAGATTCTCTTAAATCACATATATAGATAAGATTTCTTGGGATAGATAGATAAATAAATAGTTAATTTAAATACTTTTTATTCTCATTATTAATCACATCATAAGTATCACATCTATATACTTCATTCATTTTCTTATTTTATATTAAGTTAAACTAGTCCCATAAAACCCAATCAGAGCCACCATCCCAAACTGAAAAGGATTTTCTCTAAGGTCTCGACTGGGTGGTTTTCCCCGATATTGAGGCAGACATTTCGTGCCTTCAACAACTGGTAAGAAACCCTCTCTTTCATATATGAGGGTATTTGGTTGTGATGCATATGTACATGTTCCAAAGGTGAAAATAACCATGTTGGATAGTAAATCTGAAAAGGTGCATCGTTATTGGGTGTAAGGATGGTTTAAAAGGTTATAAGCTTTGGAACCCAGAAACAAGAAAGGTTGTGTAAAAATGGGATGTGGTGTTTAGAGAGGTGAAAGATGTTATTAGACATGAAGTCATACCAAAGGAATCCGAGAAGATAGAGTGTGAGATAAAGGAGGAAGAATCAAACTCTACAACAGAAGAGGAATCAGAAGATGAGGAGCCACAAACTCCAATTGTGAGAAGATCATTTCAAGAAAGAAGGTAGCCCAAAAGGTACAGTCCATATTATTTATATTAAAATTTTTCCTTATCTATTACTGACGATGATCCAAGAATTGTCAGGGAGGCAAGGGATTAAAAGGATGGAAAACTCTGGAAAGAGGCCATTATTGATGAAATGGCATCTTTGCACAAAAATTAAGCTTGGGATTTGGTGGAGTTGTCGATTGGAAGAAAACCCATTGCAAGAAAATGGGTGTTTAAGAAGAAGATGAATGTATAAGGAAAGGTGGAGAAATACAAAGCTCAGTTGGTAACAAAAAGTTATTCCCAGGTGTCGGAAATTGATTTTGGTGATATTTTTCTCTTGTTTCTAAGGTGGATTCTATTAGATTTATTTTTTGTTTCTTATTTTGATTTTGAGGTATAATAGATGGATGTGAAGACTGCATTTCTTCACGAGGGTTTGGAAGAAGAGATCTACATGAAACAACCTGAAGGCTTTGAGGTGAAGCGTAAGAAAGAACTGGTATGCAGGACAAAAAAAGTCTTTGTATGGATTAAAACAATCACCAAGGATGTGGTATCAGAAATTTGATACATATATACAGGGACATAGCTTCACCAGACACAAATCAGATCATTGTGTGTATTTTAAATTAATTGGTGACCATGTTATTTATCTGGTCTTGAATGTGGATGATATGTTGTTGATTGGAAATGACAAAGAAATTAGCTAGGATTTGAACACTCAATTGTCCTCCAAATTCAACATGAAGGATATTGGTGTTACAAACTATATTTTGGGCATGGAAATTAAATGAGATCGGGCAAAGAGGAAGATTTGGTTAAACCAAAGGAAATAAGTCGAGACATTACTACATAGGTTTAATATGCAGGATAATAAACTGGTGAAGGTTCCTATTCCTGTAGGTGTAAATTTATATGTCGAACAATGTCCCAAGACACAAGAAGAGGAAGAGGACATGTCATGTGTTCCATACATAAGTGCAGTTGTTAGCCTGATGTATCCAATGGTCTATACTAGACCAGACATTGCACATGCAATGGGAGTATTGAGTAGGTTTATGTTAAAACCAGGGAAGGAGCATTGGACAATAGTGAAGTGGGTTTTCAGGTATTTGCGTGGCACTAGTGATTATGGACTGTACTACCAAGGAAGACTAGGATTCGACAGAGTTTTGGACATCCATGGCTTTGTTGATGCAGACTGGACTGGAGATATGGATTAGAGAAGATCTACAAGTGGGTATGTGTTTAACCTATTTGGAGGTGCAGTTGTTTGGATGAGTAAGAGATAATCTGTAGTCATACTTTCAACTATAGAGGCAGAATACATGGCAACCACTCATGCAAGCAAGGAGGCAGTTTGGTTGCAGATATTGTGTTCAAGTATGGGGTTAGAACAACAAGCTATAAGGATAGACTGTGATAGCCAAAGTGCAATTTTCTTGGTAAAGAACCCTGCTTATCATTCAAAGACAAAGCACATTGATGTTTAGTATCACTTTGTGAGGGATATGGTTGATGACAGAAAGATATTGCTGGTAAAGGTGGACACTTTCAAGAATACAAAGTCTGTGAGCACTGAGAAGTTTTCTTGGTGTAGAGAAACAATGGGCATTGTAGGGCTGGACCAATGACTAATCTCTCCTCTGAACCCCTATGTGGAAAGAAAACAACAAGTGGTAGAATGTTGGGTGTGTGTTATATTCACTCCACGACTAGCCTCGCATGTGAAGCCCGGGGGGGTGGCCAGCCCCCCTTGTCGGGGGGTTTGAGGGGGGTGGTAGGCCCCCTCTACAGGGTCTGGGGCAATGCCCCGAGATTTTTTTTTGGACCCTATATTAGGTGGGCAGACCTACCTATGGTTTTGTGTATGGGTTTTGCACATGGTTTTTGGCATGATGGTTTTATGCCCATGGTATCTTGTAGATCTAGGCAAGGGAACTACAATTATGTTCTAATCCAGAGTTAATGGATTGGGGTTTATAGATTCTTTGGCATGTATATATATGTATTGTAAAATTGAAAGGAATATAATGAAAAATCAATTTGGTAGTCCTACTTTTGGGACCTAGGGGAAAATCTCTGTGCATATCAATTTTATGTTTTATGCTCTCACCATTGTTTATTTTATGTTTTTAAGAATTAGTTTGCATGGAATTTTTGTACAGGGTTAAAACCTTCAAAAGAGACGCACCTCATGTTGGATCATTTCCTTTAAAATTCCCATATATAGGTCTAACACGTTATCCTTTGAAATATTCTTTGCTCTAAGACTCAAATTTTGAAATTGTTGAGTGTGCTCTACAACTAGACCTTTAAAAAAAAAACTACTAATCAACTAAAGAATGTGTTCCTATTAATATCCCCATAATTTTCTATCAATTCATCTATAAAAATGGACCAAAATATAGTAGAATCATTTTTTATTTCATAAAGACATTGACACCATACGTCTTGGTCTTGTTATAAAAACATGGATGCAATATTTACCTTTTGTAAGGATGCCGCTTGGTGTAGATCAAAGTATTACTCCATCTGAAATATCCATGTTATGTTGGGTGTGGAGCCTGATTATCTTCTGTATTCAAAGGTATTGTCACATTGGACCCCATTTCGTAATGGGGTGGAAACGCCACCCATAATATATTCGCTGCAGGGGGGGTGGCTACGACCTTTGGGAGCCCCCCTGGCGAGGGGATTGGGGGTAGTGCCCCTGAAGCTAAAAATAGATGTAAAATTTCCTTGTAAAATGTTGTACTTTCGTAGTCAATCTGGGCCGTTTATTAGGTGGAGATCTGATGGTAGAAGTTATGTTTAATTTAGGTTTTTTTGCCCCAGAAGGCAACCCTTCGCTACATATGAGGGAATTTTATTGCGTCTATGTAGATCTGTATTGTGAGTGAGGAAGAGAGAGGAGATTGAGAGCGAAGAGGGAATTACAATGGATCTACTGTAGGTTGTATCTCTTTAGTTTGTTGTGTTATCACTGTAAAACTTCCTTAAAAAATTTGGACAACTTACATGGTTTCTAAATTCTTGTATCAGTCATGGTCAAGTCATGGTGAAGTCATTTTTGTGTTTTAGAGTCTAAGTCATAGGGTTAGAGTCTTATGTCCATCTTCAAATAAAGTTTGACAGCCTCATTCCATGTCCTAGAAGCCTCACCATGAGTTTAGAAGTCATATCTCACATCATTTTGGAGAAATTTTCAAAATAGCTATGAATCCACGTTTTCGTAGCGCAGACAGTGTAAAAATCCTGTTTTGCGCTACGAAATTAGTGTTTTCGTAGTGCGCTACGAAACCCCTGAAGCAGCCTATTTTAGCAGAAAAACTGTTTTTACTAGTTAACTTCCAGAAGCTTTCCTGAGCTGCTGAGAACTCAATTTTTCAAACTAAAAGAGGCTTCTCTTCCTAACATGTTGAACTACAAAAACCTCGTTCAGTTTCTTCAAATCCATTCTGAGGTGGGATTAATTTATGGTTAAACTTGCGCTACGAAATTGCTGAAAGTCAAGCTTGGTCTTCTAGTTTTAACAGTCTTTTTCAAGATCAGTTTTTGGTCACATGCAAAGGTATTTTGTAATTTAGAAAGAGGTTTATATTCATAAAATCTCCAGATACAATAACCTATCTCACTTTCTTCATAGGTGTTTTCAGTTGGAAGATAATAAGCTTTAATTGAGATCCTAATTTCAGAAAATGGATTTTTCCTGTTTGACACATGTTTTTCAAGGACATATTTTGGACAGCTGGAGGAATGTTTTAAAAAACCAGGAGAGGTTTTTATTATAGACAACATGGGATACAAAAACCTCCTTTAGTTTCGTAAAATGTGTCATGGGTGAGGAGATAAAGGCTCTGTCCCACGTGCCAATTTTCAAGGATCTAAACCTAAAAACAAGGAAACATGTTCCCTAATTTCTAGGGTTTGTCATCAGCAGTTGGGTGACCACGTGGGAGGCTTCATCAAATTCGACTTCATGAAGTTGCAGCTGTCAAATAATGCATTTAAATGTTTAGGTAAGGTTGTTGTAATCATAATAAAGAGTTACACTCCTAGTTGTATTAGGTCTCTAGGACTGCTAATTAGCTGTCAAATGCATTTAAAGGTTTGTTTTATGGTTAGAATAGGTGTCACTGATGGCAAATTAGAATTCTCTTGATGAGGGATGATGGAATCCTAATTGTAAATTCTATATATAGAGAAAGAGGTCGAATTAGCAAAGGGTTGGAAATTTATGTAAAAAAGCTCTGTTATTAAGCTTATGTAAAGACTCTGTTTCTTTTGGTAATACAGTACTAGCTTCTGTTGCTCAAGAATCATAGAGAGTTCAATGTATGAGTTCATTTTGTTGTCTTTTCATGTTGTCTACAGTATTATGAGTATTTTATTACTTAGAAATCACTTGCAGTGTTCTAATTTCCTTCATATACTCGTAAACTGTCCTTTTTGTGTTTGGTGTACTCTACCTATATTGAAATATGAATGCCTTGATTTTATTGCAAAGCCAATTCTACCGTTAATGCTAAATGACATATGACTCCATAAGCCCAATGGATGCTTGCTAATTTTGATTCCACCAACTTCATTCCTATTTGTTTCACAAAGAGTTAGCCATCTTAATCATAATAAAAAAACTTTAATCCTTTGAGAGAGCCCTCTCAGGTTAAGGAGGCTAAGCCTTAGCTAAAAGATTGGTTTGAAACAGTTACTTGAAGTCTTCCTGGTCTGCAGCCTTCCAGGGCCTGATTTTGAGATAACATGCTAGATAATATAAAGGGAAGGACTGGCTGTTTCTCTGTGGATGTAGCCTAAACTGGGTGAACCACGTATATCTATGTCTCTCTTGTTTTATGTGTTTTATGTGTTTATATTTATGCAATATTTTATGTGTTCCATTGCTCTGTAATATATAATTTTCTAACAACTGGTATCAGACCTGAAGGTCTATTTAGCTGATAAACTCACGAGAGAAAAGGGTTTCTGGTTCGAGTGGGAGTCATGGCGGAAGATGGTAGGTTTAGGGTCAAAAAATTTAACAGCCAAAATTACCAGTTGTGGAAGATGCAGATGGAAGATTATCTGTATCAGAGAGATATGTACCAACCATTGAGCGGAAAGGCAAAGAAGCCGATGAGTATGACAGACACAGAATGGGATATTCTTGACAAAAAGGCACTTGGAACAATATGGATGTGCCTAGCAGCATCGGTAGTGTTTAATATTTCAAAGGAAACGACAACATAGGGTTTAATGTTGACATTGGCCAAACTATATGAAAAACCCTCGGCCTCAAATAAGGTATTTCTTATGAAGCATTTATTTAATATGAAAATGTCAAAAGGTGGATCTATTGCTGATCATTTAAATGAATTTAATACAGTTACCAGTAAGTTAAGTTTTGTAGAAGTAACTTTTGATGATGAAGTTAGGGCTCTGTTATTTCTGTGCTCATTGCCAAAAAGTTGGAATGGTTTAGTTATGGCCATTAGTAACTCTGTCTCTAGATCTAGTACTTTAAAGATTGATGATGTTGTCGATGCAATCCTTAGCGAGGAAATGCGACGGAAAAGCTCTGGTGAGACATCAGGTAATGCTTTCACTGCAGAGACTAGGGGAAGAAAAATGGAAAGAGGAAAGAGCCCTGGATATCACCGTAAGTTAAGAAAAGGCAGATCCAAGTCCAGATTGGGGATAGTGTGCTAGAAATGTGGGAAGAAAGGACATCTGAAGAAAGACTGCAAGTCTCGAAAGGGAAAAGGAGATGCACAGCAAGAAAATAATCATGAATCGAATGTAGCAGGTGATGTGTTGCAAGATGCTTTGGTTCTTTCTTTAGAAAATATTATTGATGCCTGGGTGGTAGATTCAGGGGCCTCATTCCATGCCACGCCCGATAGGAAAAATTTTCATGATTATTTTCAAGGAGATTTTGGACAGGTTCAATTAGGTGATGATAAACCCTGTAAAATCATTGGAATGGGTACAGTTTTCATAAAACAACAAAATTGAAATCAATGGCTATTGAAGGAGGTAAGGCATGTTCCATATCTGAAGAAAAATATGATATCAACAGGGCAGTTGGGAGGTGAAGGCTGTGTGACTACTTTTACAGATAAAACTTGGAAGGTCACTAAAGGATCCCTGGTAATAGCAAAGGGAGAAAAGGTTGGTACATTGTATTTATGCAATGGTATTTCTAATTCTGTTAATGCTTTAACATCTACAGGAGAAGATACAACATTGTGGCATCATAGGCTTGGGCACATGAGTGAGAAGGGGATGCAGATTCTTCACTCAAAATATTTGTTGCCAGGTTTGAAGTATGTTGATTTAAAATTCTGTGAAAACTGTGTTTATGGAAAACATAAGAGAGTTAGATTCCTCAGAGTTGGGAAAGAAAAGAAGAGCGAAAAATTAGAGCTTGTGCATACAGATGTATGGGGACCTACTCAGGTATCATCTCTTGGTGGCTCTTGTTATTATGTTACTTTTATTGATGATGTAACCAAAAAAACCTGGATTTATTGTATTTGAAATAAATCTGATGTATTTGATACTTTCAAGAAATGGAAAGCTTTGGTTGAAAATGAGACAGGAAAAAGGTTGAAGTGTCTTAGATCAGACAATGGAGGTGAATATTGCAGCAAAGAGTTTGATAGGTACTATTCAGAGAATGGAATTCGTAGAGAGAAGATAGTTCTAGGAACACCACAAGAAAATGGCGTGTTAGAAAGGATGAACACGACAATCATGGAGCGTGCAAGGTGCATGAGATTGCATGTAGGATTACCTTTACACGTTTGGGTAGATGTTGTAGATACTTCTGTTTATCTAATAAACATAGGGCCTTCAAGTTCCTTGGATGGTGGTATTCCAGAGGAGGCATGGACAGGTAAAAAGGTAAACTACTCATTTTTAAAAACTTTTGGTTGTGAAGCCATTGTCCACATTAAAAAAGAAAATAGAACAAAGCTTGAGGCAAAATCAAAGAAATATACCTTTATTGGATATGGTGTTAATGATTTTGGTTATCGCTTTTATGATTATGAAAAACACAAAATCATTAGGAGTAGAGATGTCATATTCAATGAAAAGTTTTTGTATAAGAATCAGTTGCAGGAAAAGAAACAGGAAAAAGAAAACAGAGAATACACAGTGCTTGACGAGATCACGGAAAAAGTGATGGTGCCTGAAAATCATAATGATCAACATCCAAAACAATAACCACAATAGCAACAAGCATCTCAAACACTTGAAAGTGGTGTTAGAAGATCTACCAGGGTAAGTAGACCCCCTGAAAGATACTCTCCTTCATTATATTATGTATTTTTGACTGATTCTGGTGAACCAGAATGTTATGAAGAAGAAGTACAGGTAGAAACCAGGAAGAAGTGGGAGCAAGCCATGAAAGAAGAGATGGACTCCTTAGCACATTACCAGACTTGGGACTTAGTTAGGTTGCCTACAGGTAAAACAACATTTCAGAATAAATGGGTTTACAAGTTGAAGGAAGAAGATGGAGGTAGAAAAAGGTATAAAGCTAGACTTGTGGTGAAAGGGTTTGCACAGAAAAAGGGTATAGAATTTGATGAGATATTTTATCTTGTTGTTAAAATGACTTCAATCAGAACCATTTTAAATCTAGTAGCAGCTGAAGATTTGCATCTTGAGCAGTTAGATGTAAAGACAAACTTTCTCCATGGGAATTTGGAGGAAGAGATATATATGCAACAGCCACAAGGATATGAGGTAAAAGGGAAGGAGAAACTAGTGTGCAGGTTGAAGAAGAGCTTGTATGGCTTAAAAAAGGCTCCAAGGCAATGGTATCTAAAATTTGACAGGTTTATGTCTGAACAAGGTTATACTAGATGTCACTCTAATCATTGTGTTTATCTCAAAAGGAAAAATGATGGAAACTATATTATATTGTTATTGTATGTAGAGGACATGCTTGTTGCAGGTTCTAACATGTAGGAAATAAATGCGCTCAAAAGAAAATTGGTGAACTAATTTTCAATGAAGGATTTGGGTGCTGCAAAACAAATCCTTGGTATGAGAATAACTAGAGACAGTAAGAATCACAAATTAACATTGTCTCAAAGTAAGTACATAGAAAAGGTGTTGAAAAGGTTTAATATGCAGAATGAAAAACCAGTTAGTATACCTTTGGCTAGCCATTTCAAATTAAGTAAGGACGAGTGTCCCAAGACTCAGGAAAAATGGCTCATATGTCTAAAGTTCCATATGCATCAGTAGTTGGAAGCTTAATATATGCAATGGCCTGCACAAGGCCTGATATTGCACATGCAGTGGGAGTTGTAAGCAGGTACATCAGTAATCTGGGAAAAGAAAATTGGATGGTAGTGAAGTGGATTCTCAGGTATTTGAGAGGTACCTCAAATCAAGCATTATTCTTTGGTGGTTCAAACATTGATCTACAGGGATATATTGATGCAGATATGGCGGGCGATAGAGATAATAGGAGGAGCACAATAGGGTATGTGTTTACTGTAGGTGGAACAACTATTAGTTGGGTCTCAAACCTACAAAGTGTTGTTGCACTCTCAACAATAGAAGTAGAGTATGTTGTTGCTATGGAGGCTAGTAAAGAAATGATTTGGTTACAAAGGTTTCTAGATGAATCAGGTAAGAAGTAGGAGTTGGGCAGGTTATACAGTGACAGCCAGAGTGCCATACATCTCGCAAAGAACTCTTCATTTCATTCCAAGACTAAACATATACAGCTGAAGTACCATTTCATACTGCCAACATTGGAAGATGGATAGTTGAAGCCAGAAAAGATACACACTATCCAAAATCCTACAGATATGTTAACAAAAGTTGTAACCAGGGAGAAACTGAGAATTTACTCAGTTTCAATTGGTCTTCAAGTATGATGAAGAAGATGAGAAACAACTAGGTCCAAAGTGGAGTCATTGTCCAGCAAATGAAGCAGCGGTGGAGTTTCTATAATCAGTCTCCAAGTGGGAGATTTTTGGGTGTGGAGCCTGATTATCTTCTATATTCAAAGGTATCGCTACATTGGACCCCAGTTCGTAATGGAGCGGCAATGCCGCCCATAATATATTCGCTGCAGGGGGGGTCCAGGGGGGATCGGGGGTAGCGCCCCCGAAGCTAAAAATAGATGTAAAATTTCCTTGTAAAATGTTGTAATTTCGTAGTCAATCTGGGTTGTTCATTAGGCGGAGATCTGACAGTAGAAGTTATGTTTAATTTAGGGTTTTTTCCTAGAAGGCAACCCCTCGCTATATATGAGGGAATTGTATTTCGTCTATGTAGATCTGTATTCTAAGTGAGGAAGAGAGAGCAGATTGAGAGCGAAGAGGGAATTACAACAGATCTACTGTAGGTTGTATCTCTTTAGTTTGTTGGATAATATAAAAAGGAAGGTCTAGATGTTTCTCCGTGGACGTAGCCCAAACTGGGTGAACCACGTATATCTGTGTCTCTCTTGTTTTATGCGTTTTCTGTGTTTATATTTATGCAATATTTTATGTGTTCCATTGCTCCATAATATATAATTTTCTAACATGTTACATGATCATTACAATCAAATTTCATGATATCAATATTCATATTGTCTTACTTCCTCAGTGTTGACTTAAATTGATGATTTTATGAATCTTGGAATGAAAATATATGTTTATGGTTCTACAATTCAAAATTTATTCTCTCCAATTGTGATAGAATACTCCCCATATGAGATTGATTCTCAACATGCCTCTCCTTATGTTGACAATTTCCTTGGATCTAAACATCCCTTTTGGGAAGCCTCTCTGAGAGAAGATTTTCCATGGCAGTGATAGATTTTTGTATTTCTTCGTAATTTCCATTTTTCTTATTTTCTGTTCCTTCCTTATTTTCATTCATATTTTTTTTCTATTCCTTCCTTATTTTCATTCATCTTCTTTTCCATTTCTCTTTTAATATTTTCTTGAGAACTTGATAAATCCACCTTTTTCAACATATTGCCATCCAATTCATT
Organism: Pinus tabuliformis; assembly: GCA_031772625.1. Taxonomy (NCBI): domain Eukaryota; kingdom Viridiplantae; phylum Streptophyta; class Pinopsida; order Pinales; family Pinaceae; genus Pinus; species Pinus tabuliformis. The sequence goes on along the minus strand of CM062808.1, from coordinate 371,907,919 downwards.
ATATTTCCTCTCTAATGAGATAACCTAAATTCTAAGACTTCACTTTCTTCATGAGTCAAGGATGAGTCTTCACTATATTTAATTGGTGTAGTAGTTTATTTGAAGGAATTTTTGAAAATAGCAATATCCCTCCTCTTTATTCCAATCAAACAAAAAGAGGGGATCTTCTAATGAAGAATTACATCGATAGTAAATTACATACCTTAATTTGGAGAATATAAGAATGGTTTAAGATATATATCCAATATTTGAGGCCTTCTAGATATGAAAGCATGTTTTGTAGTACCTTGAAAGGTAATTTTTGTGGTTCCATAAGTGTGAACTAAATCTAATGTGCCGACTAAAAGTTATAGTAACTTTCTGAAAACTTGTTGACTTTTTTGGTCTATTCCCATGAGAAAACTTGTATAGCATGCCATGTTTCCAATATTTGAAACATAATTTTGGAACCTATACCTAAGATACTTCTATATGTCTCCAAAGGTTGTTGAATATTTCATATTCTAAAAATTTCCATAAAGGAAGATATAGCAAAAATACCAAGTTGGTCTATTTGAGACTGAACTTGGAGCATACAAAAACCCTAGATTCCTTGAAGCATATCTCCATATGTATAGTGAAACAATATTTGTAACTTGGATAAAAGGTTATCCAATGTGTCCCCTCAATGTGGTCCAAGTTTCACAGTTTGAATCCTAACATAAAAAAAAAGTTATAGCGAAAATTCCAAACTGACCTGTTTGAGACAGAATTTAGGAGAATTCATAAACCCTAACTTCCTTTGACCATATCTCTTAAAATATAGCTAACCAAAATGTGAAACTTGATATATCTTGGGATATATTCTCAATTGTTTCTAGGTTTTACCATCTAAAACCACCTAGAATTTTTTTATATCGAAAATTCCACGATGACCTATTTGAAGCAGCAAAACCTTAAGATCAAGAGCTCTAATACCAAACGTTATGATCCTCGTTCCTTAAAAATTATAAGAAACTAATAATTAAATTCCACTTCAAGGGAAAACCTCCTCTTACAATAAATACAATGAAAATTTGATCATCCTCAGACTAGGTCTCCTTTGTATGTATATATGAGACAAAGGAATCAAATTATAATAAAATCGAACCCTAAGGGGTTCTAGCCTACATAAAAATATAACAATAGAAATTCAATCACTAAATATCTAGGGCTTAATAAGGGTATTTTTGGTTAACATTGGGCTTATATAGGGATTAACAGTGATTGCAGTTGATTATAGATGCTTACACCTCTAGGGTTCTAGGGAACTTTGGTGTAGGAAAGACACTAATCAACTTGTAGAGGTTTGTGTATTGGCCGAAGATGTAAGAATAGGTAGCTAGGTTCATAAGAGGATGCATGCTTGGTTGTACTAGAAATATTAATAACAAGAAGGGTCTATAACATCCCTTACCTGTACCTAATCATCCTTGGGTAAGACAGGACTACTTGTTCGTGGTAGTCGACATGTTTAACGAGATGTGTGTTTTAATGCCCTATAAAAATACCACAGAGAACTTGTTATTTGTATAGGTCTATGTGCACTTTGAGATACCAAGGAGAATTATTTTAGAAAAGGACACAATATTTCTTGGTGCATTTTGGACTAAATTGTGGGAGAATATGAACAAGAATTTGGTGAGGCGTACAAAATTCCATCCACAAATAGAAGGACAGATAGAAATAGACAATAGGACATTGGTGTAGCTTTTCATGAGTTCCAATTAGAAGCATCCAACGGATTGGGATGAAAATATAATATATGTGCAATGCTCGTATAATAGAACAATTCACACCTCTACTCGTAATTCCTCATTTGAAACTTATTTTCAATATTCTCCACCTTCACCTTTGGATATTGCATATGGGAAACAAGGAGGTGTGAGGCAGGAAATTACAGGGAATGCCTTGATATTTTCCACCTCCACCTTTGGATATTGCATATGGGAAGCAAGGAGGAGTGAGGAAGAATCTTACAGGGATTTTCTTAACAGAAAAAAATGATGATAATATCGGGAAGATCCATCTATAGGTACAAGAGACACTATATATGTCATAGGAAAAATAAAATGCCAAGCATGATCAACATAGAACAAAGATGTTGTTTAAGGTGGGAGATAAAGTATGGTTATAGTTGAATAAGGAGAGGATACATGGTTGGTAAGAAAATCAAGGCTCTATATTATGGTCCCTTTGAGATACTAGAAAGGTGGGAGATAATGCCTATAGACTTAATATACACCCATACATGTGCATTTACTCAGTGGTGAATGTAGAAAATATGAAACTCTATGATATTTCTATGCTAGATCAGGAAGAGGAACAAGGCTTACCTTCTGTAGAGTATTTGGCACCAGATGCTCAAGAAGAGTTGACAAAGGATATAATTTTACAAAAGAGGTTTAGAAATACAAGATAGAGGCAACAAGGCCTTTCACATATTGGGTTGAAAGGACAATTTCAGTAGAAGCTTTTGGGGACAAAAAGCCTCCCAAAATGGGGAGGCATAATCGATATTGGATCATTACATTTTTTCATCCATATTGAAGAATTCAAAGTGGAAATAGTGGAGGAATCAACTCACAAGACCATTTTTACTGACAGGACCCAGTTTGGAAAATTGGGGTTTGAAACCTTCCCAAAGCATTTTGAGGCATCAAAAGATGTTTTATGGGGGTAACACTTTGCCACTTGAGCATGAAACATAGATACCTTTTGGTAACATACCCCCTTATTTTACTAGGGTAAGGGAGTCATTACTGGTAAATCCGATCCCCATTTTTTGGTCATGGAAGCGGGATTAGTAGGGTCGCACCCTTGGTTTCTTTTTTTTTCATTCACTTCTATGCATTTTCCTTCTTTCCCTTTTTACGCACAAGGTATGATGGTCACCAATTCCATGCTGCCACATTGTGATTCACCATGGGCTCGTCCAAGCAATGGATGAGCGGGTGGTTGGAGCATATGCACTCCCTATATTTTAGCTTTGTCTCACCTCCCAAATTCTGACCTCTGACTAAGTTAGGTCGACATGCCAACCACACCCCCTTCCATCAACACATGGCCCGACCTCCTAACTTCCTGTTAGGTTCCTATACCAATAGGAGTCCTGTAATATGTACATACCTTTGCTTTCTGCAAATGTTTTCCATATTCAAAAAATTAAAAAATGTAAAGAGGGTATGTCCTAAAAGAAAAATCAAAGGACAAAAAGAATAAAAAAGGTCAAAAGAGATGAAAAATATGAACCCCAAGAAAGAAAAGACCATGAAAGTGTGCAAGTCAAAATGCCACTACTATTTACTTTTTTGTGCAGAATAAATGATTGTGTGCAGTTTGTAATTTATGCCACAATCTATGATAGTCAAAATGTTTAAACTTGGATATTTCATGTTTTCAATTTCATGTTTATAGATAGAGAATAAAATCTAACCAAATAGTGTAATCTTGGCAGATAAGTAGATTAGGTAGAGTGAATAAAAGGAGCTCAACTTTTTAATCTGAGCCCTTGGATGTAATAAGGTTAGACTTAGTTAGATTACCATTGTAAAAGAAAGAAAAATGTTTGATAAGGGTTTGCCAGCTTAAGTGCACCCTAATAAAGAGAAGCAAAAATGGTAGGATGAGTAGATGGGTAAGTAGTAGAAAGGCTGCAGAATTGTGATGATTGTTAGATAAAAGCATATTGATCACCCTCATCATTAAAGTTCTAAGTATAGATGAGAAATTGGATTGGCACAAAGTTCACAAAGTGAACTGATTAATTTCCCCTCACTCATTTCACCTTTTACTTAACTAATTTCCCAAAATAAGTTCCAAGTACCCAAAATCTAAAGTCAAAGGGGCTCAGAGAATTTCTCTGACTTCTAGAGGGACTGGACCCTTGGCCCAATGACTTATAGATCTTAAGTACTAAAATCCCCTCATAAACATTCACCCCCTTCAATTCATTCATTTTCTCCTAATAAACCCCTTTTTCCATGGATAAAACCTTGTTGTCCTAGGAAAAGTGATCACCGTCATAAAAAAGACCTGTTTTCTCAAAAAACTCAAAAATACCTTTAGCCTAAGTTATGATGTATGTGTGCTAAAAGAAAACAAAGGCAAAAGATTCATTATACTTAGCACTATTTCGTTTCTGCCATTTTCATATTAATTTCTAACATTCATACATATATTAATTCCCAAAGGAAAAAACCCTTCCCCATATAATTATAATAAATCCTTTTTATTAATACCCCATCCCTGAAAGTTTGAAATATAAACTTTATAATACCTGAACGCAAAAAACGAGTTCATTAATCGATTAGCGATTAATTAATAATCAAACCCTCCACACAACTCCCACGCCCGATCATCGTGCGATCACCTCCCATTTGATTTGACAGCTATTAACCATTTCGCATGGGCACGAAACCTGAACTTTACCCGCCCGAAATGGGTTGTTTTCCCATGGGCCCCCAATGCGACGTGGCGCCCGATGAGTGGAATCGGGCGGCCTCACCCCAAAACCACCCAGCGCTCATAAGCGTTGCGAACAAACCTGCTTACTGCCACCCGCTAACTGCCAAAAGTATTACTGTTCCCCAAACACCCGCCAAATCGTTGACTTTGTTAAAAAAGCCAAAAAGACTCATTATTCTTATTTTATCGTGAAAATAACGCTCCAGACCTTCATGCCCGTGATTGACAACGTCCAACCGCCAACCTGTAGAAGCCATTGAACTCACAGTCCACCCTCCAGTTCGCGCAGACTTTCTGCAACCGTGCACAGTCGCCCGTCGACCCGTTCAGAGCCAAATTTCCTCAAAATTCTAGGTATTTAGACCAAATTCACTAGAAACCTTGTCTCATTTCTAAACCAGTTACTCTATTGCTTAGAATTGATAAGAAATTAAGTGAAAGAAATCCACTGTGACCTAAGACCACTCTGTATCAGAACCCAGTTGCCCTAATTGACTGAAAAACCCTTTTTCCCATTCTTAAATCCAAAAGAACTAAGAATGTCTACCCCTATTGCTATGGATGTTAGACCAATTTCCACTCCTCATCGGGACTTGGATCACCTTCCCCTTGCTGATAAAGACTTCCAAATCAAGGACACCTCTATCTAAGAATCCCCTATCAAACTGTACTGCCGATACAGGGACCAATACCTAAACCAAGCTGATCAAATAGGTCTTTGGGAGTCTAATTTGCCCAAGTATCAATTTCCAGAGGTACACATTTTTCCTGAAATCATTCATTTTTGCCATGCCAACTACATCCCCAGTCAAAAAGCAATGATGTCTTCTGACCATAGCATACTTTTCACCATTACTGCTGAGTCAATCAATGAAATGCTGCAATTACAACCAGGGCAGAACTTAACCCCTATTTCAATTGGAGACCTACTAGACAAATTTCCCAAGCTTACTACTGCCAAGATTGTTGAAATACTTCAGACCTTCATCAGGGAGGAAAATCATGTCCCAATAGAACCTCCTCCTTATGTGGCTACCATATTTTCCCCATTTGGTCAAGATATAGTAGCAATGATCTCTTGTGCTTTAGGCTATACCACCACTGAATACATAGATGAAATAATTTTAGCTTTCATGTCCATTTTCGCTTTAGGACAACCCCCTGCTGTAATAGATGATTATGCCTAGTACATAGTTGATAGGACGCATGAACAATTTTTGAGAATGATTAATGAAAGAGTGTTTAAGTATTCTTTAGTTTTGTGCCACCTTTTCTTATATTACCAAGCTTACAAGTTCCCATTCACTATCCAAAAGCTTGACACTAAAGGTCATCCTAGGTCAGTAATTTTTTGGACTCCTTTGATACATAAGTATGATTTCCCATATCCATACACAGATTTCATTGATCTTTTTTTACATCCAGTAGTGACCATGCTGCTAGGAAGTCCTCCTCAAAGAATCAGTTCAGATATCAGGAGGATCCTGTAGCTATTAAAACAACACAAAGTGGGAGATTAGTACTTGTACCAAAATCACACAGAAATTACGATCTATGGCTGTGAATTGGCCCCATATAAACTGCCCAGATACCTCCCAATGAGGTTATTTGCTCTGGAGTACTATAGGCAAATAATCAAATCAGTTGAGGTACATTTTGTTAAAGCCAAGAATAAGGCCCAGCTCAGAATCAAAGATCAACTAGGCCCTTTGTATGCAATAGCAGAGAAGCTGGAAGAGAAGCAGAAGAAATCCTTCAGAGACTCAAACTAAAACAAAGCTTCATGTGGAGATATGATCCTTGTGACTTCATCTGCAATAGGAGACAAAAAAATAAGATGACTCCTTACATTCACCACTGAATCCCTAAAATAGAGAAATATGCAAATCAGTTGGAATGGGTGGAGAATACTCTAGTGGACAGAGATAGAATTGAAGTTGCTATTGAAAATGCACTAATTGATTTAGAAAAAAGACTTGATGAAGGTTCTTTCCTGCAGGTGCTATGAGAATCTCAAGCACAAGGAGAGTCACAGGCACATAGTGAACAACACACAGAAGAAGAACCCCAAGTGCAGGAAGAGTCAGAGCAGCCAGACCTATTAGAGGAATTGGGTCAAACAAGTACAAAACAGCCCAATATGAGTACTCCCCCTACCTTGCAATTTCCTCTAAATGAGGAGAAGAACCTTAAAAGAGACAGAGAAGAGGCCACTCCTTTAGAGAGAGAAACTTTGCAAACATATGTCAAAAGGCAAAGGTTAAATCCTTTCTCTAAGCAGGAATTCACAGAAGAAACAGTTGGAGCCACAAGCACAGAAAGAGAAGAGAGCAGGCATGCTACTCCCACTGGAGGCACACAAGAACCTTCCACATCACATACTCAGATGTTGGAAAGACAACAAAGTGTGGAAGTGTCCTCATTTAGGATGCCAGCTAACCAAGACCAAGATATCAGAGAAAAGTACAAGGAAATAAAGGCCAGGAATGAAAGGCTAAAAGCCCAAAGCTATGCACAATACTTAGAAATGGCTCCTACCAACCAGACAAGGCTTATGTCAGCCTATGACAAATGACATTCATGAAGCCTACCACTCAGCAGCCCAGAACAGTAGCAGAATACAAAAAGATAGATTTTGAAGTACTGGCAAAGGAAATCCATCCTATTGACCAAATTGAGCTGTACAAACAAATAGGGGAGATGGTATATTCCACTTTGACAAGCAAAGCCATTGCAGCCCACCATTCACAGAATTCGTTGAATAATATATCAACACAGTTTCAATTAGAGAAGGCCTCTTCACAGGCCAAGGATAATAGAATCAATTCCTTGGAGGACTTAATCATACAGTTGGGACATGATCCCAAAGATGTGAAAGCTGCAGAAAGGTTAATAAAAAAGAAGAATGACGACATAACTTCTTTGAAAAAGAAACTCAAAATTCCACATCTTCATCATCCACAAACAACAGAAGTCTTAGAGATTCAAAAGGAACAAGAAGAGCTTATGGACCTAGTCCTCAAGCTAAATGATCAGCTGAAGGAAATAGAGAAAGAGTTGGACACATTGATACAATCCAAACAAAGTGACTTGGCCACCACTTAAAGGACTATTATTCCCACAGTCTCTACCGCAGTTCCTTCAACATTGGCACCTACCGCTCCACCAGTCACAGCCCTGCCAGCCACTACTGAAACTACAACAACAACAGGTACCTCAACAAAAAGAACAACAGAATTAGTGAAAGCCATGGAGGACATGTCCATCCAGGCAACAGAGCTAAAGAAATTAAAGGAAAAATTGGCAAGTCTAGAAATAGACTATAAGCTTGCCTAAATACAGTAGAAAGAAGAAGCACAAAAAGCCCTAAGGATGGGTGAGAAGATAAAGGTCCTTGAAAAAGATTTAACTTTGCAAAAGCCACTAGGACAAACTAAGGAGATGCTTTGGGCCAATATCATTGACTCTGTCAATGATATTTGGCCATCAATTCAAGTAATATTTTAGCAAACAAAACTGGTGAAAGTGGCCACTGAAGCAATACAAAAGGTAAAGGAAGACCTAGGAGACTAGCCCGATGATGCTAATCGACTCATACAATTCTTGAACAACAAGAACATGTATGAACTAAATGAGCTTGGTGTGGAGACAGAACTGAAGCCATCATTGAAATCAAAAAAATTATGAATAAAAGAAACCTCATGGTTAACTTGGAAGGAAAATGCCATAACATGCAGGTTGGCATTGACAGATTCATGGCAAAGTTTGAAATTTTGAGGGATAAAGGCCTTCCCAGTCCTATGGTCATCCATGATGAACTTATGACCCAATTGGACTATGTCGATAGATTAAAGAAATTGTCCAAGGAGCAAGCAAGCACTTCAGAAATTAAAGCCTTGCCAACTGGAAAAGTATTATATGATACTTTAGAGGATCTATTTTTCCTGCAAAACAAGGTAAAACATTTGTTTGTCATCAAGCCAAATTTTTCCAAATATATAGAGGCTGATGAAACTTACAGAAGGATGTTAAAATCAAAATTACCTAAAGATGACTGGTGGGAAAAGATGACAGATTTACTATAAGTTACCACAATAAATCTGAAGGCAGGTGAAAGGACAAATAAACAGGGTCAAAGAGTAGCAGGTCAAAGAGTATCAGTGAAAGATTAAAGACAAAGGTGATTCCAGCATACAAATATCAGCTAGCTTAAAGAGCTCAAATCCAAACTACAAACAACCAGCACTATCACAATAAAAGGGATAGCATGATGCAGTTTTCCATCTGTCTCTATCTTCATGCTTGAAGATATTTTGATTTCCTAGATTAATTCTCAAACTGTTATGAGATATTTTGTAATATTTTTTGTATAAATACTTCACATTTCGAAGTATTTAGTGTGGATTCAAAGACATTTCTATAGACATTTTCCTCTCAAGTTAAAGTGCTATTGTATCAAGACTGGATTGGCTTGCTGGATCAAGGAATAAAGTAAAGACATTTCACAGGATTCTTGTGTAAAGCGGAAATCAAATAAGTATTCTCTCTCATGTGTATTATTGTTTCTCTTTATGTTTATTAATAATCATATGTGTTTCTATGAAATCTAAATGGTAAACTAGGAATGATATTTCAAAACTGGCTTTAATGCTCTCTGTCTTGACTGTTTACATTCTTAATGTTTTCTACTAAACTATATTAGTTAGGGAATTCTTAATTGCTCTCTTACTTCCGTAGTTTCCCCCTAGGTCTATAGTAAAGGATTCTTAGTTGCCCTTTGCTCATGATCGCCTCCTTCTCTTCATCTTGATCCCAGTCTAAGGATTCTTCATTGCCCTTTCACCCTGGTTAGGAATATCTCATCCATTGAACCTGAAGATTTTCCTTTTGCTTTGCTAGCCTGCCTTGTGAACACTCCCTTTAGTGATCTAGTCTAGTTAAGCCATCCTTTGATTGACTCCATAGCCCAATGGCTTGAAGGCCTTGCTCCATCCATCTACTCCGAGAATTTCACCACCCAACCAAAATCAACACCTTATGAACACTAAGAACTAGCCTAAAATCCCACCCAAACAAAGTTAAATTATAAAGAGAGAGCCCTCTCTGGACTTAGGTTGACTAGAACCCGAGTCTAAAAGATTAGGTTTGTGGTTACCTCATATTATTCCTTCTTTTGATAACTTCTAGGGAAGACTTCTGAGTGATAACATAGTGGCGACCATATTGGGGAATCAAACCCTCAATCTTAATAAACCTTTGAGAAATTTCAAATTTTTATTTCAAGCCTCTTGAAGGGTTTATTAGAAGTTATTTATAAAATTTCACAAAAAAAGAAATAATTAGAAAAAGCTTGAAATCTGGCTTCAAGGAGAACTCACTATACTAGGGCCAACCCTGATCCAAACCCTCCCCCAGTATTTGACAATCCTAATCTAATTTCAAGAATATCCAGAAGACAGGAAATTTCAGTCAATCCTACACCTTCAATTAAAGAAGATTCCTGTCCTGATGAGTGGTTATTTTTAGAAGACCTCCATTTTGACGAGTCATTTGACCTTTCCTTATTTAGAACCAAGTCTGAAAGTGCACTTGGTGACATAGTTCTAGATCCAAAATTTACATCTAAACTTGAAGTCCAAAGGGCAAACTTGTCAATTGATTAATACATTCTAAATTCCCCTCAGTCATCCCTTACTACTGTCAAGATCCCTGAACTTTCTGAAACAACTTCAACTCCCTTTAGTTCACCATTATTCCCTTCCATCTCTGAAGTTCATTCCACACCTCCATTTATACCTTCACTTCCCCACCAACCTATCATTACCCATCAAACACCTAGCCCTCCCAGTTCTTCATCAACCTCTGTATCATCCCCTGGTACCCCAACTCCAGTTCTTAGTCCTGCCCAACTTAGAGCCTTGGCAAAAAGATATGCCCCTCTTGTGTTACCTGCTCCATGAGGTGCCATTCCACAAGAATACCAGAGTAAAATTGTCCTATTTGATGGCACATGAGCCTACACAACACAACAACATACAAGAAAGATGAAAAATCATTTTGAATTGCATGAAATTGATATTGGAGATGTCCAAATGAGAATTTTTGCCCAGACTCTAGTTGGCGATGTGAGAACATGGTTTAGATCTTTACCTAACAATAGTATAGATAGTTTAGAAGTATTTTACCAACAATTTTTAAATAGATGGGAAAAGAAAAAGAATCCTCTGCAAATCCTTTCAGAATATGAAAACATCAAGAGAGGACCAAATGAAACAGTCCATTACTACTGTACTAGATTTAACAATGTATACAATGCAATTCCAGTCGACCTTAGACCCCCACTTGGCTTAGCTCTGATAAAGTTTCCAGATGGGTTTGACATTGATATGGCATTCCAACTTAGAGAAAGAAATCCACCAACTCTAGAAGATATGTAGAGTGTAGCAGTTAGTGTAGAAGCTAACTTGCTAGCAAAAAGAGCTAGGGTTAGGAACGAAAGAAGAGAACCCTTGAAATATGAAGCTTCACCCTTTGATCTTAAAATGGATGCCCTAGCCAAAGGAATGGAAAAACTAATGGATAGGATGGATAACATTGAAAGAAAACCTCATTGGGATAACCAACAGGCACCTCCAGTGAGAAATCCAAACTTTAGAAAGAATCAAAATCAAAATACTGGAAAAAATGGGCCTGACCAGAATATTAGGCCACCTTTTCAAGAAAACTATGTTGAGACATCCCATTCAGAATACCTTGAACAAGACACCCAAATTAATTTAATGGGATTAGATGATGAGGAAACTGTCTTCTTGACTCAAGATGATCAGGAATTACACATGTTTCAGCAGTTCCAGACCCATTTCGGAGAATCATTCGATTACAAGCAAGGGTATGATTCTACTATCTTTGAAGTGCACAAATAGTACAATTTGAGGAGTAAAAAGAACACTGATACTCCTGACCAAAACAAGAAAGCAGTACCAAATCAACCTAAGAAAATTAAAGCAGTTCCAGTTACAAAAACTCTCCAAATCCTCTCTAGACCAAATCAGAACCCTCCTAGTCCCACCATTGTAGATGTAACCAATGACCAACCCCCTAATGATCAACCTTCCACTTTAGTTCCCTCCAAGGAAACAGTGGAACAATATCCAAGCATTATATTATAAAATAACTAAAAAAGACTTCAAATACAGAAAAAGAAGATCAATCTGCTCCAAACCATGATGTTAAAATTCCAAACACTCAAATAAAGAAGTCCCCTTTGCCTTTCAATTTGGAGGCAGAAGTGGCCAAATTGAAAATCTCGGTTCCCTTAACAGAACTAATTAAACATGAAACTTACAAATCTCAAATAAGAAAATCCTTAAACTTCCTTGAGAATGAAGACTCTGTTAACCTATTTGATGATCAACCTAAGCTTATTTTCAGTCTTGGTGTTAATGGAAAACCAGTGGAAGGAGGGATACCACCCTTTTACATTAGCCTTAACATTCACAACAAAATCCTACACAATGTTATGCTAGGTTCTGAAGCTTCACACAATCTAATGCCTAAATATGTTATGGATAAATTGAACTTGGATATCACTAGGCCTTACAAGGACTTGTTTTCATTTGATTCAAGTCAAGTCAAGTGCCTAGGACTAATAAAAGACCTGTGTGTTTCCCTAGTGCAATACCCTGCTAAGACCATTCTTATGGACATAGTTGTTGCTGATATACCACCTAAATATGGCATGCTGTTGTCTAGATCATGGGGGGATAAAATCCAAGGATCTTTGCAACTTGACATGTCATATGCCACAATATCAGTCTTTGGACATCCTAAAAAACTGTACAGAGAGACCTTGATGAAGTATGTAGTGAGTAGCCAGGAGAGGCCTCAAAACTTTCCTATATATTCCATGCATTCTGACATCGATTCTTTCATTTTGTATAATGCTGAACCAAACCAAGAAGATACTTCAAACAACATTACTTCAGAACCAAAAGAAATTGCAGTTGTAGCAGAAAATCAAATTGTCCAAATTCAAGAGCTTTCAGATAAAAAAGATGATCAAGATACCTTAATCAAAGAAGATTTTGTTCCCCCAGACAATAAGAATTATGAACATGAAATACTATGGCATCTTGAATTTGATGGGTTAGTGAACAAACTAGGTGTAGGAGCAGGAGTGTGGATTTACAATTTAGAGAATGATTACTCAGAGGGCCATGCCTACAGATTGAATTTCAAATGCACTAACAACATGGCTGAGTATGAGGAACTTATTTTAGGTCTCAAATTGGTTAAAAGGTTAGGAGCCATAAGAGTTTCTATTATGGGAGATTCTGAATTGGTTATAAAACAAATCAATGCTATATACATGACTAGAGATCCTAGGTTAGGTTGTTATAGAGGAACAGTTATAGAAATATTGAATACTTTTTTAGAAACTAAGCTTGCAGTCATCCCAAGAAAACATAATATGCAGGCTCATAGTTTAACGATGTTTTCCAGCACTTGTAAGTTACCATTTCAATCTAACCATCAGTACATTGCTGAGGTTAGGCACAAACCTCCTATCCTAGATAACTTGAAAAACTGGCAAGTATTCACTAATGACCAAGAAATAAACAATTTTCTAACATTAGATGAGGAATTTGTAAATAGCAATATAGATACTGACATAACATTGGATCTTGATGTTATAGATAAAATAGAAATTAACAGATTAGAAGATGAAGAGATAGATAGATTCCATCCCACAAAGTTTACTAAATCGGACATTCAAAACCTAAAGAAAGTTGAAATTGATGAGATAATTGACGAAGACTCTGAAATCATCAATCTCAAAGACAATTTTTTTCCCAAAGGATTAACTCCTTTGGAGGACTTGTTTGATTCAAATGATGTCCCTAAAAAACCAAAAATGGAACCATTAAAATCGGACATAGAGGAGTGTAACATAGGCTCTGAGGAAGATCCTAAATTGATAAAACTTTCAAAGTCTTTACCTCCTACTAAAAAAATGAAATACATAGAACTGCAAAAGGAATTCCAAGATGTATTTTCTTGGAGTTATGAGGACCTCAAGTCCTATGACACCACCATAATACAACACACTATGCCCTTAAAAGAAAACCAGAAACCTTTTAGACAGAAGCTTAGAAGGATTAATCCTATTCTATTTCCTTTTATTGAAAAGGAAATCAAAAGAATGTACGAAGCCAAGATCATAGCACCAATTAGATTCTCTGATTGGGTTTCAAATTTGGTGTCCACAAGAAAGAAATCTGGTGAGATTAGACTGTTTGTTGACCTTAGGAATCTCAATAAAGTTTCACTCAAGGACAACTAACCTCTCCCCAAAATGGATCACATATTACAGAGGGTAGTAGGTTCAACCAGAATCTCATTACTAGATGGGTTTTCTGGTTACAACCAGATTATAGTTCACCTAGATGACCAGGCAAAAACTGCATTCACTACTCCTTGGGGCACATTCATGTATGTGAAGTTGCCTTTTGGGTTAAAGAATGCAAGGGCCACCTTTCAAAGAGCTATGGATATAGATTTTGCTAAGGAAATCCATGAGTTCTTAGTAATATACTTAGATGATATCACTGTATTCTCTAAATCTGATAAACAACAACTAGATCATCTAAGGCAAGTATTCATCAAGTGTAGAAAGTATGGAATTTCTTTGAATCCTAAATTTTTTTTATTTGGGTTAGAAGAGGGAAAACTGTTAGGCCACATAATCTCTAAATATGGAATCTGAATAGATCTAGCAAGAATTGAAGCCATCTTACAGATACAACATTCTAGGAGCATCAGAGAAGTACAAGCCTTTTTAGGTAAAATAAACTTTCCTAGAAGATTTATTTCTAACTTAGTTGAACTAATTAGATTATTAAATAACATGTTGAAGAAATATTCGACTATTAAGTGGACAGTTGAGGCTAAAAGGTCTTTTGAAGATATTAAGCTAGCCTTAACACAAACACCAGTTTTGATCAGTCCAAAGTTTGATAGGGATTTCATGATATTCTCTTTTTCCTCAGAACATACAATTGTTGTAGTCCTTCTGCAGAAGAATGATGAAGGTTATGAACAACCTATTGCCTTCTTTAGTAAAGCCCTAAGAGATGCCCCTTTAAAGTATAATATAATGGAAAAGCAAGCTTTTGCTTTATTCAAAGCTATCAAAGATTTCAGAGTTTACATCTTATATTCTCCTGTAGTAGCTTATGTTCCCAATGCTGTGGTCAAAGACATCCTAACTTAGGATGGTATAGATGGAAAGAGAGGGAAGTGGATAGCTACTATAGTAGAATATGACCTAGAAATCAAACCTACAAAGTTGATCAAAGGCCAAGGTTTAGCCAAGCTCATGGCTGAATCGAACTGTCAGGCCTTAGACATAAATTTTATTGCACAAATGGATAATGGAGAGGAGATGGCAACTCTATCAATCAGCCAGGCCTTTATCGAATCACCATGGTATGCTGACATTATATATGTTTTACAAAATCTACAAGCTCCTCCTGAATTATCTAGGACTAAAAGTAGGTTCTTAAAAATGAAATCTTTAAAGTTTTGCATAATTGATAATGATTTATTTTGGAAGAACCACAAAGGCATCCTTCTTAACTGTTTATTAAAAGAAGAATTTGACAAAATATTACAGGAGTTCATGCTAGTGACTATGGGGGACATCTTTACTGGAAAACCACAGCTGACAAGATTCTAAGAGCTGGTTTTTATTGGCCCACTCTGTTTTCTGATGTAAAGAAATTTGTAACCTCATGTCATAAATGTCAGATTTTTGAAGGAAAGAAAAAACTTTTACCATTACCCTTGAAGCCAATATCTACTGAAGCACCATTTCAACAGTGGGGTCTTGACTTCATTGGTGAAATCCATCCACCTTCCTCTACCCAACACAGATGGATCTGACTGCTACAGATTATTTCACAAAGTGGATAGAAGCCATACCCTTAAGACAAGCCACTGACACTGTCTTAATAAACTTCCTTGAGGCCAACATCTTATCCAGATTCGGATGCCCAAACAAGATCATCACTGATAATGCAAAAACCTTCAAATCTAAGAGAATGATTGATTTCTGTAACAAATATCATATAGCCCTGGGTCACTCCACAACTTATTATCCACAAGGAAATGGACTAGCAGAGTCTTCCAACAAGAGTTTAGTGAATATCATCAAAAAAAATTTGGAGGATAATAAGAAAACATGGAACAAGAAGCTAGTAAATGCCTTGTAGGCAGACAGGTTAACCACAAAGAAATCCATTAGTACTAGTCCTTATAAATTAGTTTATGGAATGGAGGCTGTTTTCCCATCTTCCTTGGGAACACCAGTGATGAAATTACTCCAAGAGGTGCAGGTTGAGCCAAATGAAATTCAAAGGAGAATAAACCAGACAATTCACTTGCAGTAGACTAGGGAAGAAGTGTACATAAGATCCCAAGTTGTGTAGGAGAGGATCAAGAAAGCTTTTGACAAAAATACTAAGGCAGAAGATTTTTACCTAGGAGATAAAGTTTTGAAATGGGATTCAAGAAGAGAGGATAAAGGTAAACATGGGGAGCTTGACTTCCTGTGGAAAGGCCCATATATCATTTATGCTTTTGGGGTAATAATGCCTTTTCCTCAGAGAATTGGATGGCACACAAGCAGAAGGAGGACCAGTTAATGGTCAAATGCTTAAACACTATATAGAAACTAGTTATTGATTTCACTAATCACTTGTACATATTCTATTTTGCAAAACTTTAGAGTTTATTGGATGGTTATCTTTGGAGTTGAAGCCCGAAGAGAAGGCCCTGAGCTTCAAAAAGTTTTACTGTCATAAATAGCAATAATGCAGAAAAGTGAAAGGGAAAAGTTGCAGAGTAAGATCACAACAATTTAGAATGGCCATTGATCTACAAGTTCTTGACATTTCACTAGGAAATGCCATCCCCAAGTGGAGCCACTGTTAGGTTCCTATACCAATAGGAGTCATAATTTTTGAATGGCTAAGATTAAACTTGTAATATGTACATACCTTTGCTTTCTGCAAATGTTTTCCATATTCAAAAAATTAAAAAATGTAAAGAGGGTATGTCCTAAAAGAAAAATCAAAGGACAAAAAGAATAAAAAAGGTCAAAAAAGATGAAAAATATGAACCCCAAGAAAGAAAAGACCATGAAAGTGTGCAAGTCAAAATGCCACTACTATTTACTTTTTTGTGCAGAATAAATGATTGTGTGCAGTTTGTAATCTATGCCACAATCTATGACAGTCAAAATGTTTAAACTTGGCTATTTCACGTTTTCAATTTCATGTTTATAGATAGAGAATAAAATCTGGCCAAATAGTGTAATCTTGGCAGATAAATAGATTAGGTAGAGTGAATAAAAGGAGCTCAACTGTTTAGTCTGAGCCCTTGGATGTAATAAGGTTAGACTTAGTTAGATTACCATTGTAAAAGAAAGAAAAATGTTTGATAAGGGTTTGCCAGCTTAAGTGCACCCTAATAAAGAGAAGCAAAAATGGTAGGATGAGTAGATGGGTAAGTAGTAGAAAGGTTGCAGAAATGTGATGATTGTTAGATAAAAGCATATTAATCACCCTCATCATTAAAGTTCTAAGTATGGATGAGAAATTGGATTGGCATAAAGTTTACAAAGTCAACTGATTAATTTTCCCTCACTCATTTCACCTTTTACTTAACTAATTTCCCAAAATAAGTTCCAAGTACCCAAAATCTAAAGTTAAAGGGGCTCAGAGCATTTCTCTGAATTCTGGAGGGACCGGACCCTCGGCCCAATGACTTATAGATCTTAAGTACTAAAATTCCCTCATAAACATTCACCCCCTTCAATTCATTCATTTTCCCATAATAAACCCCTTTTTCCAAGGATAAAACTTTTTTTTCCTAGGAAAAGTGATCACCCTCATAAAAAGGACCCCTTTTCTCAAAAACCCAAAAATACCTTTAGCCTAAGTTATGATGTATGTGTGCTAAAAGCAAACAAAGGCAAAAGATTCATTATACTTAGTGCTATTTCGTTTTCGCCATTTTCATATTAATTTCTAATATTCATATATATATTAATTCCGAAAGGAAAAAACCCTTCCCGTATAATTATAATAAATCCTTTTTATTAATACCCCGTCCTTGAAAGTTTGAAATATAAACTTTATAATACCCAAACCCAAAAAACGAGTTAATTAATTAATCAACGATTAATTAATAATCAAACCCTCCACACAACTCCCACACCCGATCATCATGCAATCACCTCCCATTTGATCTGACAGCTATTAACCATTTCGCACGGGCCCAAAACCCGAACTTTACCTGCCCGAAATGGGTTGTTTCCCCATGGGCCCCTGATGAGTGGAATCGGGCAGCCTCCCCCCAAAACCACCCAGCACTCATAAGCAGTGTGAACAAACCTGCTTACCGCCGCCCACTAACTGCCAAAAGTATAACTGTTCCCCAAACACCCGCCAAATCGTTGACTTTGTTAAAAAAGACAAAACACCTCATTATTCTTATTTTATCATGAAAATAACGCTCTAGACCTTCATGCACGTGACTAACGATGTCCAACCCCAACCTACATATCACCGCCAACCTGCATAAGCCATTGAATTCATAGTCCACCCTCTAGTTCGTGCAGACTTTCTGCAACCATGCACAATCGCCCATTGACCTGTTCAGAGCCAAATCTCCTCAAAATTCTAGGTATTTAGACCAAATTCACTAGAAACCTTGTCTCATTTCTGAACCAGTTACTCTATTGCTTGGAATTGATAAGAAATTAAGTGAAAGAAATCCATTGCAACCCAAGACCACTCTGTATCAGAACCCAGTTGCCCTAATTGACTGAAAAACCTTTTTCCCATTCTTAAATCTACAAGAACTAAGAATGTCTGCCCCTATTGCTATGGACGTTAGACTAATTTCCACTCCTCATCGGGACTTGGATCACCTTCCCCTTGCTGATAAAGACTTCCAAATCAATGACACCTCTATCCAAGAATCCCCTATCAAACTATATTGCCGATACAGGGACCAATACCTAAACCAAGCTGATCAAATAGGTCTTTGGGAGTCTAATTTGCCCAAGTATCAATTCCATGGGGTACACATTTTCCCTAAAATCATTCATTATTGCCATGCCAACTACATCCCCAATCAAAAAGTAGTGATATCTTCTGACCATACCATACTTTTCACCATTATTGCTCAGTTAATCAATGGAATGTTGCAAATACAACTAAGGCAGAACTTAACCCCTATTTCAATTGGAGACCTACTAGACAAATTTCCCAAGCTTACTACTGCCAAGATTGTTGAAATACTTCAGACCTTCATCAGGGAGGAAAATCATGTCCCAACAGAACCTCCTCCTTATGTGGCTACCATATTTTCCCCATTTGGTCAAGATATAGTAGCAATGATCTCTTGTGTTTTAGGCTATACCACCACTAAATACATAGATGAAATCATTTTAGCTTTCATGTCCATTTTCACTCAGGACAACCCCCTGCTGTAATATATGATTATGCCCAGTATATAGCTGATAGGATGCATGAACAATTTTTGAGAATGAGTAATGAAAGAGTGTTTAAGTATTCTTCATTTTTGTGCCAGCTTTTCTTATATTACCGAACTTACAAGTTCCCATTCACTCTCCAAAAGCTTGACACTAAAGGTCATCCTAGGTCAGTAATTTTTTGGACTCCTTTGATACATAAGTATGTTAGATTTTAAGCTTCTGTGGTAGTTTTTTGCAGTGGCATGATCCGGATTATCCACAGTATTGTGTTCATTCTGTCGACGTTTCAAACCCCAAAGGGGGTCCATCATCAGGACTAAATTTGATAGAATATGAATGATAGTTCTTTGAGAGAAGAGTCTTTCGACCTGAGTATAAATAAACCTAGATCCCTAAATTTTTATAAAGAAGCGACACTTATATATGATTTCTTATTTATTTATTTTTATTTTATTTATTATTATTTTATTTTATTATAATAATTTTTATAATAATATGATTCCCCATATCCATACACATATTTCATTGTTCTTTTTGTACATCCAGTAGTGACCATGCTGCTAGGAAGTCCTCCTCAAAGAATCAGTTCAGATATCAGGAGGATCCTGTAGCTACCAAAACAACACAAAATGGGAGATTGGTACTTGTACCAAAATCACACAGAAATTACGATCTATGGTGTGAATTGACCCCATATAAACTACCCAGATGAGGTTATTTTCTCTGGAGTACTACTGGCAGATAATCAACTCAGATGAGATACATCTTGTTAAAGCCAAAAAGAAGGCCTAGCTCAGAATCAAAGATCAACTAGGCCCCTTTGTATGCAATAGCAGAGAAGTTGGAAGAGAAGCAGAAGAAATCCTTCAGAGACTCAAACTAAAACAAAGCTTCATGTGGAGATATGATCCTTGTGACTTCATTTGTAACAGGAGACAAAAAAATAATATGACTCCCTACATTCACCATCGAATCCCTGAAATAGAGAAATATGCAAATAAGTTGGAATGGGTGGAGAATACTCTAGTGGACAAAGATAGCACTGAAGTTGCTGTTGAAAATGCACTAATTGATTTAGAAAAAGGACTTGATGAAGGTTCTTTCCTGCAGGTGCTAGGAGAATATCAAGTATAAGGAGAGTCACAGGCACACAGTGAACAACACACAGAAGAAGAACCCCAGGTGCAGGAAGAGTTAGAGTAGCCAAACCTATCAGAGGAACTAGGTCAAAAAGGTACACAGCAGCCCAATATGAGTACTCCCATACCTTACAAACTCCTCTAAATGAGGAGAAGAGCCTTAAAAGAGACAGAGAAGAGGCCACTCCTTCAGGCAGAGCAACTTCGAAAACATATGTCAAAAGGCAAAGGTTAAATCCTTTCTCTGAGCAGGAATTCACAGAAGGAACAGTTGGAGCCACAAGCATAGAAAGAGAAGAAAGCAGGGATGCTACTCCCACTGGAGGCACACAAGAACCTTCCACATCACATACTCAGATGTTGGAAAGACAACAAATTGTGGAAGTGTCCTCATTTAGGATGCCAGTTGACCAAGACCGGGATATCAAAGAAAAGTACAAGGAAATAAAGGCCAGGAATGAAAGGCTAAAAGACCAAAGCTATGCACAATACTTAAAAATGGCTCCTACCAACCAGACAAGGCTTATGTCAGCCTATGGTGTGAA
The DNA here is from genome assembly GCA_031772625.1 of Pinus tabuliformis. NCBI lineage: Eukaryota > Viridiplantae > Streptophyta > Pinopsida > Pinales > Pinaceae > Pinus > Pinus tabuliformis. The sequence goes on along the minus strand of CM062808.1, from coordinate 371,887,184 downwards.
AGAAGGCAAAATGAAAATGACATTCATGAAGCCTACCACTCAGCAGCCTAGAACAACAACAGACTACAAAAAGGTAGATTTTGAAGTATTGGCAAAGGAAATCCATCCTATTGACCAGATTGAGTTGTACAAACAAATAGGGGAGATGGTATATTCCACTTTGACAAACAAATCCATTGCATCCCACCAGTTACAGAATTCATTGAATAATATATCAGCATAGTTTCAATTAGAGAAGGCCTCCTCACAGGCCAAGGATAATAGATTCAAGTCCTTGGAGAACTTAATCATACAGTTGGGACATGATCCCAAAAGCTGTAGAAAGGTTAATAAAAAATAATAATAACAACATAGCAACTCAAAATTCCACATCTTCATCATCCACAAATAGCAGAAGTCTTAGAGACTCAAAAGGAACAAGAAGAGCTTATGGACTTAGTCCTCAAGCTAAATGATCAGCTGAAGGAAACAGAGAAAGAGTTGGACACATTGATACAGTCCAAACAAACTGACTTGGCCACCACTTCAAGGACTATTATTCCCACGATCTCTACCGCAGTTCCTTCAACATTGGTAGCAACACTGGCACCTACCGCTCCACTGTCACAACCCTACTAGCCACTATTGAAACTACAACAACATCAGGTACCTCAATAGAAAACACAACAGAATTAGTGAAAGCCATGGAGGACATGTCCATCCAGGCAACAGAGCTAAAGAAATTAAAGGAAAAAGTGGCAAGTCTAGAAACAGACTGTAAGCTTGCCCAAATACAGCAAAAAGAAGAAGCACAAAAAGCCCTAAGGATGGGTGAGAAGATAAAGGTCCTTGAAAAATATTTAACTTTGCAAAAGCCACTAGGACAAACTAAGGAGATGCTCTGGGCCAATATTGTTGACTCTGTTAATGATATTTGGCCATCAATTCAAGTAATATTAGAGCAAACAGAACTGGTGAAAGTGGCCACGAAGCAATACAAAAGGTAAAGGAATACCTAGGAGACCAGCTTGAGGATGCTAATCGACTCATCCAATTCTTGAACAGCAAGAACAGGTATGAACTAAATGAGCTTGGTGTGGAGGACAAAACTGAAGCCATCATTGAAATAAAAAAAAGTTCTGACTAAAAGAAACCTCATGGTTAACTTGGAAGGAAAATGCCATAACATGCAGGTTGGCATTAACATATTCATGGCAAAGTTTCAAATTTTGAGGGATAAAGGCCTTCCCAGTCCTATGATAATCCATGATGAACTTATGACCCAATTGGACTATGTCGACAGATTAAAGAAATTGTCCAAGGAGTAAGCAAGCACTTCAGAAATTAAAGCCTTACCACTGGGAAAGTATTATATGATACTTTAGAGGATCTATTTTTCCTACAAAATGAGGTAAAACATTTGTTTGTCATCAAGCCAAATCTTGCAAAATATACAGAGGCTGATGAAACTTACAGAAGGATGTTAAAAGCAAAAATTCCTAAAGATGACTAGTGGGAAAAGATGACAGATTTACTATAAGTTACCATAGTAAATCTGAAGGCAGGTGAAAGGATAGATAAACATGGTCAAAGAGTATCAGTAAAAGATTAAAGACAAAGGTGATTCCAACAGACAGATATTAGCTAGCTTAAAGAGCTCAAATCGAAATTGTAAACAGCTAGCATTATTAGAATAAAAGGGACAGCATGATGCAGTTTTCCATATTTCTCTATCTTCATGCTTGAAGATATTTTGATTTCCTAGATTAATTATAAAATTGTTATGAGATATTTTGTAATATTTTTTGTATAAATACTTCACATTTCGAAGTATTTAGTGTGGATTGAAAGACATTTCTATAGACATTTTCCTCTCAAGTTAAAGTGCTATTGTGTCAAGACTGGATTGGCTTGCTGGATCAAGGAATAAAGTAAAGACATTTCACAGGATTCTTGTGTAAAGCGGAAATCAAATAAGTATTCTCTCTCATGTGTATTATTGTTTCTCTTTATGTTTATTAATAATCATATGTGTTTCTATGAAATATGAATGGTAAACTAGGAACGATATTTTAGAACTGGCTTTAATGCTCTCTGTCTTGACTGTTTACATTCTTAATATTTTTTGCTAAACTATCTTAGTTAGGGAATTCTTAACTACTCCCTTACTTCCGTAGTTTCCCCCTAGGTCTATAGTAAATTATTCTTAGTTGCCCTTTGCTCATGATCACCTCCTGCTCTTCATCTTAATCCTGGTCTAAGGATTCTTCATTGCCCTTTCACCCTGATTAAGACTATCTCATCCATTGAACCTGAAGATTTTCCTTTTGCTTTGCTAGCCTGCCCTATGAACACTCCCTTTAGTGATCTGGTCTAGTTAAGCCATCCTTTGATTGACTCCATAGCCCAATGGCTTGAAGGCATTGCTCCATCTATCTGCTCCTAGAATTCCACCACCCAACCAAAATCAACACCTTATGAACACTAAGAACTAGCCTAAAATCCCACCCAAAACAAAGTTAAATTATAAAGAGAGAGCCCTCTCTGGACTTAGGTTGGCTAGAACCTGAGTCTAAAAGATTAGGTTTGTGGTTACCTCATATTATTCCTTCTTTTGATAACTTCTAGGGAAGACTTCTGAGTGATAACACTTCCGACTAAGTTTGGGTTGGCCTTGCTTCCTTTATGTTACCACTAAGGCCTTAGTTTCAACCTTCGACCTTTGACCGTTCGTCTGGCTACGTGGACCCCACAGATAATCCATGTCAATTTTTCCTTTGAAAAATCATGTAAGAGGAGAATCTGACCACTCCAATTGGATGCTTTCCCACCTGAGGTTCTGATTTGTGAAGGGATATGCCTATCTAATCCTTCCTATAAGTTTAGGGTTTCTCTCCCTTACCTTACAACGAATTCAATTCTCTTAATATTCTACAATGGCTCAGTCGAGGGACTTTGACTTTGAACCATGCCATACTTTCGATAATGATCTTTGTACTCTTCCTATAGATGGGATCCACCATTGTGCAAGCTTCCTCGAACTAGTTGTTTCAACTGTGACTTGGTCTCAATGGTTGCATTGGCCTCTAGAGCTACTTTAAGATCTCGCCACTCCATCAAATTTAGACTCAGATGTTCCTCGGTGTTACCCCTTCCGAGCTTGGGTGATAACTACATTAAGGGGTTCCTACCCCATAGGCCTCCAGGAATCTGATCTCAACCCACAACCTCCAGGGAACCCAAGTTGTTACAAGGCTCTAGAGACTAGCACTCAACCCACATCCTGTAGGGTCTAAGAACCAATCCCCCTCTCTTCTCTTCTCTTTTCTTCATCATTTCTTTCTAGAAGCTTCTGCTGGGAGTTCACCTCTCCTCCTCACCTCAATTTACTTCCTGAAAGCTAAGAACTGCTTACCTTGCCTAAATTCTATTTTTTTCCTCCCTAGGCTCCTGTATGTTCTATCCTCTACCCATTTCTCCCCTCAGGAGTTCACATCTCCTCTTCTTACTACAAATCCTTGTTATTGTAACTCACTTCATAAATTGTGTCCTCTTTTTCTTGTTGTATTTTCTCAAGTAAGCATGGGCTTGATTACTTTTCCTCATCCCATTTAATTTCAGGGGTCAATCCCTTTACTTCATGCACCAGACAACCTTTAATCACTTTCCTTTGGTTCAGGTTTTTTCTTTGCACAAGAAACCATAACATTCCAAGAAACAATTCTCCATCCTCAGCTCTGGAATCTGTTTCCCGTGACTTAGTCCCCCTTTTTTCTTTTATTTCAAATATTGCAACTATATACATCACTTATTCAATGTGGCTCATTCAAGAACCTTGGGTGGGGATGTCACAGTCCCCTCCCCCTTGACAGAATGTCACCTTTGGTTTTTATTTACACCTATACAATGCCAAAATCAATATGGTACACATATTGTTCCATGGAGCTTTATACACATAGTTCTATACAGTATTTACAATTATGCACACTTGTTTTTAATCATCAAATAAGAAGGATAATTAGCTCTCATGGCATTGGCCATTTCCCGTGTGGCCTCCTCTAGCCCAAAGTCCCTCCATTGCTCCTTTGACTTGCTCTATGACTCAATTCTGGAGCATGAGACTCCTCCAACCCAGAATGCACATTGGCTCTGGTTGGAAATCTCCCTCTCATTCCACATGTAGCAAAAACCAATAAATCACATGATTAGAATATTGTGCATATCTTTTAAGTAAATAAACATGGAAAACATCATGAAATCTAACTGATGGAGGTAAATCTAGTTTATATGCTACTGGTCCAATCCTCTCAAGAATTTCAAATGGTCCACAACATCATGGTGCCAATTTGGCACATGTCCCCATTTTCAGGGAACTTTTCTTGGGTTTAATTTTAGATAGACATGTTCGCCCACTTGGAACTCTCTGTGCACCATATGCTTATCCTTTTTACTGTTTTCTTTCTATTTGCCACTCTTTTTCCCTATCATCACCCTTTAGCCTTTAGTGGCTTCTTTGTCTTGACACCATTATTCCTGATCAACGTTTATTATGGATACCTTTAGGCCTTTCTCCTCAGTATCCATTAGGAAATCTTCTTCCCCTTGCTCGACGAGTAAGGGTCCATCCGCTAAGTCCTCCACATAGTCCACATACAGACTCTAGTTCATCTGATTCGTCAAGTTCCTCCTCTGATTTTGCATCTTCCCAACCCCACATCACCACCATGTCAGGCACTAATGTAGGTAGTATAAATCTAGGAGGTAAAAATGGTCCCAGCCAAGGCAACCCCACCAGCAGTAACACTGAAACATATTCCTACATGGTCACTAACACTCCCCTACTTCCATATATGTTTGTTTAAAGCCTCCCTGATTTGAACCTTCTCATCAATAATCCCTTTCTCCATAGCCAAAATTTTCCTGTTATGACAACCAAACTCCCTTAAGATATACCCAAGTTTAAGGGGAATCCTGGAGAGGATCCCACTAATCATGTTAGCTCATTTCACATGTGGTGTTCATCCAATTCCATTACAAATGATTCAATTCATCTTCACCTTTTCCAATGCACGCTTACTGAAGCTTATGCAAAATGGTATATTTACCAACCACATGCCTCCCATTCCACCTTTGTGACACTTGCTAACACATTCCTCTCATATTTCCAATTACCTCTCCGCTATGACATCGATACCAAAACCTTGACCTCTTTCCATCAGTCTTGTGCCACCCGCCTTTCTGACCATGTACAAGAATGGCGCAAAAGAAGGATCCTCTCTAAAGATCCTGCTTTCAAGGACCGTGTTACATGCATTGGTTTTTGTGAAATCTCCTGGCCCCCATTGTGAAATATGTCACTTCTCATTCCCCTGAAACCAAGGAAGAATCTCTCTAGGTAGCTCTGAAATATGACTTGATCTATGACTAGTCAGGTTATGTTTATACCATCCTCCTTGATCTTTCTAGGCCTGGTGCCACTTCCACAATGGGGGAATCTCATGCCAGTGAAGGTATTGTTGGATCCATTTCCCACCCTTATCCATCACCATATCCTCAACCTTACATGAACTATGGTCCACCTCATAGTGGGACCAATACCACTTACACTTCTCCCCCTCCCTATCCTTCACATGTCAACTCTTACTAAGGTCAAAGCACGTGATATGCATTTTCCCATTTGTATCAACCGATGCTAGGGATAGCTATTTCTCAACCTGGTTCCCAAAATGTTTTCATGACCCCTTATTATCCTTATGCCCCCCTAGCGCTCCAGCCCTATTAGCACCGATGGCTCAACCTTCCATGACTACACCTCCTCTTCCACAACAATAGCCACCTCCACAGAGTCAAGTGTATGCTCAACAAAGTGTTACCAATCCCCCTAAATGCAAGAGATGGAAAAAGGGGAAGGATAACTAGAATTAACAACCTCAAGGTAACCAAGGAAACTAAGGTAAACAACCTAATGCCTAAAAAGGTGACCAATCCAATCCCGCAACCCAACAATAGGGCGAACAACCCAAGACAAACAAGGCTCTTAGAACAAATAAACCTTGTGGTTGTTGTGGTGTTTTTCTCCATTATACTCATGATTATCACCTTTTACCTTAGATGTGTTAGGCATTGGAAGCTCAAGAAACTGCCTCTAGAGGACCCCAACCCATAACTCCTCCTCCTCCCCATTCTTCCTTGCAACCGATAGTGCTTACCAATCCATTCCCTCATCAAGGATATGTGTCCACCCAACCCACCTAGAATCCTTCTACACATCAACCTTTGCAACCTAGGAATGGTATTTACAAAATTCTCATGATGAATTCTGAAGAAGAAAATGCCGAAGTAGTCAACCACCAGACTCGATCACGCTAATATGAAAAACCTCTTGAAAAGGAAATGACTAATTCCCAAAATAAATTCTCCACTGATCCCCTTTCATGACCAAATGGTACCTTAGAGATCCCTCCACCTAAGGTAGAGGCCCCTCTTAATATCACCAAGGGTCCCTTACATCGAAATGTTGCTTCTTCTAGAGCCACCCATACCTAGGTGTAGTAGATGACTTGGCACAGTCTCCTACTTCCATGTCAATGCTAGAAGTTCTCCCGACATGGCCATCTCAACGGAAATCTCTATCTTTTTCTCTGGGTGTTGTGGACCCTTCTGATGATAGCTTGATAATCTTTGATCTTGACAAAGAAAATCGTCCACACCTTCCTTCCTCTATTTCTTTCTAGATACGAGTATCCATTAAAAATGCCACTGTTCAACGGTGTATCATAGATTAAGGCACCTCCAGTTATGTGATATCTGCTCATGTCTAGAAAAAAATTGGTTCCCTTGACCTCTTACGATCCACTATAACACTTTGCAGCCTCTATGTTTATATCAAAATTTCACCATCACTATCACTGACAAGACAAGTATGATCGATATTGAAGTCATTGACACTCCCCTCGATTGTTACCTCTTGTTGGGTCGTAGTTACACATATTCCATGTCTATTTTTGTGTCTGTTGTTTTTCAAAATATGTGCTTCCCACATACTGGAAAGATCATCACTATTAATCAGTTGACTTACTATGACCCTCAATCACAGACATATCCTCATAATATCATCTCATCAATGGTTGGAAAGAAGACCATCCATACCTTTACCAATGTCTCCCCTGAGGTCTATAAAGCCGCTTCACTACTTGGGGCTTATTATGGCTCACCGCCTGTCCCTTTTGAACCTAGTTCTTCAAGTGTTTGTATACTCCAAGTGTCAAGGGCTGCTGGAAAGTGGCCTGGTAAGCCTGCATAGTAGCCAGGTCCTCAACAACCCCCTGCACCAAACTCAAATTGTCCTTCCAATATAATTCCTCCAAGCCCATCTCTTACTACTGGTATCCCATCGTGTCCTTTTCAACATGGAAAGATTCCTCCCGACCTTTACCATCCTAGAGTAGTCCCTCATGGTCATTTTCCCTTCGGTCAAATACCTATGTTATGTCTGCCACTAGGAATATTTTCTACTCCCATCATGGCTATGTTGAGTCTCCTCACCATTACTTTAGGGATCCTAGTCTGGTACATTGATCCCCCTACAAAAAATCCTTCTGAACAACTCAAACCATTCATGGCTTTCACTCTGGTTCAACCAGTTCTGACCACCCTTCCCATTGCTCCAGTGCCTTACCACCTCAGTAGGAATCTCCTCCTGTTGCAAAAGCATCTAGGGAAGGGGAAAAAGCCTAAAAAAGGGATCCAAAGACAAGGCACCTCAACCCACTCCTACACCTCCTAGGCCACCAAATCCCTCCCCACCATGTGCTTTCTGTGATGTTGTTGGGCATGCCACTAGTAATTGTCTCGAGCTTCCCCAAATGAAGAATGTGGTTTTTTATACTCTTCCATATCCTAACATTGATGAGTTTCATGTTACCTTACCCGAGTCCACCAAGAAAAATAGATCCTTACGCGCAAATCACCCTTGTGCTTTTTGTGACAAGTACAAACATTATTCCCATCATCATCCCCGTCTCAAATATTTTCGTGACACCCTTCAAGTGCTTCACACTTTAGATGTCACTCGTAGTGTCTATGCTTCCCCTCTAATTGTAGATTTTGGCTCCTCTGCTCTGCCATGATAGGAGGTCTCAACTGAATATCGTGATTCCCCCTCCTGATGTTGAGATGACATATAATTCCGCCCCTATTCTGTACCTTCCATCATCCATGGGATCGATCTATTGGGATTATTTAGTAGTTTCCTATTGTGATTATTTGGAACCATCTTTCGAAGAAACCTCAGTCTCAACATCGGTATATTTCCCATCCACTAGTCACTAGTCTCAACCTTCTAATCATGTGTATGTGAACCTTGTCTCTCATGACGATGCTTCAGGTAACTCACCCTCCTCATGTAGTCTTTCTTCCTCTTGTCCCCCCATATTTCATTATGATGAGGAAATCATGGAATTCATGACTACCCTTGACTATCCTTGGGATGATATGCAACATCGTTCGTACTTCCTTCCATAACAAACCCATGATAAATATGTTGTGGAGTCCAAAGCCTTCATCCATGGTGGAGTTGATTGGTTCAATAATCCTATTCCTGCGCTAGATGATTTCAAATAAGGTAATATGGCTACTATCTCCCCTGCCATTAAGATTAACATTTTGAATAAGCAAGGAGTAGAATAAAATATCACCTTGGGGGCACAATGTACCATGAAATAATTTGAGGCTTACACTAAGCTATTCAAAGCATTTCATGACGTTTTCACCTGGTCTTATTATGAGATGCTCAGACTTGATCCCGCCATTGTTAAACACCATATTGACACATGGATTGATGCCATTCTTTTCCGTAAAACATAAATGGCTATCCATCCTTACAAGCATGATTATATTAAAGCATAAATCGATAAGATCAAGAAGGATGGATTCATCTATCCTGTTGAGTACACCACATGGGTTCGCAACCTTGTTCCCATTTTGAAAAAACAAGGCACCATTCATGTCTGCATGGACTTCCATGATATGAACAAGGATTTTCCCAAAGACAACTTTCCCACACCCTTCATCGATCATATTATTGATGAATGTGCGATACATGAGGTTCTTTCCTTCATGGATGGATTGCCAAGATACAACTAGATACGTATTCGCCCTCCAGATCAACTTAAAATTGCTTTTACAAGTACATGGGGAACTTTCTCTTAGGGCCATTTTTCATCGTGCCATGTACTACTATTTTCACGACTAACTCGCATTATCATTGTGTATCTCGATGATCTCAACACTCGTTCTAAGCTTATATTGCAAGATCTTGATGATTTGCGTACCATATTACTGCACTGTCACAAGTATAACATTCGTCTCAACCCCCTTAAGTGTGTCTTTTGTGTTCCTCTTGGTTGAATTTTAGGCTTTATAATGTCCAAGGTTGGGATAACCATTGGCCCCCTTAAAGTCTAAGTTGAACTCCCTCCTCCTCACAACCTTTGCTAGTTGAAGAGCCTTCGAGGAAAATCCAACGTCCTTCGTTGAATTGTTCCTGACTATGCTACCACAACTCATGGATTACTTAGACTTCTATGATCTAACATTCCATCATTTGGTATGGCTACTCTCAATACTATTTCGATGCCCTCAAACGTGCTCTCACTTTAGCTTCATTCATTAGCCCACCTAACTTTGAGAGAGACTTCATCTTGTACATCGTAGCTTCCACCTACTTGGGCATCGAAGTCCTAATTCAGGAAGATGAAGCTACAATGAGCATGATCATATATTATGTTAGTAATAGTCTTAATGGACTCCCCATATCCTATTCCCATGAAGAAATGTTGGCCCTACCTATCATGTTCTTTGTCCAGAAACTTCGACATTATATCCTTATGTTTACCACCAAGGTTGTAACTAATTCCAACCTCGTGGCTTTCTTGTTGAGTCGGCGGATCATCAATGGGAAGTATGCCCACTAGATCATTATCCTTCAAGAATTTGATTTGGAATTTTTCACCCCAAAGAGTAAGAAATGTTTATTCTTTGTTGAATTCATTTACTGACTTTCCTACCAGTACACCAGATCCACCAGTTAATGATGATCTCCCAGATGAACACTTTTTCACTATAACCTCAGATGACCCTTGGTATTGCAACATCCTTACCTATTTACGAACCCATAAATTCTTCCCCCTTCTCACTCATGATGATCGACGATGCCTTCAATGTCAAGCCCCTTGCTACCTCCTTATCAGTGATGATATTTATCGTTGTGGTGTCAACATTGTTCTTCATTGTTGTCTCACCCATGCTGAAGCTAAGCATGTGCTCAATGCCTATCATGGTGGTTCTTGTGGTGGTCATCTCTCAGGAATGGCCACTGCCCAAAAAATCATGCACACTAGATACTTTTGGTCTTCTCTCTTCATTGATTGTATTGAGCAGTCAAACACTATCCCAATTGCCAATTATATGCCACAAAAGTGCGAGCTCCACCTACTCCCCTCCATCCTGCTATCACAGTCGTTCCTTTATGTAAATGGGCTATCGATTCCATGGAGTGTCGACCCCCATCTGATACTAACCATAAGT